>CM040633.1:14211718-14894062 GCA_022818045.1 Neotoxoptera formosana | reverse complement strand
TTAATTACAATTTATATATACGTACTTCCTTGAAGTATTAAAACATAGTATAATATGCTATACACGTTTTTAATATAAGTTAACTTATTATATTAATTATTAAATTATAAACAACTTAAAATCATATAAATAATAAAATTAACATTAACTCAACTACACTCTACAGACTTGATTTCTAATTGGTAATAATTTAGTAATAGTTATTAATACCGGTAGTTTAGACCATAATAAATTATTAATTATATAACTATATGTCTGTATACTACGTGTGTCGTGTATAGAATATAGAATGGAATTAAATATTATAGCAAAAAAATCATTTTTATTATAATAAAATCAAACAAACGAGTATCCTATAAATCGGCCTTCAAATTCAGTATTGTATACAATAAATAATATGAATTTACTGTATACCTATTACGTTTGCGATATATTATATAATAATTAATAATAGTGGTTAACTGTGAAACAAAAAGGAAATGTTTTTTTATTTATGATACATGATGCTGTTTTAATATTGTCCATAAATGATATTTTAGATCCTGAACAAAATGAGGAATGAATTGGTTTTACAATTTTTTTTATTACTTATAATATCTAAACAGATGGTACTTAAAAAAAAGTAATTTATCAGTTCTATCAATAATTTCTAGAGTCATAAGAAAAACTACTGACAAGAATTTTAAATAAATGTCTGTAAGCGCAATTTTTAGAACAGTTTTTAAAACGCCATGATTATTGATTTATCGTAATTTATTTAATTTTTTTTTAATTTCAATACAACCACTATCCTGCGGCGATGTGTGAGAAGCGAGACGTGCGAAAACTACGCCTGGATTCTGTATCTTGTCTGGCTTTTGGATTATACATTATTATATTTGCATGATATTTTCATTTTTTTGTCTATAAAACAAGCTTGCCCTTGAGATCAATCTCTATTTTTTTTTATTAGGTTTGTACCTGTATATAATTATAATTATTTATTATGTCATGAGTACTGGGGCCATACTTCACGTATAAACTTGACTTTTTGTTGGATGTCATAATATGCTTCATAGAATATAAATTGTTATAATACAAAAATATTATATTAATATTATAGTATATAACAATACAGTACTATACATTATAGTATAAATGATATATTGTGTAATGTGTATATGTATATAGGTAAACATGTAGTTATGTAATTTTTCTAGGTAATTTCTTTCATTCACTTCACCAGCACATGCGTAAAATATTGATATAGCGCTCAACAAGTCTAGTAGAATCATAACAGGTAGCCTTAAATCAGCAGAGGTATATAAAATGTACACCTAAATTGGAATAAAAACTCTGGACACACGCAGGTAGATGAAAACCAAAAATTAAAGATACAAATACAACCATATTATGTAGGATGCAAAACATCCAATTTACGGGTACACCCCGCAGCGTCTAAACGCCTCAAATCGAGAGGCGTTTTACGCACAGTAAAAGAGGAGATCGTCTGATAAACAACACCTTTGGAAAACGGAATACGAGGAAAGAATGGAGTATATCACGATATAATGAACCCATATGGGCACGAGCAATAGAAAGCCTCCAGGAGAAAACATAAAATACGAGGCATGGGAAACACTTAATCGACTGAGAGCGAGGGTAGTTAGAACTAAGAAGGACTTGGTGAATTGAAGGAAATAAGATAATGACATGTGGAAGCATTCAGGACGAAAAGCATTTATTGAACTGCCCAATGATAGGGACTAAATTCGTATGGACGGACCTGTTCACTAACCCAAATAATTTGTTTATGCTATGTTCTCGAAAAGGGTCAAGGGTCCAAATATATTTTAACAGGCTACTGATTTCTAGAAGCCGGACCGATATAATATATTATAATATTAAAATATATGTATATAAAAGAGCTTCAGGGTAATAACAACACATGAAAATATGCGGCACCATACCTATCAATTATCTAGGATAAATCTACTTTTCAATTCCTAGAATCAAAACGATATTCCATATTATTAGCATAACATAATTAATTCAAAATAGTGTAATAAATATAAAAGCAGGAATAGAACTACTATTGCAGTTCTTAGAATCGCGCCGAAAATACAGCACCTGCAAAAGCGATCTCTCCTCCGAGTACAACAAGGACGTTGGACAAATATACATGAAAGTAGAACGGGAAGACCACATAAAAAGATAGCCTAGAGGACAGCATATTTATAGATGTACGACGTACTCATGTTTACTGTCAATTAATATACGTCTTGTTTTACTATTGGAATTATCCACTACATTTATTTACAAGACCGCCATCATCAGGATCTCTGGTAGATCGCACGTAACGATAAATATATAACAAACATATTTGGTACAAATACCTACTGACAACTCTTGACATAAAAAAATTTATGAAACCAATTTTCCTATTTGTTTTTTTTTTCAAACGCATGGCCTCAAATCCGTGTAATAAATTGTGTATTTTCATAGTTTTAAGTTTAAAGTTTTAAAGGAAAATATTAAATTCAATTTATTTTAGTACTATATATTATGTATTATATTATGCACAATTTTAATACCTATATCATTTGTACCTAAAAAATATTTAAACAGTAACACGCACTTTGTCGCTAACTATTTTACCACTTATGCCCTGGCTAATTTAAGAATAAACATTTTTTCTATGTAAAATGCCTTTCGTTGCCTAACAGTTGCGTGATACCAATTAGAATTCATTTAGATCTTCGCTGTTAAATTAAAGGAATAAAACTGTAATTGTTTCATTAATCAAGCTAAGTTTTAATTTGTCTACTTAAGAAAAACATTAGCTTACGTATTAAAGTTTAAGGTTATAATACAACTCCTTAAGAAAGAAACGTATATTTTTCTAAACTATTACTATTTTTTAAAGACATATTTATGGGTATCTATAATATGTTTCTATTTTATTGAATCTCGTGAAATCGCAAGTAACAATTAATGCTGAATATTGCATTATCAATTAAACTGATTAGTCATCAAACTATAAACAACCTATGTCGCCCATTCATTTTCAATTTAATTCATAATCAACATTCTGTTTTTTCTCATTTATCTGACTTCAAAGAACATCAATATGTTCTCAACAAGTTTTAAGTCAGTCAACTATAAAGTATAAGCTAGCGAGTAATATTATTTCGTTTTTGAAGCATTATAACTATATGTTATTGTTCTCGTAAGTATATATATATATATACTATATACTATATATACTATATATATATATATATATATATAATATACAGTTATAAAAAAATTATAGGTTTATTATGTGGCGCTAACAATTGTTTTTTTTATAATATTATAATATAGGTAATTAATATAAATATGTATATATATATTTTTATTACTATTACTTAGAAAAAAGCCATGACAGCTATAAACATTGACTATCACAATATATAAATATTATATAATACCTATTACTCTATAAAGATGTTCCCTGCCTGCACGTTGTCGTACAATAATAATGCTAACAATTTCCAAGTTAATCACATTTAAATGAACATATACGATAACCTCTTTTTAATTCATACAAGATTAATGGTTTTAACACTCACAGCATTACTCGCATAATCCATCGATGCACTAGGTTGGGTCCTGTGTCTCTTTTCGTTTGCGCTCATGTTGGACTCGAATATTTAGGTAGCCTTTATTAATCTTGTAATTGGGATACAATATTACCGAAAGGTAAACTGAATTGAAATCTTATATGTTGAGGAATCTTTTTTCTTGGAGCTCGTCCTATCCTCGCTGGACGAAAGATCGAACGCATTGATCGCTGTACCGGCGTCCCTTCCGGTGGTCCTGATACTACAGGTGCCGTTCTGGTGTAATTAAGTACCTCGCTGTAAAATAAATACACAACATGAATTATAATTAAATGTTATCGCTGACATTTTCATTTTCAGACATTTAATAAGAGAAATAGTAATTTGTAAAACACACAATGATCTAATGTTAATTATTGAAATAAGAATTATTGTTACGAACCACTTTTGTATTAGGTGTATAATTATAATATAAATGATTGCAGTTTTTTTTACACAGATTTATCTTGGTCAATGTGCATTACTCATTACTTTGCAAAATGTTATTAGTGTTACAATGTTGCATTGAAGAGACTTATAGTTACAAAAATGTATTATGTTACAACTTATCACATTGTTTATTTTGAGAATATTTATTTCTAATTTCTTAAAACATATTACAGCATAGAGCTATTACAGCTAAGAGATAGTTTAATATTACACTCATATTTCTGTATATAGACATCTACCGTCGTAGTACTCATAATAAGCTTTTAAAAAAATGTTCTCAAAATTTGACTATTAGTAATCGACATAAAATTCACATTAAGTTCAATTAAATGAATGGCCATAAATTAAATTAATTTCCTTAACTCTATAAAAAATATTACTAAGCTCTTTTTTATGCGATTTTGAATATTGCACTCAGGAATATAAGTTTATTGGCGCCTAACATTAATCAACAGTCGTGAAAGTTTATTATTGTATAGTTAAAACCATCGTATTTATTTAAATTTTAACTAAAAATGATACGATTGTTGAATCATTTGATAATTTATTGTGAGGTCAGAATACCTAGTTGAAATAGGTATACAATTATTATAGTTATAGTATAGAACTATACTATAGGTTAAACTGATATATGGATATAATAATTGTATCGATGTCGAACAATTAAAATATAACATATGGTATAAATTAAGTTAAATAAACACTTATTATACCTATAGCAAATAGAAAAATTGAGTACAGTTCATCTCATAAACTAACACAGAGCAAGTTACGACGTTAAATTCGTCGTATAATCCCAAGTAACAATGTTCACTAATGAGGCGTAACTTTTGTTTAGAGCCACATGTCAATTATTCATTATAAATCATTAAAATTGCCATAACATAAATTCTGGTCAATTCACAATTAAACTATGCCAGTGACCGAGGCACATGAAAATAATATAGTTATTTAATATTTTAAGGTATACATCTTGAGCACAAAGGGCAACAAATCAAAAATATCTTCAAATATAAAATGTTATTTAAAAATTCTAAAAATGTTGATTTACATCAATTTGAAACAATTAATAAGTTAAAATGATAAAAAAAAAATATACAACACGTTTATCAAAATTAAAATTATATAAAGAATCGTAAATTGTCAATATTTTAGATCACATAAATTTACCTAGAATACTCGTAGACAATTGATTGTAGATTTTAGATTCGCGCCGGTGTTTGAGGTTCAAAGTACCTAATACTAATGATGCATTTTTATTTTTCTATTCATTATATTAATAATTTTACGATTTAACAAGTATAGTTAAATAACTAATTTAGTTAACTAAATAGTTAGTTTAATTTAACTTATTACCTAGTTAACTAACTTGTGAAAATAAAAAAATATGTATAAAGTAAGTCAAAAGTATAATTTTGGCTGCATACTAGTTGAAAAAATAAATAAATACGAAAAAAAGTATAATCCGAATTGCCCGAGTCTTTGTACGTTATATCCATGTTTTTTTTACGTTTTATCTGAATTGAGTTGTAGCCCGAATAATATCTACTATTTTAAGATGTATCTATCAAACATTCAAACCTATAATATTATTGTTGCCCATTTAATAATAACAACAAATCCATAATACCTACTATAGGTTTATAACATATTGTCATATTATAATATTTATGTTTAATTTTTCATAATTTTAAGACAATATGTCTATCATATTATTTTTACTTGTTGGATGTTTGATAAAAACAGTTGCAAATTAACAAACTCTAATTTATGAAAAAAAATATGAAAACAATTTAAAATAAAAACTACAAAACAACATTTTTAAATCTACCAGTAGAGTAATACTGCTATAAACAGTCTGTGTAAAAATGTGAAGAAAAATAAAATTTTAAAATGTTTAATATTAATTTTTTTATTTTACATTTTTAATTGGTAGGTACCTCAAAAAAAACCTGGGCCGCAATTTAGAAGACATTTTTACCATGGGACCCAATTATAGTAACGACCAAACATTTTGAGGGTTATATAAAAAATTCACGTGAAGACTCGCTTTAAAACATTAAAAATTGACAAGTTATTGAGAGGCCATCTACGGTATTGAAGAACAGGGCGCCCGCAGGGGGGGGGGGTGCCAAAGGGGCCATTGCCCCCTGGGAATTTTAAATTGTATGCACTTTAATATCAAGCATATGGCATACCATTTTTTATCTATTTATTATATCAACGGGTAAAAGCATTTTATCAAAATATTACAGAATAATATAAAATTATTGACACATGGAAACTATAATAAACGTATCTAGTAATAACAAGACAAATAAAACTAACAGAAAGACAAAAAAAAAATTGATTATATAAAAATCAAAACAAAATAATTAAAAAATAACAATGGTTTATGAAAAGTGAACTTCAGTGGCTTTGAAAACTGGGCGAAAGTAACTAAAAGAAATCCAATACGGTGGAGATTTTATTGGCGTTTAAAATAGCTCTTGAAGAAAATGTATTAATGCCTTCATTTGTTTTGAATTTAGGTAATAGAACAAATCAGAATTACAAGAATTTCTACTAGGGATTTAGAATCCAATTTAATTTGAAATTGATAAAGGCACTTGATAAAGTTATTTGAAATATTATAAACATATACATTATATTCATTAAATCATGTCGGATAGTAAGGGAATCAAAATCTGTATAGAGTCCTGAACCAAAAGAAAAGAGTCTCAAGATATAATATACAATGTTTAACATGGCCATTTTTCCTTAACAGTATAAAATATTTCTAGAATAAAACATTTTTGAGCTTATCGGTAATTATAGAAAAAACTATAATCAACAGTTATGAAATTAAGAAAACACTAGGGAATCTAGGTTATTTTGAGGAGTAAAAATAAAAATAGTTAAATAAACATGTAACTATATTATGGTTTTACTATTATTATTATATTTTTTTTTGGAGGGTATATTAGATTGTAAGCAATTTTATCATGCCCTGGGTGGGATCTTACCCTGCGGGCGAGCTTGATTGTGGAAGACAACCTCATCTAATACATTATAATTATGCCTATGTCGTTAAATATTAAAAGAATTGGGATGCTACTTCATTGTGTATCTGGGGCGCCATATTTATCGTCCACTGTCTTTTACCAAAACATGAAAAACAAATATCTGAAAAACTTTTGAGGGCTTCAAAGTCATTTACAGTTTTAACAATATCAAATATCCAATAACAATAATAATTGTATTACAAGCATAGACATATATTAGAACCGTATGGATGAGCTTAAATTTTACGGCACCTACAGGCCATAATAGTTGTGAATTCAAATCGCCAAAAACAACAATAACAGAAGACATTTTTTTCTGCAATGCAAACTTTTACCTAGTAATTCATAAGTCGTTACAAATACCTATAACTCATTACACTGCAGCCAGGGACAAAAACTACCAGAGAGAGATCCTTTATACATAACATCGACTTAAAACGGACCTTTCAAATATTACCTACGTTACAAAAAAGATTAAAAAGTTAATCAACTCTCAACATACACCGATGCAACAATATTGATCCAGTAATGGTAATTTATGAAATGGCAATAACTTCAAAAAGAAAAGAAAAATATTTCTAGAATTAAGAAAGCAAATCATAAAAGTAATCATTGTAATTTTCATAACCATAAGTATTTGATTTTAAGATTTATTATTATTTTTTTAATTTATTTAAAAAAAAAGTACCGATTTGTCATATTTTTACTAATATTATAATAGTAATAATATAATACGTTACCAATGGCAACCATTGAAATAAACAATAAAATATTCAACATCCGTAAGCCAAAACTAAATTAATGCATGAGCTATCTTGTAGCAACATATAGGTAGTGGTTGAAAAAATAAGGGAGATGGTATTTTGCGCCAATTTTAGTACTTGTAGTTTTCGCCACCAATAGATCTAAATTACAAACAATCACTACTAATGATATTTATCACTAGTTCGACGAAATATTTATAACACCCGTAGAAAAATGACAGGTACCACCATTACTAAAAACAATGGAAGAATTGCAAAATTCTATAAACAATTGAATTTGGATTTGAAAACTGACCTCGTTGAACAATTTTCATTGATCAGTGATCCAAATTGTCACATGATAATATTTTCATGCGACACAAATTTAAAAGTTCAATGCCAAACTGAGATTATTTATATGGATAGAACTTTTGAATATTATCCCAAGTTATTTATGCAATTGTTTTATTTGCATGATTTATGCAATGATCATTATAATATACCAATTTTATTCGCATTACTTCCAGACAAAAATAATAAAACAATAAATAATAATATAATATTATAATAATAAAACAGAGGAGAGTAAATGGCTAAACCATACATTTGGGTTGCTATTTATTTCTCCAAATGAGGTCAGTGGCTGTTTAATTGAAGACTTCATGTCACTATGTCAGCGATTTCTAATGATACTTATAAGATTTCAAACATATGTGGATTATTCAATTGACAAATATATCAGTGAAGAGGCTAAATTTTCGACAGTAATTTTGGTTGCAAATACTGCGTCACTAGTTCTCATTACAAATGCTTAAAATTCACACGATTCAATTCAGAGTTCTATTACCCACATCCTACTATTTACCACTTTTTAAACGTACTGAAAGGATTTCAAACAGAAACTTTAATAAAAATGAAAAATATACATCTCAAAAAATAGGATTCTACTTTAAATAAAAATCGGATGGAATATAACTTAATAATTGTTTAATATCTATTTGATCTCATTTAGATACATAATTGAACAAACATCGACTATTAATAACAATTACAATTGGACAATGAAATATATTCATAATTATAATATTACCTACTGATTTGTACATACCTATTTATTATTATTAACTGAAATATATACAAAGTAAAATTATTTCCTTTCGCTTACATTAATTTTATTTTACCTAATGTACATTTTAATTCTTTTCTTAAATTAAAATTTACTTGATTTGTGAATGGTTTAAAAAACATGTTTATAAGTTTTAAAAATTATATTATTAACTATTTTTAAGTGGCGCAAATTACAATTTTCAAACGGCGAAAAATAGCACGAATTACAACTATTTTTGTTCGTACAGATGGCACAAATTACATAGGTAATAAAGTATGGTATACTTGCCCTTTTATCTAGTTTTTATGTGGCGCATATTACATACACCCAAAATAAGCTATAAACACCCACCAAGACTCAAGAAATCAATTTATATAACTTTTATTTAAAACAATAAAGTAGTTTTTGACTCTATAGAGGAGAAACGAATAAAAATTCTCTTTTATATTACATAAATAATAAAGATTAATAGATTATGTACATTTTAATGCAAGTTACAATTTGTAACGCCTCCCAAAAATATTTCCTAGTTGGGCCACTGGGTATATGTATATCAGGTACTATTTTCATATAACTAATATAATATTAATCATTACTTATTAGTTATTACCTATATTATATTATGTTGTGTTGTGTTATGTTAGGTTATGTTATGTCAGGTACCTAACTATAAATGGATAATGTCCATCGACGGCCAATATACAACATTACAATATTTTTTTAACTCTACTGACGTACTTTACAAGTTGACTATATAAATATTTATATATATTTATTATTTTACAAAACGAAATCTTTTTATATTTGTATGTACCTATAATTTTTCATCGCAGTGGCGTGAGACTTTGTTCATTTTGCAGCGGTATAGTCATATAATAAATGTGTGTGTATATATATATATATACCTACGTAAACGATGGTATATTACATGCGTTCACAGAAATAAATAGTCAGATATCCGAGATAGAAACGATTCGGCGTGAAATTCGATGCATCAGATGTCCGGAATGTGGAGATATATATTCGTATAAATATAGCATAATAAGAATTATATAACAGGGAATAATCGAACAATCTCAGTATTTGTTACACGTAAACATAATTATGTTACACTCAACACTGCAGTATACGCGTATTATAGTATGAACAATGACATCCAACACATTTAAATATTTTTTAGATTAAATTCTCAAGAGCTCAAGGAGCTGTTAATTTCTTTTATTATAGAACTTCAAAAGTGTAGGTACTTATAGACGATTAATAACATAGTGAAAAAAAATATTAATTTATTTTTAATTTATACATCCTAAGACACAAGACATTGTATTTATTTTCTATCCAGGCATCCGGCTATCTAACCTTTGAGTGAAGTGAACAGTTAGTATATTGATTTTAAAATATTTTTTGTATTGTTTTCGGTTTTTTTAAACTTTTTTTCATGTAGATTTAGTAGTGCTTCGAAAGTGTAAATGCACCCCTAATGAATGACAACCTAGTCAAGAAAATAGGTAATTTGATGATGTCTTTTCTCAATAGTCTCTGTAAACATATAAGAAAGAAGGTCGACAAGTGGGTCTATTCTGCTGTACAGTGAGTGTCGAGTGGAGTCACTGTAATGGATATGTTTAATTTGAATTGATTCGAAACGATTCTGAACGAAGACGGCCTGTCAGTCTACACAACAAAGTTTATTTGATATTATTGCCAATAAAATAATTAATTTAACTATTAATAATACAGTAAGTTGAATTAATTTTTGGAGAAAACATTGCATTTGAAAATGACATTGAGTGTATAAAATATATTAATATACTTTAAACGTTTCAAGACCCACAAAAAATATTTTTAAATTACAACGAATTAACAACATTGTTATTTTTCATTTAAATATCCATCTTTGTCCAAAAATTCGCTCCGCTTAGAATCTAAAACTACCGTCATTGATGTCCGAAAGGTAAATGTGGTTTTAACACTACTCGTGGTGTTTATTGTGTGAATGAAATAATTAATCATTAATATTTCATAACTGAAGTACTGTGTTGAGGTGAGGTGAGTGAAGCTAGGCGAGTTCCAAACAGCCAACACTTTAAATCTGTATGTTGTTTGGCTTTTTTATTTCGATAAAAACGTTTTAGACTAACGAGTGAAATTCGATGACAAGAAGAAAATATTCTACAATAATTGTAATTTATGATAAAAAAAAAGTATATATATATATAATTATATAAAGCATCTCTATAAAGATCTCTAAAAGTAATGAGAAGAAAATTTAACTAGCTTATTTATATAGGTTATAGTTTGATTTTCTTAGTAAATTCCCACGCGTAAGATAAGACTATCAAAAACTTTTAAAAAAAGTGGTTTTATTTATGGCACTACATTTGCAAATATGCACGCGTTATAACAAAATCATTAGCAGTCGTAAGGGTAGGTATTTTATCGAAATCCAGAAAAAAATAATTAAGAGTCACATGACATTCTCGCCAATTATTTGATTTAAGATTTATGCACATGATTCATACTATCTCAAAATACTTTTGAAGTTTTGGCTTTGGCTATAAAAATATATTAAACATTTTTACTAATTATTTTTGTTCTTATTTAACTCACTTTAGTTTCCTTTAGAAGTGCAAATTTAATACAATAATTGGTAAAATGTATAATATGTAATACACGGTTGCCTAAAATGCTTTTATAAAGATTTAAATTATAAATATTATGCATTTACGCCAAATGCAGTAATACCTTTTCCTTTCATCTTTTATTTTTTTACTTCTTTTGACAGTTGTATAATATCTATGTAAGAATATATACATACTTAAATATTAAGTTTGAATATAATGTTGTTACTCACGTCTCACGTCTTATTCAATACAGCAATTATTACCATATAAGAGGTAGGTAACTGACAAATCATTGCTACACATCCATAAACCAGGATATAAAAATGTAAGTACCTACCTTTATTTTAATGTTCTTGAGATGGTTTTTTTTATTGATTGATTATTATTTTAAACAACTTTTCTATTTTTCAATACTGGGAATAATATTGATATTTGTTTAAATAAAATGTAAATAGGTACCTCTGCAAAAATAGTCGACAGTAAAACATTTGAATGAATATAACAATGCTAACAGGCCTCTAGGCCCGGATTGGGCAGGCGAGATACCGAGAAATCTCGCTGGGTCGGTTATGAGTGTTTGGTCGTAAATTTTATTTTTATACAAACATTAGTAGAAAAATAATAAAATATGATTGGATCGAATTATTAAATCGCACCATAGTTGTAGCTGTAATCAAACGTTGGGAATACAAAAACTCGGTTTGCCGATACCTAGCCGGATAGGGCGCTGAATGCTTATAAAGTTATAACTTATAAGTAATAACTGAGCAACTAAGCTTGTGTGAACAATGAGTAAACTTCAATAAATTAAAGGTATTAAATAAACTATTTTATAGTATATAAAATTTACATTCTATAAAGAATATAGCATAAAACAAGCAAATTAATTAAATCGAAATTTTAAATCAACATTAACTAAAAGGGTTGCACATTATAAAAGTTATAAATTTATAACATTTGCTATTAGCAAATGTGGAATACAGATATCCAATACCTAGTCAAATGTTTACTTAGAAAGTCATTTTAATGAAAAAAATTAATTTACCTAGGCTACATCCCAGGGCTTCGATGTGCTATCTAGGTAATGTTTTTAATTTTTACAAACATTATTTAAGCACGTTATAATATTATATAATATAATATGAAAATTCATAAAAAACTTAAATTTCAAAACACCTAATAGCTCAAATATTTATCATTTACGATCAAAATAAGTAAACGTAAGGAAGTTTTTTGAAAATTAAACATTTCATTACCTTGGGCTTAACAATGGTACAATACTTATTATCAGAATTTATTCTTACGAAAGATCCCAAGTAGGAATAATAATATGTATTTAAACATCGTAGAAACGTCGCAGGTAGGTAGTAATCGGAATGCGGCACATTGAAATCGAAAAAAAAGGTTTTCTTATACAATTCGCATACCGTTAAACGTGTTACTTTAGATATACGTCTACTTGAAATAGACTTACAAAATCAAAACAATAAGTATCACACTTACCACAATATCCTGTGGCAAAATGTTTTAAAATAATAAATACACTTTTACTTTCGTTTTTGTCATATTAGGTATTATGTTTTATTGATTATAACATATTGTGTCATGTGCCATGCGACAATTTATGTTATATAAACGAGTTAACAAAATCTGATTTAATCGTGACATACAACGCACATTATAGATGATGAATTATAAATATAAAATAAATAAATATTAAGGCAAATAGAAACAGTCGACGTTTGAAAAAAATCCGTATCATTTCATTGAAAAAATCAAAAATCTGATTTTTTTGGTTTAGGATCAACGTCGACAAGATGAGAATTTGGCCATGGAGAGCCTAACAGCTTGTTTCAGAAGAACCACCCGAACATGTCTTCCTACAAATGATATCATATAATGGAGTTGTAAAAAAGTAAAAAACAATGTCATATGTTTCAGTGCAGAATAATCAGCTTGTTATTCTGCACTAAGACACATTACATTGTTTTTTTTTTATTTTTACTATACATATAATTAGGAATTATGTGATTTGGCCGGAATGACATCTGGTTTCATTATCGGCAGGAGACGGGAAATGGTAAAAAGGTGATAAAAAAAACCAAACATGCGCGAATGTAACTGCTAAAAGATATTTATATTAAACTATATTTTGTTAGGTATTGTGTCGGTTACGTACCCCGAAACGAATTTGTTGGCTCCGATGATGGTAAGTAGATAGGTACTGGGTATATGGATAAGGTATAATTAATGTAATGAAAACCAAAACAAGTGTGTAAAAAAAAAAAAAATACTTTGACACTATAATATACAGTCGGCACTTTTAGGAGAAAAAAAATACAAATCGAGTGGATAAGACGATATTTTTATTAGCAAAATGGAAAGACAGACACACGTACGGCCGGGATCCAAGAATGGACCGCAGCAAAAAAAAAAAGAAAAAAAAACGTTAGAATAAGCGATGTAAAGAGTGGAGAGAGAGTGTGTGGTGAGAGAATGAGAAAGAGAGAGAGAGAGAGAAACTGCGAGAGAGAATAAGAGAGTTATTCGTAGTCGTAGTACAGACGAAAACGCGTGCAGTGTGTTGCGCGTGGACTGCGGAGAACAACTATGCACGTACAACCATCCGACGCCGACCGACTGACTGACGAGTGACGACCGGTCCGCTACGACGGCAGTGGTGGCGATGACGGTCGTTGTCGTCGTCGTCGGGTCGCGTTCCGTTCCGTTGTCGGCGGCGGCGGCGGCGGTGTGGCGGCAGCTGCCGTGGTGCGACGTCGAAATTCGAGTTCGACCGGAGACGGGCACACGCACACGCATAAACTCACAGAACAACGGAGAGCTCTATGGAAATGAAAACATAAACAAAATCGCAACAATAACAATGCCGAACCGAACGAAATAACTTCTGCAGACGTGTATTATAATATGATATAGTGATATATTATAGTGTGTTGTTCACGTAGTTGCGCCGTGCGAGGAAATAATAATATTATCATAAGTCGTGGCAGATTACATAAATAATAAATATTATATTATATAATATAGTATTTCATAATATTATAATCAGTGATATTATGTTATAATAAATTACCTAATGTGATGGTGATGATGATAGTATAACATCGGTGCAATCGACCCGGCGGGGTGAAATCGTGCGTCTCGAAGGGTGGTTGTGAACTTGCGGTTGGTGGTGGACGGTGGTGTCGTTTGTGCAAAGGGTGATCTCCGAGTGCCCGGAGCCGAAGGGGATGTTCGTGAGTCCTCGGCTGCGGTCGACATGTTTCGGTAGTGCTGCGAGTGCGCGCGCGTGCGCGCTATGCGAATGACATCTGCAAATAGGAGGCCGTCACACGATCACGCTGTCCGCCAGATGCCGTGGCTATCGGCACGTCCCCGGGGCCACGCGACGTACTCAAAGTAATATTTTTATCGATGCAAAACGATGGAAGCGACGGACAACGTATTTTTTCTTTATTCATTTTTATTATTTGCCAAAAACGTTGTTGCAATGATCTGTGGCATACACGGAACCTGAGTGGCTAACAACCGCCAGTAAAAACTTATCAACAGATCTAATATTAGGACCAGGTGGCTTGACTCCAAGTCTCCAACCATTTTTTTAAGTACTGAAATATTTCAAAAATGTTGTCATATTTTTTCATTTGAAAATAAATACTATTGATGAAAATTAATAGGTAAAAGAAAATGTATCAAATCAAAAGAACAAGTAGGAAATATAGCTGCTTCCTGCAACCTCCTCACTATAATACCTACACTGTGAGTTGAGACTCGTGAGACATCAGCTGCGTTCTTCAGCTAAGCTTTTCTAATTATATAAATAGATGGAAACATGTAACATGTTCAGAGTCTACAAAAGTTTTGAAGTTCTTAGGTTTTATTATTGGGCTTACGGAATATCGAGATGTTTGTCCAAAACATTTACTAGTTCATAGTATCCATAATATTATTATAAATTATAATATTATTGGTAGGTACAGAAAGTCGTATGGAACTTTTCTATGAAAGTATGGAACCATGTCTAGGTAGCCCAACTCACCCAAGTGGAAACGTTATAAATGATGCCATGGTGGGTCTTTTAAAATTACGTAACTCTAAACTGGTAATTGCTATCCATTGTCCAATATATATATATACCTAGTTAATAAATACTTGAACTTCTCAGTAATATCTCTTTTATATCGCCAATATCTATGTAAATGAACAAATGTGAATTTTATTTCCATATTTTTTAAATTTTTGTTTATAGTATCCGGCTTTCTAATATTAAACGTAATCCTTTTTCATATTTTACGTCTTAACTTTCGACCCCACGTTATTCATACTATGTTAGAACATCTGAACATCTATACAATTTTACAAAACAGTATAATAGTAGAGCCCACTTTATTACCCTTATTACGTCGCCGTAAATTATAATTATTTCAAATTGATGTTTCTGCAATTTGTCTGTACGTCATACAAAATTACAAGTCAATATAGGTACCTACGTCATAAACATGAAACGAATCTTTAAAGCGTACTATTTTGTATCCTTTTATCCTTTGTTAAACATTATAGTTTGTACCTATATTATTTTAAGGGTTGGTGTTGTGTTTGAATAACCTACTATTAATTTTCAAAAAAAAATTCCGTTTTCTTTTTTTTTATTTAGATATTATTTGTTACAAGTTATTTATCTAAAGAAAGGTGTTATACTACAAAACAATATATAGGTGTGTCACCAAATTATAAAAAACACTTTTCGAACGAAATGTTTTTTTTTTAATTTTTTTTTTTGTTCATTTCCAACATAATATGATTACTTATTCAAAGATTACATGACTTTTTAACATATTTATTGATTAATATTTATATACTATTTGAACAATTATTGTCAATATTGACATTCTAATAGATTGCATTCGAACGAGCCCCTTTTCTATTATACAATATGATAACAACTATGATTGTTTTTTATTGTGAATAATAATTATCGAACTTAAAAAGGTAATTATTTATATTTTATAGTACTTGAAAATTTAATATAGATATACATTATATTATTATATTCAATAACTAAATTAATAAATTAATAAATTAATACTAAAATTGACAAACATTAAAAGGCTTTAGAAAATATTAGACTAAATTGAATCATCTAAACTAGATAAGATTCCATTATATTTTCAAAAAGTTAATTGTGTTTTGCTAAAAAGGTTACCTATTTATACATATTTACATATTTATTTCCTCATCAAATATAACACAATCTTTTTTCGTTCCCCTCCTTCCTTCCCTACCTACCGAGCAAAAAAATTTTAGTCGACAATCAAAAATAAATAAACTAAAAATGTCTTAATGTCCTAACCTATGAATAGTCCAAAAAGAGTCAAAATATATTGACAATTGTATGGTATATAGAAATTTGTATTATAAACATTTAGCAAAAGTTGCATGTGTCTGCAGTTATTTATGTTTGTGTTACACCAAAAAACAAAATCGGTTTTGTCTGCAAAAATTGGCTTCGTGTATAATTTTCCGTTTTCCAGTTAATTTTTGTTTTGTTAAGTGTTAACTAGATTTACTTTTCTATAGGAAAAGATGCCGATGAAGAAAATTAAAACACTTTTACTGCCCCTAAACGTGATGACAGAAACAAAAAAAAAAAAAAAAATAAATTTAAAAAAAAAACACACTTAGGTACGTCATTGTAAAATCGATCCGCTCAGAATCTAAAATACATACATCATTAAAATGAATATTTCATAGCTTCGCTCAGTATCCAATATATTATATTAATCGTATTATTTTGCACTATATTTATTATTTACACATTAGCTCCCATATAATAAAGTTTTTTTATTTAGTAGAAGTTTATTAGTGTATAATATAGAATACACTTTATATATACAATTTAACTTTACAGGTAAACTATAAAACAACGTGCATAAAACCATATAAGAAATAAGTTGTTTACTTATCAGTAAAGTCCTGGTTGTTGTAGATATTTGGTTTTTCTTTTAGACTAATATGTAGTGATATCTTTAGCTATAAATTCGATTCATTAGGATAGAATTTTTTTACAAAATAAGTTCTTCTATACATTGTAAATCTTTTCATTATAATTTGTTTTTTTTTCATTTCCTAGTACTATAACTGCTCTTTATTATTTAAACCACAAATTACGTAAATATAGTATATTATATTACCTTTATTATTCAACTTTTGAGTTGACAAATGTTGTTCATAGTTCATATACCTACCTAAATGAAAATCAGTAGCATACACAACATTCGAATAATCTTAATAAAGATAAATTAATTATTAAAATTCTGAGTTTATTGTTCATATTACGAGTATTCCTTCAAGTTTCAGATTATGATAATATACTTCTCTACCTGATTTATTTCAAAAATTCAAACTTAGTTTCTTCTTTATACAAGTAGGTAGTATAGTATCTCATAATAGGTTGTGGGTAGGGACAACTATATAACTGTGCAGTTCAACCTATTCCCTGTATAGGTACACACAGGTAGATATACATATCTAGAATTTTTGCTTTTCATATTATTACTAAAAAAATAAGACCGTAACAAAATTTACGTAACACACACACGTGGGTATCAAAAAATATTTTAATCAAAATTACATAAGAATACTTGATTGATAGACTAACGAAACATCGATGTCTGGTAAGTACACAAACCATGAGGACGTATGCCGTATACACATACACATACAATGAATACTATAAAAAAAAAAGGTTTTAATTGACAAAAAAAATGTGGTAATACGTTAGCATTTCAAACTGGTTTTTACGTAGCAAGTTATTCAAACTGTAATAACGTAAATACTGCGTATCTGTGTTCAAAAAAATACAAGAATTCAACTTTATTTTTTATTGAGTTTTAGTATTAAAAAGTCCATGTAAAACCTAACCCGCCACAGGCAGTAAAAATATAATGAATTTAATCCATAAAATGAGTAATTTTCAAAAATATAGGACATTTATACTGACTTGTGCGTGCATTATAAATAATACCTATCCGTTTCTTGTTTCTATAAACATTAAAATGAAATAATTAAATACATTCATTAAAAATTACTCGATGTCAATATTATAATGCCCGAGGACAATTGCGGAAACGAAATAGAAATATTATGATTCTAACTGCGTTATTCTTCTGAATATTTTTTTCTTTCAAATCTTGAGGGCACTTATTCTATATTTTGATCAAATTGTATTTAATATAATATTATTTATATTAATAATAAGCACTGTATATTTACTTTGTCTTTGTTTATTCGTATTTAGAGGTGTACTTATATGCCTATTGGGTAAACATCCACAATAATTAAGGAAATAGGATAATATGCAAAAACATAATATTATGTTTAAATACTAAATGTACCTATAACCTACTTATATAGTTTCGACGTCCTTCCAAACACGGACGCTATTGTATTTGTTGCGGAAAAAAAATGTTTTGCTTGACTTTTTTCACACACTCGTCATTAGTAAGTATTGAATACATACTTTATAAATTAAAATATAGTGTGTTTACGTGTTGTAAATATATGTTATTGAAACATGATTTATTTTTGTTACTTGTATTTATATTATACCATCGTATTTCTAAATATGTAAATACATTAGAATGTGTGATCACTGTTTCATTTTAAATTATGATGTGATATACAAGTTTTACATACTAGATTTACAAATATTTTACATACCTTCACATTGTACAATATATTACAGCAGTACCTTCTGTATTACTAAAAAACGTTTATTTTTTAACTATACATATATATGTGTATTTAGATTAGGCCAATCTAAAATTATTTAAAATGTATATTTTCCATAGTGCATAAATTAATGCAAAATTAATAATTATAATGGAAAATATTCAAATTAGTATAATGTAATAATCAATAAAATAAAGCCAAATGGTAATGATAGAAAAAAACGATTATCTCATCGATAACGAGCTAAGGTCATTTTGATACAGAGTGAAAAAAAATATAATAAACTTATGCTGTCACAATTTGTATTTTTATATAAATATCTACTTTACATAAAGCATTTTTTCACGAATTCTTAAAATATTTTTTCGAAATATTTTAAGACCGCCATCCTTTAGACAGGTTAAAATGTTTTCTTAACTAATTCATTGTTTTTCTTTTTGAATTTAATTTCTTTTTATATTTACATTTTTCTATAAAACATATTAGGTATTTAAATAGTGACCAGCCGACAGGTCAATCAAATATTATCGTAGTTCAATGTCACAAACATGGTTATCTACAATTATATCTATCTAAAAAAATTGTATTGACAATAATGTCGACAGTATAATATTAATATAGGTAAGTACAGGATGATTAAAGAGTAATTATTTTTAATTTATCAAATTTGTTATAATTATTAAAAATATAATTAGTTCATACTTAGGTACATTGTACCTATTATATTTATTCATTATGCCGTGTCAGACTGCTCGAGGCCTAAACAACGTTATCAATAAAACCGTACTGTAGTATAAATAAGTCGTATAAACAAAACCTGAAGCGTGACTGTTATGAACTGACCTTTTACGAGGAGTATTGATTAGACAATTGTTTTACCTAACTTTCATTGTAACTCAGAACTCTTTTACGTAGGTATTGTTCTTGTTGAGGAGTAGTAAATTATATGACGTGTGTCGCAAAGGTACATTTATGCCTTATGGGGAGGGGGCACAGCGCCGGATAGGCAAGATACCACCCCACCGAGTATTTCTAACATTTGACTACAGCTTTACTGCGCGGTTTAATAATTCGATTCAATTACATTTTTTACTTATGTTTGTAATTTCTCATTATCAAATAAAAAAACAAAATTACTGCCAAACACTCATGATCTGCCTATATTTTAGGCAGTCCACCGAGTTTTTCTCGGCAGCTCACTGGCCCAATCTGAACCCGAGGGGGCATGTGTGCCCCTTCATTCATCGTGTGGATATATTACATTGTGTCATAATTATTAATAGCTACCTGTTTTAGGTATCAATAAGCTACTCAACAGCCTACTTGTGAATATTGGTAAATAATAATAGTACGTACAATGTTTTTTTTTTTTTTATATAAATATAACATTACGATATTTTGTATGCATTGTTCATCACTACAAAATCATCAGTGATTAGGATGACTCTTATTTCCAAGTATTTTTAACGATGTCGCGTGTCCGATATCTTATCAGTTATCGATGACACTCAGCATGCGTGTAAAACGCATGTCACACTCATTCACACATAGCCACCCACATAGGGTATTGATACAAATATACAATTATTATATACTTTATAAGGCAAACGCATGTTCAGTGAGGCCCATTATCTTCTTGAATAATAAATAAAATAAAGCAATTTAAAAAAACTCATATTATACCTATTATTGCCAATTCGTCATTAAAAACGTATCTACCGTACCTACTTACAAACCGTAAGTTTAGAAGTACAGTCATAAAGTAATTACACTTCTGCACCTACTGTGACGTTGTTGTAAAAACGTTATTTTTAAATTGTTTATACCTTTGTATGTATGCTTAATTTTTAATACCTTTTATTTAATTATGTGAATAAATCATATTACCATAGTCCATAATGCATACAAGTAACCTACATAATAATAATATGTTGATCCTTATACTAGAAGTTAAATTTTTTTGCTCCTACGTTAGATATTTTTCTTAATACTGAGTGTGTGTGTGACATGCACCAATGCCAGAATGATATCAATAACTGAATAACTCGTAACAAAAATAAACCGAACTCCAGTTATAATTAAATTGTTAAATAATACATTAAACAATTATACATAACATATTATTTAAACACCTATAATATTAAATTACGTATATTTTTTATTTTTTTTCGTATGGCGCTTTTTTTGTCCGGGAGTAGGCCTGAAGGCCTAGTTCGGACGCCTATTTGGCAGAATTTTGAATTGGGCACCCGTAGGTTTCTGCCATGCCCGGTTGGGGGATGGCGGCTCACAACCTAAGCAGTTGCCTGCTCAGATAGCGACGCCGCCCGTGACCGGGATTCGAACCGGCCACGGTGCTTGTTAGGACCGACGCCTTGGTCCGCTCGGCCACTCCGTCCCCCAATGACGTCTATGAGCCGGTTACTCAAGAAAGTCAGCGAGTCAAACACTCACACCAATACTTCTAATTTGGTAGATGTCTGCTGTATTGGTGAAAAAAAAAATTATGGAAACTCTGACACTTTATTATTATGTCTTTTATCTTCTATCTACCTCCCGAGAGGACTCATGCAGAGACTTATACATGCGGAGAGGTTTTTGTCGGGCGTATATCGATTCCACCGAAATTACCTTTTTACCTATAAGAAACTTATCGAATACGCCGGCTATCGGCTCTGCCGAACTTTTTTATGTGTTGATTCCACCGGCTCATTTATTATTATACACTTTTACTAAAACTTGATGATGAAAGCCTAAAACAATTCTGTGATAATTACATTAATGGAACATCAAAATTTAATGCGAAAGTATGGGCATCGCCTTTAATATCATCGAAACTAACAACTAACAGTTGCAAATCATTGTATTCAATCCTATTATATTTTTGTTTTCACATGTATTGATTTTGAAAATACAAACTAATTTATACAAGGGGACTCAACATCAGTGGCATATTTAAAGTGGTGGCAAGGAAGAAAATTCCCCCGGCAGCACTTTTTAGGAGGGATCAAATTTTAGTGGGAACTTTTTTTTTTTAAACAGATTTACAATAACTTAAGGTCAACAAAACGTTCTACCAAAATCATCACGGGTATACTATGCAATCAATCTCCACGCTTGATACGCGTGCGTATTGTTTTGTCGAAAACGGAATACCTAAACCACGAACTAAATTATTAATATCTATTAGTTCATGCCTAGACTAAACATTGCTTGTGGGCCATGAATGCCCACGATGTTAATAACATGTCAACTGTTAAGTGATACTAGTGATAATGTGATGCCGAAATACCGAATTACCAAACGTTAATTTTGTATTTTTTTTGCGTCTTTTTAAACCACAGATTATATTATGAATAATGTTATAATACTAAAATCTGTGATTAAACTATGAAAGTGACATTATTTTTATTGAACGGCGTGTTAAAATCTTATAGTTTTTAAAATACGAATTACTAGACGGTTCATTAGTCATTACAGTAAAATACAATGTGTAAACATTTTAGACGATTGCTTCGACAATGATTAAATTGACACTATAATTAAACTATGATCAATAAACCATTCATCATTAATCTATATGATGAAATAATTGAATATTTCGCAAGATCAAAACACTTACCGAAAAATATTATTTTTAATTTCAATGATTGAACGTTTTTTTTTTCTCTTAAATAAATAATATATTATATTATTAACGTTTAATACATTCACTATTTCATAAATATTCATAATATTCACAGTATTCACTATACATTATACCTAATAAAAACTATTAAAGTATACTTACTGTCTTACTACATGCATCTAATATTTCTACAAATAGTATTTGCAAATTTATAATAGTATATTAGTATTATTACATAATTTAATAGGTCCATGCAATATTTTTAAGCATAATGTTTTGTTACAATTTGCTTTGATTATTTTTGATCACAGGTGCTAGTGACTATATATATATATTACGAGAGTACTTTACGATATTCAACATTCTGGGGCACTCGATAGATTTTCATACAGTATGAAACTATTACCATATCACATGTGCTGTAAGTTTTTTTTATAGGTGAGAAAAATGTCCACAAAGCAAAAAAACCGATGCGGCATTAAAAAATATATTATGTACCCACTGCAGCAAAATCACTGCTCAACACTCATATACTCAACAAAATATTTAAAATCAGCAAAAACAAAAATCATGAAATTAAAATAATATAAATAACATACATTTTTGACCATTATTTAAATAAAACATCGATAGATTCCCAATTGAATTATACTGAACTGGCAACAAATCATTATTAATTCAAAAAATTACAACTATGTTTAATTTTGTAAATTAAAAACTTCCGTCAGTTTTTGAGTAATTGTATATTTGTATGTAATCATTGTATTTATTAATTAATATTTAATATTTAATTGTTTTTATTCCTTCATACTATATACATAGAATCGCGATAGCTGGCAGAATCAACATAATACACAAATGTTCGGCAGGATCGATAGCCGGCTTAATTGATATTAAAACGACGGAATCAATGAGACCCTGTTTTTGTCTAGTACCACTTAAACCTTCTCAGAAGTTACCTGTTTCTGTATAAAAATAATATCTAGTGACAAGTCCCCAATTATAAAAACGTATTTGTTTTAAATGCTAAAAGATATTCGAACAATCTACAAAAACACATAATTTGTAGTAAATGAATATATAAAAAAAATATTGTGTGATAGTAAAATCAGAATTTCCTAAATATTGTAGCGCCTTCTCAGTTAAATTATGTCGTTATTTAGTGTACATTTAGAGGTAGAGTTTGCTCCTGAATTTAAAATAAGATGTAATTTTATACAAATTAAACTGTCATCAACTGAATTTTTTTCTAGTTTAAATCATCATATTTTAGATTTATATTCTATTCGTTTTTTCTGCGAATAAATAACAAAAGCCTGACGTTCAGCGGCACACCCAGGGGGGGAGCCTTTAGAGCCCCCCCCACCAAATTGTTCTTAATTTCTTATATATATTTTAGTTAAATTATTTAATTTACTGGTTATTGTGTATTTGTGTGTAAGAAAAAATAAAACAATTTGTAAGCCCAATAAAAAAAAAAATCCCGAGTGCACACCTGCTGACGTTCTACTATTACTTAAGTGTCTATTATCTGTAAATTAGATTTAAATAAAATGAGATGATTGTTCAATTAATTTTATAATAGATTATTCAAATTAAGAAATTAAAAAATTAAAAAATTATATATTATCGCTGCCACTTATTCAATAAGACTTTCGAATACAATATTTAGAGCATACTATCTCCTGAAAATCATTGTGTGAATTTCACAGGAATAAATGTTTTAAACATGATAAATTATATTTTATACAGATTAAATGCAAGTTTAGTAATTCGATTACTTACATGTAAGTTTAGAATACAAATCTATAATTATGTTACTGTTTTGGCTTTGCACATAATGCTATAATACCTAGATAATTCCGAACAATTTTTTAAAAAAAATGATCTAAAGAATATTTTTGAATTTAAAATGCATCTTTAAGCTTACATATGAATATTTACGTCTTTTTTTCCAATATTGACATTTTTTACTATTTTAGATTCATAGGGAAGCGATGAAGAGATTAATTTATAAAGATATAGAGTGGTTTTTGGTTGCAAATCGAATCTTGTTTGTACTTACAATTAACATTTCGAAAATCAAAGGAATTTTCAAAATATCAGGAACAAAAAAAGTTACTAAAAAACAAGAATATTTGTTAAACAAAAATTTTTAACAAAATTAAATTTAGATACTTGAAATTTTTATCCGATATTATATTAGTATTTTCTAAACATGACGAAATAATTGTTAGCTCATTTTAACTGTTAGTAGACATTTGAAATTGTCTTTTTTTCGATTTATATTGATAAATAAATTGAAATTGGATATTTAAATTTCATACAATTATTTATTTTATTCAAACTATTTTTTTATTTTATTGTAATTAAAAAATATTAAGTATTCATAGAAACTTGAAACATTTCACAACTACCTTAATTATAATTTTCTATACTTCGTACAATTTTCAAAATATTTAGTTTAATTTTAGGAATTTATCATTTTCTTATTTTTTAATTTGTTTTATTTTTTTATTATTTTAAACAATGGCTCTATATAATACTACAATAATATTATAAGCTAATTATTTTAGCGTACAATTTTTATTTCCGGAACCGACATAATTTAAGAGTTTTAAAATCATCATTTTATTGTTGACATTTGTTAACTAGTTATTTCAATGTTGACAGATTTCTTTTGAAACAATGTATAAAAAAATGATTATCAAAATAAAACAATAAGTTTAAATAAAATCAAAATAAAGCAATATTAGTTAAGATTATTTAATATCATTTATTTTTAGTTGTTAATATACTAATAGTTTTATATCCATACCACTTTTATACTGACATACTACTACTCAAAAATATATTGTTTATGTTATATTTTATGATACATTTAAGCACAATAAATATTTTGAACATTGTAAAACATATAATTACTACAACGATTCGTTGAAAAAAACTTGAAAATATTTGCCTATATAATAAGTTTACAGAACTTAAATTATGCGATCATAGTTTATTGTAAAAAACTACCAAACAATTGTCTACTACATTTTTCAAAACGCCATTAAAATCTGATTCTGGCTATACGCCTGCTCTATTTACCAATAATAGATAGCACCATTACGATTAGATTTATACAATAATAGTTAGCTGCTAAGCTGGTTTAAACCACGTTATTTAAAAATATGATTGATTGATATTTTACTTGGAGAATAATGATTAGAGTAGGATATTACGTAGGATTTGTATAAAACACTAAAAACAATTATTAAAAAAATATTTGTGCCGACTATCTTTAATTTGATATATACGATATCGTATGTATTAAATATAATATTATTATATTTATATTTTATTAATTAATTAATTATTTCATTTGTGAATAGATATCCTTAATTATATTTTGTAACTCATATTTTAAGTGTGTCTCTCAGAAAATTACTTATTAATGGAATCTTTTATTTATTTAGTTACTAAGAAATATTCAGGAAGTAGGTATTTAAATATTTTTTTAATGATATGAAAATGTTTATTTTTTTTTTTAATACAAGAGAAAAACTTTTATGAATTATACATTTGAAAACTTTGTTTAATAATATAAATACATAAAAATAAATACCATATTCTAAAGTGTTTCTGGGTGAGTTGTACTACATTGTAGATGTTAGAAAGTTTATTAGTATATATAATAAGGTATTATTGAACAATTGTTAAGTGTAATCCGTGTATTGTGTACATAGTGAGATTCTAAGATATCATTTATTATTTTTCTTTTATGGTTAAACTTTAAATATAAATTATTTATATAATATAGAACGCTTATAATGATTGATTATTTATTATTATGGAGTAGCTTATTGAAACCCTGATTTTTAACGAATAGTATGCATTTCTTAATTTGATGATTATTGGATTTAAAACGACAAATTAAAAATCTGATACTTACTGGATTTTAAACAACAAATTAAAAAGGTTATAAAGACTTACAAAATACGCAGAATTTAATAACATTTAAAACAACGATTTATAATAACCTGTCTTTCAGATGAACTATAGGTATAGAATGATTAAATTATTGCAATAGAAACAAACTGAATAATTGTTTGGCAGCTAGCATGATTTTAGTCCCTGACAAATCATTTGACACACCTAATGACCTTGTGAAAAAAATCTAATAATTGATTGCCAGAATTTTTTCGGGTTAAAAATTATGTCGAAATATCCGTAGTTTAAGGGCAATTATTTTTTGTAACCTTATAATATGATAACAACTAAAATAATACAAAGGAAATGTATACCTGTTTTACATGTTGTAAGTTTTGTTCAAATAATTTTAAACGATCTTAATGGGAGCAAATATTTGAATTAACTATTTAATTAAACTGTTAAAAAAAAAATGATACACATAAAAGTTGAATTTGATTGAAAATAGTACCAATGTTTTAAATTATTATATTCTGTATTAATGGGTAATATTTCAACTATATTATAATACTATATTGTTTATAAAATAAGTATAATATTTTTTTAATATTATATAGGTAGGTAGAATTAATATTATAAAGTAACATTGGATAAATACATTGCAAAATACTTAAAATTGCCTTGCTGCATTATTGTTTAGAATATCACAACGAATATAAAATAGTTTTGGGATAGACATTAAAAGTTGACAACCAATTTATGATTATAAACATCATATTTTATTTATTTTATTAATTTCATATTAAATAAGCGAAATAGAAAAATTAAAACTAAATTATAATATGTAAAATATGAAATTAGATTATACATTATAGATATGATAATTCTTACATAAAAATAATCTTATCATTATGAAACAATTTTCTCGTTAGATGTATTTTTCAATTTTTACTTTTGATTTCATACAATAACGATATCAATGTAAAATTAACGCAATAGCAGCGACCCAAAGTTACTTGGCATTACGCCTGTGGCCAAAGCCCGACGATATAAGCTTAGCTGCGTCGCCCTCAGAGTCAGTCGTGTCAGTACCTTCTCCGTTGCGTGTGAGTCAGTCTTCATCAAATCTATTTACTTAACAGTTTAATATCAACATTAAAAAATGGCTCTGACCAAAAAAGAAACACTCATGATGCCTGCCTTAGCCGATCCGATGTCTTTCGCAAAGGATTTCTTAGCCGGTGGTGTTTCAGCTGCCGTATCTAAGACAGCTGTTGCTCCCATTGAACGTGTCAAATTATTGTTGCAAGTACAACATATTTCCAAGCAAATCGCACCAGAAGATAGATACAAAGGTATTTTGTGATTATTGACAGTAAAATATAATTTCAGTTGACAGAAGGTTCTTGGACAATCTTTGTCTATAGTTCACTTTGGTGGCTAAAGTTTTAATGAAAATGTATAAAGTTTACCTGTGTTTCGAATTTAAGAAAACACT
Organism: Neotoxoptera formosana; assembly: GCA_022818045.1. Lineage (NCBI taxonomy): Eukaryota > Metazoa > Arthropoda > Insecta > Hemiptera > Aphididae > Neotoxoptera > Neotoxoptera formosana. Next base: position 14,865,677 of record CM040633.1, on the reverse strand, counting down.
AATACAATTTATCAACCGTTAGGTATGGTGGATTGTTTTATACGTATCCCCAAGGAACAGGGAGTTACAGCTTATTGGAGAGGAAACATGGCCAACGTGATTAGGTACTTCCCGACTCAAGCTTTGAACTTTGCATTCAAAGACAAATACAAGCAAGTCTTTTTGGGTGGTGTAGACAAGAATACACAATTCTGGAGATATTTTGCCGGTAATTTAGCATCAGGTGGAGCAGCTGGTGCCACTTCCTTATGCTTTGTATATCCATTGGACTTCGCTAGAACCAGGTATGTTCAGAAATAAGAATACAATTTGATTCTACCAAAAGTTTTTAAAAATATTGTTTTACAATTTATATCTTAAATATTTAAATAGGTTAGCCGCTGATGTCGGCAAAGCCGGAGCTGGTCGGGAGTTTAACGGTCTTGGAGACTGTTTGTCCAAGGTCTTCAAATCTGATGGAATCACTGGATTGTACAAAGGTTTTGGTGTATCCGTTCAAGGAATCATCATTTACAGAGCATCATACTTCGGTTGTTTCGACACTGCTAAGGGAATGTTGCCAGACCCAAAATCTGCTGGATTCCTTTTGTCGTGGGCTATCGCTCAGGTAAATTAAATAACTCACATAACATCCTATTGGCATACCTAACAAGTTTTAAATTATTCATAAGTAAATTACATAACAGTTAATTTATCGGAAAGCCGCTGTTGAAAAAGCATAAACTTTTTATAATTTCATATAAAATAACTAATTCAAAATGCATACTTTTCAACATCCTGATATAAGTTCAAGATCATATTTGATCAATTTTCTAAATTTAAAATAACAACAGATTCATTAAGCCAATAAATATATTTTAACAATTTATAGTTATTGATTAACGTTCATTAATTTTTTTAGGCTGTAACAACTGTTGCTGGAATTATGTCCTATCCCTTCGACACAGTCAGAAGGCGTATGATGATGCAAAGTGGTCGTGCTAAGTCTGAAATCGTCTACAAGAGCACTATCCACTGTTGGTCAGTAATTGCCAAGACAGAAGGAACTGGCGCTTTCTTCAAGGGAGCTTTCTCAAACGTTTTGAGAGGAACTGGCGGTGCCTTAGTATTGGTGTTGTATGATGAAATCAAAACACTCCTCTAAAGCAAAAAAATTCCATTTTAGTAACCAATTGCTGGGTTAGTATGTAAGTAAATTAAACAGCCTATTTCACCCAATTCGCATATACATCTATGGTAAATTGGAGAATGAAGATAATATTATATTTGTATCATAAAAATCCGACTTCATTATTGTTATCTCTCGTGTAAATAAATGGAAAATTGTTACCTAATTGTTAAAATTTTTATTTCGTTTTTATTTTGACATCTATAGTACCTATACAATTTTCTCACAGAAAATTTTTGTCCGAAGAATATGATAGTTTTTTTTTAGTTTTTCTATTTTTAAAAGTTCTGTAGTCTGGCGGATGCTCAGCCGTATATAACAACCCAGGAGAGCATTATCAATGTCATTCTATATTTAGCGACCCAGTTACGTTGTTGCCAAAATAGAATTTCAGTACCAGACGTAGCATAGGTTAATATTCAAATCTTACATCTTATATAATTTACATAGGTATACCTAACTAATACAAATATCTAGAATATACCAGAAACCAGGAATAAGTGTACTCGTAGTATTCAAAATAATATAAATTAAGTAACTAAAGATGTTATTTTTACACATTTGTTGAAACGTTCATTGATTTGTCATTAGTTATTACTGTTGAATTTGTTTAGTAATATATCTATGTTAGTTTTGAAAAAAGGTATTTTAAAACAATTATCTATAAAGCTAATAAAATCAACAACATTTTGATGCAAAATAATAATAGAAATTATAGGTACATAAGTACAACAATCCTAACACCGTGTTATGATAATAATTATAAGCCAATGCATTAATGTATTAACGCTGTGTCCAGATCACCGGGCGCTCGGATCGATAATGGAGCGCCGGGAGCCCGGATAAATAAATGTTGAGTAACCGGACGCTCCGTCACACTGTGAACTAGAGACGGGGGGTCCTTAAGTCAAAAATAAAATTGGGCTCCCTACCTAAAAATGTAAATGGTCCTCATAGGCGCAATTTGGAGCCCCCTCGGAGAGGCTTAATCCTTTCAATATTAAAATTAGCCCCTCCAAAAATATGTATTTTAATTGAAGTTTTAAATCCTTTATTAATTACTTATCTAATTTACATAGTACAGTAAACGTTGTTTGAAGAAATTATTTTCTAAAATTTAAACAATGATTCATTATTTGTGTGTTTTTCATATTAGATATCGAATCCACGCACTGAACGTAATATAGGTTTGATAATAATATTACAAATTACAATGCAAATTGTTGTTTGTTTAAATAAAAATATTTTTCATTTTAGTAATAGATGTATCATAATATATTAAATGCAGTGGCGCCCAAGACATATTTTTCAGGTGTAGCAAGAATTAATTTTACCCACCCACCCCTTCCAAAACTCAAAATTGAATGGTCTATTTTTGGTTACATTAACTATTAATATTAATTTACCAAGGATTAAGGAATAGGTATCATCAGAGTTGGAAGTGGTTTGAGCTATTTATAAGAAAACGATTAGATGACTGAATTCAATCATAAAAGTGACCAAAAAGTGACATATATGATTATTTTTCCAAGAACTTTCTGTTATCAAATATTTTTCTTTGAATATTGTTATTCCCTTATTTTCAAGGTGTAGCGACTGCTACACCTAGTCATAGGGTTGGGCGCCACTGATTAAATGTATTAAAAGTAGGAAACTGGGTGAGAAAAAAAAATGATAAATATATCATGTTATATTATATTATATGATATTAAGTTCACAAAGTAACGTATTTTAAAGGTATTTTAACAGGGTGTGTCCTAATATCATTTTTCCTTCAACCTCTATTAATATTGTATTATAGATTATAGACACAAATACACAATTATTTATTTCGATTCAAACATTTACGTTCCAAATTTCTAAGCTATTAATTTATATTATTATTTAATTATATTATGCATCTTAGTTAAAACTTGAAACTTAAAAATGAATGCGACTGGAACAGTAATTTATAAAAAAAATTAAATAAGCATTCTAATATGATAATATTATGTTCGAAGAGTTTTAGAAATTCGCTGTACATTTTGGCTGGAACTGGATTTGGCAGTATTTATAAGTTACAACACACAGTGTTGTAAATTAGTGATGTAGAAGGTAGAACAACAGAATAAATATTTAAATATTATTAAAATAAGTATTTATTCTGTGGTAGAACTATTGATATCACTATCACTTCCCCTCAATATTATGTTAGCTACTATAAAATATCGATTGTTCGATAGTCATAAAAAAATTTTAATTTGCATTACAAAATATAAAATATTGTCTTAAATAAGATACTTTGTATTAGTATTTAGTATATAAATACTTTTTTCAAAAACATTAAACATAATTTGACTAATAATTTAATTATAAAATAAACAGAAAAATAATAATTAAAAAGCAAGATTCATAACTAATCATTTAATTTTAATTAAGATTCTTTAAATTATTTTTACTTTGTTTATTATTCTATTGTTTCTATAAAGTTTTTAAATGTTATTATACCATTTATAATTATTAATAAAATTCAGAACAATTTGAGTTTCCTTTTTTTTAACCAAATGTTAAGTATGTTAATATATTTTATTAAATTATTTACACCATAAACATTTTATTTTTTATTCAAGTGTCAAAAATTAAATAATAGTTTTTTGTTGTTGTTTTTACAGACAAGTTGACTATTTACTTATAGTAGGTAAAATTCCTGTTATACTTTATAATTACTGAAAAGTGAAATTAATATGATTAATAATCTCTATCGATAACATTGTTAATTATTATAACTGGTGTAAATATCACAAACTATCGATGGCAGCGACGATCGAAAATTGTCCACCACTATCGTAAAGTGGCCAACAACAGTCGTCTACAACAGCTACAGTACCATCCTAGGTACCCATGACGTTGAAAGGAATTATTAATTCGTTATTAGTTATTACGTACCTAGTAGGTACCTCTTTTTTTAACCTAACCTAACCTAATTACTTAACCTAATTTATTTATTATTAGAAAAATAACTGTACTAATCTCTCCATACGACGATACATACTCGAATGCTTCAATTTCGTTTGACGCAATAATGACGTGGCGCTGACAAATACATCGGATGTGAACTGTGTACCTATTATACTTATGCATTATACCTATACAGCCGTATTATATGACTCATAAATCTTGGTAATATATAAATACTAAAATATATAATATAATATTATTATACATCGTTAATCTTAACTGTTGTGATTTGCAGTAATATGCATAACAGTTTTACTTCATTCGAACACGTAGACTGCGCGGCTAATCATGGCAATTATTTTTGAACTTCGGTTCTTTAAAAGTAAAAAAAAATATAATATTAGTAGACCACTACTATGCTATTATAATACCCTCTCCTCATTCCAGTCATAATCATAATACAACAGACGCACACGTAAATATATAGTATGAGTACACGCGTACAGGAAAGCAACAATAATATTTTACTTCCTACCTATACCTATACAGTTTACGAGTTGCATTGCTCCGTTCGCCGTCACTCGAGTTCGAGTGAGTCGTCTTTCAACACTGACGCGTTCATCAATAAGAAAAACATTGATAATAATACGCAACACTCTGCAGCAGTTGCAGTTAGCTAGGTGAAGGGACATTACATGCGAGTCAGATATAACCTGACCTAACTTTATAGATCTCGAGCTGTACTGACGGACGTGAGCAGCTGACGTTAAGCTACCAATTCCGTGGGCGCAGTTGGATTCACCATGTCGAGCGTGTGGCCAATAATTCCGTTTGTTCAACTGTACGCGGTCGCCGTTCTACTCGTCGCGTTCCTGGGCTACATGTACTTGACGTACCACTACGGAAAGTGGATCGGGCTGGGCGTACCGCAGGCCGCACCGTCGCCGCCGTTTGGCAGCCTGCGCGAAGTGGTCATGGGCCGCGTACCGCTCGTCGACGTTATCCATTCGCTGTACCGACGATTCGACGGGCAACGGTATTTCGGCATCTACGAGGGACGCCAACCGTTGCTGGTGGTACGCGACCCCCAGCTGGTGCACACCATCATGGTAAAGGACTTCCGATCGTTCGTCGACCGGAACGCGGACAAGGTATCGTTCGTGCACGACAAGCTGTTCGATCACTTGGTGAACCTGCGGGGGGAACAGTGGAAAGCGATCAGGGCCAAGTTGAGTCCGACTTTCTCGGCTGCCAAGCTCAAGTCCATGTTGGGTGACATAAACGTGTGCACGGCCCGTCTGATCGACAACTTGAATTTACAGATAACGAACAACAGTGGTAATGATAAATTATAATATTACCTATATGTAGCTATGTTTTGTATATAATTATAGGTACTTAGGTCATCCATCTGTGATGATTATCATTCGCTATACTCTGGTCAAAATGTTTAGTTTGTTCACGAAATCCGATCTTTGTTAATTCTTATATTCGTATTAAATTGGAACAAAAAAAAAACTCAGTAGGCAGTAGGCACCCACGTCCTTAATTAAACGCGAATATATCAAGCCTAAAGCTAAAAATGATGCATATTAATAAATACTAAAATATTTTTATTATTATGAACCCAGAAGACTATATATATGCATAAATGTTCTTCTTAGGTACTTATTATTTACCTATAAACCTATGTACTACAACATTAATTATCTTATACAATGATTTTTATAGTTTACTTATATTTGCTGTAAAACATATATTATAGATGGATACATAACTTTATAATTAAATAATACATTTTAAAAACGTCTTAATAGACACAAAAATAATCTGCAAACGATTATTTTATAATTTTCTCTGGCTATTTATAGGTACATTAAATAACATAAAATGCTAAGTATTTAAAAAAAATAATTATGTACCTAGTTAAATTTGAACTTAGATTTGTTGGTATGAACTACAAAAGTTACCAATGGTCCTAAGTACTAACAAACATAATATTATCACATTGAATACATACAAATATTGTTTTTAACATAATTAATATTACATATATATATTATTTACAAAATTTACATAATAGTATAAAATATAACTACAAAACAAGAGACATTTTTTAACATAAGTATAATAATTGTAAGAACATGTAAGACTATACATAATTTAAATCGTTTATAAACTTATGTACATATTTCAAATAAGTACTTTAATCATTGTTAATTTTACCTAAAAAATAAAGAAAAAAATATAAATGTTGTACAGGAATTGTGGATGTGAGTGAAGCATCGGCTCAATTTACAACTGATACTATTGGCCGTTGTGCTTTTGGACTAGACTGCAATACATTGTCAGATCCAGAATCAGAATTTCGTCGTACTGGACGAGAAATACTTATGCCGAGACTTCGATCGACTTTACTAAATCTCACCAGACTAATTGGCTTTGGTCAACTTTTAGATTTATTTAGAATACGTGGTATGCCTGGAAACATATATGAATTTTTTGATAATTTACTTGAGACTACAATGGAACAACACAAATATGGAGAAAATACTCGTAACGATTTTATAGCACTTTTAGTAAAGCTGAAAGACGAAGAAAAACTGAAGGAACACGGACAAAGTAAGATATTTTTATATTATTACCATATTAATATATCATTACATTTAGTTATTAATACATTAAAATTCAGTAAAATGATTCAATTATTATATATATTAATTATTATTATGGATCACTAATTCAATATTTACAAAGTAAATAAATAGATAAATATATACATTACAATGTTATATTATTCTTAAATTCAGTAATTTTAATGTAAATTATAAAGTTGTTGATGATTGATCATTATTTTAATAAGAACATAAATGTTCAATAATCAGCTTAATATATTCATTTATAATTTTCTAATACATATAGGACATATTTCTAATACTAAAATATTTATATATTATGCAGTGTATAATATGATTAAATGTTGGATTACTTTTCAGAATTATTTACTGATGATATATTAGCTGCAAATGCATTCGTATTCTTTGTAGCCGGTTTCGAAACTACAGCTTCAACAATAAGTTATTGCTTGTACGAGTTAGCACTAAATCCAGAAATTCAAGTCAAATTACGAGAAAAGATCAGGCAAACATTGGACGCAAACGAAGGAAAACTCGCATACGATACGTTAAAAGACATGAAATATATGGATATGGTGATAAATGGTTAGTACATAATATAATATATGTTATATAATGAATTTACTGTAAATATAGGTTAATAGATAAAATATATTTTTAACATAATGATTAATTTTTCTTTTTATCAACAAACTTTCAGAGACATTCAGACTGCACCCACCAGTTCCCGTTTTAAATCGAGTGTGCACTCAGAAGTACACAATCGCGGATAGTAACATAACACTAAATGTTGGTGAAAAAGTAATAATACCCACATATTCATTACATCGCGATCCCAAGTATTATTCAGACCCAGAAATATTTGATCCTGAACGATTTACTGAAGAAAATACAAGTTCAAGACCACACGGCACGTTCCTCCCGTTTGGCGATGGGCCTAGGATATGTATCGGTAATTATCTATATATACTACATTTCAATCGATTGTATTTCTATGCAAATATATTTTGATCTCGGTACATTTTTATTTTTAAAAAATAATGCATGTTTATAAACGTAGGTTTGCGATTTGCGATGATGGAAGCCAAAACCGGACTAGCGGAAATATTGTCAAAATTCGAAGTATCGCCATGTAAAGAAACACAAACTCCGATCAAAACTAGGACGCGGTCAATTTTACTCACGCCCAACGAACCGATTCGTTTGTTATTCAAAAGTGTTGATCAATAATATAACAATAATTAAAATGTTATTGAATGATAATTAGGGTTAATTCAAAATTCAAAAGTATTAATAAATTATTGTGTTATCACGGCACGGTGTTATATTTTGTTGTTGTTATTTTTTCCCATAAAACTGCCATCACTTTAATTCTCGAAACAAGCACTCAAAATATGCATACTAGTTTAATCAATGCACGTTGATTTGGGAGTTCGAGATAAAAAAATCATATTTTCCAAGGTGGACCACTACTTCCGTGGAAGCCGTTATTAAATATAATACACCTAATTAATAATTATGTACTATATTTCTATAATCATATTATAATCTGTAGGTATACGACTATACGAGGCCAAGACAACGATTACTGCACCGCAAAACAATATTTTTTATTATTACGAATATGGACGATGCCCCGAAGTAGTGGGGAATTCCCACTATAAGCTAAAAAGTAATAACGGCATATAATAATAATAACTGCGTCGTCGTTTACGTCACACCACGTGCAGTGTAGTAACTGGCACTAGTAACTACAAACGAGTCGTTGATGGTGGGCACTATCGAATAGACAGTGTTAGTACTTACTATCGAATAGTTATCGGGTTAGGCCCGATTTGTACCCGTGCGGCTGTGCAAGTACCGTTCGTACCGTTTGCGATGATCTGTTTCGGTTGCTGGCTGGAGATCGTGCCGGTCGCCGTTATTGCGTCGGCGCTACTGGCGTACGTTTACTGCACGCGCCACTACGGGCACTGGACGGCGCTGGGCGTGCCGCACACCAAACCGGCACCGTTGCTGGGCCACTTCACCGGGCCCACGATGGGCCGCGAGTCGGGCACCATCACCGTGGACACGCTCTACCGGCGGTTTGCCGGCCACCGGTACTTCGGGGTGTACCAGCTCCGGCACCCGATGCTGGTGGTGCGCGACCCGGCACTGGTACACGCGGTGCTGGCCACAGAGTTCGGGTCATTCCACGACCGGATGATGAGCCGGACATCGTTCGAACACGACGGGCTGTTCAACAACCTAGTGAACCTAAGGGGCGACAAGTGGAAAGCTGTCCGGGCCAAGTTGAGCCCAACGTTCACCGTGGCCAAGCTCAAAGCCATGTTCGCCAGTTTGCACGTGTGCACCGGCCAACTCACCGACAAACTGCTGCAGCTGACGTCCGAGGGCCAAGGTATTACATTTCATAATATGCCATGTATAAGACGAAACCCTCAAGTGTCAACTTCAATATTTTTGACAGTTTAGATTTAGTTGAGAGTGCCTATAAGTAGTATACCTACTGAAAATAGCTATATAGAAAGTCTAAAAGAGTTCTAAAAAGCCAATATTTAAAATATTATGTAAAGTGAATGTAAAGATTATTATTATGCATACATACGGCGGGCACTGCAGCAGGTGTCTCTTACACACTTTGAATGAAAATTACTTCCCGTATTTCCGAAATTGTGATTACACGGTATTACAATTACACATGTATCAAAATCTTTAATATAAACAATAATAATAACCAAGGCTCGTAAGTTCTGTTTATGATTATTTTAAGTAAGCATTTTTTAAGTACATAATTTTAAATATTTAGTGCATATAAATGCACATTTTTTAACTTTTTAAGGCATATTTCAATGCATATTTTGCCAATTCTGAATATATAAATGCATGCTTATTTAGGCATTTTTTAGGGCATTAACTCACGAGCCCTGATAATAACCATTTTTTTAATTTGATTATTTACAACTTTACCATACTAAACTAATTATTAAATAACATTATATATGTTGACTTTAGAATATAATTACAGAAGTATCTAATCATACAGCAGACTAGCAATAATTAACTCACGACTATAAGTTCACCATTCACTTTATTACTCAACTCGACACAGTACCTGTATCAGAAGAATTATAAGAAAAAGTTATCAGTTAAAAGACTAATATCGCAAAGTCATAATAAATAGGTACTCACCTATTATAAGCATAGTATATATTAAACGAATATCATATATGTATATTATTATTTTAATCTATGCTATAGATCAAGGGAGCGCCCAAAAAGGGAGGGCTAACGGGCTTCAGCTTACATTTTGGTAATGTTATTACGTAGGTACTGATTTTAAATTATGACAGAAAAAATTATCACCCACCGAAATAAAAGCATATATTATAACATAATATTATATATTTATACCTGCCATACCGGAATCGTGAGACGTTTGTTCTTAAAAAAAAAAATCCTGGGTGCGCCCCTGCTATAGGTAACAGATAGGTACTAAAAGAAACGCCATACCTATAATACGTGATGTAGTGTTGTCGTGATAACTTTGTATCCTTAGACTCAGAAAAATAAGACTATAGGTTCTATAATGCAGCAGGTAGTTAAAATATCTACTGATACAAACGAGTATAGGAGTATTATAGACTTTAGTATATTATAAGCAATTTAAATAGGTACTATATACTGTATGTCTGAACCATCCAATATTTGTGACGCAACCGTGGTTGGTACGCTGTATGGTATGGTGAGCGTTTATTATTTCACGAACTTTAGTAAAATATATCATAGTATTATTATAGTTATGACCCCTTCATTATTGACAAAACAATAATATGACGTATATATGGGTATGATTGCACACAATGCACTTAATAGGTAATTTGGAGCCTTGAACGTTAGCGGTACCTACTTTAAAACAAGTAAAGCCTTAACTTACTAATATTGATAAAACATTTTATGAAGTAAAATAAATAATGAATATTTTACCATCAAACTGCTGGCTAAACGTTGAGCGTATAATATAATTTTGTATAGGTACCACACATTGAATAATAAGTGAAAGCTGTTTTTAGAATCTCTCTTGTCGAGTGCATAATATAGTAAATTGAAGTCATAGTATATATTATTAAGAAGTTTTGAAGAAATATTATTTAAAATAGACACATTTGTGACAGTCATATAGATATAAATTTTAATTTATTTAACCTCTTTCAAAAAAAAAACATTTTAACTGTATGTAGTTTTCAAAACATTATACTTTTATAAATCATAAATTAGTTAATATATTATAATTATCTACCTAAATAGTTAATACGTTAAATATCTTAACTTAAAACCTGTATCAACCATTTTACAAACGACTAATCAATAAGATATATTCGTATTATACCTATGTATGTTATATATTAGGGTAGGTTATTACGTTTAACATTTTATGAGGCGTAACATAATCGTAAAATCTATGTCACAATCGAAATAAATATATATAATATATACTTATAATTCCAAATTCAATTTCTGTTTACATTATCTTGTGGCTTGTATATTCTAAATTTGTAACTCATAGCTTACAAGTAATTTCATAAAAAATCATAAAACTACGCACAGAGGGCTATTGCCTTTGATCAAATACAATTTATTATATATTTGTGTAAACATTTCGATTTTTCTGTATTAAAATGTATAACATTAGAGAATTTATTTCGAAATTAAATATATTTTATATTTTAGATACAATGTATTGATTTTACTATGCTGTGTGTATTTTTTGTGCCTGTCATCCCGTTTAAGGGCAGTAAAAGCGCTCTGAATTTCTTCAACATATTTTTTGGTAGGAAAGTGAATCTAAAGTTGGTACTAAATTTCCAATAGCTTTTAAACGCGTTGGAAAAATAAAAAAAAGTTAAGAAAAAATTGGATTTTTTTGTGAAGTATACATTTTTGACAAAATCGATTTTTATTTTGGTGTAACAAAATAAATAATGACCGTAGAATGTAGATACATGACATTTTCACCGAATGTTTAAACAAGCAGTTCCTGTACACCATACAATCAATATATTTAATTTTTTTGAGATATTTATAGCCATAATCAATTTTTGTGTTTTTTTTTATTATTGTTGATAAAAATTCTTTCAATCGGTAAAAAAACTTGAACATTAAATACAATGTTCTTCATAACTCATTGTATGTGAAAATTAAAAAAAAAAAATTAAACGTAAGTCTTTAATAGTTTTTTATAAGCGTCTAAAGTTATAATTTCGACAAAATACGCAAAAATCAATAAAATTTACAGTTTTCATTGATTAGGAAATTCAAACAAATTTTTTATGCGCGTTTGAAATTAGACATGTGACAGGCAGTGACGACGCCTACAGGTTCTGCTGCAGCTGGAGTCGAGATCGAGACGCATTCGCCGTCATCCATTTCATCGTCACAGGTTGAGCCGGCCGATTCGGACGTGCGGGCGAGCCAAATCACGTACAACTATATAGCAGAGCAGATGACTTAGGTATCTGGCGATGCACCCGATTTCGGGTTGCCATCCGCCGCCGATAACTTGACCAAGGGTCAGGTTTTATTTGATTCCGAGTCCGCCGACTTGACCGAGCCGGCAGCTTCAACCGAGGTGTTAATAGCAACAGGGCCAACAGAAATCGGCTTGACGAATATATCGTATTGGTAAACACGGCAGTAACGACGTCTGCAGATTCTGCTGCAGCTGGAGTCAAGATCGGGACGCAGTCGCCGTCATCCATTTCATCGTCATAGGTTGAGCCGGCCGCTTTGGACGTGGGGGTGAGCCGTGATCTCGCGGATCAGCCACTGACACGACGTTATAATTGTAATTCAATGTCAAACTTTGGGATTCAGTTCAGCGCGACCGAGATCGAGTCTGCCCCGACTGCAAACGGCCAGATGAAATTCGGCGACGTCGCTACAGAAGCATGCAGTTTGATGCAGGACCCGGTGATCCCCGCGGTCAAGTCCAAACGCCGCTCATTGTGGAGTCGGACCAAAAAGTTCATCAGACGCATGTTTTGTTGCGTTCGATACACAGTCGCTAGCAAGTCTGTATAAAGAGTTCCTAGAGTTGTTCGGTCACCGTTAGTTGAAGTTTTAAAATTACAGCATATTATTATTTCCATACCAAAATATGGCAAATGGATTCTGCTAATCCTATATATTGGTTTACTGTAATTATTGATTATAAATAAACGTTTTTGTTATGCAATTTGATATGTATCACTATAATATTATTATTATTAATGAATGCGTCACCACGCTAGTGTAAAATTAATTTACACAGCTTGTGAAAATCGTTACAATATATTGTACGTTTTCGATTTGTTTGTAACTGGAGTCAAAATCTCACGTAGAACCTTTACATTTTCAAGGTCTTAGACCAAAGAACAAATAAAAAAGAAATGGCTCAAAGTATCAAAAAAAATTAAATTAATTTTTGGTTAAAAAATTGCCGACCTTTTTTAATACGTTATATGATTAGGGCTGATGACTTAAAGTTTTTTCATATTTGTCAAGAAAAATGTGAATGCGATATTGCGATGTATAAATATAATATTTCATAATATATACAAGGAGGTTTTATTTAAAATTATATTTTGTATAATATGTCGTTATTGCATATAAATGCATATTTGAAAATATTAGATAAATTAAGAACATATAGGTACATATTTGGATAATTTTTAAATTAGATAATATAATGTATAATGATAATATAACAATTTAATGTATAAAAATCTTTTATATTATTTTTTAAATGTGTTTCTGCATTTATTTTATATTGGTTAGGTAATTCACTATCTGGCCGATAATATATTATAATTGTATACTTATTAGATTAAAGTAACAAAAAAAAAAAATTTTCGTTAGACTTTCTAGCCAACCTCCACTTGGTGTCTAATGGGTGCAGTAATAGGCTACAGTAACCCAACTTGAGTTTTCTTAAGATCTATATCCCAGGAACCAGCTCATGTAGGTACTAGAAAAAAATATACTGGCATCCAACTCATGTACTCAATAAAATACGTCGAGACCCAATTCATGTCATTTTTTAAATTTGAAACCCAACCCGAGGTTATCTATATATTAAATAAATATTTGTATAAAAAAATAAAACAATATATTAAACACACAATGTTTTTAAAATTAATTATAACTATAGCACTGTCATATTTTTTGTACACAGGTATTGTTAATGTCACCGATATATCATCAAAATTCACGACAGACACAATTGGAAGGTGTGCTTTTGGGATAAATTGCAATACACTGTTTGACTCAAACACAGAATTTCAAAGAGCTGGACAAGCGGTCTTTACTCCCACACTGAAATCGTCTGTATTAAACTTCATGAGGTTAATTGATCTAGGATGGCTTGTCGACTTGTTTAGATTACGTAGTATGCCCGATATCGTCTATGAATTTTATTTAAATTTATTTCAAGATACATTGGAGCTGCGTAAAAGTGAGAAGGAAGATCGTAACGATTTCATCTCAATTTTAATCAAATTGAGGAACGATGAAAAAACAAACAACAGTCGAGTTGGTAATTTATATGAAAGACATTTTGAATACTTATTATTAGTTTTTGTTAAATTATTAGATTACGGTTGATTACGTACCTATAGTCACTATAGGTACTCTATTCCAAATAAGTTTGGAGAAACACGCGTGCAGGCGTGCAGCAGCCGCCCGGTCGCAGCACTGTAATTGGCTGGCTGATAGCGAACGTAACTACATCAGCACGAACTACGACGCGTTTTCTTCCTCGGTTTCTCCAAACTTATTTGGAATAAAGTACAGTAACTAGTAAGAGTGTAAGACGTGTAAATACATATCACTTACGTGGTATAAAATTCCTTATATAGTTGTTATTACTTCACAAGTGACACAAATCAACAGTGGCGTCTGTTCAGTTTTTGTTAGAATAAGTCAAACACTCACTGATTTGCCGACTCAACGTTTTATATTCAAGCAGATTCACTAGTATGGTGCTATAATGGATGAAATAGGAGCGGGGGAGGGAGAATATTTGAATGTCACATACCGGATTTTGAAGTCACATGTAAACACTAAACACATTGATTAATAATAATATACTTCAAATATAAAAAATTAATAATGATATTCCGTAATCGAATAATTTTGAATAACCACAAAATACTACTCTCGAATCACGAGTCACGACTATCGATCAACGAATAACCAAAATAAATACAAAAGTTCCATGCACAGTAACCACCAAACAAAGCAATATGTCTCTATGGTCAAAAATAACTAAATACTAATAATAAAAATGGAACATAATTACTGTAGGCAGTATACAATAATTGATTGAGTACATTTATTTAATCTTGGATAAAATATAAATAAATAGGGTTTTAAAATTTCATGAAATTTATTTGCTTCAAATATTTCATTCACATAAAAAATAAAAATATACCAAAAATTATAAAAAAAAAAATAGAAAAACCGTTTTTTCAAGTTACACTCGTATAATTAGGGTGAGAGAAGAGCATGTTTAAAATTACCAATGTCTATTGTATGAATACACAAATTGTTTATTATAGTGAATAGCTCAATAAAGTCCATGGCTTTCTGAAGATGGCCTAGACTGGCTATAGACCTAATCAGTAATCAATAATCAATATATGATAGTATATAGTATATAGTATATATGATTATATACTTGCCAATACATTTGTGAATTATTATTTATTAATTTATTATCATAAATAAGATATGAGTAATAACTAATAAATACTAATACATAAAGTAATATCATCTACGTTCTTACTACATATTATGTAAAAAAAAATATTTTTTAATATTTCATTGAAATATTTCTAAAGAAGTCAAATTTAAAACCCTATGTATAAATGATCAGATAAAAACGATTTTGTGATGGTCTCGCATTGTACTACAGAAATAATAACACAACTTTGAAAAACGTATCGTAACAAAATTGATGCCCTCCTTGAAAAAAATGCTGGTTGTGCGACTGTTTCAAAAGTTTTATATAATTAATAATAAATTCATCAGATTCTAAAACTGTTCTATTGCATTATAACTGATTTATTATAAAAGTATAACACCTACCTACCTAGCAGTGTTAAATATTATTTTAGTAGGTATTAAAATTATTATTTGTTAATTGATTTATTTGATACTGATTTTAATGTTTATATGACATATTTTACTAATCATACTCATGTATTTGAACAAGTAATAACTAATTTATTGAATAAAATGTTTTCATATGTAATTTGGATCATTTTCCCACTGTATAAGTTCATCAATTGAGATATATATGTATATTTCTCTCTCCTTGTATATAAATTGGCACATAACAATTAATTCTAACACTTTTCAGAATTATTTACCGACGATGTCTTAGCTTCAAACGCATTTGTATTTTTCGCGGCTGGCTTTGAAACCACTGCATCTGCTATGAGCTATTGTTTGTACGAGTTAGCTTTGAATCAAGACATTCAAATCGAATTGCGCAGACAAATCAAACATACACTAGACGAAAACGATGGGATTCTCACTTACGATGTTCTAAAAGATATGAAGTATTTGGATATGGTGTTGAATGGTTAGAGTGCAAGTTAAATGTATTCGACAATGTTCAAAAAAAAATTTTTTTTTAAATACTAATAATTACTCATAGTTCCAAATACTATTGTCAATTTTAGAAACTTTGAGAATGCATCCACCTGGACCTGGTCTACTGCGAGTGTGCACCAAAAAGTTTAAAATACCAGACAGTGACATAACTTTGGACACCGGTACGAAAGTGCTTATACCCACATATTCACTACATCATGATCCAATGTATTACCCAAATCCAGAATTGTTTGATCCCCTACGGTTCACAGAGGACAATAAAGCTTCGAGGCCAACCGGAACGTTCCTGCCATTTGGCGACGGACCTAGGATTTGTATTGGTAAATATTGTTCACTTAAATATTGTATATTGTATACTACGAAGTGAGTATTCAGTATTCACTAGAATATCAAAACTAGACAAATAATATAATTTATTATACCTTGTTTGTTCGGCCCAAATAGGTCTGCGATTCGCGGTGATGGAGGCCAAAACAGGACTAGCCGAAATAATATCGAAATTCGAAATATTTCCGTGTAAATATACAAAAATTCCCATTAAATTAAATTCAAGATCTATTTTACTGACACCAAATGAACCAATATGTTTATTGTTTAAACAAATTGCATAATTTTTTGGTAAAAATAAAATACTATTTTTTTATTATACTATATTTTTGTAAAAATATTTTTTTGTATTTTATTATTATATTTTACTTTTTGTTGCTTAAAGTATTAAATACTTATTCTAATTTTGAATCTAATTAATTTAATCGTTATATGTTTCATGTTGAATCGAATTGAACTAGGTAGGTATCAAGTAGGCAAATTATAATTTTTATACTGTATAGTGTATACAGTACCTATAATGTATCCGTCGTCCATAAATTGTTGTGCATTATGTATTTATACATTATAATTTATTTATATTGATATTATTATTGAATTGAATCTGAATGATAATCATTATTGCTCGTCATCGATTAACAATATCTTATTCCGTGTCTATTTTAGTTTCTCTGTATGTGACTGAATTAAGTTAACCGCAGAAAATGATGTATTTAAGTTTTAATTGTTTTACCCAATGGTCATACCTATACTAATTTATAAATGTAATGATTTCTCGTTGTTAAAGTAAATTTTCCTTTTTTTATACATGATTATGGTTTTAGTTAATAACTTAATAATCTAGTCGTAACTTATAACTAGGGCTTGGATTTATATGTAAATACATATTTTCACTATAACATAGGTATGGTAAACTTATATCGGAGAGTGATAAATTCGTTTCACGAGATTTTTGACAAAATGAGCTATATTGATTTTACATATTTTTACGTATTTGGTCATATAAATATAAGTATTTCACAATTATTCAATTGTTTCTCACATATTTTTGAAAATTTTACAGTTTTAAAGTGTTTCTATCAGAGTTCAGAGTGATTGAAAGCTTATCATCATAAGCAAACCACTATAGTTTAAGACTTGTATGTAGTATATAAATATAATTATATCGTCGAGTCAACCGGAAGTATTTTTGACGTGGCTTCAGGTTATGCACTGACAAACGATCGTGGCAATCGAAGCGTTCTACTATAATAGTACATAATAAATAATAATATTAAATTAGTCAATTATTTCTAGATACGATTTTATCGGCAGGAATATCAGATACCTTATCGTAGTGTATTAAGATTAACACATTTTTATTGCACAGCGAACGATCAGTGGACTGTACCTATTGCAAGTTTCGTGGGTTTAATTTGTGTCCGTTATTTACATGTAGTATAAAACCAATAATGCCGAAAGTATAATTATCTAAAACTTGCAAAGCAACAAAATAAGTTTCTGAATTTCTAAATGAACATTTACAAAGATCAAGATAGTTAATAATTTTTTTTTGTATTACATTTTATTATATTATTAATTTATTTTTTTGATAATACATATTTTGAATTTTTTAACACGTATATAATAATATGTTGTATAAATACATACTTTGGTTATATAAATACTAAAATATATATAAACCTGAGCCAAACCCATAACATAATAAAGAGAGTACCAGATAAACTATACATGATCCGCTTAAACATTATAAGAAATACGGAACATATTTTATTTCAACTAACTTTAATGTAGGTATTCTTAAATATTAAAAGCCACTATCAATGGACTATAGAAATAGGGAATTGGCCTCTAAACGGTCGAAAATACCCTAAAAAATCTAATGAACTTTATACTTAGGTACTGTATAATATAAATGTAAAGTAGATAAAGTTAAATTGCAAAATAATTTCTATTAATAATAAACAGAATGATTTATTTAACGTAAAACACTCATTATATCGAAAAGTATAAACATTTTTCGAAAAATTGCTTACATAGTTTTTCATATTTTTTATCCTTATAATTTTTTTATTTTTTAATTAAACATACAGTTTTAATTTCATATTTCAAAGCAGAATATTTTTCTGATTATTTCGGTACATCAAAAGCAAATTATTAGTTATTGAGTTCTAAGTATTTAAAGTATAAATGAGCGGACTGGAATTCTATGCGGTTACAAAATGTTGGTCCACTACTCCGGACTCCGGTCATCTAAACTTAAATACTTATAACTTATAACTCATAAACTACTCTTCCGAAATTCGATTTAAATGTACCATAATACTAAGAAAAATATATTCTGCTTTGGAACATGAAACCAAAGGTTAGGTTATCAATCAAAAAAGTAAAAACTTAAATATTATAAAGATAAATATATGAAAAAAAATTTTGTTTTGTGACAACTTGAAACCATGTAAAAAAAAAATTGTTTAAACTATTATTTTCGATTTAATATGAGTTTAACGTTAAATGAATCACTTTATAGGTATTATAAATAGCTAAAAATATATATTTTAATATTATATATTTTTAATTTAAATTTACCGGCAGGCTGTTATTTAAGGAGTTTAGTATAGGCAATCTTCCATAAGACCACGTGTTTGTGCCGCTTTTAAAATAATATTACCATAATAATTTGACATTAATGGTAGATAGTTCTCAAGGTTTATAGATTATAATCTATAAATGATAAATCTATTATAATATATAAGCCTTGGATAGTTTTAGGTAGAGATCAAGTTCGCATAACATAATCGTGACTTATCGGTTTTTGGAAAATTTAGTTTTTTGTTTTTTTCAAACAATTAATAATTGTATGTAGGTCGAAGCATAGGCGTGGTAGAGTGGTAGCTAACCGTATACAAAATACATAATATGCAAAAAAAGAAACGGAATTTGCCTTAAAAAAAAAAACAATAATATTATCATGGATAATAGCAATTAAAATAATTTATAATAAAATAATAATCTAATGATGTAATAACATCACGATATACCTTTAATTGTATCTATAATCGTGGTTAAGATCACAGAATAATATAAAATTTTTATTTTAATACTTGAAATTGTATTAATTCATTGCCGTCTGTCCAGCAGCTGTGGTCTGTCGTCTGTGTGTCTGTACTCTGTGACCTGTGTTACCGCAGAACAAAATAGTGTTACGGTTTGAAATTGGAATGTACAACTACTACAGACTGTTCAGTGTTCTGTGATATCACTGAACAGTGGACGATACCAGCACGAATATATAATAGTACCACAGAATAACTAGTCTGTGATAGTACCGAGCGATATCGATCATGGTCACCAATCAGCACTACAGTTCCACACCAAGTTTGCAGCTACAGTGTCCGTTATCAACACGTTTTCCGTAACTTTTCTGCATTCTTCGCCTTATCAAACCTCAATTTTTATTATTAATCCGTAATAATTATTATTTATTGCCTACGGTCTACGATAAGTGACGACTGACAACTCTAGACAGTGTCCAATGTCTAGTATTCCATAGTCACTTTAATTACAAGTTCCAGTCACAGAAACCACGTTATCCGTCAATCGTCATCTACCCAGCAGCCCGACTACAATTCCGACAGACGGCGTGTCGTACCGTCGCGTTAATTCTACTTTCACCGGACCGGACCGGACCGGACGGACGGATTGTAAACAAGACAATACAATTACATAACATTAAATTCGGAATTTCGCAATATTCGGAGGTAATATTGGCGTGTCAATTCTACCATTTCCAGAACAAGCGTTTTCACACCCGTTTTTCCTGTGCACATTTTGGCCTACCCAGCTTCTTGAGATGGTGAGTACTGTAACTACAAAATACCACAAACCTTAAGTACTTCACACATTAGACAAAACGTGGTACGAAATAGCGCACGACCGTCATAAAATATCGCATCCATTAGATATAAATTTACTTACCTATGGGTTATATGCCGTTCCGTTAAAGGTCGTATTAAGTTAACATTCTGTTTTTGCAATTCTCGATTGTGGATTGATTCGAGAAAATCTGAATCTAGAGCGCATCATTATATCATAATAATATATTGTTCGAAGAAACAATAGTATATTATTATTATTAACTATTCCAGCTCATTTAAATTCACACAGTCTGAATCCAGAGCACATCATATGACATATTATATTTTGATGAAACATTAGTATATTATTTTTCAACTCAATTGTTTTGTCTTTGTTTTATATGAACCTATATGCGTTTTCTAATTTAATTTCTGTAAAAAAAAAATATATGTACATATTATATTATACTGTAGTGCAAGAGTCCTAAAAATTTGTCGGGAAAAAATACATAAAAAGGCCACAGTATCTAAATATTGATCCCAATGGCATATCGGTGGGGGGGTATAGTGGATTTACCCCCACCTACTATATGAAAAAAAAATAGGACCCATCCTAAATTTCCAAAAGATGTCTGGCTAAGACCAGTGGTGTAGTGGGGCGTATACCCACTTCTCTGATTTTCTGTAAGTGCGTATACTTATAGAATAACACATGATACGCGGGTGTACGCGTACGGGAATGCATTTATTCTATAAACCAATTTGATAAATAATTTTTAATTAATAAATAAAAATGTCGAAGAAACCTTATTGATGTGACGGTTTTCCAAAAAACTAAAATGTTTAATTATTCATTTCTAGGAGTATGATTGTAGACTAATGATGCTCAATTGCGGCAGGGTAGTAATAAATAGTGTCTAGTAAATCTATACTATTATATACAATTGTAAGGGGTTTTCTACGACCACGCTAACCAAGAAAACTACTGAACCAATTTGGCTCAACATTTTTACTGTTATATTATCTGACTGTCTGCTGAAGATTTTAGTACCACTTTTGATACTAAAAAATAATTTGAAAATTCTTGAAAAATTAAAAAACAAAGCTAATTTTGGGGGCCTCTTAACGATGTCCGCAATAGAACAGAACTTTTTTTATGTTCCCATTTTGTGACAACAATATTTATCTTTTTTTCATTTTTTTTTTCACTGAGCTGTTCCAAATATCTTCCCGAGTGTCATCACATCCATTAATTTTTAATTTTTTATGTCTTGATGGGATGGGGAGGGGTGTATTGTATTTAAATGTTCCAATTTTCTGACGACACTATTGAACTTTTTTACAATTTTTTTTCACAGAGTTGTACCAAATACTTTCTTGAATGTTACTACATCAACCAATTCATATTTTTTTTTTGTCAACAGATTAATTAGCATTTATTGTGTATCTGTATTCATTTTTAATAAAAATATATTTATCATTAATACCGCTAAAAAAACATTTCAATACGTTTTCATTAACCGTTTTTTGTATATATTTACTTGCCGATCACATTAAACGATACAATTTGTATAAAAAATTCTACATATCATCGTCCGAAGGCAAAATAAACAACCAATCACGGGCGAAGCCATGACGGGTCGGCTAGTATAAATATAAAAATGATAATATCGTAGTACATAGGGATGGGGGAGAGAGGTAGGGAGCAATGCCCCCCACGTTACCATATTAAGTTCATTTAAGCGTATACTCACTAAAAAAATTACGACTACATCACTGGCTAAGACCCGACATCAACACAGGGTTCGGCGCCACTGAATATATAGGCACTACCAAAAAATAAAATATAAATAGATATATTGTAGTAGGTATATACTGCTATTTTTTCTTATAATTACACACCTACCTACTATAGATGATGGTTCTATAGTATGTTCTATGTTATTGAACAGCAACAATAAATTGGTATGTACATAAAAAATGCTCTTGACATTTATATAAAAACAAAATACGAGTAAATTAAGGGCAAAACAGATGGTAATAATTTTTGCCAGCTGTTCAATTTGATTGGTTTGCTGGCTCTGCCTTAGTTTTTGATTGGCGGATGACAACCTTGCCAAATTTAGTTTTAATTTTTTTTTTAGAGCCCCCTTCCCCCTATATTTGGACCAAAGGGCACTTTTTTTGGTAAGCCACTGCAGTGTTGTATCTATTATCAATGTACTTTATAGTACTTTTAATTATAATTGCATACATAAACTATTATTTGCTATAACTAACACTAGCTATTATTTTTACTAAGTACTTTCAATTTATTATTAATAAATACTTATTTGTAACAGA
The DNA here is from genome assembly GCA_022818045.1 of Neotoxoptera formosana. Taxonomy (NCBI): domain Eukaryota; kingdom Metazoa; phylum Arthropoda; class Insecta; order Hemiptera; family Aphididae; genus Neotoxoptera; species Neotoxoptera formosana. Next base: position 14,842,752 of record CM040633.1, on the reverse strand, counting down.
AGATTCAGAATCACTTTTTGTTCTTAACCTGCTAAAGATGAAAACAATTTAATTATACTTTTATGTATTTCAGTCTATAGCTGAATTCTTGGATGGTATGCCATCCTTTGATGAGCGCAATTTTTCCCGTTTCCATTCAGACAATGGCCGCAGCAAGCGTGTACCAGTCTATATAACAACCGAAGATCAACCTTGCGACCAAAGTTTGTAGTTATTCTCTTATTTTATAATAAATTTTACTCTATTCTAAAAGAGAAGATACTGTAGCAAGTATGTATAGAAATACGCACTTCCATTCACTGTCAATTCACTCATTAGTATGATGTGATGGCTTTAGTCCAATGAAGAAGGACTTGTGTCACATGTATTTGAGAATGAAATCTGGTAAATTACCTGTGTCTTCTCTTTTTTTGATATAAATAATAACAATACAATAAAAACATAACAATTTATGTATTGATATTATAAAATAATAATACTAAATATTTAGTGATCCAGTATATATTTTTTAATTCATACTTATTTACAAATACTTACTTAATTTTTTTTTTATACATTATGCAATGAGAACTGTTGTTTTAACTTAATTTGTATACATTGTAGAAGCAAAACATTCAAATTACTGTATCATGTGTATGTTATTAAATATATGCCTTTATGTGTCAATGTTTTTATATTTTAAAATTAAAATTTTATTATTTTTAATTTCAGTTATTGTTACTGACAAGTCAAATTTGTTACTCCGATATTTACATAACCAATGGGATAAAAAGGTAAATGTATAAATCAAATAACACATTTAACTTACTAAATTTCATACTAACTAGTTTTTAGATGCAAGAAAGTTAATAATGTTCAAACTTTAATTTGGATATTAGCATTGATAAAATGTGCAAACAGTATAACATATATAATCAATAGTTTTTATACCGGTAGTCCATTTAACATAAAACACTTGTTATTTCAAAAACTTAACGTTTTTAAAAAATACTTTTTTACAAAAATATGTTTATATTATTTTGTAGCGCAATCATTTTTTATTTTTTTTTTTAATGATAACATGCATTTTTAATTCCTTAAAAAAGAATATTTTGTGGAAAACTTTAAAAAAAACCAAATTTTGGATGAGGTATTTATAAGTTAAGGTATTTAAAGTTTACATGTACCAGGACCAGGAGTATCCCTCAAATTTTAATCTACTACTCCACTCATCTAAACTTTAAATAAATACTAATAAACAACTTGTCCATAATTTGAATTTAATAGATCATAATACTCCAAATAGTATTCTGCTAAATTGAACAGTTTAATATCACTCAAAAGAGTAAAAAATATTTAACTAGGTACCTACTTAAAATGATGTAACAGAAATATTTTCTTCAACTTTTCAAATGTAATAATTCAATAAATGGCTATTAAGTATTAAGTACCTAACGTTCATATTGTTTTAAAATATAATAATATATTACCTACGAAATCACAGAAATATTACTTTGTATTTAAGATAACCATATTTATTTATACATACAGTACAACCTCTAAATACTGGACACTCTTGGTCACTGAAATTGTGTTCGCTATTCAGAGGGTTTAGTTTGTTTAAAATGTATAGTTTATTCCCAAAAAAACATCCGCTATTTGTAGGTGTCTGTTAACACGTTGACTGTGTACTGACGCCAATTGGCGTCATGAGAATCGTTCAACAACGCGTTTGACGCCATTTGGCATCCAATGTATATTTAAAGTAAATGGTATATTATTAAATATGCGTGGCTGAATGTTATTTTATTATTATTTAGCATGACTAAATGCATGTTTTAAAATACATATTCATAAGCCGTTGGACGTAAGACCAAATAAGAGTAGTTTCTTAGTATAATTTTTAATTTTTACATACGCACTGGGCGAGAACTGCAAAAAGACATACGCAGTCAACGTGTTAAGGGAGGTTTCACTGTATAATGTTCTTTTTTTTTTATTTAAACTTTTATATGTATATATTTGTATCAATTTTACATAAAACATACTATGCTTCTCTTTTTTTAATCTTAGGTTTATAATATCCATTTTATATAATTATAAATTATAGTCAAATCCAATATTATTAACACTAAACATTATGTTGTATATTAATATGTATAGTTTATATTCTAGCATGGAGGTAAAAAAAGAGAATTGGTTGATACGAGTGAAGAATCTGGCTCAACATCTAGAAAACGTCCAAGAGTTGATCCACCTACATTGTAAAACTTCTTGCGTTTAAATAAATTAAATAATTCAAGTAAGTTCTCTCATATTTTTGAACTTAAATTCCTGATTTGATTGTTTTAAGAGAAATATAATATGCTAATATTTAAGGATGTACTATAGTATATAGACTTTTGCTTGATAAAATTATTTAGTAATACACATGGTATTATTTTGAATTATAAGTTTGCAATAATATTTTATTTACAAGTGTTTGTTTGGATGTTCAAAATTTATAAATTTAAACCATTGATAAATGTTGTATGTCTAATAATAAATCATTCAATTGCTTAACCTATTTACATTTGTTTTCCTTATATTATATTTATATGGTAATTGTATTAAATGTATTACCAAATTAACATTAATTATTTGTGTAGTGTAGCAAAATTGTATACTAAGAATATTGTTGTAAGACCTTCACAATATTATACTTAATTAACAATTGTATGTTACAATACAACACTATTGTTTATATTTTATGTTCCATCATTAATGTTGAATATTCTTATAAAAACGTAATTCAATAAATTTCTATTTATTTTGACGTGTTTTATAAGTTAGTTATATATTGGGGTCCTGGAGTGGACTCCTAGGCCAACCAGACAAAAATAAAATGTTTTGGCAATTGAGAACTGCTCTGCTGTACAGTAGGTGTGTAATGGATGTGTTAATTTGAATTCAATGATATAAAATCATTATATATGAAAAATGATACTAAACGAAGACTGTCTGTCAGCCTATATTACTAAGTATATTTTATAATATAGTAATTAAAGTAATTTGTTTTATAAATGCTTACAAAAAAAAAATCATGTATATGTACATAAATATTTTTAATGATCTAGCAAAAAAAAATGTTATTAAGATATTTATAGAAAAAAAATTGAAAATTGAAAATGTGTAAATGGCTCAGAAAAAGTAAAAATATTTTTAAAATTATACCATTTAAAGAAAAACTTAATATAAACAACATTTGTTGAACATTTTAAGTGTAGTTGCGTTTTTGAATTAAAACCCAAAATAAGAAAATTGTTAATTTACAAGTGAATAAAGAGGCCTGAAAAATTGTACTTTAATCACTCATAAGTCATAACAAATAATTATTTAATATAATAATATTATCATAATTTTATTTATGACTATCCGGTAGAATAATTTATTTTGTCAAACTAAGAAAAACTATTGAGGAATTGATTTTTTTACTGACGGAACAGAAGGATTTGCTGCTGGCCAGGTCTGTATATTTTTAATTTTACGAAAGAAGGAATTTCGATCAAGTTTCAAAACAATAGACTAAAAAGCTTACTGGAATAGTAATCTAAATATTAACAAAAAAAATGTCTTAAAAGTTAGTTTTAAATTGGAAAACTATGGAAAGACGTTTTTTTGGATCCCTTCATATTAGTTTGATTATGAGGGTGAAAGACGATCGTACATACTTCAATAGGTACTTGGCATCCTAAGTCGTGTGTGAGGCTTAGTAAAAATTCTTAAAATCTAAAATTAAGTTAATTTTTTTTTACCGATTTGGGTGCGGTGAAACCTGTTGCTGGCACAGTTGTTTTTTCCAAATTTTTTTAGATATTGCAGTGAAAGGATTTTCGAACGAGTTTCAAAACTTGTTGGAAGTTTACTGGAATGGTAAGCTAAATATTCGCAAAAAAAAAAATTCTTAAACTTTAATTTTAAATAGGAATATTATGGAAAGACGTTTTTCTGGATACAGGATACTTGTTTATTAGTTTTATTTCAAGGGTGAATTAATAATGCTTGTTCCAATCAATTAATAATATTTATATCTCTTGGCTATGTATGTAAAGTTAGTATTGAAAACTTTCGTTTAATTTGTTAAACGTAATTAAGCCATTATTCGGCATATAGATAGGCTTGGAGGGACTTAGCCCCCCTCAGATTACGGCCAAGTCCCTCCAATTAAAAAGTCAGTAGGTACCTACTTAGTACTAATTCTGGTGGTAATCGATAGCTTTTATTCGATATTATTTCGTATGTAATAGGACAATAGGTAATAAGTTTACATACATTTAAGACTTACCTGCAGAACATTCTGTACAAAGAATGTTTCATATCCGGGAAACTATAATGTCGGAATCCTGTCCCGTGTTGGTAATAATGAATATCTTTCACAAATGTTGGTGTCTATCAATAGATTTTATTCTATATTTATTAATTATAGAGTTTCTATTGACTTTAAATCATTTGGGACTTAACTGCAGAACGCCCCGTTGAAATAATGGGAAAATAACCTTTGTAGAACGGGCGTCACGAAGATTGGTGGGGGTATATAGGTTATTATTCTGTTTGCCCGAACTCTTATTTTATATTTATATTAATACACTAATGTCATCAACCATCATGTATAATTTGTACGTTTAATCTTATAATTTATATTTAGTATTAGAATGTGTTTAAGTTAAGATTTATCTTTTGAAAACAATCGTTTTTATTTTTTTTAATTATCTTTGCGACTTTCCCCTTCATTCTTATAATAATTTCTGCGAACGCCTATATGCTATGTAGGCATAACAAATATCGAGCTCGATGGTATTGTTTTTCCAATGTCGGCAAGTAGGTACCTAGCTTGTAAATTTTAAATTGTAATTAAACGTTCAGTGTGTTCATTGATTGATCTATATTTCACATAAAATAAGGTACAAATTTGATCAATCGTACGATAGCTTGCATAATTTGCAACAGGGTTAAAAACGGTTAGATTTATTTTCTATTTATAAGTATAAATGATTAGGTACAAATCAACAATAATGGTCCAACGTTTTGTACAGTTATAAATATTATAATATTAAATTTATATACAGTGATTATAATCGTTAGTGATTTTACAACTAACTATTACTCATTTGTAAATTATCATTTATCACAATATGACTTTATTTCCACTCAAACTCTATTTTTTTGCCATAATATGTATACCTATATTAAAAATAGTGTTAAAAATCAAATTACCTAATACAATATTAAAAATTAACAAAATAAATTATGCTACAGCAATATACAGATGTTAAGTATGGAAAATAAAAAAAGTATAGAATATAACTTTAAAGAAATAGAAGGCATGTACTGACAATAAATTAAGATGCATTTTAACAAAATATTGATACAATATTGATTTAAAAATAATAATAAATACCGTAAGCCTATTATAATACATTTTTAACATTTTGTTAGTAAACATTGTTAAATAGTGTTAAATTAGATTTCAGTCTTATATTGTAATACCTACCTATCGTAAATTTATGAACTAAGTTTGAGGTGTTCATTCAGATTAAGCCACCTGTATTATATAAAGTATATAGACAATGACAAATATGATAAAAATTATTTAAATGTACGACGTTTCTTTAAAAAACTAATGTATTTTATCAAATCAAGGTTATTGGTATTGAGAAATCTTAACAATATATTAAATTTCAGGCATTTAATAACACCACGGACTAAACACGATAAATTAAAAAATTATCATGACGTCATTATTACTGTCTAGTTTAGACTTTAGTAGACTCAACTCTGAAACGTATAGTATAACCACGGGGACTAGATAATGTGCTGCCCCGCACTCAACTCCCAAAACTTACTACAATTTTGAAACTATGTGTTTTTTGGTAGGGGGAATTCCCTGTATATTTGCGCCTGCACTAGCAGGATTGTCGACATTTCACCGCTTGCTAATCTCATAGTAGTTGTTCCAACGACTTATTGTAAAAATTCCGTCAATAAATCCAGTCGATATATATACATATTACTGCGTGATATAATATAAGTACCTTAATTCAAACGTAAATGTCAACGGACGTATTAATTAATAACGCAGTAATAATTATTTAAATCATACCGCCAATTTCGTCAAAACTAACAGTTGTATTAACAATCAATATGGCACATTGAACAGATATACCTAATTAAATAATATTATAATAAGCTCCTCGACAGACTTAGTGGTTCTAAAAACAAAAACAAACTTAAAAACTAGGTACGTTATAAATATACAATATTCCGCGAAACCCGAAGGGCGTGACGGACGCCTACGGATTATACCAATAAGTTTCGGGCGGTGTGTTCAGGGAGCGCTGGTGCCGCCGATCGACTTCGGACGCCGCACGACCAGTTCGGCGAGAATTTAAGCATTTGATCCACACTCTGTTACAGGACGGTGGTGGCCTGAAGTTTCACGTACCTGGGCCGGTGGGTGCCGTTGTCGGACGGCGGCACGGGCAAGAAGCACTGGTGTGTTTGTACGGCGTTTGCACGGCCAGCGGGCTTCTTGTTGCTGCACGCCCGGCACGCGGTCCTGTACGCCAGCAACACGAAAAGGAACACGACGGCCGTGAACGTGGCCGACAACAGGAATGCGTAGCTTTTGGCGCCCAGCGCCGCGAACAACCAGTCTGCCGGGCCGCCGCCGCCGCCTCCGATGCCACCCCCGCCACCGTCCACTGACGTGCACACCATGGTCTCCTCGTCGTCCTTGGGGAACTTTGAACCGATGCTGGCGCACACCTGGTACGACCGCTCGGCTGGCAGTTCCATGACCGTGGTCCAGGGCGCCGAGCAGTTTAACCGGTGGTGGGCCAGGGGCCTGCCCATCGTGTACACGGATACCGTTATCGTGCACTTGCCGGCGTCCGGGCGCACGGCCGACAGGTGTACGGCCACGAACAGCGACGATGGTGGCACGAACGTCGTCGTCAGGTTTTGGATGTCGGGAGGGTCCGCGTACCCCGTTGCCGCCACCCGATTGTTGGGCTGCACCACTTGGTTCGCATTCGGCACCAGGGCGATGATGTCGCTGCAACCCAGCACCATGGCCGATTCGTCCGATTTGTCCGTCGCGTATCCCTCCACCAGTACCACGCAATACCTGCAAATGACAAACGAATCCATTAAAAACTGTCAGAATAATCAAATTCAACTTTTCTTTTTTTGAATACAGTTAAAAATAATTTAAAACAGTAAAAATATATATTAACAAGCCAAGTAACTTAACAAGTAATTTTGTAATGATTACGAATTACATTTTAAAGAATGTACTGATTTTACATGATATATTGTGTGTTTTTTTTGTCGGTCATCATCTATCGAGCAGAAAAAATGCTTCAATTTTCTACTTCAACATATTTTCTGGTAAGAAAGTGAATCTTGTTGGTCACTGGCAGAAATTTGACTTAGTCCCCTCAAATATTGGCCAAGTCCCTCCAATTCAATAATTCAATACCTACTTTAAATGTTCACCTAATGTTTTTATAACAATTTTCCATACATAATATGAACTAAATCTATAATAAATAAATAAGGGGTTAAACTATATATCGTGGAATCCCATCAGGGCCGTCCTTAAGGGGGCGAGCAGGGACAAGGCCCTGGGCTATATAACATGTACTATATGGCATTTGATAAACACGATGAAATCGATGAAACACTCTGTATATTGTTGTAGGCTATAATACGAGTATATTATACACGCGTAGGTTCGAATACGGAGTCACTCTGTATATAAATACCACGAAGTGCGTATATTCTCGCTGCAGTATTTATTAATTATTATAATAACTGACCTATAACTGTGCGTCGGTTGTAGTTCGTTAGCCGATAGCGAAAGCGTCAGACTCTTAGCGTCGGGCAACTGGGACGAATTGCACCTGACCGGCTTCGAGTCGAGCAATACTTCGTGGTTGCCGATGTCCTCGTAGATGACTAGCGCATTGCAGTAGTAGGATATGACCGGTGCTACGATGCTCCAACCTAGGCTGATGCGGCTGCCGTCGAACTGGTAGGAGCGCAGAGAGATTTTCGTACCAGAGTACGGCTGCATCGAAGCGAGGGGACCTTCGGGTGGCGGTACGCTGTCCTCGCCGCCGCACGTCAGCTTGGACAAGGGCAGATCCTGGAGTAGACCGTTCTCTAGCGACGGTGGAGTGGCGCATACGGCAGTGTCGCCGGCCGCATGGGTCGCGCTATGATTGGACAGCCATCCGGCGAAGTACAATAGACTACAGTCGCAGTTCAACGGGTTGTCTGAAAGTTCACAATGGAAATACGTACTTTAGAAAACAGACATAAATTTATTAGATCGCGATAATAATTATTAACTGGTTGACATCGGTAATTCTAGCCGCCGCTCGTCGAGGTAGACGCATTTTTTCATTTATCGCATTTAAAATATTTGTTTGGTAAAAAACCGTATAAAAAATAGTATGTAGACCCTAACCATGCACGCTTTCTCACATCTAAAAAATTGTGTTATTATGCTGGTTGTTGCATTGGGTGCAGTGATAAATGAAGTTTTTTTGAAGAGAACAATTATAGTGATAAACACTGTAGATAGTACATTAGTACCTACATATTAGTATGACTGTACTTACACCAAACCGGGGAAACGAGCGAACTTAAAATGTTATTTTTAAGTTTTACTTGCAGTAAAAACTGCAACTTGAAAAACTATAGAACGAAAAATTCTTGCAAATTGGTTTTTTTTTTATTTAAGTCATGAATATAATTTGTTTGATAAAAAATATACCCATACGATAAACTCAGAAATTCCAATACCAGTAATTGACGGGAGGATGACCATTTATCAATTAATTAGTACATACTTAATACTTTCTTTCTACTTACCAACTATACCATAATAATTTTTTTATGTATACATAAAATTCATAAACGGTAAATATATTAATAAATAATACATTAAAATTTATACTTTAATTAAATTTACTTTTAATATTATATATTATGATCTGACGTATTCTAGAATTCTAGCAGCTATTATTATATATTTAATTGATTGCGGTTCTATACCTGATAAAGAGATGCTCGTTATGTGGGTGCCGGTGTTCAGTGCGCCTTCGGCCACGATAGATATGTCATTGTCATCGAGCTTTATAACTTGGATGCTCTTTAGTGGCATGATGAGATCAGATGTCAAACTCCTCAGAAAGTTGTGTGACAAGTCAAGCGTTTTGAGTTTGGTCAGATGGGCGAGTGAAGCACTGGACACCGCTACGATACGGTTGTTGGCCAAGTCCAAATGGGACAGTGTAGGCACCGCTCTGAAACCGTGATCCTCGAGTACGTCGATCTGGTTGTGGTTAAGTGTCAGAGACACGATACCCTCGAGTCCGGCAAACGATCCGCGCCTAACGCTGTTGAGCTGATTATGCGCCAACGATATAATCTGTAAGTTCGGCAACCTAGGCAACGTACTGGGGCCCAGTTGACCAGCCAGCAGGTTGGAGCTGAGGTCTAACTCGACCAACGACCGCAGCCCTTGGAGATGGGAAGTCGAAGCCGACGTAAGCAGATTGTTTTGGAGTCGAAGTATTTTCAAAAATGGTAGGTTAACGAACGCGTCCGGGCTGATGAAATTAATGGAATTATTGCTCAAATCCAAAAACGTCAAATTCGGCGATCCCTGCAATTATGAAAAACATTTAAAATAGGTACTAAAAATGTATGGTAAGTAGGTTTATGTAGCTGTGTCTATGTCTAAACTATAAATCTCATTGTTTTTATAATTTACATAATTACAATCATTATCAACATAAAAAATTGGTCCTTTAGTTGCAAGACCTATGGCATCCACATCATACGTTTATACTCTGTACTAGGGATGGTCAAATCAAAATTACCACTTTTAGAACTTAAAAATCTAGCGGGCCAGACAGCATAGAAGGCAAAAAAAGGTCATTACAGTTTAAAATTTGAAACACAACAAAACACGAAAATAATAAAACCAACGCTACTGGGTTACGTAACACGATGGATACGGTTAAATTGATAAAATAAAATAAGTACCTATTAACTATGTTAATATATTGTATGGTGCCTCTATAAATATATACATTTAGACATTTAATAAATAAGCTGCGGTTCAATACTAGAATTAATATCTACGTTTTACGAAAAATCTAATAAAATAAAATACAGATAAACTCTAACATTTTAGAAAATAATTTGAAAATGTAGCTCGGGTCAGATAAAAAAGGTACTCGGGCCGGATGTGGCCCGCGGGCCGCCAGTTGCCCATCCTTGCTCTATACCATTAAAATAAGAATAAAACAGCAACCGACTATCGGGGACATATTATTTACTCAGGTAAAATGTCTGTACCTATTTACCTGCAGGCTGCTTATAATAGCGTTCACCATATGGTAAATTAAAACCTGCATGTGTAGGATGTAAGTATTTCCGACTTCCTGTACGATATTTGTACACCGCGAGTCTGCGTCAACGCGTATCTATATGTAATTTAGGTTCTATACGTAGTACGTAATACGTACCATTTGTTATAAACAAAACACCATTATTAAATCATTTTTAGTGAGATTATGGAGCTCAGCGCTATATTTGGTGGGCTAACTAAAGATGACATATCTATTATAATCGTAGGCGTTTGATTGAAAAACACGGAATGATATTTTTCAAGGTTGTGTTGTGTGTATAATATAACATAATTTAAGGTTTTTATAGTTGTTAAACTGTGTAACATTGTTTAAAACAGTAGTATATTTTTGTAACATATTTACATTCGTTGGATACACATTTTAAAGTTATACTATTATTTCTTAAGTATATTATTAAATTTAAACACTTCTTGAATCAACTATCACGTCCCCCGTATGAAAGCACTTAAATTTAAATTTTGTAAAAGCTCTTTTGTAGAACTTTTGAAAGTGCGTGCAGCTATATTGGTGTGTATTATTGAGTGTTCCAATATTATAATATATTAATAAGTGATGTAAGAAGAAATCAAGTGAATTATAGGGAATTGGTATATTTAGGTTAGGTACCTATACCATATTGTGTGATGACGGAATAAAACATTATTATATAATACCTTGAACGAATTGTTGTGAACGGTGTGCAAACGGTTGTGGGACAGGTCGAGCCGCTCGAGGCCGCTGAGCATGGCCAGCGCTGAGCTGGGGACTCGCTCGAGCTGGTTGTTGGGCAGGCCAAGCGCCTGGAGCGGAGACCCGAGCCCGTCGAACGCGGCGTCCGACACAGACTTGATCTCGCCGGACGACACGACCAGCCCGTGCAGCGAGACGCCGTCGAGCATTCTGGCCGGCAGCGAGCCCACGTTCTGCACGGTGCAGTCCAGAAGCGATATGGACGACGTGCCGGACAGGCGCCTGAGCGCCCGGGCCACCGTCTCGAACGTCGACTTGCCGCCGGTGCAGCGTAACGTGTGCGGCAGATCGCATGCGCACGACACGTTACGCACCTCCGGGCACTTCCATTCGCCGTCCCCGCTGACGTTCATCTGCCTCTGTACATCTTCATGCCGTTTCAGCACATCTTCGCTCTGCGGCTCATGCAGCTGGCCGCCGGTAATTCGGAGTACCGCGAGTACGACCGCCGTCGCCGCCACACACAACATCCTTCCTGCATAAAATAAATGACGTCAAGTGTTATACATTTATAATAAATTGACAGTTATTATTATTATTTTATTTTTAATAATATGTTTTTGGGATAGGTACAATGTTATTTTTCCTGACCTATGTTTCGTTACATGTACCTAGGTTGCCCCAATGTCCAAGCAACCGATGCATAATACGTAATATAGCCATGTAACTGCGTAGAGTAGTTACATTACAACTCATCTTTAAAAATAAAATTGTTTGAAATGTGTTATTATGACGGTTCACATAACGAGAAAAATGAACTGTAGCGAGTAACGCTTAGTTAAGTTACCACTAAAAACGGTACATAGACAAAGTCCATCTTAAACATGCTGTAATTCGTTGTTTTTGGAAAGAATATAATTTTTCCAATATTTGAACACAATCGTCATGATCCTTTTTTGTGTTTATCAACTAAACATTTGGTTTTAATTATTTGACAACTAATTTATGTAATTGAACATTTGTTTTTAATAATCAAATTAATAAATAAACAGTCTATAATATAAATAATAACACTGAATAGTACCTATCTTTTTAATAAATATACTTATCTAAACTGAAATAATATATATTTATATATTTTATAGAGAGAGAGAGAGAGATAAATTATTAAGAATTAATGAATATGTCCATATTATGTCCTTTTCAGATCTAAAATATTGACTATCATTCGGTAAACATCCCTAAAATTCGTTATATTAGCACATGGTTACTTCTGACCATAAACGATTAAGCGAATCAGAGCTTACATAATATTAATTTATAGGTAATTACCTACCAGGGATAGCTCTAACACATGCGCATAGCGTATATTATTATATATTTGAGTCTTGTACAGTTGTACCTATAGTCATATGTATACATATAATTGATGTATTAAACACTTAAATACATATAATAGAAAATTGTGTTAACATCAAATTATATATGATTAGGGTTTATTATACGTTATTATGTATAAATATATAATAACGTATTAACGTATAACTAATAAGTATAGGTACCACTGTACCAGTATATTATACCTACGCGCATATACAAAACTTCAGAAAAAAATCTAAACCTATCACTATTCCGACATCTTCAGATACGAAACATTATAAATTTATGAATTGAATGAACAATATTATAAAAGATAACTTTTTTCTCTATTTTTTTTTTTTTTTTACCATCAAAATATTATTCGTATATTTTTGTATACAATTAGTAACAATAATTTTTTATAAACTTTATTAAAATTACATTTTTAAACAAGTATACATTTATACGTACATCTTTTGTTTGAGTTATTATAGTAGGGCTATAGGATTTTGATGCACTTTGTATTGTTATCTACGATACTGGCATTATAACATACACTTTTCGTGTATTTTTGAATCAGAATAAGAAGTTTTAATTGCATTATTTATTTTGATGGTTTTTTAAAAATAATTTTAGTGTTTTTGTGGCATCTAAATATCTAATACTAAAATCCAATTTTTAGAACATTAATCTTAAGATTTTTATTTAAAAAAGAAAATCTGTAACGTGTTTAAAAGGTTTTTATACCTCATCGAATATTATTATTTTTTAATTGTAAGTTTACAATGTTACATTTACAACAGTTTACGTGAACTTCATGAACGACGTTCTTTCCAAACACTGAAAAATTGAGACCACAAGACGTGACGACGGCTAATAATATAAGAATAATTTTTTTACAGATTATAAGTCCATTTATAGAAGACTTGAAATTGTAAGTCCTTACAAACTTTTTTTTTTTAATTTTACAAAACTTATTTTTTGTTTAAAATAAAAAAGAACATTTTGAAGGTGCATTATTTTTGATTTTTATACTCTAAAATAAATGCATTTTTTTAGGACATTTCATTCCCATCCCTAAATTTATTATAGTTAGGTACTACTTATGTCTTATTGAGCGTATAATATTAGTGCATATAAGTGTATATAAACATTAAGTAGTAATAGTTTAATAATAGTAATAAACATTTTGTAGCAGGGTTGTGCTAAGGTAGAGGGGGCAAGTGCCTTGGGGTGCCACAACATTTTGGGGAACCAAAACACAGTGATTGGTTTTTGAGGTTTAAATATGTACAATGTACATCGAATAGGGGCGCCAAATTAGTTGACATGGCACTGTTTAGTAAGTACTTGATCAATCTTGTTAAGTAATTGAGTAGAAGTGTTTAAATACTGTCTTAGATGTATTTATATTTTAAAATCAAATTTTTTTGTGTAAAATATAATTGTAGGGGCGTAAGGTTAAGTTAATAAGAGTAATCAATACACGAGCGAGATACTATATATATATAGGTATATATTTATTTATTTTTATTCAAACGGTCATTATATATTTATAATATTATGATATTATGCATTCCAATAAACAATGGTACCCATATGATATCCAAATACTTAAAACAATTTTTTTTTTTTATTAGCCACAAGTAAACAACTATGATAGCTCAACATTTACTAAAATAAACATGATACAACATTATACATTACATTTTAATATTATATAATAAAGCCACTAAGCCAGCATCCAATATAAAATAAATTACAATTTTAATGGCAGTTGTGGATTTTGGGTTGAGTATGGAGTAGATATTAAAAGAGATATTAAGAGTTATAAATGAGTTAATTAAAATTAGGCGTTTGGCCTGTTGGGCAGGGCAGTCAAATAAAATATGGGATAAGTCACAGATACATTCATTTATGTGAAGTGTACAGATTGGAGAATCATTTAGGCCAAGTTTGAATGAGTGGCTAATATTTTTTAATTTTAATTAGAATTTGTTACATATATAGCCATATAGGTAAACCGTATAGTAATGTAATATACTGTTTGAGCGTAATAAACGTAATAGCCAGACGTGTGGATACATATACCACGAGTAATACATTTTTTCGAATTTGAATTATTAATATTGACAAATGCTAAAAAAACCGATAAACTGCAGAGGCTACATATATGGATCGTAGCGTGCTTGAAAAATATAATGACTGTGCGTTTTTCGACAGTAAAAAGAAAAAAAAAATTAAATTAAAAAAAAACCCCCTGAAGGACGGACGTGAATAAACGATCGGCTGCAGCTGACTACGTCAGTATATCGGCTATATTTCTAATAATAATATGAAGTATACCCTAATTACGTATTCACAGACATGAACTTGCAGGTAAGTTTTGTCAGACGGTGTGGTATATACCTGCAGTATGTGTGTACACATACGAGAACGAGTCGTTATAACCATATCGGACGACTCGGTTCGACTGTCGGTATATGTTTGTGTGCGTGTACATTATTATTTATGGTCGTGTACGACGTCTTCGAGTTACCTAGTTAGAAGAGAGTCTCGCATATACGCGTCTCCTGCAATAATTTTACACACACACGCACTTGTTTGTTATATATATATATACATGTAAGTCTATATGTAAGTACCTGTATATTATATTATAATTCCACCAGTGAACGTAGACAACGTTTACAATCAATGATCCTCCGTCTGATATAAATCTTCCTTTTCAATTTGCCCCAGAAAACTACTGCAGTCGGAAGGTTTATTAATAATAATATTATAATTTATACTTTATAAGTTATAACATAATTTTTCAATGCGAGCTATAATATTATAAGCGCACGCAAAGTACCTATATTAAAATATGTTTTAATAATAATATTTGAGTCGATATTATGACTGCACGAGTACGCGATACGCATTATAATAATTTATACATTTATAATACGCCGACGGCGGATCATCGTACCGCCGCCGGATGTTTGCCGACGGAACGCAATTAGTAAATATTCTTTTATTGCTTTTTTTTAAAAAAATGTTATTATAACACCAATATCCTCAACAAAAAAACTCACGAAAACGATGTGTACCCACATAATATATTTAATGATAACCATAACTATATAATTTTTGATGCATTTCCGTCTGAAAGAATGAATGTGGTCGATGCAAAATACTCGCATAATCGTTATTACCTAGTTTAAATACGCAAATAATTATTTAATTTCTCCAGAGTGGAAATCTTTTACATTATTAAGTTATCTATTAAATATAATCGTAAATATCGGATATCTAAATTCTAAACCCCGTGTGGGTTATACTATACCGAAAGCGACGCATTGCTAAAAATTGTGCACATATTTGGTTCGTATAATTTATTGTAAATGCTGCACAGTGCATAGCTTACAGTTAATATAATATATTGTCATGTTACATTTTGCTTTCAATTTTCATATTGCAAAGTTCAAATCATCAAAATTTCACTTAGTATTTGAAGTTTTGAACCCATATAAACGGGACCAAAAAGTACTATACCACTCTGCACCGAAACAAATCTGCAGTACTTAGTACTTACCCGTTGATCGGGTTGATGTGCCATTTTTAACTATTATGAAATATATATATAAATAGATTAGGTATGTGAAGGGAGTTGTTTAGCTTATGTATACACTATATAATTACAAACTATATTATAAAGTTTTAGCGCTTGGCCAAACATATAACTATTCACAATTTACCAATTTACCGATAAATGGTTATTGAAATAACATTTTGTCATTTTATATATTATATTACATCAATGAAATGTAGTATAATATATTCGTATATACTTTTAATGTGATTAGGGTGTGCCCGAGCAAACCATAATTATATAGCTCCACCCGTGAAAATATGCGTACATACTATATACGTACCTATACCTAACGTATAAGTTTATTACGCGGAAAATCTTCCCACGTGCCCTATGCTGCGCTCTCTTATTGTACTTGTATTGTTGTTTTGCTTTAAGTCTTTCGAAACCATAAAATTATAAACGCGTTAAACGACGACGACGGGGACACTGAATATAGCAACCGACCGATGTTAGTCTGAAGAAATAAAAAAACAGAATTATGGGTAGGTACCTGCAGGTAGGTAATAACACTAACTATATATTATACTACTACTATTATTTTATAATAAATATATTAATATTATACCTCAATAGTATAATGTTTAAATAAAATAATTAATATATATTTATTATAATAATGAGCTATATTCAATTGTTATTGAATGACAAAAACTTAGCACGGATGTGGTCGATATTTAGCACAGTCATCCGATTTTTTTTTTATAAAAATAATTATAACATATTATGTCAAAAACAAAACATTTCATTCACAGAAATACGTCACACACACACACACACACATCCGTCCATACATACATACATACATACATACATACATACATACATACATACATACATACATACATACATACATACATACATACGAATATCGAATTTCTACGTTTCACACGCATCATACACGACCATTTGATATAAATATACTAAGAAATCGGACAAACGGACGTGTCAGACATTTTTTTAGTAGGATCCTATATAAGGACTCGAAAGAAAAAAATGGATTTATATGTGTATTGTATTTCCTGTGACGCGCGTGATTGGAATGAAAACGCATTTCGAAACCTTACGCACACACAATCCTACATCCGTTTAGGCCTAAGTCGGGTAAACTGTCTTGCGGCACGTAAACGTAAATTCTGTGTAGGACGATAATAATAATACTTGTATATTATATTATATATTTTTATGCGCGTATGCGTGTCTATATAGACTAATCGGTTTACTTACTTACGTCTTAAGAGTATAAACTATGAAGATATTATATCTAAAGAGTACAGGTCTGCAGGTGCATATACACTTATGCAGTTATGCTATACGATATATACTATATAATATATATATATAATACAATATTATATATACTGTATATTATACCTATATAGATAATTTAGTATTTATATTACGTTTAGGCGTGCAAAGAAATATGAACGCAATTAATTCAATATTCATTCGTCGCGTTATACGTTACGACAACGTGTAAAGTAGGTAATAAATAATAAATGATTAATAATGTGACAATATATTAATAATAATAATTATATCATTGTCGTTATGAGAGATTAAAAAAAAATAATGATGAAAACGTATCAACCAATTGGTTCAACGACGACAAATTCGCAAAATATTTCGAACAACTTCAAATTTAATAATAATAATATTATGTACACAGTCGAATACTAGAATACATAATATTAACTGCCGAATTAACGCACAATTAACCAAAAATGACAAGCGTAATATAAATCTGTTTTACAATAAGGTCTTAACATTATTGTTGTCTTTAAGCTAATGGCCCGGTAGCCGTTAAGTATAATGTAATTATTATTAAATAGTCATATTGTAAAATGTGTGAATGTACAAAATGAGAAAAAAAAAATACTACACTAATAATGAAGATAGTCTGATGAATGATGACGTGAAATGTTTTGTGTTTTTCATTGAACGTCGATTCACTAATACATTTTTATTTAAACATCGACCACAACATGCATATGTATATTGTATATACTAATGCGTAAGTAAAGTACATAAAAATAACACAATATTAATTACTACCATTTTGTGCACAAAAAATGTCATGTATTTATTAAGGACTGTATAATAGAGTGTTTAATTTACGGTTGATATAATATAACCTATATATAATTTTTATAACACTCACCTATTTAAATTATTGAAAACTCGTATTAAATAAATTATTACCAAAGCAAGACTACAAGATTACGTGTACAGAATACATTTATTTTTATGGATTTTTTAATTATTTGTCTAAGAAAATAATAACTTTTTTAAAATTAATAAAATCTATACTAACTAGGCGTTTGTGTAACGTCTGTTGTTTTTTTTTAATTACCTTCCTACACAAATTATAATGATAATAGCTTGTTTGTTTGAGTTGACGACGAGTACCAACTCGTTAATTATTTAGAAAACTAATAACATTAAAAAATAATTATCAAGTTCCTCTACATAATTTCGACGCGTGAGGTGGCAAAAAAAAGTATTTTGTAATCGAATGCATATATTTACTAAACTAAATGTCCATAATAATAATATAATGACGATTTAAACGTTTCTAAATCGTTTATTTATTATAAATTAGAATAAATAAAATATGTATGTGTATATAGTAATGTTCTCATAATCAAACCGAATGAACTTTGTGGCGATGGAGGTAGAGATAAAAACGCATAAAAACGTCAGGAAATTGGTTTTCGACGGTAAATATTTACGTAGTTTTATTAAATGTACTTGCGACCTACCGCTGTATAATAATATAATTTATACACATATATTATCGTGGTCTTTTGAAACTGCTGTGGCACTGTGCACACAATATTACATAGGTATAGGAATATACATATTATTATTATATTATACTTATTTATACCACAGCGAATATGTCCTGCACGAGGACCCGCACAGGCGTACAGCTTTGAATATTATTTTTTTCGCGCGAGCTTGAGTATATAATAATAATAATATGTATGTGTTAGTGCGCGCATCTATATGACTATATTATAATATACTTATTGGCTATTATTCGCCCATATGATAGTGTATATACCTACAATGTATATAATAAGCCTCTGTGGCGCTCGCCCGCTTGGCCACTATATGTGCGAAGCTACAGGTGTAGGCGAACGGAAATTTACATAAAACGCAGGTGTGTCTCTTTTCTTGATGATTATTATATTATAATATAGGTACTATAATATGTGTACACATATTATGCTGAGACACGGACCGGTCACGCGGAGGATTATTCCCGTGAACGCAATAATATTATTATATAAGGTAGGTCTTATACATATATATATATATATATATATATATTAATTATATTATATACTATATGAGGTATGCGTCCGAGGATTTACAGCGAAAAAAAATCAAGGAAAAAAAATTTTTACGGTATATCGCGGTCAGTTTAAATACATACACATTTCGATTTTACACTCGCACATCGTACACTATAGACACAAAACATAATAATATATACTTTATTGTTGTTTTTTTTTTGTCAAGGATTCAAACTGTATACGTCTAAATTATTACTCGAACTGCAGCCCGCACGAATTATGCCTTGGCCGCCACTGCTGATGCTGCAGTTGGTGGGGCGTGCTGTACCATATTATATATAATATAATAATTATAAGACGATAAATCGCCGCAAACCATAATTATATTTAAGTCGAGTCGACTTTAAGATAAGGTACGATTATGAATGATTTCGAGTGTATAACTACACAAACGTGCGTATAATAATCATTCGTACTATACATATGTGATGCGTATGTAAATATTATATTTTATTTCCACACGCATCGCACGAATGGTGATGATGGTTTGACAGAGTTGAGGAGTTAAGCATCATTATAATATATTATTATAATTTATATAATAATATTATGCACTACAAACGACTGCCACGAATTACAGTAATATATGTTTGAATAAGTTATAGCCGGTATTAAAATGATTGAAACAAATAAACCTATTACACCAATTTTAAAGTCCGTAAAATTTTAAGGGATAATTGATTCATGATCATTTACCTATACATACTATTGTCACTAACTCTGTCGATGCTTTCTGTTAGCATTCTTACAACTTAAATTTGGGAACACAATATGTAAACAGTGAAAAATAGAAAAATTTTCTTATTCTACACTTAATAACTGTAATTTGAATACTATTCACATCAATTGTATAACTTAATTTATCAAATCATACCTGTAGTTAAAAATGTATTACAAAAAGCGTTAAATACAAAAAATTGATTCCAATCCATCTATGGCCATTGGTCATATGAGTTTTAAGTATAAAATTATATACCTACATAAGAAAAACTAAAATCTGTTTTATCTGTAATTAATTTATACATTATATTATCACTGTCTTGTATAAAATATAAAGTACCTACATATAAAAAATATTTACATATCTATAACGCAGCATTTCTACAGAATAATATAATATAAGTAAATACAAAATGGCCATAACCATTTTGTTTGTAGGTAGGTAGGTATATACTAATATATATATATGCTCGGAACCGCTTTCCCATCAACTAACTATATATATTATAACTATAGGTATATAGAAATACAGCCTCGCCGTCGTCTGTAATATTATATGTATATAGCGTATACAATCCACACAGCGGTAACAACCGAGTGTTCGCGACTTATAAATTAAACATGACGAAAACGTCTTAATTTTCAATTATTTTTTATGAGATTTTTATTTAAATTGAGCACTTATTTATAATCACCTTTCAATATATCAAAATATATATGGCTGTGACGATCGCATCATATTTTTGGATACATAATTTATTTATACAGACATAAACTGCAGTTGTTTAATCATAGCTACCGCTATAGTTGTCTGCAACAAAATAAATAATAGTGATAATAAATTGTGATTTCTTATTTTTTTGATGGGACAACTGCTGAACTTCAATAGCATTTTCCATAAATTAAATGTGAATTCATTGTGTCGTATTAGACTTAATACGAATTACAACTTACAATATACCTTACCTATACCTGTACCTTACGGCTTACCGTTACACCAAGTACTGACTACTATAATTGTACATTAATACAACTTTGAACTTTTATCCGATATTCAGATGTCAGATCCAAAAAAATGAACTAGTGTCGCTAATACAATACTATATAAATATAGGGTGACTTTGATCCCTTTGACTTAATATAGACAACTTATTCATTATTAGAGTTATTGTAAAGTTTTGTTGTCGTTTAGACGTATCCAGTAAAATTAAGTGTTAATATTTTAATAATTTACGTTCAGTACCTATATTAGTTTTTAATTTTTAATATCTATACGTTATGTCAATATGTCATCATACTGTTGAATTTTTTATGAAACCATTTAATGTTGATGAGTATTATGGTCAGCTCCCCTCTTTCCCTAGTGGCCCAGTAATTAGTATATATTATAGTAGGTACCTATTTATATAGTATAATATGTTATAACGTAGGTATAAAAATACTAAATTTAAAAATATTTATATATAGGTGCATAAATATAATATATTATAGCTATATATAATAAATAGGAGAAAATGAAACGTTGCGAAATAAAACTAATTTCTGCGGTAGGTACTCTGCAATCGAGACGTGTAAATTATGTCAATTTCCAATTTTTTTTTATTCGCCCTTTTTTTTTGTAGTAGGTACATATTTGCAATTTTATATATGCACTGAAAACTTTCACGTTATTATTTATTATAATATATTAATTCGCATTGGACGTCATCGCGATCCTGGAGCATGATGATAACATATTATATTATATTATGATGTGTACGTATATGCGCCCCTAAGCCCCAAAGGCACTCGCACATCGACGTCGGTCCACAGTCAGTCGACACTCGACAGCCATTCCCGGTTTCCATTATAATATACTTATTATATATTATTATTTATAGCCGCCTTAAACATAATATAATTTCACAGTGGAGTGTGAACTATATACATATAAATGATTAACCTATTACAGTTTAAACAAGTGTGATACAAATATATATTTAAATCTATTATTATACTATTTTTTTGGTAAGTACCTACCTACAGATGCAACTGCAGTTTACCTGTAGATGGAATAAAGAATCAAGAAAAAATTCGCACCTAGTAAATTGTAGATAAACATACATAACCTATATGTACCTATATATACATTAGAATGGTCTGTTTCGTCCTTGGCAAAAATTCGCTTTTAAAAAAATGCTAGACGATATACCTAACATATTATACTAATATAAAATAGTACTGATATCAGATATGTATAAAAACCAAACGTGGAACAACAGATATCGTACGCACGATGACGACAGCAGTGCAATAAAAAATATAGTACCTATTCTTTTTTTTCTCGTCCGCAATTTTTACTTCTTACCAATTCACTTAAAAAGATAAAAAAAAATCCCACAGCGTGCGCGACAACATCATAATATCATTGATTATACACATTACACATTATTATATTTGCACATCGCCGCCATGTAACATAATGTGTACTTACACGTCGGTGGTCTGTTGACGAGGATCGCGTGGTTATATGGGTTTAGTGATGACGATCAACGATCATTCATCACACACCGCGCGTTTATGAGAAATACTTCAGCTACTGCAGCTCTCGGAGATCGGGATGTAGGTTTATACATTATACCTAATAACAATAACAATAGTACTCGGGTACCTATAATAATATATGGTCTCCATTTGTAATGTCGAATGTAGAGCTTTTTTTTTCTCTACCGTCATACACTCGTCTCGATATACTATTTTATACTGACCATATATATTGTATTATGTATTTATGTATTATATATATAACGTCGTGGTGTGTGTATCGTAGACGAGGTCTGTCATCGCCGGGTGCGGAGAGAAAAGAGTTAAAAAAAATAAAATAAAAACAGTGTACGCCGCACTAGTCGACAGGCCGGAGAGCGCGGCGGTGTCGGCGTACGCTACTTGAATTCTTAATATTATTACCCATATAATAATATGCGAGCTCATATTATATGATTTAATATGAATATATACATATATATAGATATCGTACATACCGGCGGGCGGAACAGTTGTAATAGTTGTCGTGGAATTTCAATTTTTTTTTCCATCCGACCGAAATCAATTAATCTCGTTTGTTTTCCGAGTATATACGTAATGCTGCTGCTTCCAATACGTCGTATAAATAATTGATAGCGGACCATTTCCCCCCCCCCCTCACCTCTTTTTTCGTCCCAGCGCACTGTGTCGTCCGCAAAGCCGACGATGCGTACAATATAATAGTATATAATAATAATAATAATAATATTATGCGACCGGTTCGCAATAGTACCTATATATACGCGCATAATATCACTGCAGCCTTTAAGGAGGTCCTTACCGTGTGCAGGAACGACGTCGACGAGAAACTATATACACGTATATATCCATTATATAGGTGCATGAGTCTTATAAAAACCCGTATATGAGGAATAGAATTACAATACAATGGGGCACATATTATTATTATTATTATTATTATTATTATTATTATTAAATCCATGTGCGCAGCGACGAAGAGGAGGACCGGTTTCGATTTCTCAGCGGGCTTCGACGAGCGTGTGTCGATCACTCGGCTGAGTCGGCTGTCCCGCACGGCCGCGTAGTGGCGGGCACGTACGTCCGACGTTCGTCCGTCGCCGCAAGTCTCGCGTGACATCGCGGATCCTTTTTATGTAACGAGCAACAACAATGGCAGCGCGGCGGTTGACGGTCGAAATAATATTTATACAAACATGCCGAGAGCTTTATATTGTTATAATAAGTTATAAACAATAATGTTATAACGTATACACGGTTATTATACACATTTAAACTAGACATTTCATTTTATTCATAGATAATAAAGGAATGAAAAGGGCACATCTATACGCTCTGTGCTGAATGCAAGTGAGGCTCATCATCTGAGATCGGAATGGCGACCGACTGAGGTGGATTATCGTTCTAACTACAATATGGTTATACCACGCTACCTGACCGTTAAAGCTTACCTCCTATAATAGTCCTATATACCCACTTCTAAATTGCTTTACTATTTATAACTGTATTAAATTCTATTTTGTTAGAGGTGACATTCGGGGAAACTTATCTTGGCAACAATTCTGATTTTTAGGCTCCCACGAGCGGAATATACTTTGTTATATTACAATTTATTCTCAAATCCATTCTACATAAGACCAGCGTTTTGAACTTTAAATTATGCCTCTAATTGTATTTTATAATGCACGCCATTCGACAAGGTCGTTTTGTTGACCAGACAAGAGTTAGACGATGGTACAGAACACTGGGTACCATTATATGGTTGTATAATAATTATTACTTATTACTTATCAGTATTTATGGGTATAGTAGTACAAAGACGCAGGAAAAATGAATCCTAAAAAACGATTTTTAATACTTCACTCGTCGATCTCATATCCCATGCAACATTATATGTTATTGTAGGTATTATTGATGTGCTAAATGAAACAAATCTTGGGAAATGGTAATATCTATACGATATAATATGTTTGCGACTTGCGAGTATTACATAATATTATCTACTGACTACTTGTATTTGTATATACGTATAAGGTATACCAATAAACGATACATTATTATTATGCGCGAGTGGTTTAGATAGTCATTTGTGTATAAGTCGCACACTCGTAAGACACCATCGTCCGCACACCCGTCTTATAAACCGATCGTAACTATTATAATATTCTATATTTCTATAGTAGGTGCGTATATTACCTATAAACCTATACATAATACATATTATTTTCTATATAGAACGACAGTGAGGCGACGACGACGGTCGTGACCCGTTTCGGCAGGATCGTATATACCATAAATGCGTCTCAGATATTTCAGCTACTCAATTTCCCGATAATGAGTGTATATAGTGGTTTGTATTAAAAAAAAAACACGAATATATTATATATTAATAAAATAGTATATACACGAAATAACACCTTCCCACGCGCCAAATCGTTTATACACGTACATATGGATACCCTATTCGGACGTAATAATAATCGTAATAATACAAATGCGCAGACCGCAGAGCCCCGAGGGGAATTAGTGCACAAGCGTCGTGGCAATCGACGATATTTTCACGTGTATGTATAATAATATATAGCGTATAATATTATTATAATGCCCGACGACGAGAGCCCACCGAGTTGGTTTTAATAATACATTTTTTATCTGCAGGATACGCGGTTTGTCGTGGGTGGTTGATTTAATTTTAATATCGTTCAACGACGACTGCCACACGACCGCCGCGCCGTCCGCACCTACACCTAATTGTTTCGTTTTTCGGTTATAAATGCGCGGGCCGGGTCTAGTTACATATATTACGAGTTACGACAGTTAAAATATATATTATTATAATATTTATAAATGTACACTGTACAGAATCAAAAATGCGCATATTATAATGTCGGAACTCTGAACTCGGAGCCCGGAGGACGTTTGCTATGTGACACTTGGGCTCGAAATAACAATAATATTATAATATCGCGACATCGTGGCTTAGTGATCCACGGCACGACATCAATTTTTCATGCAGATTTGAAGAATTTCACTATTTTATTTTATTTTTTCTCTATTTCATGTTTTAATGTAACAGCAGGTGATGCATAAATGCGTAATTGGTGTAAATTTCACATGTAGGTATATATTATTGTACATCATGATAACAGAATGTTGTATTTCTTCATTCTTCATTATTGTAGGACGTAGGTATTGATTATTTGATTGGTGAGCACAAAACTCCGATCTTTATAATATTATCTTAACAATATAATTTTTACTCTGCAGTTATTGTAACGTATTTATTATTTGTGTATGCATACTATATTTTTTTTTAATTGTATTAGTCCTTCTATAATACTCGTATTTCATAAACATTAACCATTACACGACAATGTTATTATATTAGTTAGTATACCTACTTATATTTTATATACATCTCAATATGAAATAATTGGATATTACTTTAATAGTTAAATACTTATCTACCTACGTATATCGTATATCGGGTCGATTACGAAAGATCAAATTAAGTCCGTGATGGATTTGATAATAATTTATGTTACATTTTTAAACATATAAAATAATATAGGTAATACCTATCTAAATAGATCAAAATAAAAATATTTTCAATATGACGTATTGATTAAAAATTAATTATAATTTATAATTCATGATTACTATTATCGTAACATAATATGTACGCATAATATATATATATACTCGTATATTATATAATATTATTAATGTGAATTGTGAATAAAACGTACGTTATACCTAGCAATAGCCTGTTAGGCTAGCATATTATAATTTCTAATTTTTAAAACATATTTAGTCCTACACAGTCATCTTTCAACAATTAAATGTATAGATACATGTATTCCAATTCATATGCCTGCCAATGGTCACAAAGGTGGAAGGCGCCTTGATACATCACAAGGTATTGTGACCTAAAATACGATCGATGAAACTACAATATTGTTATACAGCAAATTCCACAACAAACTCCACTACCATGAAAAGTCCACATATTTTCAGATCTCGCCTCAAGAGTCAAAAACTCATCCGAAAGAAGATTAC
This sequence comes from Neotoxoptera formosana, assembly GCA_022818045.1. Lineage (NCBI taxonomy): Eukaryota > Metazoa > Arthropoda > Insecta > Hemiptera > Aphididae > Neotoxoptera > Neotoxoptera formosana. The sequence continues at coordinate 14,815,942 of CM040633.1, read as the reverse complement.
CTTGCAATCTTTAACAAAACTACTATAAGTTAGGTATCTCAACCATTCCTATTCATGTATTTAAAAATTTATAAAATTTTAGTATGCTAAAAAAACGAACTACTGTACTGACCTCAAAATATGTCTGTAATAAATATCTGTTATTATGAGGGTGGTAAGATGAGGGTGATAAGGTGATTAGGAAGGCATGCCCGCAGTCTACCTCCTATAATTTAGACGTAGATACTGCAGTTATGTATCTACATGTAGATATAGTGGGTATGGTGATGCCGTGATGGGACTTGTCCTGTCTACCTCTCTTTTAGTGTATATTATGACGTATGAATTAAGTTTGTGTATTACCTATCGGCTATGGGTTGTTGTCTACTGCAGCGATATAATACAATTTTGACATCAATGTGTATACCTATATCGGGTATCTGTATCATATTCATACATTTTCAGAGTGATTAATAAAGAAAAAATGTGCATAGTTTTTTTATACACTTGTATCGTATAAAATAATTATATAGCGTTGAACATAAAAATATTTGTTTATTATTTCATATTTGTATAATTTATAAGTCATGCGATATATTTTGTAGAAAGTCAGAAGTCGAAACCTGATAGGCACCCTATAAATTCTAAAACGTGAGTTAAAGAACGTTTTAGTATAGGAAAAGTTTGTATTTTATTCATATTTATAAATTTTATGATATATTTACAAGTGCATCGTGCCTGTATTCTGTAATAATAAATAGTGCATCATAATGTTATGAACTATTCAGAACTGATCTACAAACCGCAGCCGATTTAAATGGCTACTATAAGCTACACACAAGGTAAAGTGATGTATTCAGTTATTGGATTCCAGTATGAGTAAATGTTGTTTAGATCACGTACGAAACTATTATTAATAGTCGTATCAATTTGCACAGATACGATACGATACGATCTGTCACATAATAATTTATTAGTAGGCGTAATAATACTAATAGACAGACTATAGTAGTAGAATAAATTGGCATGTAGGTACCTACCTACCTTCCATTTTTTGTTTTGTTTTGTTTACATTGTTATTACTTCGTAAAATCTACAAATATTAAGTATCAACAGTAACGCACTCAAGATTTACAAAAGAGGGGTTAAAAAATAATAGATAATATACTAAATAGATTATAGATCTCTTATAGCCCCGACATGGTGGGCAATGGGCATGCATAAAGATCGTCGAGTAACTGAGACGCGTCTTTGTCTATTTAATGTATGTCTTAATAGTATAAGTTATCTGTCGTACATATACAACGTATACTCCTAAGTCCGAGGTGAGGGGTGCAGTTTGTTCTGGAGTGGTCTCAAATATTTTACTCGATTTCATTTAATCTCAAACAAGACATTTTAATTATACTGCATATTATATGATGCGCGTACACATTATAATATAACATATTATTCTATTGTTCAATTTTGAAATACAACCACTTTGGTAAATACCTACACACATGTGTATTTTAATAATTTCATTAATTCATTTGGCTGTTTAGGTATACTACTTTACATGCGCGTATCTACCCACATTTTCTCGGGACCTTCCTCTCTTGCAGTGTGCAGCACACATTGTAGCTGGCCGGTAACACGCATTTTTACATATCATTTAATATTATTATAATAATCGTTTTCGTAACTGAAATCTCTCCAAAATCAAATTTCTTTTGCCTATGTATTATTACAAAGTTATTCTCTTTCAAAATAAAATTTATTATGTGTTGACCGTCGTCACACCTTGTCGCCGTCCGTCGACATAGGCGTACCTATAGTGTATACCACCCATGACCCATTCAAAGCATTGCTTGTTTCTATCTTACTGTGGCGCCGGTACCTATAAGACATCGCATTGGTACAAGACTAAATAATATCATAAATATGTATACAATATTAAAATGTTTGTATTATATAGGTATATTGTATTATATTGTGCAGGTGGTGCGTGGTCGCGATGTCACAACAAAATCGGGTTCTTCACAGATCTTAGTAGAACTTTCCCTTCGTACGAACATTTATTTTTATTTTTATCGCAAGTTAAATCTCCTAATTTATTCCATATAGGACATTATATAGCTATTTTAGAACTGCACGATGTTAAATCGTCTCGAAAGCGTTCCTTTAACGAAACAAATACAGTATACACACACCCTGTCGAAACAAATTAGCGTAGTTTTTATAGGACACGCGCTTTAGCCACACGTTTGCGCGTGTATGAGTATGTGTATGTTGTGTGTATAATTGATATTTGGCAAACTTAGCTTCCCGCAAAATTCAAAACTATTCTTTCCGTAGACCGTACATGCCTAACCCATATTATATTAATTGTTTGTATACTTTACGTGAATAATAATTATAATAATAATAATGGTATTTATTCGAACATGCGTAGTTATATAGTCGGCTGTCGGCGTGCGATTATATCGACACCGTAGTCGCGCGTCGTCTTCGCCGCCTCACACGAACGCCACCTCCGCACACTGCGTATTCAAATTATTGACTTGAGCTAGCGCACACCCACCCACCTACACACAATATATATATAAGCTATGTCGGTATATACCTATATAAGAGCATTTTAGCGTCCGGTGAGGGTTATGCGCGCCCATGCGACCATGACGGTATACACGGTATACACGAGCCGAGCAATTCCATTACGAGACACACACGTAGACGGTAGACCCCGATTCTAACGACGGTGACTTAAACGCATACACACATCCGGAGAGAGACTCTACACAATGACGATAACGATAAAGAAATAATAATAATTATTATTATTATTATTATTATTCTCGCCCCGTTCATCGTCGCGTTTCGATTTCAAAACAGTCAACGACGTTTTTTGAATAGCTTTGTTTTTAAACCGACCCATAAGCCTCGGCAAGTATCTGCAGCACGGAACAAGATGTAAAAAAATAAGCACCCAAATGCAACACGGTGTTGTTCACCCACACTCACACACACACACACTCGTAAAATATACGCACACTCTATGCATTGCGCGTGTGTGAATATATAACATGTTATAATACAATAATAGGTACCTTGGTGGCTTGGTACCTACTATATATATATATATATATATATATATGTATAATAATAATATATATACACACGACAATACCATTACGAATTCATCATCGACTATTCAACTGTTAGGCGTTAAAGTATATTATGTATATTATAATAGGTATACGTATATGAAACACTCGCGCATTGTGCGTAGAGTAAAAATTACAACGGCACAACAATATTTTGTATATTATATACCTATATAATAATACAACATACACAGAACGTCCAAAAACTGTGTTGTATTTTTTCGCGGTGGGCGTATTGTGTGAGTGTATAGGTATATAATATATACCTATATATATATTATGTGCGTAATATTGGCCAACTCTCGTCGTTACATATTATACATATATATAAATTATTATTATTATTATTATTAACATAGTAGGCTTGAGTTTTATTATTATTCGTTTTAAATATGCGCGCGCGAGAGTTTCTCCCGTGGCCCTAACCTGTACGAAGTGCGTGGGCCGTAGAACCTGAATGGCGAGCCCACTATACACGTAGGTACGGTGTACACAGTACGCACACACATATACACACATCCTTGGTTCGTATATAACACAAAAAACCTTCGTTCAAGTTTTTTTTTTTTTCATCATCATCGTCATCTCCAGCTCTGTCTCTTGTAGAGCGCCGCACAATCGCGCCTCCGCTTAACGGTATATATAGGTATAGGTATACCTATATATGTATATACGTGCGCGGCGTCTGTCACTCATCTGACGGAGGCGAGTCGTGTTTTTCCGACGCTTTATATTCCTATACATAATATATATATACATATACCTAACACGCACACACACACACACACACACACACACACACACACACACACAGAATATAGTATAATAATTAATTGAGTCCGGCGGCCGCAGCCCGCTACTGTGTGGTCAACCGCGATGCTGCAGTTCATGCGATTGACGTACATGTCTTTATACATTATTATTAATATTTATATAGGTAAGTATAGATAGAAGACGTAATACATATTATTATACTATAGAGTCTTTACAGAAGCGTCAGTCGACACAATAACGGCGTGCGAGTGTGCGACGAGATTTCAGTCTCAGCGTTCGGATTGTATCTATATTACTGCAATTTATGTATAGTATTAAACTAGGTAGTACAATATATTATATTATTATGTATTGTATTATAATACTAGTATACCCTACCTATAGGCTACAACAAGACGACTTTTTGAAAAAAAAAAACCGCGAGTTTGAGTGTACTACTGTATTTACACTTTATACTGTTTCGATATTTTGTGAATGTATTATATGCATATATAGTATGGACTATGAATAGTATCCAATGTTGTATACTTGTATAATATGTAGGTACACCAGGTCCAAAACTATTATTTACCTGGTTGGTTTGGTTTCAATACGCTTTCTTAATATAATACTCAATATTATATATAATAAATAATTATAAGTAAAATCGAAAACACAGCCTATAAAGAAAATACTTTTTGGACACAATACTATCAATAATAGGTATCTATATAATATATACGCTATAATTAGGCTTGCCATTCGTCCCGGTTTGACCGGGACAGTCCCGGTTTTAACAGCATGTCCCGGTGTCCCGGCCGGTCATTCATTTTGTCCCGGTTAATGGAAGCCGAGAGAAAATAATATATTGAATATTGTATTATTAATAATAAATGATGGGTCGGCGAGAATAACGTGTTATGTAGAATCAGAAACTGTACGAGGTCTAATGGTATGTAAAATGAATTTTGGTTTAACTTGTAATGAATTTTATGAAAAAATTAAAAATAATACAACTTTATTGAAAAAAGTTCATTCCGCGGAAAAATATCAAAATTAGCTTATGTAAATTGTAAAATATAAAAAAAATATATTGGTTTATTCATTTTTAAATAAAATAGCGGCTATTTATTATTTCCATTTATTAACTAAACTAAAAAAAAGGTTATCAATATGATATCCCGGATTGCTGCGTGCAACGTGTATAATATACTAATATATTAATATGTAAAGATTTATTATCGCTATCAGAGTTAATAATAATGATAAAAAAGAATGTTCCAATACATTATGCTATAATCGCAACCGACTCTCGTCTAAATGTCGCATGGACCGGGTGGGTTTGAGGAGAAACTCGGTGGTTCGTCCTACGGACTGTAAAGCGAAAACGTGAAGGCGTGTGATTTATTTGACATGCGTTCAGCAAACATTATATTATAGCCGAGTATGACTACGCGGGTACAAGGTATTCAGCAATGTATATTATGTAGTATTAAATTTAAATTGTAGATAGGTGTATTATAAAAGAAAACCTACGTTAATGATAAAAAAGACTTATCTTATGTGGAGATCGAAATTGATCGATGCGCTACGTTATTTATTTAATCGTATACGTCTGTCTAAAACAAATCTTTATACCCGAATATGTATGTTAATATTATATTATTGTACCCAAAATTGTTTTTTTTGCCGTATAAATATATTGTATACAATTTAAATAGAAACACATTACCCGTGATTATCGGACTTCCAAAAAAATTCGAAAACATATAAACATAATAATATTTTATATAATAATAATATAATATCTTATTGTTTATTCCATAAGTCGTAACAATTAACAAGCGTGTGGCGTGGGCTCTCTTTACTCTATTGAAAATTCGAAACCGTCAAAATTCCCCCAGTAGGTAGCTACTTGCAAAGTCTAAAAACTATATTATGTGAAGGTACACGTTCTACATTTTCGTTATTTTCATGATCTACCGTTGAAATCTTTTTAATATGAAATATGAAAAATATTCGATTTTGTTTTCAAAAGCCGTTTGGACGACGACGACATTTGAATGTTTTGTATTCTGGTTATTATACTAGGTGATAAAAATATAGACAGATAGACGACACATATAGTGCATATTTTGTTACTTACGTAAATATCGAAGATCACGTGAACCGTACAGGCAAATCGTAATAAACTTTCGGTGTAATAACCGCAAAAATAGTAGAACTCATTTCGCGCGCGATCGTGCACAGTTTTATCAATCGGTACCTAGGTATAGGTAATACTATGGTGTGTACGAAATGATGAATCACAGCGAGCGCGCGATTGTTTTCAAATTTTCGTGATACGAGAAATAATTGTATTATCTACAGCGAGGGTAAAGGCGTACCTCCGCACGCGACCAACGACCGTACAGAACTGACTGCGGCCGCCGTTTTTTAGCACACACGCGGTGGCGGAGCGAGCCGGATAAAAAAAACATAATATAATATATATATGTGTGTGTGCGTATGTAAACATACGCGCGCGCACACGCACACACACGCGCGCGCCGGGTGGGGCCTCTTCTCGCCTCCACTCGCGCGCGGACGGACCGGTCAACCTACGGGGACAAACGAGGCTATATTGAGCCCCGCACATTGTATGCGGATAATGAACGAGATATACACACAAACACACACAATATAATACATATAAAATAAACTGTATTTTACGTTTTTTTATATTTATATATTATATATAACCATATTATATGTATGGCCATATAGGTACCCACAATATATTATAGTATGTACCGCCCGTGCGAGGAGTATTATTATACGCGTTTACTCCTGCTGCAGCCACAGACGGAATCGAATTCGATAAATAATTCATTTTTTCGAATATTTTGTATACTCGTACACTTGTATGGTCGTCGACGGTAAACCTAGTTGGTATGGTTTTTTTTCCACTGTTCGAGTGACCTCCCCGACCGAGATCGACCATCTATAATACGGGTCCAATTAATGATTCATTATTAATTAATTATAGGTACCTCGTACCTAATAAACCGTCGTTGGAATGTCCACGAACGTAATGAAATATAATAATTTATACATTAAACTTTATATACTGTTCACATTCAACATACACCTACATTATTTTAATATTATTAGGTATAATAATAACACAACATTATAAATTTATAACCTTTATTTCGGAAAAAATTCCGCATTTACATGATAACGTTTGACAAACAACATAACTATGTATAGAACCCAATTTTAAATTACTTATAGTATACCTACTTTGGATTTGTATTTTTTATATTTAAACATAATTTAACTTACGATATTACCAAAATTGAAAAAATCAGTATAAGTCGTACCATTGATTATAAATATTACTATTTATAATCAATGGTCGTACTCCCTGCTGACATTAAAACATTTATAGAAGGAGACGCCAATATTTTAGATTCTGTGCAAAGCGATGAATGAATTGATTATTTGGTTGTACGATGATGTGTGTTTTTTTTGTGTCTAAAAACCATTTTTATAGTAGAAACAAGGCTTTGATCTTTGATTTTAGCATCTTCCTTGGTAGAAAAGGGACTCAAAGTGGTACTTTGGGTCTTGGGAAGTCAAAAGTAATACGTTCCCAAAACTTATCTTAATAATTCGAAAAATCAAGAAAAACCCTGAATTTTCACCCAAAATCAGTTTTTGACAAAATCAATATTCTTCATAAGTTGTTATTCAAAAACGAATAACTGTAGATAACTAGATACATGAAATTGTCACTAAATGTTAATATTTAAATTTTCTATATAATATGGTATAATGCTCAACATATTTTGATTCTCTTTGAGTTATTTATAGACCTTTGACATTTTCTTATTACATTTTATTTCAATAATTGTTGATTAAAAGATTTTTGCTCGGTCAAAATGCTTAAACATTTATTACAAAGCTTCTTAAACGTTACTACCTACTAAAATTAAAAAAAAATTTAGCGTTATTCCACAAATTCTGACGATTCTGAGAGTATGTTGGCCTATATTTCTGTAAGGATATTTTATTATATCTATTTATATTGCTATTAGTATTTAGTAATGCGGTACTGTTTTTTTACCAAAAACAAATCGCATAATATATTACATCTTAATTAATTATTATAATATTATTTCATATTTTCATATGATTATATCTTAATTTTTACTTGAAAATGTTTTAAATGTGTGTAAAAAAAATTGTGCATATTATGTACTTATTTATTATTTTGTGTTATTTTTGATTTCTGTAAAAACAACGTATGAGAAACCTTGTATACAATTTTAGTCTTTACTATTAAAAATGAAAATATCATACATTTTTAACTATAAATTAATTTGCACACCTTTAGTGATTTTGTCAAATTTGACCAGAAACCACCACCAATGTTTAAAACAAAATAGGAATAGTGTTGGGTCATAAAGAAAATCAATAAAAATTCTTGGAGCTGTACCTATACAAAATGATAAATACTGCTTTTAATTAGTTGCCACTAACCAGTTGAGGTAACTGTACTGATAATTATTTACCTACAACAGAAAATGATTTTGAACGGGACAGTAATTTAAATAATATTACGATTTTAAGTTTTAATAAAATATGTTCGTGTTTGATTTTCCCTTTAATTTTAAAACGTACTGAGAATTTCAAAGGATTAACTATTATGGATTACATTTGCTACCTATCAGAAACCTCTCTCGGTTTTGATAATCAGAGCATTTTTTCAACTAGAAAAAGTGCCTTCAGGTTAAAAAAAAAAACCCACATTATAAATTCAATACATTCATAGCTCTACTCAGAATCTTATACTATAACATATCTTATCCATTGCGTTATTCTATATGCCCACAACTGTCATCAGCGCAAGGGTCTAGAGTCTGAATCCCGCGGCAGGCTCTGGTGTGGCCCCCTATGCCCTAGATACGTACATTTCAAAACCATCAATTATACTTATACATATTATAAAAAAAAAACCTATTAATATAAGGTATCCAAACCTTATATTGATTAATAGTATGTGAATGTGTTATCGTTATTACGATAGCAAAAAAATAAAATGTATGTGGCCCTCAACAACTTTTATTTACTTAATGTGACTAGGTCTTCCTAAAAGGTTGGACACCCCGGGTCTAGACTCTAGAGGAATTAGAACATTACCACAACATCTTAAATAATCTTGAATGATATCACCACCACAAAGATAAAGATATTATACAATTAATTAATAAAAAAAATCTTTATTCTTAAGACTTAATTATATTTTTAATAGAACTTATAAATAAAGCTCTTAATAAACAATATTGAAATAACAAATTTTGATAAATAATTTTAGTCATATATATATGTATTAAATATATTATGTTATATTTATGCCTACAAAACATTTGGATCTATAGTTATTTTAGATTAAGAAAAATTAAATAAAATACAAACAATAGTTGTTTGGAAGGCAGATCGTAAACAATTTTTTTACTTAAGTTATCAGGACCTCATTTTGAAAAACTTGAGAAATCTATTGTCATAATTTAAATAACTCAAAACGCTTAACAATTATAGATATACAAACTTTAAATGTTCTAACTAACAAAATGAATTACAATAATACTTAGATATAAAGAAGTTTTAAACATTTAGAAAGTTAATTCTTCGGGGTATTCTCCAGTGAGACATGCTGTGCAATGTCCAACTTCAACTGCATTTTTGTTTGGCATTTTTTCAGTAACTGCTTCTTTGAGTCCTTCGACGGATAAATAAGCAAGGGTATCAGCGCCTATTATTTATATTAATATACTATATTATTACTTTAAAGTTTTTAATTAAATATATATTTTTTCTTTTTACATTTGAATTTAAACTATATTATATTTTACAACATCAGATACTCAATTGCAGCGAGACCAATGGACAAAACTATATGGGGTTATTATGAATATTGAATACTATTTCAAATTTGAAATGTACCAAGATTCTATATTATTTGAAAACAATGGTTTGACAAATATTGTTCACCGGTTGCCCGGCAATCAAGTATCTAGTGTTGAGAAATATAATATAGTTTAAGAGGATGCAGAACCCACATGTGTTGTCTATGACTTACAAACTGACAACAGCAAATTTTTTGTTAAGCAGAACCAACTTTGTGTTGTTATCTTCAATTTTAGAGTAAATTGTATGATTATCAATTTATTTAAAAATAAGAATAATATTTAGGGCACCTCATAGGCTATTATTGATATTTAAGTTTTAAATTGAATTATCAATAAAAGCCTACAATATTCCCTAGATAATATTTTTATCTTTAAGTTTAATAATAGGTCAATTCACTGTAATATTTAACCTAATAACAAAGAATTGATTCTACTAAATGCAAATTTGTTATGTTGTACGTTTGCCAAACAGAGACAAAAAATGATAGTTAGGTTCTCTAAGTACACTTACCAATATGTTTGGCCAATTGTTCAATAGTTAGTTTATTAGCAATAAGTTCGGCTTTAGTTGGTATATTAATTCCCATATTACAAGTGAATTTAAGAGGAGGAGAAGCAACTCGTATATGAACTTCCTTAGCTCCTGCATCTCTCAGCAATTTTATAATTGGTCCCATTGTGGTTCCTCTTACAATGGAATCATCAATAAGAATCACTCTTTTGCCAGCTACATTTTCAACAATAGCACCAAATTTTTTAGCAACACCTAATCTTCTTAATCGTGCATTTGGTTGAATAAAAGTTCGGCCAACGTATCGATTTTTATATAACACTTCAGCAAATGGAATATTGGACTGAAAATAGAAGTAAACCAAATAAACTAATGGCTTAATAAAATAAAACTTTGAATACTCACTTTCATTGAAAACCCATGAGCGGCAGCAGTTCCAGATTCTGGAACTGAGCTGACAATATCAGCTTCAACAAAACTTTCTCTTGCCAATACAATACCACTCCTCAATCGCACTGAATAAACCATTTGTCCTACAATACAAAATCATACAATTATATTTTAAACAATGATTCAGTATTGTGATCATAATTTATTTTTATGATATATTGAAAATTAAATTAAATAAGAAAATTAATGGACTCATTTTATTTTCACCTTCATATATACTATCAGGTCTTGCAAAATATACATATTCAAAAATACAAAATGCTTGAGGGCGATTGTGAGGTCGACCCATTACAGATACAGTTTGAAATCCTTCTTTTGTAAACTCAACAATTTCTCCAGGATAGACATCTCTTACATACTGAGCTCCCATTGAGAGGAAACCACATGATTCAGATGATACAACCCAACCTTCTTCTGCTTAACAAAACAGAAATAGAAATATTATCTTAATTTTTTTATTATAACTTATAATTTATTTAATTAAAATTTCAAAAATAATAACCTTTATTTGAATCAGTTAAAGACATCAGTTTTCCAATGCAAAGAGGTCTATTACCATATGGATCACGTACCCCAAATATCCTGTCTTTTTCCATTATAACAATTGAATAAGATAATTTGGTAAGTTCCATAAAATGTCTAATACGAGCTGGCCAATCAGGACCATCAATTTCAATATCAGGAGGATTCAAACATAAAGCTTGAGTAATTAGTTCACTATCTGAATGAGTTGAAAGACCAACTCCTCTAGCTAATACCTAAATATTAAATATATATATTTAGCATATTGAAAGTCAATGACTAAACCATAGTCGTTATTCAATGTCAGGCGCATCGAGTCAATTTCAAAACATGACTGCGGCTTGGCTGGCATGATGTATGAACTACATACGGACGACAACATGTTAATGTCACCAAAATTATGTAATATTTACCATACGTCTTAATCTTCCCGCATTAAATAATTCACCATTATGGGCAACTGCTAATGCACCATGAGCAGAGTGAACAACAAAAGGTTGGCAGTTGACTTCTTCAGAACCAGCACTAGTAGAATACCTTGTATGTCCAATTCCCAGATTACCTACAAGGTACAATTTAAGTATACTCTGTCCAGCAAGATAAGATGTGTCAGTCTGACAAAAGTCGGTTCTTCCACGCATCCCCATGGGACATCCTGCCATTGTCTTGATGGCAGGGTGTCGCGTGGGGATGCACAGAATTTATGCGTTCTTTTGCTGGACTTATTACCTTTGAGTTTTTTAGTTGCTTCATCATTAAAGATATTACTGACCAATCCCATGCCTTTTTTAACATTAAAGTCTGTATGGTTGTCACCTTCACTCACAGCTATACCAGCACTTTCTTGGCCACTATAAAATGTTTAATAAATATTTATATTATTGATTTAAAAAAGTGTACATTTTTAAAACTCATAAGGAAAACATTAATTTAGATTTAGGTTAGTGCGCAGGAACAAAAATAAAACGTTTCCCACCACAAATTTTTACTACAGTCATACGTGAAAAACACTTCCTAACTCTTGCTGGACAGAGTATTATATATTATAACTTATTTTAAGGTAAAATTTTTTTGTATACATGTATTCGGTGATTAGTATACATGTAAGAGTGAGCTTTTTTATTGATGGGTTGCAAAAGTATTGTATAATAGAATGACATCAAAATCACGAGCTAATCAAGTTGTTTTGTAAGAAATAGGTATGCTTTTGCATGAGGGCCTTCGTAAATGTTTGCAGACTATTATTTAAATCATAAATCTGATACTGCATATACTATAGATTTGAAATTGAAACCTGAGATTACCGATGCTGCAGTGCTAATAATCCAAGAGAAATAATTTGGGCTACATCTACATCTGTTGGCCATGGATCAGAAGCTATGCAACCAAATACACCACATTCATGGCGCAATTGCCTATCATCTTCTTCGACAGACATATTTGACTCTAAAACAAAATAAAATAGAAACCATCATATATTTAAAGTGTGTAACAAATAAATGTATATGTGTATGTAATAAATAAAATAAAATTGAATCAACTACATTTTTGTGACAACAAATTATGAAATTGTGATAAGTCTTTATAATTTTAAATTTTAATAAATATAATGAATCATATTAATGTATAAGCATACCCATTATTAATATTGAGACCTAATAAATAAAGAAAATGTTAAAATAATTATAAAGTTTCAGAATTTAGAGTATTTTATGTGAACAACATCAAAAATGTGTTGAAACAATTGAAATTTTAAGAAGGATAAAATTATCATCAGTGGTCATAAAACATAAGTGGGCTTCATTTTTTTTTTATATGTATTCCTAATATTATTTTATTATATAATATCTACAGTTTGAATATTTGTAACATTGACCCATGGAGTAGTAGGTGAAGGAATAACAATAATAATAATTGTTACACATTATAATTAAATTGGCCATCTGGCCATGAACTAAAGAGTGAAGATATCAAAGTTTATCAGGAAAAATAAACTGGCATTTGAATAATCAACAAGTAGCTTATCTCGATAATGGTTTTAAAAATAGTTACCACGAAGGCATGAAATAAATTATTAATTTTTATCGAAAATGAACAATGAATGAATAATATAATGTAACTGATCCATTGAGTTTTAAATGTCGTGAATTATAATACAGATCGAAAAAACCATTAGGAATAAAATAAGGTAAGTAAGTACTGGGTACTTACAGCAAGTTCTGAATCTGAGACAGTTAGACGAGAAGGACCCAAAGGGAACTGGTGCAATAGTGCAATAATCGAATAATCTGTGCGCTAGAGCCGTCTTTAGTAGTTGGATACTTTGGTACTGATTCAGACTCCAGACGTATCTCCGACGACCGACACTCGTCCGCGGCAGTGTGGCACTATGGCCTGTGCGTTTACTGCGCATTTGCGTTTCGAATTTTTTAAGCACGTTTTTTGTTTACGTTTTCAATTAGCCGCCAAAGTCCAAACCGGTTTGAATGCAATAAACGATTTTTAGGTTAGTAAATTAATTGTTATCAAATATATAAGCCCGCGGCGTGCCGATAAACGATATTGGCGGGATCCGGAAAATGTTGGGGTTATAGTTGTTATAATATTGTTTCGACGTTTTATGACCATAAGGCCGCGGTGGTGAGGTCGAGTAGGAGTGTGGAACCGGCAATCGTCGTCGTCCAACGTCCAAGTGTCCAACACTGAACACTCGCAGACCGGCAGACGCATACGCTAGACCGTGGTTAGCTTTGCTCGTTTAACCTCAACAACTCGCCGGCATCTCTTTCTTGCGGATCAATATAGTTTTTATATATTGACGTTTTCAAAATGGCCAAACCCCAAAATAAGGGTGATTATAAAATAGATTATTTGGTTCGATTTTTGAAAAAATGTTATTGTTTATTTCGTATTGTGGTTTTTAAGATGCAGGTGAATTAATCATTGAGGGAAAAACCAAATGTGTTTTTGATCTACCTGGCACGGACAATGTGTTGATGGTGAGCAAAGACAAGATAACCGCTTGGAATGGCGCCAAGGTTGATGAAATGCAAGGCAAAGCGGTCATATCTACAGAAACAACGACAGCTATATTTAAAGTTTTACAAGATTTAGGTAGGTTATGTACACATTATATACTCTCAAGTTCATAACACTTATTCAATTTTAAATGCCTACATGTATATATTACATATACCTACTCATTGACCTTTCGGTTTTAGGAATAAGTACCGCGTTTGTTTCAAAAAGCAGTTCATGTGATAATACATTCATTAGCAAAAAATGTAGTATGGTTCCAATTGAATGGGTATCTCGTCGAATTGCTACAGGCTCTTTTCTGAAACGTAATCCAGGAGTAAAAGAAGGTTATAGATTTACTCCACCTTTGGTAGAAACCTTTTTCAAGGTATACATTCTTAGAAAATATTTAACTACATTTGTTAATTTGATAATTTTTGCAAGCATTTTCATAATTTATACCTAATGGCTAATACTATTAGTAGTTTCAAGTTTCAATCTCAAACTTTTAACCTATCAAACAATATATAATATATTTATTCTGCTTATTTAAATTTTAAAATGTTTAGATTAATTAATTCAATTAAAAATGTTCATTTAAATAAATTTAATTTTAAATACTTTATGAAATCTACTTGTGAAATTAATTAATTTTTGTGTTTGTTTGAATAGGATGATAAAAATGATGATCCTCAATGGTCTGAACAACAGTTGCTATCTGTAGAGTTTAAAATTGGAAATATAACAATTGGAAGTGCTGAATATGAGATAATGAGAAAAACTACAATCTGTGTTTTTGAAGTGTTGGAAAAGTTATGGGCATCTAAGAATGTTGCTCTAGTAGATATGAAAATCGAATTTGGTGTTAGTTCTACAGGTATATTATTATTGACATAACATTAACAATTCATAACTATTAATAGAAATTAAAAATACCTATTTAACAATACATTTTAGGTCAAATATTAGTAGCTGATGTTATTGACAATGATTCATGGAGATTGTGGCCAAGTGGAGACAAAAGATTAATGGTTGACAAACAAGTGTACAGAAATTTGAGCACTGTTACAGCTGCTGATATGGAAACGATTAAAACAAATTTTAAATGGGTTGCTCAACAAGTTCAAAGTTTTTCTCAAAAACAATCAAATGGTTTGGTATGTATTTTTTTTTTAGACCAATTACAATTTTATACTATGCAAGCAAATTAATTTGAATTGATAATATAGGTTGTGGTTGTCATGGGTTCATCTAGCGATGAAAGTTTTGGTAAAAAGATTGCAGAATATACTAAAAATGTAATGGGTATCAATACAGAAATAAGAATTGGGTCGGCCCATAAAAGTACAGAATTTGTTTTGAAAATGATTGATAAATATGAAGGTAGTATTTAATAAATTATTAAGTATTGTACAATACTTATATTTTATGGATTTTAGGTTTAAGTATTCCTGTCGTCATAGTTGCTGTAGCCGGTCGTAGTAACGGCTTAGGTCCAGTAATTGCTGGGTACACTAATTTGCCAGTTATAAACTGCCCGCCTTTAAATTCAACCAATGTTAATATGGACATTTGGTCTTCATTGAATGTCCCATCTGGTAATAAAAACTATTTTAATATTGTATATAAATTTGTATCTTGTACCTACATATAAAATACAATTTGTTTAACAAATACTCTGTACTAGGTTTGGGGTGTGTAACTGTACGGGAAGAAGAAGGAGCTGCTTTGGCAGCATCTCGTATTATTGGATTGTCTGATCCTCTGGTTTGGTGTAAACTCAAGACACAACAATTGGAAAAATATATCACTTTAATAAAAAATGATCAAGAAATTGTTTCTAAAAACCTATAAGCCACATAATTAAATATTCATGAACATAATTATACTTTATTAATGTTATTTTTGTTGATTTAAAACTAATAAAATCTTAAGTTTAATTATAATCAAATATTATTTGTACAATTTGTTATTCACTAGTTTGCTGATAATATTCACACGCATCCTTAATTAATAATTTGTGATTTCTTTAATAAGTATACATGTATATTTTTTGATAATTTATTTAGAATAAATTGGTTCATCTTATCTCATAAATATTTTTCTTGGAACTCAACATCTTAGTAATCATCTATATTATCTATTTCATGAACCTAGTTTTAATTGCTATTATACAAACAAATATACACAATATATTATATTGTGATTTTATCACAGTACTAAATATTTAATTAGTACATGTTTTTATTGAAAAGCATACTGCATCATCAAAAAATTGTATTTAAAGAAAAATTATGTTTAGTGTGCAAAAGCAACAAAGGTCAACCAAATAATTTAAATTAAGTTATGAAATCAGGAACTCTAATTGAAATGTAATTTTATATTTTGGTTCTTATCATTGATTTTAATATTTACAATTATTAATTATTGAACCTGATCGAAAACATTCTGTAATACAATTTAATTTAATAGTGCTTAATTCAAAAGTTTAACTCGGAAGAATTGTCTTGCTTTGCTTAAAGATAAAATAAATTATACAATATTATAATTATTATTATGTACAAAAACAACAATTAAATTGAATCAATTTAAATACTGAAGTAAATGTTTTCCATGTGTATTTTAACATTTCTAAAATATACAATGTAACATTAATTTTATTTCATTTACCTAGTTAAATAATAAGTAATAACACTAATAATATTGATTATATTATAAAATCAATGGTAATAAACTAATAACAAACAATTCCAACAACCTTCTGAACAAGTTAATATTTACTTTTTCTACAGTATTGAATAAGTATACATCATGATTTAACATATATATAAGTATAATCTTAAATTGTGGTAGGCATGCTATATTACTTTGAAGTGTATAATCTGGTTAGAGCTGTAGTAAATATATTTTAGGTATACCTATATTTAAAGTAAGTAGGTACTACAGTAACCAAGAATTGTTAATAAATAATAAAATCAATAATCTGCAAGTATTTTTTACTTTATTATCTAATCATTCTAATGACTTGTTTAGAAGATAGATTACTGCTATAAAAAGTTTATTTCATACTTCACAAATTATAAACAGATGCGACACTCCGTCCGTTTGTTGGTACAACCATATAATTTATTCTGTGGTATTAACTAACTTTCAATTAAGAACGCCAGAGTGGTTGTGGTTAGAAATATTGTGAAAACATAGAAACTAGAAAGTTCAATGTTGTTTTGATTTTTAGAATTTTTTAGTATACCTAAAGACCATTCTTTTAAATTCCTGATATTTTGTACTACTTAAGGAGTGTTCTGTGATGATACAAACTTCTATTTTTCAAATGAAAACCAGTTTAGATACATAAAAATTCTAAAAAAAAATCAGTTTTACTTTTATATAATTATATAACATAACTTTTTGCTTTAACCAAAGACTTAAGAATCTTAGGAAATAATTTTCTTAGAAATAAAATAAATAATAAAATAAATGCATGTCAGAATAATTGAAATTACCTGACTCTTGTCATTTATGGAGTTCTTGTCTTACAAGTTTGTTAGCGGTTTTGCATTCAAATCTGTAGTTGTCTTCCTTTCTAATACTGACAGTATTTTTTGTTTTTTAACGGTTTCTTCTTGAAGAAGCTTCATGATTGTGGTCTTCATTAACGGAAATTACAAATTTTAAGTTGTGAGATATTTTTGATGTTATGTTATAACATTTATGTACAGTAAACAGTTACGATTAGTACAACGAAAAATGTTGCTTTCGTCTTTATTTATTCTAAATTCACCAAACTTAATATTATCGATAACAGTGTTTCAAGTACTTGTATTATGTATAAATTTGTAGTCGCGTACTCGCGTGTACTCTGATAATTGAAAGATAATATTATTGATATTAATTTGTTTGGAATTTTGGAGACAAAGTATCGACTATCGAGCAATAAAGTTGAGTCGGTAAACCACTATTGTAGATATAGTGCGTGCATGATGTGCAACCAGGTAAAATGATTAAATAGTTTTATTCTATGTGTTTATTCCAAACGTTGTGTCTATTATTATTGTACCCAAACGGCCAAACGTGTTAGATTTTGGGTCAATGTGCCCAAACGTTCAGCACCCTTTCATTCGGATTCGAATTTTAAATTAAATATTTTTAAAATTATTCATAATTATTCAATAAGAGCATGTTGAATAAATTGTCAGGTGCAGCGTAGCACTATTCGCTGCATACCTAGTACCTACCTTATTATAGTGTGTACATAGGCGGAAATTTGGTGAAATTACGGGGGGGGGGGTGAGCATTTTATTTCTCATTGCACCCAAGGCCGTATCCAGAAAAAAATTTCGGGGGGGGGGGGTCCAAAATCTGTAATATTTATGTTGGTATTAAAAATAAATATTTATTTAGTTAAACATTTATACACTATTTAGGAAATTTTGAGGGGTGCCCGGACCCCTTGGACCCCCCTCAGATACGGCCTTGATTGCACCTATATAGGCACTAATGTCCTAGTCGCTCATAATTATTTATTTCAACAAGACAATTTACAAAGTTTGACAAACTAAACAATTTAACTATAATTCAGTACAAAAACAATAATGTGCCTTACTTTGAACATTTATTTCTAAACAAAAAAAAGAATTAAAAATAGCATATTAGACGCGATGCGACGCGGACGACTACTAATAAACAACCAATACGGGTGTTATTACTTATTAGTTATTATTAATATTACATTAATTACGATCTTTCCAAGTTATGACAATTGACAATAAGTTTGTAAAATCTTACTAATTTAATTTAATTTTTATCATAGAATATTTATTTATAATTTATTTTGTAATCCAGATTTTAAAAATGCATTTTTCAATTATACTAATTATTGTATATTTAGTCACATTAAAATTGTGATGGCCAAGGAGGGCTAAGACCTGTACTTTAAACTTCTGGGGGGACTTAGTCCCCTCTAGCCCCCTCCCCCGATTTCCGCCTATGAGTGTGAAATACTTTGTAATAAGTTATTCATTTTTTTATTATTTGGTATATCTTATACACAGTAAATTAAAGTAATTTTCACCAAAACATGGTGTATAATGTATATTTATAATTATACTTTTATAAAGGTATTTTATCATAATATATAATATCTATTATATAATTGTTATTCACTTATAACTCAATAGGTACTGAAGTGTCGTTTAATGGTATGAATAGATGCTTGACAATAAAAGTTTAAATTTTTAAAATGACTGATCAAAAAAAAATGTATTATAATATTTATCGGGAATACACTATATAAACAAATTAAAACATTTTTTAATAAGTTAAATAACTTATAAGTTATAAGTATAAAATATAAAAATAATTTATGTAGTTACCTACTAAATAATAGTAGTAATTAATTTCGTGCTCAGCATTCAGCAATATTTGGATTAAATAATTGACTTGGAATCTTACAAACTGCTGGAGTGCTGGAAATATGCAGAAAATATATCTGGTTCAGTAAATTTCATGTATTAATATTTAATTGTATGCGGTATACGACTATACATGTTATAATTTTATTTATAACTTGTATTATAGCAGTTATACCATTTATTTAATTTTCGATTTATACAAATAATATGCTGATGCACAGTGGTGTATTTAGATTTTTTTTTCTCGGGGGAGGATATGATTTTAAGGTTATAAGTAAAGCAAGAACTTTCATGCATTTGCATATTTTTTCTGGTTAACTTTATCGTATGCTTGTTAAGTACAAAATAATTTCATAACGTTTATGATAAAATACTCAAAGTTTTTAATGCATATTTTTGCATATTTGGACATTTTTTGGTTTAAGGGTCATATTTTTAATTATAAGAGCATATTTTAAGCTTTTAGTGCATAATTTGATGGTTTATCGAAAATCAAGCTCTTTGGTGAATATTTTTCATGAACTAAGGTCAACAATTGTTATAAACTCATAATATTTGGCTCATGGTCTTCACAGGGTTGCAGAGGTGGTTCGTAAATCGTAACATGATTCCAAAAGTAGACAAACTAATTTCAAATGTTAAAAAAACTTTTTTAAAAGCACCATATCGAGTCCAAATTTTTAAAAACGAAGCTCCTGAAGTAATGCTCCCGCCTGAACCTATAATTACTCGTTGGGGGACGTGGTTTGATGCAACAGACTATTATTGTAAACATATACAAAGCATTCGAAATGTTTTTATGAAGTTGGATGACGATTCAGCTTCTATATTAAAAGTAAAAAATATTTTGGATGACCAACAATTAGACGCAAACTTGGTTTGTATTACAGCGAACTTTGGAATTATATCTAAATCGATTACCCAGCTTGAAAAACGTGGATTAAAACTAGTCGATTCAATTAACATTGTAAACAAAATTATAGACGATATGAACATAATTGATACACAATCGAAGAGTATAAAATCAGTAGTGGAAAAACTTAAAAAAAGTAATAGAAAAAAACAAAGGTTTCAATACGCTTCGTATAATTTCAAATATTTTAAATGACTCTGAGGAAAACATTGTTGAATTAGGAGATTTGAATGCTAGTGAAATGGTTACTTCAAATATGCACCGATCAATATTTTCGCAATATAAGAACCTGCTGACAGATAAAAGACGTTCTCTGCTATTTGAAAATATCAAAGAAATGTTAATAATTCAGTGCAATTCTAATTTAGGTAAGGAAAATATTTGAGAATAATTCAACAATTATTTTAAAATACCTTTTTTGTTTTATTATGTGCAGAATAATAATTAAGAAGAATGGGATCCAACATTCAAAACAGATTCCAAATCAATTTAATAATATAAATCTAGCTAAAACTTATATAGAATAATAATAAATTTAAGGGCATATTTAACCGCATATTTTTAATTTTTTGATGCATAAATGCATATTTGATGATTTTTTAGTGCATGAAAGTCCTTGCTTTAGTTATAGGGCTTAAAGTGATCACTAATTCGAGAGGGCTTTGTCCTCCCACCACTTATCATCTATGATACCATAGACATAAATGACGATAACTTATTAACATCATCAATACAACATAGGTACATTACAATTTACAAAAATTAAAATATTATACAACATATTTCTTGAGACAGTTTTTTATTTTTATGTTTTTAAGTAATCTTAGAACATTAATTATAGACTATAGAGTATAATATTGTTGAGGGTAAAACATATCGATTTGTCTAAAAATTGTCTCAAAACCAGGGCTGAAAACCGTTAAACGGTTTGTAACGAAAATCGGTAAAAAACCGATAATTTGGGAACCGCAAACCGCTTTTAGTTTTGTAATGCTGGAAGTGCTTTTTCAAAGTTATTTTCAAAAAATTAACATCAAAAATTCAAAACGGTTATTTACAATTTCCAAACCAGGTTTTATAACCAAATACCAAAATCTTATCCCGACCAAAATAATTAACGGTTTTTGTATGTGTATTAAATATTAATATTTGAATTAAATATACTTATGTATTATCTTTTATTATAGTTTTTGTAAGGTTTTTATGTATTTTACAGTTATTTTTAAATTTTTTCCCCAATTAATTTATTGCCGTCGAGTATTGCTTATCTGTTATGAATATCATAGGTATACCTATATCTACATATATTTACCGTCATCTTTCATTTCAGATTATTTTTAAATTGTATAGGTACTTAATATTTATATTAATGTATAAATTATAATGTAAAGGGTTTAAATTTTAAAGTTTAAACAGTTTATAGTTATTTTTATTTCTTATAGTCGAGTTGACAAAATACATTTTTGTTGAGTTTCATGGTTATTTTTTTATTTATCTCTTATTCTTAGTAATATATAAACATATATTATATATGTATACAGGGTGTTTCTGAAATGGTTGAGGAAACTAGTATATGCGTACTCAGTGTGATGACCCAATGATGATTTTTTTGAAATTTTTTTTCTACCTTCAAAATCTGGGTTTTTTCTATTTATTTTTAGAACATTATCTTAAATGTAAAAATAAATACTCAAGTTGTATTTTTTGTAAAATTCTCATACGAATCGAGGTGTCACATCATTTTTGAGCTTGTCGCGCGTTTTTCACGCTCGAACCGCCGACTAAAAAAAAAAATGGTGTGGCACATCGATTTGTATGAGAAAACTACAAGATAAACAGTGGTGATAGTTATTTGTTGAAATTTAACATACCTACAGATTATTTAATACAATGTTTTACATTGTATAATCATAATTAAATACTCTTTATTTTTAAAATCAAATTTAATCTACAAAAGTTGTTCAATGTGTTATATTTTCAACTAATAAAAATGATAAATAATAACATAATTAGGGTTAACAGAGTTTTAAATGGTGGAATTTACTGACATACATTTAAGTTAGGTATGTGTTTTAAATGTATAGGTAATAAAATATGGTCACTTTGATCCGTAATGCCATAATCATAAGTTAGAGATAAAATAAACTAACTATTTGTGTTCCTATTTACACTGAAAATCCCGTTTTGGATATCGCAGTAACATAATTATTTTGGCTCGATAATATAAACATTTAATAGTGTACTTATTATTATAAAAAAAAAAGTACGGCCAGCGAACTAGGCGGGTGACCGTCGCGCGCCAAGCGCTCAGTTTCATGTAAGCCAGGGGTTCTAAAAGTATTATTTATTAAATGAATAGCTGGTGCAGCTGTGTTTTAGCTGTTTGATGAAAATGTTGTGTACTCTTACATCAGGTTGTTATCACGAGTTTTACGTACAGAAAATATATCGAATGTTTAGTTTTTATTACAACTCCCGCGATTTTAAAATTATTTTACGCGGAAATGTAGACTTGGAATCACTGCTGGAAATTTGCCGCCAGGCGCGCGACGGTCACCCGCCTAGTTTCGCTGGCCGTACTATAGTTTAAAATTATACTTTTATTGTTAATATCAAATTGATCATATTTCTTACATAAGGAACATTAGTTGATTTAAACAACACCATTGAACAACACTTTAAACTCGTTTTTAAGATTTAAAAGTTTTTAATTTACGTTTTGAATAATGGAGTACACTAACGTAGATACGTCGAACTTTTGTAGATTAAAATTGATTTTAAAAATAAAGAGTATTTAATTATGATTATTTTACAATGAAAAACAATGTGTTAATTAATCTGTATGTTAAATTTCAACAAATAACTATCACCACTGTTTATCTTGTAGTTTTCTCATACAAATCGATGTGCCACACCATTTTTTTTTTTAGTCGGCGATTCGAGCGAGAAAAACGCGCGACAAGCTCAAAAATGATGTGACACCTCGATTCGTATAAGAATTTTACAAAAAATACAACTTGAGTATTTATTTTTACATTTAAGATAATGTTCTAAAAATAAATAGAAAAAACCCAGATTTTGAAGGTAGAAAAAATTTTTAAAAAAAATCATCATTGGGTCATCACACTGAGTACGCATATACTAGTTTCCTCAACCATTTCAGAAACAACCTGTATAGTGCCTAACTATAGATGAAGGATGATGGTGTGTGGTGTTTATGTATGGGGACTTCCAAGATTAAATTATGTGCAATTAATTTAGAACTTTTTAAACATGTTTTACTTCTGTTTGTATGTATTTATATATATTTCAATATAATTAAGATTTTCCAAAACCGGTTTTAACCAGTAAACGATTACCAAAAAACCTTATTAAAGGGTTTTAAGTGATTAACGGTTATCGTATTGTTTGAGGTATCTTTAAAGAAACGGTTACCGATTACGATTACCATAACATCAAAATTTAACTACCTATAACCGGTTACTGGTTTTCAAAAATATATGACAATGCCTTCATGGACCACGAGTATTATGCAGCTTTCGTTTGGTAAACGACTCACGGCAGTCCAACCCATCATAAAATAAACTATATATAGTTTATTATATCATGGTTCAACGTTGTTGTGGCTCTGAAGAGAGCCTTTATGGTTATTTCTGGGTTTGTCTGTTACAAGTGAAACCTCTTCTAACGGACACCGTCCGATAGTAGGCTCTCCAAATAGCCAAATAGCGGACACCTAGTTCAATCTTAACTTTAAAATAATGACAATACGACGACAGCAAAATGCGCTCACACGATAAAAAATAGGTTATATAGTATATCGATAACGAAATCGTTAGTCAACGTTCATCAAACTCGTTATGGGATGATAAGATAAAATTACGACGAATAACGGCTATTATGACGAAAATATCAATGTCTTTACTGCCGATGTGTTGTGCATGTTCTTAGTTAGAGATGGTTTTCAACGTGACAAGGACGTTAAAACAAAAGGTGTTTTGCTTCGTGGAAAATTTAACGTTTTAGACTTCCGTCAAAACAACGGAAAGGTAGGAAATCGTGTACTTCCAGTCTCCAGAACAGTTTCAAGTTGGAAAAACAAAAGGAGAAATTTATAAAGCGTGTGTTTAAAATGTGAATGATGATCTTAAACTAATGAAATTAAGGAAATATGAAGGCCGTCGATAACGAAGTTTTGGTTCGGTCTATCAAAGTTTGGGGGAAAAATGTACTTGTTTCGCGAGTAGTGATACAGGAAAAGGCTAAACAGATCGCTGGTGTTCAGAATCTGCTTCAGAAACTAAATGAATTATGTGAACAATCATCATTGATATTTACACAAAATGCAAATGTACCTAATCCACCAAATAATGATGTTTCGTTAAATAGAATATCTCAACAATCAAGTAGAATGCTGAATGAAAGATTATTACAAATAACTTGTCCAAAAGACGGCTTTTTTCAAATGAGGAAAAAAACTGTACTTAAAATAATATTTTATAAAATTTTAGACGTCATGTGTTTAAATAAACAGCCGATTCGATGTAAATAATGAGCTTTATGCAGTTGTAGGTGTATTAGACCATATATTACAAATGGACGACCATATATTCAGTTTCGTATTTACGGGTGGGGGGGAGGTCCCGGGTCTTGACCCCCCCCCCAGAAAAAAAGGTTAAAAAGTCATAAATAATTGTATTCATTGAATAAACAATTATTATTAATATTATTATAACTTGCTACGTATGTACAGAGAAAGGGAATATTAATTTATATTATGTAATTTTAATATTTAACCCCCTCCCCCACAAGCAATTTGAAAATACGCCACTGCGTTTATTATGAGTTACTAATACAATGATTAGGATAAATCCTCATTTCCGTTTATGAGTAGAAGGTTTATAGTGGGCGTACCCGAAAAAAATCCCTAGCTGGTACCTAGCTTTAGGTACCAGACTGACACTGATTATTTGCCAATTGGATAAGACAGGTCCAGGAACGGATGACGCTGATACGGAAAAAATACGCGCACGTTTTGAAGAAATATATTTTAATTGCAAAATATTGGCAGGTAAATTTTACCCTATATCAAGTTCAAATGAAGAGCTAAATCAACCTTTATCAAAGAAAGACTGACGGGACCCACTTTCGCTGTTTTACTCAAAAGTTCACCAAAAGTTCACGAAAATAATCAATTAAAACCAGTTATTAAGTTCAGATATTTGAAGTCCTATCTTGTCGATGAGCCATTAAAACTTGTTGGGAATCTCATGTTAACCGACAGTAACAAAATCTAAGTTAGCTTTGTCACAGTTAACGGCGAGATATTCAAACCGTCGTGTTATAACCGAAAGTCACCTAGAGGAACATTTTGAAGCACCAAAAACATTTTTTGGTGATGTCACGTCTATTGGAAACTTACTTATTATCACAGAATCGACTGGAGTCCTAGAAAATCTTACCTATCCAGTCGACTAATGGAATACTGTACTCTGCATTTACTACAGAAGAAATTCGATCAACCGCTTTGAGCGCAATGGGAGTAGACACTGCCGAAGATCCGACCATCAAAGTATTCATAACTTTCCTAACCGAATTCTGCAAGTCGGCTATTGTGAGCCAAATAACGAACAATCAAGTTGTAAAACAGAATTTTAAAGGAAATGAACCGTCAAAATCAACCGTATCCTAACAGTAGCCTACAAAAAAATAAAAAACGTAACTGATGGGTTTCATCGAAATGACAATGGTCAGAAAAAGTCGTTCTCGTATCAAATATGTAAAAAATAACCTGGTCATTTTCTCATTAATCGTTCTTAATTCAAATAAAAAGATCATCAAGAGCAATATCAGATAATCAAAAATGTAAAACGATGTTTTGTATTATTCAGTGTTACTTAGCTAACCAGTCCAAAAATCCTAAAAATGTCTACGTACCACGTCAGAGCCATGTACTTCAGCTCATGTTCGAATAGTGGCCACACAAATTGGGCGTTTTTATACCTCAATTGTATTATTAACCACTTCAGTTGGGATACAGAACGAAAATGGACATTCTGTGTCCGTAAGGGCTCTTCTAGACAACGCTAGTCAAAGTATAATTTTATTACTGAGAGTAGTGTAAAACAATATTAGGAATAACAAAAAATAAGAGTGAGTTAATAGTACAAGCACTCATAGGTATACAGGTACCCGTAATAAGAGGAAAAACAAAAGTAATCAAGTATCCTGTTAGCTATGAAAATCCACTTTTTACGGTAGACTCTTATACTAAGTCGTATCACTGAATCCCTACCGTAGAAACGTCTTCAAGTAGAATCGAGGATATACCTTAATTGTCTAAATCACAGTTACCTAATGAATATATTAAGAGAGTACAAGACTACTTAAATACTGGTCATATATCATTAGTGGATCCAGCGGAAATGCATGCCCACAAGGCTTACTATATTCCTCAACAAACAATCATACGACCGGAAAGCACTACTACAAGAATGCGTATTGTTTTTGATGCTTTATCGAAAACCCCTTTTGGAATGTCACTAAATGATCATCTCCAATGTGGGCCAAAACTTCAACAAGACTTACCAGGTATCCTTTTACGATTCCGTCTTCCCTCTATTGTATTCACAGAAGATGTAAAACAAATGTTTCGGTAAATTAATGTCACAAAAACCCATCAACCATGTCAACAGTTGTTATACGAGTTCTCGTCCAATGAAGATAATATACAAGTGTACGAAATGAACACTGTTACATTTGGCCCGAAATCGTCACAATTTCTAGCTATTTGCATCAATTGGTCCAAAACGAAGCAACAAATGACTCCGAAGTAAAGGCCATCATAAAACAGGACATGTATGTAGATGACATGGCCGCAGGTGCATATAGCGAAGGGGAAACCATGGAACTGCGCCAAAAACTTACCAGCATATTCGCTAAAGGACAGCTTGAATTGAGTAAATAGTATAGTAATTCAATGAAGTTATAAGAATATATTCCAGTAGACCATCAACAAACGCATCCAGTAACGTTTAATGAGTACGAATCTGAACACACCAAAGTGCTCGGACTCAAATGGCAACCAAACTCTGATTCGTTCAGTTACAAGTATCAACCCGACCCGTGCGATTTACCAAACACTCAAAACTGTCTGGAATTGCAAGAATGTATGATCCCCTTAGGCTGTTAACGCCAGTGACAACAGATCTAAAAATACTTATGAAATACCTGTAGATATCAGAAGTCAGATGGAACCAAGAAATACCAGAAGACGCAGCGATAGCGTGGAGAAGATACCATAAAGATTATCAGTCCTCGCAACACTACGAACCCCATGTCATGTTTCCCAACCAAACTTCACATATATGAGTTACATGGGTTTAGTGATAGCTCGGAAGCTGCTTATGCAGCTATGGTATACTTACGCGTAGAAACAGAAGATGAAGTGACTTGCAAGCTTCTAATAGGCAAATCAAGAATAACACCGGTGGCAAAAATGTCGATTCTTAGATCAGAGTTGTGCGGCGTTTTGCCGTTGGCTTGACTATTTGAATTCATAAAACCAAACCTCGCAACTGTGAACACAGTGAATATTACAGCATGGTTGGACTCTACCGTCACCGTTAAAATGGATACAAACTCCTATGACCAAACTGAAGACATTTGTTGCCAATCGATTGGTTAAGATTCAATAAACTACCTGTATCGACACTTGGGGCCATGATTCCACTGAAGTGAACCCTGCAGTTGCGCGTCTCGAAGATTGGCTCCTAACAACCTTGCGAATCATGAACTTTGGTGGAATGGACCAGAGTTTTTACATCAACGTGAGAGCAATTGGCCCAAAAAAGCTCAAATTACACCAACGAATCAAACTGAAGAAGAAATAGAAGAGAAGCCTACTGCCCTGACTACTATCATAAAAGAAGAATAATGCCATCTTTTGTACCATTTTGACTACTTATTTAAAATTCTAAGACTTGCAGCTTATTGGTTGCGCTTCTGCAATCGACCAAAAACGATGTTCTCAGTTACCACTGGACCACTGACTTCAAAAGAGACAGATATTGCCTTGCAAGCTCTTTTGAGATGGATGCAATGCGTATTCTTTACTAACTATATTAAACAAAGGACACATAAATGCATTCCATGTTTTTCGGGTGAAACCACAAATATCCCAACCAATCATGGACAATCTACCACCACCGTTTATCACAAATCAAACCTTTCTAAAAAGCTGACGTTGATTTTGCTGAACCTTTTGATGTCAAAACAGCTATGCTGCGAATGGTTAAGGTAATCAAAGCCTATATTTCTATCTTTGTTTGTATGGTCAGCACCGCCGTTCATATAAAGCTTGTATCTGATTTGTCGACTCATTATTTATAGCAGCATTAGATCGTTTTATTAGTCGAAAACGTAGATGCTCAGATATATACAACGACTGTGGAACGAATTTCGTGGAGACTCAAAGGTATTTGAAGAAAATCGATGCTATTATACGAGACTCTTGTTACTCTCAACCCGCTGTGGAAAACTAAATCAAATGGCATTGTACCCCTCCTGCAACTATGGATGGTATTTAGAAGCTGCAGTAAAATCAGTAATCCCTGCTCCGCCGAATCATAATGGACCGGGTACTAACCTACGAGGAGCTAAATACTGTTCTCCACCACGTTGAGGCAACTCTTAATTCTAGACCACTTGGTGCGATGTCTTCGGATCCCAGTGACTTCAAAACCCTGACCGCTGGACATTTCTTAACAATAGAACCACTCGTCATTATACCAGCACCAAAGAGCCGACCAATACTCTTGTGAACTTGGCGGCGCAACATTAGCAGACATCGATCTAACCAATCGAACAAATTTGTTGGTAAATTGTTGGACAAATTTCAAAATTTGTTGGACATTATTTTCACCAGGGGTCATTTTCCAATTTTGCGCTGCCGAGTTCACGTCAGCAGCTCAACTATTTGTTGGAATATGTTTATTGTGCTAAACATGTTCATCGCGATTTGTTGGACAACTTTCAACATTTTTTAGACATTATTTTAACCAGGGGGGGGGGATTCAAAGTTCACTCCGAAATTGGCCCTTCTGGTGAAAATAATGTCAACAAATATTGAAAGTTGTCCAACAGTGTCAAACAAATCGAGATGTTTAACACAAAAAAACATGTTCCAACAAATAGTTCAGCTGCTGGCGTGAACTTGGCAAAATTGGAATTTGGCTGGCCTCCTAGTGAAATTAATGTCCAACAAATTTTGAAAGTTCATAGTAATGTTAATCCATAGTAATGAACCTATGTAAGTAATGAAGTAATGGTACACTATGGGGTCACTTACCATCCAGTAAATCTAGCACCATTTTTGTAGTCGCTGGCAAAAAGAATTTCTCCACACCCTGTAAGAATGACCGAAGTGGAATCAAATCACTTCCAACCTGCATATCGGAGATCTAGCAATCATCGTCAAGGAGCCAACCCCTCCCCTCGCATGGAAACGGCAAGAGTGATTGAAGTCCAGCAGGGAGTTGATGGAATCGTTAGAGTGCCCATAATACAAACAACAGGCTAAGTACTTACCCAGCCTGCAGTAAAATTATGTCCAATGCACTTCATGATTGAAGACGTGTTCCTTCAAGGTGGGTGGTATGTTCGTAATTTATTATTATTATATTATTATTGATTATTATTATATCGTTATTTGTTATGTAACCGGTGTGAGAGTAACTGTGTAGTGATGGGCATGTCGAGATATGTTTTAACAGTACCCATCATGCACACCGACCGTAGTTGTTACCAACCGTTGTTTGTTATTGTTGCCTATTGTTGAACACTCTTTTGCGTTTCGGGTCTTGTTGATTATTTGTTGTTATTAATGTATTATTGTTATTAATTTATTATCATCAATTCAATGATTGTCGTTTTGTTTCAAATAGTAGTCAATACGTCAACACCAACCATACATAATAAATCGTTTATTTGTATCATTACCTTTCACCACCGGCCCATTCCCATTCCCATATCGTGTTTTTGAAGTTCTTTATACAGTTCACAATACGAAAAAACACATTATAATTTATAGTCTGATCTAAGATGGTTATTGGTTATAGTCACAGACTTGTATATAATAGAGATTATATTAATATATAAAAGTCTGTGGTTAACTAAAGATAATAATTATTAGTGATAGTGATAACGTTCATCGGACAAACTGTGATAAAATAACAAGGTTATACGAAGGCAAAGAAATATCGTTTCGATCTTGCGCATATAATCATTATATACATTTCGCCTCATTTTAATACACTATATTATATACATAGTGCTAATGACACACCAACGAAAAGCGACGAACTATAACTATAGATACTAATGGTCAACGGGGCAAGTATGCGTACGAAAATTGCAATCATACTTTTTTTATTATGGGTCAAAACCACAGATACCAAAGATAAACATTTTTATAAACACACTTTTCACTTTTTATGTGGCTGTCCGCTGTGGCCCTATTAAGTATATCTTTTATATACCAGCTGGATCAGACACATATTACATATTGTATCTGTTGATAAACTATTATCATGAACTGAGATATTAATATGAGCTGGAAACGATACTCGTACTAATCAGGTTAGTCCTGCCTACAGTGCCATCTAGGTAATTTATCTCTTCCTGGCGCCTAATTTCCATAGTCCTGTAAACAAATGTTAATAGATTTATGTAAATTCCTATATAATAATTTTAATAATTCACCACAGGTTCAGGGCTGTCAATTCTCCCTTCGAAAATCGGACCAAACCACCAACCACATCATTCCCGGCCCATAATATCTTAGTTCATGTGTTAAACCAACAATTAAAAATATTAATTAAATCTGTTCAAAAAAAGTCCATATGTCGATTGCCCTCCTCCACTCACAACTTCTGTAACAGTCACCTACCCATACGGCGAGTTACACTTCGTATACCTTCTATACAGTTGAGCGACTTCCCTGGTTATTAAATATTACCAACGGTACTAATAGTTTACTGTAAGAATTCTGGAAACAGATTGAATTTATCGTCAAGTCTTCTCGAGTCTACCTTCATCAACTTCTCCACTTTTTGATTTTATCCCACCAATTCCTAAAAAGTAGGTAGAGAAAAAATCGAAAATGTTGGTCAGTTAATACGTCTTCAAGAAATCAATTCAAATCTGTTTTTCGAATTCTTATCGTTTCACTGAATCAATCTACCGATTGAAATAAGACACATTATCTAAATCCCCATGTTGTGCGTCATTGGTGCAACTATGGTTAGTATTTTTTTTTGGGGGGGGGAGGCTGCAGCCATCGCTAAAACTGTAAAATATGTATTCTCCTGGAGTTCTTAATCCAGGATTTGGTAGGTAGTAAAAGGATGTAAAAGAGATAGATACTTGTGGCTTTTTTTAACTTTACAGGACTCAGGACTCTAGAAGTCTAGCTCTTGTAACAAGTCGATTCTAACTAAATTCTAGATATGCCCGTGGTCAACTTGTTATGCAACGAGTCGCTTTCATATTATAACCGGTCCTGCAGCGAGAGAACACGCCGACTATGAGCATATAGACTAGGTATGGATGGTGGACAAGGGCAAGCTCAGAGGCCAGATTTTGGTCAGGCCGCGTCGAGCTTTCTGACTCTCTCGCGGAATAGGAACTTAGGACAGGACATATTATACAAAAATGTTGTGTCGAATGCCGATCAGTCAGATATTAACTTCATACAGTGACGCTTAGCTTCACAACAGTTCTGTAATTTTATAAATTAATTCTAGACGTAACTAGGCCTTAAGGATTTAAAGCCTAGGGGGCTGACACTTTTGATATCAATATAAGGTATGAGGACAGAGCAACTCTCGCAGTTATAACGAAACTTGCATATTGTTTGTAATAAAACATAACAATAAAAATTGCAATATCATTTTATAATTGAAACATAATAGGTAGATAGGTACCTATTTTTAAAATTGTACAAGAATTATTTGTACATATACAATCTGTTATTCTGTGTTACGATTACGGTAAAGCTATTCTGTGTAGATAAATGTGGTTTCGATTGAAGATTGTTGAGGATATAAGTGATGAGTCACATCGGTTCAGACGATTCGATACTTTAATTAGGTAGGTACCTATTAAATGTATGTTGTAATCATAATTTATTAACCACAACAGTACAACCTTTAGTCATTACACATTACTATAAGGTTTAGATATTTATGCCCAAAAAACAAATCAAATGTGACATCGAAAAATATTGTATAATCCTGGCACCTCCTTTTGATGTTTCATTTTAATTAGTTCTAAAAAATAACAAATTTAATCTTAGATTAAAGCAATTAATATATTATTTTTGGTTAATTTTTACATACTCTCTGAATTTATCTGAAGTTTTCGAACAAGAACTTCCGTCGGTTGTCAGACAACAAATTTTTATAAAATTAAGAATATCATTCGACATTTACAGAAGTAAAGAGCGCATATGGAAATTTATTAATTTAAGTTTTTTTTTTTACTAAAAATTGATTTTTAATTTTTTTTTTTTATATGCCCTGTATCACGTTTTTTTTCTTTATAATATGCATTTATTCTCATCAATCCCTAAATATGCAAAATAAAATCGAATGTATCTGATTTTATGTCATACAAAACGAATTTATAACACTGCAAATGCACGGCTAAAAGAAAAAATCAATAATTTTCAACATCCTGAACCTAAACTCTGTCCAGCAAGGGAATACACCACGGCCCAACGAAAACCGGTTCTTATGCGCATCCCCACGAAACACCCTGTAATAGTGGAACCGGTTTCGATAGCAGTGTCAAATTGAGATGCGATGAATCGGAGTGTTCTCTTACTGAACGAGAGCAATTACTCATTAACCATATTTTATTGTCGTATTATAAAATACACGATACACCTACATAGTAGGTACCTCTCCTTCCTTTGCTGTATTGAAGAACCATACAGTTTTATTTAAAACTTTACTAACCAATTATTGCCTATTGGTGCAGTTTTCAGTATTGTTAACTAGATTTTGTTTTTATTTTGTATTCCAAAACACAAGGTACTTGATACACTCGTAACTCGTAAGTTCTAACGTTCCTAATCTCAATTTTTTTTTTAAATAATTAATTTACTATATGTTTATAGGTACAAAATGTACAGTAGGTAGAAGAAATAAAAGTTATGTTAGAATAAGTAGACGTGTTGTTTGAGGGAAGGGAGTGTCATGGCACCAATTCGAAGTTCAGAACTCATCATCTTTTTAAAAAAATTAATATACATACATATTTTGCTAGTTTTACTAATAGTTAAATATTAATGAATAATTACAATCAATCTAAGCAAAGATCTACAAGGATTAAATAAGAAAATTACATTTCCATTTTCTAATACCTTTAAACCATTATATATATATAATATATATATATATACATATTGTGTATTTGGGTATATTATAATTTATATTGTGTTATACATAGAACATCGTTGTTAAACACATTTTTCTTAAACCACATATAAATATTTAGATATATGATCTAAGATTAAATAGAATAAATTACATACATTTGACAACCAAGAAGTGCTAGGTATTTCCATAAACTACTATTAAAACCCCACTACCAATATTCGCAGTGTCAAACCCATGTAATCAACTCTATAATATAGTTTTATAATATTAACTTAATATTAAAAATATATTAAACTGAGTTAACATAACCTTACATTTAATTAATTTAAACAAGATAAAAATTAAAACTAAATTTAAGGAGTAATATTAATTGTATATAGAATAATGCATAGGTATTATTTAAATTGTATTATATTCTGTAATTAATGTAGGTACGTAAACTTAGAACTCTAACAAAACTATTGATTTAATTTTATAAAATTTAAATAACATTTTAGAATACAAGAGTATTTTTAAAGTAAAAACTAATTCACCTTGCTTATTATTCAATGAAGTTATCTAAGTGCTTATTTATCAATACTAACATGAAAATGAACTATTTCAAGTTGACATTTTTTTTAATTGTTATTTGAATATTTGTATTACATTTAAAACCAAATATGTTACTCATCAGTCATCACAGTCCAATAGATATTAATTAAGAATAAAATATCTTAAAAAATACTAGCTTAATATTTGCAATCATAATATAATAGATATTATTATCTGTAAAAATATTAATAAATACCAATATGTATTTTTCTCCTAACGTATACATACAGTTATATAAAATCAAAACAATTAAGGATAATGTAAAAAATAAACCAATAAAATAATATGATTCATACAAAACTTGATTAAAATACACTCATGGACATGATTTATTTTGTTCATGTACTTATAAAGTTTATGCACCAAAATGTGGCACAGTATATGGACTATGATAGAGCAATTTTGTTTCTTTCAGCTCTAAAACAATAGACATAAATGAATATTTTTTAGCTAAATAAACATTCTTGTTGTTTACTGCAATAATTTCACTAGTTCATCTACTTTACTTTATAAAACTAAACAATTTAATTAAAATAGATTAGAATACACAAATATATTAACAAATATACACATATGACAATATATGTATAAGAAAATACTTAATGGTCAATTCTTGTAAGTTCTAAACAAGGCTGATGATCGTCTAACCATAATACAATATTAAATACGATAATAAAAAAAAACTCAGAAAGCCTATTTTTTGAATATAATAATACATGAAGCAAGAAAGCTCCATTAATGACAACTACTTCCAAGGAGAGAATTCTGTAAAAATAAATAAATTTAGTTAAAAAGCCTAATCAGTGTTAAAATTACATAATTACCCTATGAACATTACACGTAGTCATGTGCATCTGGCTATCTAGAAGCCAACCAACATGTATTGCACAATTATAATGTGTACTTGATTTGCAGTGACGTGCTGTACATCCAATACTAGCCCCATTAACACCACAATAATCACAGATCTAAATAAAAATAAAACATATATATTTTACTATAATCTATATTTTAAATATTATATAAAAATACTCACAGTATTTTTTGCATTTCTCACACTATCTTCTAACCCAACAACTTTATCCCCAACCATATAAACACCAGACGCCCAAACTAAACAATTTTCATGAGTCCATACCTCAATAAATGTTTCTGAAGTTTCATTATCATTTAAATTATGCTTAGATTTCTGTAAATTACATTTTAGCCATATAATATGTTCAGTAATAAAAAGTGGTTTAAAAATACCTTTCGCTTAGGGTTATCATTTGTTTTTACAACCTTTGGTTTACTGACATAATAAGGACCAAAAAGATCTCCAGTAGGATCATAGCCAATGTCTTTTACGTGAGGTCCTCGCGAACAGAATACACATTTCCAATCACTACTTTCTAAATTGCTCACATCGGGTTTTTCTTCACCATTGCAAACACCAGATTTATATGCTTTCAAAAAATGTAATAATTAATAATAATTTATTTTTAAAAAAAACGATCTATCAAATTTTTAAACTATAACTTACAATAAGTCTTTCGATTAGTATTTCGACCGTCTAATGAGTCCTCATCATCTTGAACATTTCGGTTAATTACTACAAAACTTGTTGGATTTTCTATGTTACCACCATTGACTCTTATTAATGGACCTTTATATTTTTTAATAGATTGTTCAACAGCTGGTTTCAATTTTTCAGCTATGGGTAGAATTTTTTTAACTTTTTTTAATTGTTTCTTATTTTTATTATAAGGCCTTTTTGTAGGAATAATTGGTTTTGATTTATTGTCAATCACTTGTTGTTGATCACATGTACTAATTGATGTAATGACTCCACCGAATAATTCTTCTAGTTTGTTTTCTACTTCAAGGAATTGAGAATGTGTGTCATGAATTTTTTTTGAAGAATTTTCAGATGGTATAGAGTCTTCAGATTTATCGTGTTCTATTCTAGGTATAGGAGATGGTGATTTAAGTATTTTTTCTACAGATTCTGCCCTCATCATTGATGGTGATGGTGATTTAAGTATTTTTTCTACAGATTCTGCCCTCATCATTGACGGTGATGGTGATTTTATCGGTTTCACAATTTTAATAACAGATTGTTTTTCAGACTCATTTGTTTGAAATATGTTTTCCAACATTTTTTCAACATTATCTGTATCTTCAACTTCGATTTTTATAGGCTTATCAATTACATTCCAAGCAATCTTATTATCTTGTTTACACAATTTTTTTTCATAACCTTCATTCTTAATAATTTTTACTTGATGAATACTTATACTATCTGGGAGATTACATCTGACTTCAGACTTAATAACTTTATGAGGATTTGGTGCTATAACACTTATAGCCTTTTCTTCCATAGTTCCTATTTTAGATGAATTTATTTGACCATTGACTTGATCTCTAGCTCGTTTGAAAGTAAAACTTTCATATTTTTTGTTATTTGAAGACAAGTCAATAGACATTTGCTCAGTTTCTTTTTTATGTTTAGTAAGATCAAACTCAACAGTTCGAGATAATGAAAAACTAGGTGATACATTTGCGGAATGAGCTGGACTAGGAGATGGTGGATCAGGTCTAGATGGTGGCGGCATATTATTTCTTGAATCCATCCACCTATCAATTACAGGAGTATGTTGGGGTTTGTGCATCTGTAATGCA
The DNA here is from genome assembly GCA_022818045.1 of Neotoxoptera formosana. Taxonomy (NCBI): domain Eukaryota; kingdom Metazoa; phylum Arthropoda; class Insecta; order Hemiptera; family Aphididae; genus Neotoxoptera; species Neotoxoptera formosana. Next base: position 14,778,588 of record CM040633.1, on the reverse strand, counting down.
GCAACATTGTGCAAAGAAGCATATGGTGTATTTCTGTAAGCGGCCATATCTATAATCCGATAACAATAACACTTAACACTTGTTAAAGAAGAATTCAATTAATTATTTACCTTGTTTAGTAAACCACGAAGATAGTTGATGAGAAATTGCAGGAGGGTGGAATGTAAGTGGATGAGGAACAGAAGGTGTTGCAGCAGTGGCCAAATGATGTCTTTGCGGTGCTGGGGCCGCTGGGGGTAAATGATGATAAGATGGAAATCTTCCCTCAGACATTTTTATTCTACAATATTAATAAAAGTAATAATATATTTTTTTTTATATAGTGATACCTATGGCTAATTATGTAGAATGTAGAATAAAATTATTTGTTTCCAATATTCAATTTTTGAGTAATCATTAATTTTTTGTGTTATCACAAATCACAATGTAAATGTTACCCTAGGCCCTAGGGAATGTAAACATATTTGTAACTTGTAAGGTTAATTTATTTGGTATCCAAAACATTTTATTAATATTTAAAAAGCAATAAAAATTAGATTTATTTACAACACTGACCAAGAGTTAAATTATAAAAATAAAATAAAGATATTATACACACTTTTAGAAAAGTTGAAAGGTATCAGATGATTTTATTCGACCGTTGTAATTGTCAAGCAATACATCTTTACGCGTACGTGTTCATTTGTACAATTTTAATCAATAATTGTACATTTCAGTAACTAGTTAAAACACTTAAAACTAATTTAAATTATAATATAATTATTAAATTAAAAAAAAATTTAAATTTTAACATTGAACAATTTTATAAAATAACTTGTCACAAACATAGCCATTTTTGTTGTTGTGGTTCATGGTTTTTCTGAACTCTTTCTCTCTCTCAAGCACACACACGACACACTCTCACTTGTCGGCATACAACCTCTTTGGAACCAATTAGACCGTCATGGACGTTGGATAAATATTAAATATAATAAATTATATTCTAGCGTCCTCTAGTGTCTAGTTGGCCATTAATCATTTTTATTTAGCGCATTTCACTTTAAAATCAAATGATAATAATAGTAATAATAATGTATTCATGTTTCATATATTATATTATACACTTTATTACTTTATAGATTAAAGTAGACAGAAAGATTATTCAAATATTATTTTTTATGGTAAATTAAATAAGGTTTGCAGGTTTTCACTAGTTTTTGTTTTATTATAAGACTGTTTATTTTATTGTTGACAGCCTATATTACCTTTATAGTTTATGAAGCAGTCAAAATGCATTGATTTTCAACTTTTAGGGTGGTTTTTGTAGCAAACGATATTTAGTTGGCGTTGAAAGTAAAAATTGTACAGTACTTTTTTTAAATAACTAAGAAAAACAAAACCAAAATTAAAATCGTCAATTTTTAAGCAATACCTACTATACAGCGTATTTGACAAAATTGATTTTGTTTTTTATGGAAACTCAGAAATAAATAGCAGTATCTAGATACTTAAAATTTTCACGAAATATTCAAATTAACATTTTTTGTAATAAAAATAAGTTTTAAATATATTTTGAATCTTTTTGTGCTATTATTTTAGGTACCTATTATACATTTTTATCTTTTTTTAATTTTTCTTGATTTATGTATACCTAAGATACAATTTTAGCTTCCCTCAATCTTCAACTCCCCCTTGACCTAATGGCTGATTGGTATTAAAAATGGCGAATCAAAGTTAACCAATTCAAATTACTTTAAGAACCGAAAACCGAAAACCGCTTTTAGTTTTGTAATGCTGGAAGCGATTATTTGTTCCAGTATCAAAGTTATCATCGAAAAATTAACATCAAAGCGGTTACCTCCAATTTTCATACCCTGTTTTTAACCAAAACAAATTCCCGACCAAAATAATTAACGGTTTTGCATGTGTATTAAATATTAATATTTTAAGTAAATTTATTTATATTTTATCTTTTTGTATAGTTTTTGACTTTTTGTACGGTTTTTATGTATTTTTAAATTATTTTCCCTAATTAATTGCCGATAAGTATTGCTTATCTGTTATGAATATCATAGGTATATCTACCTATATATATATTTATTGTTATTAAAATATATAAAAATGTGATCAACTATCTACAGCCGTTATACACTCGACACCTACTAACAGGATAGCGGTACCTACGTAGGTAGGTACACGCTTTTTTTATCTTTGCATTCTTTGGGTAAAATATACGTATATTGTTATTGCCTAAAAATTAAGAAAAAAAAGGCCGGCAAGTGGGTACCGCTCTGCTGTAGGTACAGCGGGTGTCGATTGAAGTCGCTGTAGAAGATGTGTTAAATTTAAATTTAATGATATAAAATCATTGTACACGAAAAAAGGTTCTGAGCAAAGATGGTCGGTCAGCCTACATAACTAAGTGTATTTTATAATATTATTGCCATTAATATACTTCATTTTGCTATTTATAATGCAGTAGGTTGAATTAATTACAGAAATCATTGCATTTGAAAATGTCATTGAGTGTATAAAATAAAATTATATACTTTAAAAGTTTCAAGTACCCACAAAAAATATTTTTAAATTACAACAAAATAACTAACATATACATATGTTATACGTGCATTGTAATATTTTTATTTCATCCAAATTCGAATTTTGTCTATAAAATCAACCAAGTAAATATAATTTTTAGATTTATTGGTGACAACATTAACTATTTACGAGAAACCTTGTTTTAAATTAATTTTTTTGACTGAATGAAAAAAAATTTATAGACGATAATAAAAAAATAACCGAAAATGTCTTATGAACAAATTATTTAAAAAGAGTCAAAATATATTGAATTTTTTTTTTTTATATAGAAAATAGTCATATAAACATTTGGTGAAATGGTCATGCATTTACAGTCATTTTTTTTTATTTATGCCAAAAAAACAAAATTGATTTTGTCAAAAACTAGTGTTGCGTAAAAGTTCTCGTTTTTCCTTAATTTTTTTTTTGTTTATTTTTCCTAAAGTTTTTAAAAACTATTGAGAATGTTTAAAAATGGCCTTCTTAAAGTACCAACTATATTCACTTTCAAACCAGAAGAGATACTGATGAAGAAAATTGAACCATTATTTCGAATACTTTTCGTGTATACAGACAGAAAAAAAACACACATCATTGTAAAATCAAAACATTCTTCGTTCCGCTCAGAATCTAAAAGATGGACAAGTGTCAAGTAGGTAACCGCTCTACTATATATAGTAATATAGTATATTATATTATACATTTATATTGCTATTTTACTATTAATAAAACGGTAGGCGTAGGCGTATGCTGCATAGTATAAAATATAAATAAGCATTAGCTTAAAAGTTTTTTTTTTTTTTATTATTTTTAGAACCTCCAGTACAACTACGACAGTTCAACAATTATAATAAATACAGATATAGATAATTTAATTAACATGACCTTAATAAGCTTAAAAGTTAAAACTATTAATATACGTAAGTATTTTGAAAATGTTTTTGGCTATGGTCAAATATTATAATATTAAAAATTCAAGTCTCCGTGAATATTGTGAAATTATAACAAAATTACTAAAATCGTTATGACTGTTGGTTTGATTTTCAATTTCGTCAAAATCTAAACTTTAAATATCAATGCGATCGATCACCGACGACAGTAGTACAGTACTGGTCCGTGATATAGCAGTATAATAAGTATATAATAATTAGGGTTAGGATGTTTATGACTTTTGTATATTTTTTCTTTTAGTCGAGCAAATTGCAGACCAAGTTATAAATTCGTTTTGTGCGACATAGAATCAGATACATTCAATTTTATTTTGCATATTTTTGCATATTTAAGGATTTTTATGAATAAATGTATATTTTGAAAAAAATTGTAAATAAATGCATATTTGGCCAAAAAAATAGTAAATAAATGCATATTTCGCCAAAAAATAACTTAAATACAATATAAACTTCAATAAAAACATTAAAAACTCATAGGTAGGTACAGTCGGTTTCACATTTAACGAAAATGAGAAAATATGAAACTCGAACACAAAACCTATTTGTGTCTTTTGAGTAAAAACAAAATTAAATATTAATTTACTGTAAGTACCTATGTTTTTAATTTCAAAATATCATATTTTTATATATTAGTATTTAAGTTTAAAGTTATAAAAAAAGTTTTAAATTAATTTAAAATACATTTTGGATTAGAAATAAAATTTTAAAATAACATGTTTAATTTTTTTTAAGGGCATATTTTGATATTTATTGTGCATATTTGCATGCATTTTTTAGTGCTTTTAAGGTCATAAACATCCTAACCCTAATAATAATTAATAAATATAATAAGGTGCGGCTCAATACTGCGGCCAGCCGCAATGACTGTCAACAACTATAGTCGTATAGCTTGGAAACCGTACCGTAATATTATACTGAGTGTATATTGTTTTATTTTGACTAAACAATTTCTAAAGAAAAATAAAATAAGCTAATTTTTTAAAATAATAGTAATTGTCTCATATTAATTTTTTTTTTTTTTTGCTGGACTAAAACTTTTTTTGCATTTTCCGACGCCTTGACCTTATAATGATTGACGATTGTTGGCTTCCTATGTACCTAAAAGTTGAGTATGAATTTAGGTAAATTGTGGCATATAATAATTATATGATATAATATATATATATTATATTATATGGCAATGGCATATATAATTGCAACATCCTATCAAATACATATTTCATATTATTCTCTCATGAAAAAAAGTTATATTTATAGTATTAGCATTGATTATAAATACCTACTATAGTATTCATAATCAATGGACAATGGCGTATTATATAGGTTGTATATATTTTATATGATAATTATACTTCGATTGTTTTGAATTTAAAATATTCATATATAGCCTATATAATATAGGTATATTTGTAAATTGTAATATACGGGGTGTATCATACCGTGTTTGATGTATAGTACTACAATACATTACTAATTAATAATAAACATAAACATGTATAATAAGTAGGTCCTGCGTAGTTATGCGAGTAAAATACAAAAAATACAATAACAATAGATAAGGTACCTACTTGAACAAAACACACATATATAAATATATAATATTATCAATATGATAATTTATCAGTTTATCACATAATATAGGTACAATATAGTATAATATAGTTCAAATATTATATAAAGAATAGGATATAAGTTCCTAGACACGAAAGTAACAGATACACTAATTTCTACAAATGAGAGTAAGTTCCTATACGAATATAAAAATGAGGTTGTAAGTTAGGTACTATATCCGACGGACAATTAATTATCTAATAAATAATCACAAAGTTCTGTTATTCCTGAATTTTAAAACAAAACATTTATAAGTACCTATAACAAGTTTTTACATTTTTAAGAACAAAAAAGAATTTGTAATTTTTAAGATATTTCTATGAATTTTTATCCTAACATAATCTATATATAGGAACTTACATTCGCCTTTAATAATAATATTATATTCGAGAATATAGCGAGAATTCAGATTTAGGTATGGCTAAATTTTATCTGACTAGGGATCACCCACCCACCCTCCCGCAACGGTCACACCACAAAGAAATTATAGAAATTTTATCACAAAAGAGTCTCCATAATCAGTCCCAATCTTTCTTGGTTCATTGTGGGTGGTGGGTCGAAACTTGATTTTTATAATACTGAGTTTAGTCATTTTTATCATACCTTAAGTTAATAATTTAGGATTTCCAGAAATTTCAAGCAGGCTACAGCCTCTCAGCCTCCCTGGAATCAGGATACTCCATGCAGTGCATCAATGTAAAAAAAAAGGCTTAGGTGGGGCTACAGCACAATCGGCCGGGCGAATGTAAATTCCTACACGAAATCCAGCCGGTAAAAAAAATACATATGTTAACTCCTAGACGACGGAAAAATGATGTATCTATGTACTATGTATGTTCCTAGTTCCTACACGGTAAGAAAAAGGTAAGGAATTAATGTATGTAATTTGTTACCTGTTATTCTCGTGTGGGAACTTACGACTCCCTATAATCAGCCATAGTATCATGTGCGCACGCCCAGGCATGAATATATCCTTTAAAGTCCATCCTCCCATATTACCCTGATACGTCCTATTTCTGCGTTTTACACCTATTGTCGATCAATAATCATCCGATAGTCAAGTTCGTTCCTACTAATATTTTAATAACTACGATTATTACTACCTACGTCGTAGGTAAAATAAAAAAAAATTGGGATCCTCTGACCTACGAACTATTAGCTATAGCCTATAGGTACTATACGTAACTAGTATTAATACTATAATACTACCATTGATTATAAATATTAGTATTAATAATAAATGATACTACCCAATATTGGAATACCTACTGAACTGCAGTGTGGCAATGTAAATGAGAGCAATTATATTTAGGGTGTCCAGAGTTCCAGACGTCCCGTTTTATACGGGAAAGTTCAGCTTTTTAAAAGTCTGTCCCGGTGTCCCAGCAAAAACTTTTGGGACTCTTAATTCTCCCATTTTAAAAATATTTCACATTTTCATACTTATATAAAAATTATGTAAAAAAAATATTTCAACATCGGGTGCCAAAGATGTATCAATTTCTACCAGTGGTTAAGCATATTAATATTGTTATAAAATAAATACTTAAAACGTATTTTTTAATTTTTATTTTTCACTCCGAGCTATTGTTTCAATAATATTTTAATTCAATTAAGAATGATAGATATTGTATTAAAAATATACGTTTTATTTAAAAAATAAATCCCGTATTTTAATAATTTATATCTGGCCATCCTAATTATATTGCAATTGAAAACGAAGGAAGCAGTTTTCTCAGTAGAACAACAGTACAACACACATTTGACATTTTTAGTGCATATACAACAATGTATGATTATGATTTATAAATTATACGATCCTTGTGTAGTTACTAGTTGCGTTCATTGTTGGAGCTTAAATGCTTAATAGTTAATATAAAATATATATTATATAACACATATTTCATATTCATAATAGTAAAATTTCATACATTATCGATATGATTTAAGCGTCGGATAGTAATAATTATTATAGACGTAATAACATACTGGTGTAGACGTAATCAGAATTATTACTCAAATATAAATAAATGAAATAATATAATCGTTTAAACCATGAATTATAATATAGGTACGTAGGTACTGGTTTAGTTTAGTTAATGATTTAAAATTATTTTTGTGGAATGAGGAACGTAAGGGAAGAGCGGCTAATGGCTATATACTTTATAGTACGGAGTAGGTATAGACTTAAATATTAATAGGTAGGTACTTATATTGGGCTCTAAAATAATATAGTGTTGGACTGTTGGCAATCGGCATCGGTGGCCCGGGGTCTGGACTCCAGACCAATGACGTAGTGCTGATAAATATTTTTCTTATAATATATTTTCTGGATAAAAAATTTTTTTACTATAACACGGTTCTGGTGAAATATTTTCGAAAATAATACACACCAACGCACCCCCATAGATCTATTCTAAAATATCACACTTTTAATCAGTATCGCTATTCTCTGTTATCATAGTGACACTGTCACGCTATCAGTTCTACGACTGCGTAAGACTACTATGATATACTCATTACTCAGTTCTCACCAACACTATTAGGAAAACGAAAATAAAGGACAACAAATTGTATTATGCGTGTGTTTGCAATATAATGTTGTATTCTGGCCATAATATTATATTATGTTGAATTTTATATGATGATCGAGTAGTTACTGAGTGAACTACGCGCAGAACGTCGACGTGATTGTTCATACCGTTTTAAAATGCTCGTAGTTGCCGACCTCTGCCTCGCACAGAAATCCTATTAAAATATCGATTGCGCACATCATTATTGCGGCCGAAATCGAGAACCCTTCGTGTTAAAACTTACTTACACGCGCCCGCACGTACAAGCACACACACTCAAAATGATGGTCAGACCGGATCCAAATAGCATGATCAATCGAGTGCGCCGGACCCTAAACAACGCTATCAGGGACGAGAACTTCTACATGGCTCATCAATTGTACAAGTCGCTCTTTTCGAGGTATGTCACGGAGAAATAATAATAATAATATTGATTACTATTTCACAAATCATATTGGTTGTCTATATAATACCATTGCCGACCGTATTGTTGTATGCTTGCAGATATATAAGCATGCATAACAAAAACGCTGCCATAATGACATTGCAGGAAGGAATTATCGTCCTATATGATAATCATCAAGTAATTATTAAAAAATTATACCTACCATAAAACTTGTAACTAAACTTTAACGTACATACATATTTTAGATTGGCATTGCTACCGATTTAGCACAACTATTTGCAAAAACTTTGTCAGCTCAGCACATCATTCCTTCTGAAAATATGTTTGATTTTATAAAAGAGTAAGTTTGATACTTAATCACTTTTGAAATGTATGTGCTTTAATTGCTTTATTTTTATTTAGTATATTCAGAAAATTTGGTCCGTCTCTATCTACAGAACGAGATTCCATGTTAAATCCAATTATACAGTGGACAATTGAACATTGTCCAGAATATTCAATGGGACATCCAGGTTTACATAAACGTATAGGATATATCTATTGGTCAGGTAGTTGGTCATATATTCTAATACAGTTTTTTATTTAAAATATTTATATACAAAATTTATACACATTTAGAGGCTAACTTTGCGTTAGCCCAACATCATTATTTGAGATCAACAGATGGTTTGGCATTCGCAGCTATGTTGGTAGAGATGCATAAAACACGAGGATTCAAATATGAAGTTGATTTATTTATAACACAAGTTGTACTTCAGTATGTATTTAAAAAATCTTATAAAAAATCAGTATAGATATTTTTATAACTCTATTTCAGAGGGTTGTGTATGCGTAATATATCCATTGTACAGTCAACATTTCAGTCATATACTAAGTTACATCCTGCTATAAATGATGATCCCCCTTACATTTTGCCGTTACTCAATTTCGTTTGTTATTTACTAAAAATATTAGATGGGTAAGTAACTAACTATTTGTTTTGTAATTAGTATCTAAATGTCTTTTAAAACATTAAAACTTTAATATCTAAATGTTTTATAATTTATATTTAGTGGAAAGCTAAAAACGTATATAGTACTTTGTGAGCAATATCAATCATCTTTGACCAGGGATCCGAGCTATACTGAATATTTGGATAAAATTGGGCAACTCTTCTTCCATGTCAAGCCATTTGAAAGGAGACCTAGACAACAACATGGATTTTTAGGTAGGTTTATCTATATACCTAGAAGTGTTTGTTTGGTATTATTTAAATATATCTATCTTATCATTTATATTTTAAATATAAGTTGTTTTTTATTTATTAATTTCTATAAATCTAATTTTTTTTTAATTTTTGGTTTTTAATAATTATTGATTTAGTTTTGTTAGAAATTGAAAGTTTTTTTTAGCTTTTTGAATAATATACATAATATTATATAATTAGTCCATCAAGAGAACTCACCGAATCTGTGCATCCCCTTCATCACCCTACCATCAAAACAAGTTTCTCTATGGCAGAGTGCTGCATGGGGATACGCAGAAGAACTGATTTTCATTCTCTCAAAGAACAGTTAAACTATAGCAGTATTAATTGACAATGGCATTTATTCATTTACTTATATTTTCTTAGAATATTTATGATAGATATATATATATATATATATATATGTTACGGTAAAAGTATGAATATCGGTAAATTCTAGGTCTTACCTACTGCAGTCGGGAAATGTTTGAAGTTCGGTAAAACCTAGGATAGACAAAATAGTTTGGTCGAACCCCGAATGATTTCTGTAGTTTGGACTTTTGCAAACAAGATTTGGTAAATCTTAGGATAAACAACTAGCGTTGGTAAAAGTCTTACATTTTTTACCATTTATGTGTTATTACTAGGCCCGGAACTTGATGCATTTGCATCTTTTTATCTAATGCTTGAATTCGAGGCCTTCTTTATAGAAATTTGACTTGTGCCATGCAAAATTCAATAGTACACATTTTATTTTGCATTTTAAGCATTTTTCTACTTTTGTAGGTATATATGCATTTTTCTTCCAGAAATAACATGTTTTATTCCATATTATTTTAATAAAATTAAATATTTAAAAAAACTAACATATTATATCGTATAGCTGAATCCTTCAATTATTTATGTATTGATATTATTTTGTATCTTCGTTTCAATTTTTTTTAGGCCCAGTGCTGACGTGCGTGAGAAACCCCTGTGTTATTGTAATTTCGATTTGATTGGTTTACCCAGAATAGATTTATAGACTATATTTTGACTTTACTAACTGACAATCGACAATCTTTTTTATTTTAAAATATTAAATACACTTTAATAGCTCAGTGTAACACATTTATTGTTTAATAGTATTTAAACAATATGACACATTTTTTTTAGTACATAACTTTAATTTAAATTGTTTAAGTAATAAAAACATATTTAATGTGTACAAAAATTTGCGTAATTTAAATTCATACTAATAAAATAATAAATAAATTATTAAAAAATATAATTAATAAAAATAGTTATGATTTCTGACACGTGAGTTAATTATTAAATACTTAAATTTTTAAAAATTAATATTTTTCACAGTCATTTTAGTCATTTTTGTTTTTTTGAGTCATTTTTTGATATTTATGATTCATTTTAACACTTTTTTTGTGTGCATTTTTTAAAGATTATTAGCTCATCAAGTTCCGGGCCCTAGTTATTACTTCTAGTATATTAGATAGGTACACATTTATATTATTATTAATTAATAATTAAATAGAATAAAATTAATAATAGAAGTAAAGTTGATGCCCGCACATTACTAACTGTGTGTTACAAGTTGTTGATGAAGATTTTTATCGTCTGGGTACAAAAGAAGGAACTTTTTCTCAACTTTTCACTCAAAACCAATTCACTCTATGTCAAGAATATTTTTTGGAATCGGCAATAATTCCAGACAATATAATTGGTATTCGTCAAGTAGTATCACAACTGTCTTTGATTGGTAGACAAGGGTTGATAAGGTGCAACTCATAAGCGCAACTATGGGGGGAGGCTGGAGGGGCTTAGCCCCCCAAAATAAATTATTCAATTGATTCATAAAATATTAATAAACCTTTAAAAATTCAGCTGTATTTTTTTTTTTTTGGAAAGTTTATTCTGTTATAACGAAAAAACAACTTATTATAATCTCATTTAGGAAAATTTATCCAAAAAAGTTTTTCTACATTTCTACAAGATGGTTCAAGTTGCCAATATATTGCCAATTTCTTCTGCAACAACCGAGCGTGCATTTTCTGCCATGAGGCGAATAAATACCTACTTGAGATCTACAATGGGTCAAAATCGCTTTAGTAATTTATCAATACTGAGTATTGAAAAAGATGTAGAAATTGATCCTGAGACCATTTTAGAACAATTTACATCCATCTATAAAAAAAAGATGAATCTCTAAACTTAAATAACATGTTAATAACTATTTTATGGTGCATATAAATATAATTAAAAAGTAAATGTTGGTATTTTAATGATGTTTAAATATGAAGATGGTTGGTGGGGGATGTGGGGGGCTTTGCCCCCCCCCCCCATGTGTTACCTTTGGTATAATGTTGAGGTGGGTCTATAGCCCCCCCCCCTAGAATTTTGTGCTAGTTTCGCCATTATTATATTCTGTGGTTCCGCCAGTGGTGCAACTGCTTAATAAAATGTATAACAAATAGATGCAAGTGCCGATCAAAAAATGTATTGTGGGGTATCTCAAGATGATTATCACAGTAATCAAGCCTGCACAAAAAAATAAGTTATGAATGTAATAATTGTAATATTTAATAATACATTTGTTTTAAATTCAAATATTTTAGGTATTATAAATATATAAGTATAAAATACAATATATAATAACTTATAGTTATTAATTAATAATAATATAAATGTGTACCTATCTAATATACTAGTAGAAAATAGTTAATATAGTACTATTAGTATACTTAAATAATAATTACTATTATTAATATTATTAATAACACATAATTGGTAAAAAATTTCAGACTTTTACCAACGCTAGTTGTTTATTCTAAGATTTTGACTCCAAATCTTGTTTGTTAAAGTCGAACTACAGAAATCATTCGGGGTTTGACCAAACTATTTTATGTATCCTAGGTCTTACCAAAATCGATCGGTAAATGTCCAAAATACGGACATTTCCCAACTGCAGTCGGTAAAACCTAGGTTTTACCTGTATTTATACTTTTACCTTTTATTTATAAATATATAGTACACAGATTAAACAGTAGCATATTAAGCATATAGATAATTTCCTTGATAATTTGTGTAATAGGTCACGATAACCTAAATTTGGTTATCCTAATTTAATTAAACTCTGCAATTAACCTCTGTTTGGCTATAAAATAAAAAATGCAAAGAACAGCATTAATCTAATAATCTAAAATGTGTATATCTATTTTATTGTGGCCTTGAAATATTATACATTATTTTTTAGAGTTGTCAAAATCAATTTCTTTTTGTTTAATTTTAATTACTTGAAATAATACTATTATTTATGATAGTTGTATAGTATCATTATATTTAAATTAAAAACCTTACACATTAATAAAAAATTTCATTATTAATTTTCAGGTAATTTGATCAGTACATTGATGGGCGACTGTGATCACGATGGAGAACCACGTCCATCATCATCACGTCCGATAAATGTAGAACCTCTTGATTAACTCGCATTGATTTAATTTTAAAAAATCATTTTCTTTTCAAACACTGGGTTTTTAATTTTTATTAAAAAAAAAAAAAGTTTAAACTAAATATATTATATAGCAATTTATTTGTGTTTCATTTCTTATTACTGTTATTATATTTTTTAAATGCGATTTAAAAAACCCATAATAATCAATATAAAAAATATATATAATTTTATATTTTATTGATGTATTAAACTATTAAACCTAATAGTGTATATTATATAACTAATGTATACTTATTGTTTTGTTTAATTTAACACAATCTGCAATCATAAAAATTTTTAACTTTTGGTTTTTGCTTATCTTTAAGGATAGCTACAATTATAGTTCTTTGAAAAATGTACACTAAAAATTTTAAATACTTATGTATTGAAATATAGTTTATTACAAGTTTATTAGTATGTATTTATAAATTTATTTTAAAACTTACTAAAATCATACTATGTGTATATACTTATAAATAAATACTTATTATATATAATATATTATGTAACAGTGTCTGCATATACATGTATACATGTAAAATATAGGAATAATAACAAGAACTAGGTATATTAAATGGATTCAATATTATTAAAAACATTTTATCCCCTCTATTTTCTACAGTGTAACATTGTGATGTCTTGATCCACTTAATGATCTCACAGTTATGGTTAAGCTACTGACGTGTTTATTCTGTTTTTGTCTTCTAATATAAATGTTCATAAAACATACTAAAGTTTAATATTTTTTTTCATATTAAACTCATAAGATGAACATAAACGGGTAAGTCCTATATTTAAATTATTCCAATATTGGATTATTTAAGTAACATTTTATAAGTATTAAATACCTTTTTTTTTTACTAAAAAAAAAAATATATTTACAATTTGTTTAATAAAATATACAATAATGAATATATATAAAAAATATATGTAGTCCAGTTACGCTACTTCAAAGTATTGTATACCTAAAAAAAACTTATTCTTTAAAACATTGAATTGAGATGAGAATTTTTTATTAAATAAACAAGTATACTTTATATTATTAAAAAACCTTTGTCTAACAAATTAAGGATGAAAATAAAATGGTAACTTTTGATAAGCCGAAATTCCTTTACTTAGAGGTTTTTTCATTCTGTGAATTTTGTTTTTTTCCCAGCACATTCACTTATTGTTCTAAATTTATTTGAACAGATAGCGTAATAAATAATAATAAATATTTAAAATTAAAAAAAAAAGTTTTGATATGTTAAATATTTTTGATTACAGTATAGGTAATATTACTAGAATGAAATGTAAAAATGTAAAATATCAAGTTACGTTGCCCTTGTATGGTAATAAATAATAATAAACAATAATGAAACTGTACAATGTACATAATATTGTGGTTAATATAAAATAATGTATTTTATTGAATGAATTTTCAAATAACTAATGGGTATTATAGCAAAGTGTATTACCTACTTTTATAGTATAAAACAAATTACAGATTTTTGACACAAGTAATTTTAATACTGGCAATTATTAGATCAACTTCAAAAAAATATTTACAGCAGCTTATAGAAAGTACATAAGCTATATACGATATACCAAGACTCATAAGAATAGAGCTAAAGAAAAATCCCAAAATAATGATAGATTATTGCATTCTTTTCAAAAAACTACCTATTATTAGCTGAAATTGGTTTATTCAAAAGTGTACAATATTGTTTTGATTAGTAACTCTTAGTAGTTAGTCTATACTTAACAGTTTTCACTGTTTTTTGTAATTTTTTTAAATAACATGAATATTTGAAAAATATCTTAGCGAGTTGCAACTAAAACGTGTAACCAGTTTTCAATCTAGAACTGTGAAAATGTCAACTAAAAACATGGTATTAAGAGGATGTTGTATCCGCACGTGTTATATCCGTCTTTCTTACTCATAATGATGTATGTTCCAAACAGTTCCAATAATTCTGTAGTATGCGTGATTATTGCTTTAATATTATTAAAAAACTATTAGAGTGAATAAAAGTGGTATCATCAAACTTAAACGTAAGAACATTATCAGTGTTCTTCTGTTGATGTTTAACGATAGCTTAAATTTTAAGTGAGTTATGGGCATTTTTAATATAAGTATTTTACATACTCTCAATACTCTCTTATAGATTTAATATGTTGAAAAATATATTATTACATCGATATATTTCAATATTTGGTTAAATTATTTTCCGTAAATCTAAACCTGTTGGCTGTTTGTGACCAAAATATTTTTATATATATAGATACATAAGTGGTACCTAAACGATTATGGTTCTATACTTCTATGTAAATTTGTCCTATAAAGAAATTACATAGATGTGCTACTTTATATAAGTAGGTAATTTACAAAACAAAAGAGCAATCTGTTGAAAAATTGTTTAAAATTGTTTAAGTTAAATTATTTTAATATCGTAATACGTATGTCCTATACCTACTCTTAGATCCTGACTGGGATTTTTTTTAATTTTTTAGATTCTTACAATAAATATTGGTAGGTACGTAATTCCGGTGATATTGATACACCGACAATATGGTGTTTTTACATATTTTTACAAGAACCTAATGTTTAATAATGATTCATGGTAAATCTTAGTTTAAGTCTTTATTTTTTTATTATAATAACCTAAAATTTTATTTTACATTAATGTAGTAGAAGATTTTAAAACATTTTGATGATAGAAATAATAATAATTTATCAAAAATTAAAAAAAAACCCGGTTTTTATTTTTAAGTTGGGATGTGAAAAAAGGCGAGAATATTAATTTATTTTTTTAGTTTAAGTATTAGTATTGTTCATAAAATTAAAAATCATATACATTTGATTTGTTTGTCACAGCATATAACTAAGTCATAAATTCTTCAAACTAGGTACCGTACCTATATTATAACATTTTGAATTTCCTGATTGCATTTTGGTTTTCAAAACAAATTTTAGTGAATAAATTAGAATCACAATCCTATCAAATCATCGTTATAGTAAGGTGATATAGCCGAGGCATGGAGTAGAAGTGTGCGCACAGACCCAGCACTGCTGTCGGTTAAATAAAATAAAAATGATGTACCTAGCCATATAGATACAATGAGGTACCTAATACTTATAATAATTGTATATATTTGTAATTTTGTTTGAAATTATAAAAATTTAATTCAATAGCGTGACGAAAATACGAAATTAACATTTAATATTTTAATTCCATAGTTTGTTTTTTTAAACTTGAATTCATCTAAATATCTATTATAATATATTTGGCACGAGACACAACGTTCCCTAATCCTTCTAAATTTAACATGTCGGTCTCTGGATATTTGTCGAAAGTAATAAACCTATCATGATGTCCCGCTTTAATGGAACTCGTAAATATTACATATTTTAAGGTCGGGTTTATCGTACATATATTTTATAACTTAAAATGTATTTGTGTAAGTTTGTTAATTTATTTTTATTTTTTCAGAAATTATTTAAGATGGACACAAATTGTTTTATTTGCAACGATTATATTTCCAACTAGAATCAACGCTTCAGCAAGTATGTGCTTCATATAATATATCTATCTAGTATCTACACCTACACCTAATAATTTATTACCTAGTGATTAAAGAAACAATTGCAATTTATGTAATGCTTATTGCTAATTATACGTACTTTGTATCTATAAATAGTATAAATGTATAATATATGCAGCATAGCCAATCGGTTTCAGTTATAGACGGTATCATTATGAGGCTATAAAAATGGATTTTTACTTTATTTTAAAAATAAGCTACCTAGGTATAGGTACTTAAACAGTTATAAAATACCTACATGAATGTTATTTTCTTTGGTTACAGATAATACATCTCAGCCACATTCTGGACTTTCTACTGATTATTCAGGTAAATATCTGTACCTCGGTTGGTTGTTAGTTGTTACCTAGGTACCTAATATATAATATATTAATATATAAGGCAATGGCATTAAAGCTGGGTTCTCAGTTGCTCACCGTGTCGACGTGATGTTTCCTCGTATATATATGTAGTTGAAATGTTGAATACAGAATACTATATTCAATATGTAGGTAACTTGTCAGTGTGTTACCAACATTTTGTTACCTAGGTACTTATGTTTTATGTAGGTACAAGTCGGTTAGGTTTTTTACGATATCTTAATTTTTAAAAGAGTTTTAAGTGTTTTTATACTTTGGCATTTTTCATACTAAAATTTAAAATATCGTAAAAAACCGTAAAAAGATAACAGATAATGTTTTCACTTTTAAGTTTGACCATAGGCATAGGCGGAAATCGGGGGAGGGGGCTTGAGAGGATTAAGTCCCCCCAGAAGTTTAAAGTACAGGTATTAGCCAGGGGGGGCCATCACAATTTTAATGTGACTAAGTATACAATACCTGGTAATTAGTATAATTGAAAAATGCATTTTTAAAATCTGGATTCCATATAATTTATAAAAAAATATTCTATGATAAAAATTAAATTAAATTCGTAAGATTTTACAAACTTCTTGTCAACTGTCATAACTTGGAAAGATCGTAATTAATGTAATATTAATAATAACTAACAAGTAATAACACCAGCATTGGTTGTTTCTGTTTAGAAATAAATGTTCAAAGTAAGGCAAATTATTGTTTTTATACTGTATTATGGTTAAATTGTTTAGTATGTCAAATTTTGTAAATTGTCTTGTTGAAATAAATAATTGTGAACGACTCTAGTACATTAGTGCCTATCTATATAGGTGCAATGAGAAATATAATGCTCAGCTACCCCAGTAATTTCACCAAATTTCCGCCTATGACCATAGGTCAACTCTATTCACTCTATTCACTCTATTCACTCTAATATTAAATATTAAATCTAATCGGTTATACTGAACACGAGTTTGTTATGTTGCATACGTTTGTATAAGCCAAAGACAACCAGTGTTGAGACCAGATAAGTATACAATTATCTAGATATAGATAAAAGTTTATTGCTCCAAGTGTATCTAGATTAAGATAAGATGACACGTACCTATTTTAATTATCTCAGATTAAACAGGACAAAATTTATCTAGAAAAAAAAATGAAAATTTTAATATTTAAAATAATTTCATTTAACCAACAATTAAATTTATATTTTACTATTGGAAATTAATATAATATCTACCAAAGATTAAAATCTTAAAATTAGGAATAGGTACAGATTTTTTAAATAAAACATAAATAATGACTATTTATAGATGCGAGTAGTAATTAATTTTTTCCTGTTATAAGCTTGATAGTTGATAGTTCTATATTATCAATATAAAAGATAGAAATATCTAGATAAGTCTCAACACTGAAGACAAGTGACAACACATGCGGGTGTAGCGTCATCTTAAACTAAATGTAGATCAAGACTTAAAAGATTATAGTGGGCAAAGCTAAGGCGAAAAACCTTTAATTCTTTTAGAAATGTTTGGCCTTTTTCTAATCATTATAAAATGTCAAACTAATTGAAAGATAAATAAAAACGTTGAAGTTTAGCCTGTGTGCGAGAAACACGTTTCCATCACTCTCTCTTATTTAACAGTTATTCATTTATTATTTAATGTTAATATAATAATATAATGTAGGTAATTTACTTGGGATTTATTCTCCATTTTTATGATTATGACTGATGTAAATTCATCAGGTAAATTGGACAAAATCATAAAGTCTATAAAATAAAAATTACCCAAAGTAAACTTATCGTCTCAGTAAATTAATTTCGTGTTGGTAAAAAAAAGTACTTAACAAAAAATTCACGGATATCGACGGTAAGCTGGATAATATTACTAAGCAGTTTGATGAAATTTTAGCCAAAAATGTTTCTCTAAAATCGGTCAATTGGAATTTAAAGTATCTCAACTTGAAGTTAGTTGTATAAATTCTATCTCATTTTAAACCTCATTATATTATGTTCAAACTTGAGTGTCGGGCTTAACAAATTTAAAATCGCCCTCACTTTTGATGTTCTATTAAAACCATCACTGCGAGATACATATATCCGTTAGGTATTGTAAATGCCATTGACCTATACAAATAATGTAATAAACATGTACACACATCTGTTAAAACCGTCATTTACTTAACATACATTAACTATACATTTATTCTATTAATTATTATAATTTATTATGAGTGTACGCGCTGTTTCAACAGTAATGTTTTGTACAGATTATGATGAGGGCACCAGTAAGCCCGTTAAAGACCAAGCATCGGCGCAGGTGCCGTGCGGAGACTTCCGGCCGGGCGAAGACGATCTACAAATTATCGATTTCATTAGAAAATTTGGATTGGATTCGGCAGAAGAAATATACAAAAAAAGCGTTATCAAAGTCTCAGGATCTAACCACTTTCAGACAGCATATAGGGTGGAAAAAACAGCACGTTTAATAATGCCCACAAGGTATATTATATGTAACATACAGTTGTTATCAACTACCTATTGCAGAGTGTATAGACAGTAAATTATAAGTACTAACACGCATAAGTGCACAACAATGGCTTAAGTACAATACCAGTTATATGAGTTATTAATATCTACTTAATAGACTATTATAATTTACAATAATAGTAGATAATATATTATAATTATAAAATAAACAGTATTACAGTATAGCAGGGGTGGATTGGGGAGAGATTTCGGTCCGGGAAAATACAAAAGTACCAGCCCACATACTAGTTTACCCATGTTGAATTTTAGCTAATATTTATTATTATCATTTTAACATAATTACAAATATTTTTTCACATTTGGTAAGAGATGCATTTAATAAACGTTATTAGTACCTATACGGCTATACATCAAATGAAAAATTATTTTTTTTTAGCATCTCATGACAACATATTATTTACATACCTACCTATCTAAATATTATGTATAAATGAATGTCTGTCTGTCTTTTATGCATTCCCAAACCGTTCAGCCGATTGCGATTAAATTTGGGACAGACATAGATTAGACCTCTGGGAAGAAGATAGGCTAATTTTAAAAGGTAGAGGTTCGACCCTGGGAGGTGCTCACACAGGGATTTTGATATTTACAATGGAAATATTTGTTTATAAATGGTTGCTATTGGTCACCATGGTTGCTATGGTATGTATAATCTCTGTTTATTCATAGGGTCGTCAATGGTTACGCATACTTTATAACTATTATAATTAGTAAGAATATCGCATATACACATTTAAGTAAATAAATATATAGAAAAAAACAAATCTTTGGCATAGGCCATGTGATGTTTTTCGTGTGCCTAATATTCTGATTTCACTTAAGCTCTTTGCGGGGTCCTCAATCCACCTGCGGATTTTTTCGTTACACCATTCAATACTTACGAAAAATGTTGTTTTAAATTTTCAATTCTTAGTTATAAAAACTGAACATTTTATACATTTTTAACTAATTTAAAATTTTCAAATGTTTGATGGTAAATTTTAGTTAAAATTTGAAGTTTAAATGCTTATAAAAAAAATTGTGCCTATTTTTTTTAAATATTTTTGATCTGCTATTATAACAACTTATGAGTTATGACTTTATGAGAAATTTTGTATTAATTTTTCAAATATTTTGACTCAAAAAATTTTTTTTAATCTATATTATTTTATAGAAAACATTAAAAAAAAAACTAAAAATGCTTATAACTACAATTAGCTCAAAAACTATTAAAATATTTTTTTTGGATTATAGAAAAAGTTTATCCCAACATTCAGTTAAAGTTCAAGTGGCTACGGTTATTCGTTTTTGAATTTCAACAAATTAAGATAATTTTTACCTGATAAATCGGTAGTTTACGGAAGAATATCTAATGTCTAGTTTGACTTTCCGGTAAACTTATTTTTTTTGTGAAAGGTACCAAAAAAAATGCAAATGTCTGTGTTTTTTACGGATTTTGTCGAAATTTTACCTTTAGACGCTTATAAAAAACTATTATAGACTTATGCTTATCTTTTTTTTTTTATGAAGAACATTTAATAAATTTAAAGTTTTTTGACTGATTGAAAATT
This sequence comes from Neotoxoptera formosana, assembly GCA_022818045.1. Taxonomy (NCBI): domain Eukaryota; kingdom Metazoa; phylum Arthropoda; class Insecta; order Hemiptera; family Aphididae; genus Neotoxoptera; species Neotoxoptera formosana. The sequence continues at coordinate 14,757,759 of CM040633.1, read as the reverse complement.
TTCTTATCACGATAATAAAAAAAACTGAACATTTCTTATGCTTATAAATAGCTCAAAAAGAGTCAAAATATCCTAATTATCTATATGGTGTATTGAAAATGTTATTATAAACATTAAGTGAAATTTTCCTAAACCTGTTATTTTTTTTCGTATTATAACAAAAAATAAAATCGATTTTTTCAAAAATTAGCTTTGCGTAAAAATTCCCGTTTTTCCCTACGCGTTATAATATTTAGATAATATATTACACCTGAAATAAATAATCAATCTTAAAATTAAATTGTAGCCATATAGGTACTATATAGTATATCTTTTAATTTTAATCGTGGTTACAAGTATTTAAACTTTAAAGTTGCCGTGTGTCCGCCTCGTACTGTACAAGACTGCAGTACCTACTTCTCTCGTTAGACAGTAAACACACGCCTCGAAACACATGTTACACACATACAAACTATATATAGTAAGAAATAAGAATATACCCACGCACACACACACACATAGCCAGGGCCGCCTGTGTACATTTATTACATATTGCACACCACAAAACTTACTGTAGATACTAAATGGCACAATGCATCACCTTTAAATTCAGTTATTTGTCACCATAAAAAACACAACCTTTAAAAAAAACATAAAAATAATTGCTTTAAAATGTGTGATGTACGGTAGAATGGTCTATGTAGTCTATGGTCTAAATGTATAAAATATAATCAATAGTAATTAATTATTTATATTTATTTATTATATGAATTAAATTAACTGAAATTAATCCAAATTGAGTTAACTTGGCGGGAATATTCAGCTTAAAATTGTATAGTTAAGCACTAAAAAAAAAATCGTGTTATATGTTACAACTATTACAATTTACAATAATTACACGCAGTGGCGTGTTTAGGGGGTGGGCCCGCTAGGCATGTGCCCACCCACATTTTTATATAAATACTAGACTAGTGTAAGTCCGATGATCGATGAAAAATGAAAATATGATTTATAAATAGTTAGAAAAAAAATTGTTTTGATTAGGTTTTTGAATAAAAATGTATAGCAGTATGAGTGACGTATATTTATACGTATTCATGTATGGTGAGAATAATGTTATTTTTTGTATTTCTAGTCTATTACAATTATTATTAGTTTATGGTTAATATAAGAATGAAATATCTAACAACCAAAGTAAATTTTATTATAAAGTTTATGTTTTAATAAAAGGTAAGCTACCATTTGTAACAGTAGCGTCATTTCAGTTTTTGTTAGACTAGGGCAACCACTCACTGATTTGCCGACTTATCATTTTTTAAATACATTCGTTTCCGGAAAATTGTGCATAAAAATCTATAGTCTAGGCACTATGTAGTATTATTAATAATGCAAACCCTGTTAAATTGTTTCCTGCTAATTAAACTAAATTTGGATCAATTTCAGTTAAAATAATTCATTTAGGTAATAAATAAATATAAATAATTACTATTGAATGTATTTTACACTTAGATCATCATGATCATATACTTAGATTCTATCATAAATCACACATTTTAAATCAATTATTTTTATGTTTTTTTTTCTTAACATTTTTTTACACCGAGTGTTTTTGTTGAGATAAGTTATAAACTTATAACTCATAAACTACTTGTCCATAATTCGATTTGTATTTGTTGAAATACTCAGAAAAATATACTGCTATGGAATATGAAATTAAAACTGTATGTTGTCATTCAAAAAAGTAAAAACTTAAAAATGATAAAGTTACAAAATATAAAAAATAAAGTTACAAGAAAAAAGTTGTTCGATAACGTCTTAAAACCATGAAATAAAAATATTTTTAAAAACGTTATTACTTTTTGAAATAATGAGTGTCTTACGTTAAATGGATCACATATATTATTAGTAGGGCTAGGATAGTTTAGGATTTTGCATTTTTTTTTAGGATTTACAGGACATAGCTTTTCAAGCACAAAATGTGATTTGGTCATATACGAGTCCAAATATAAAGTTTTTATTTTGCTTTTTTTTGTATTTTTTGTATTTTTATGGATTTAGGATCATTTTGTAGCATTTTTAGGTCATTTTTTCAATTTTACGGGCATTTTTTATACTTTTTTGAAATCTAGGTAATATTTTTATACTTTTTCATTTATACTAGATGTTCTCGATAAAAGTTTTGAATTTGTAACAGAAATTCCAAGAAACATTTTTTTTGATAATTTTTTATAATATTATAATTTAAATAATTTTGTATCGAAATATTAATCAATAAATAATAATTAATAATTATAATGCATTTTTATAACATTTTAAAATCATTTTTTATTTTTTGGGCATTTTTAAGGCAATTTTTAGGTTATTTTAAGGTCATTTTTTTAGGTCATTTTTAGGTTGTTTTAATGTCATTTTTTTAGGTTTTTTGGGTCATTAAAATCCTAGCCCTAATTAATAGGTATAATATTCAAATTGTCACTGTTTGCCACTGGGTAGGTTTAGTAGGTAGGTACCCAATTAGTAAGGTGATTATGTGTGTCTATGTCCCTTTTGTATACGAATAACATATGAACTCTGAAGTAGTTAATATTATTTTAAAACTAAAAAATATAATCAGGTGACAGGTAATATATTTTAATAGTTTATATTATAGCATATAGGGATAACCTAGGGATACACGGAAATGTTAATACAATAATACTGTTATATTTATTTTTACAGAAATGTATTTCCATTGGGCATACCTCAACAATTTTCATTTATTGCTACCTTCAGCTCAAAAATGGTAACCAGAACACAGTGGCACATAATTAAAATTGTTGATTATCAGAATAGTACTAATTTACAAATCACACTGAATCAGGCTGTAGGGACTGTAGAGTTCTCCATTGTTAATTATGACGGGTATTTGCAAACTGTTAAATTTGAAGCAAGCTATGTAAGTTAATTTAATATATGAATTTAACAATATTAAACCACGTTACATGTATTGATACATAATATTATAAATTAATATAATATATATAAATGTTTCATATTTGATAAACATCAAATAAAAAATCCAGAATTATGCATAAAGAAATCAAAACAAACAATAACAAATCAACACATTCATTTTTTATTAATTATTAATAATCATAATATATTAACAGTATAATATATATTATAACATTTGTAAATATATTTAATGTAAGAATTGTTTAACAAAATTTAAATATATAATTATAAATGTTATACATTTGAAAAAAATTCAATTTCGGAAGGTGTTTGGTGGGGAAGAGGGGGTAAGGTTATGTTAGGTTTATGAGTACTCAATATATTTCTCGGAGGAGGTGAGGTCACAACCCCCTCCCCACTAGTGGCGCCACTGCACTTGTGTATTTCAACATGTAATTCGCCACTCCATATCCGTTGGCATAACGTGATCTACTGAAGTTTTAATAGTTTTTGAACCACAAATCCACAGTGCTGTAGCGGAAATATTCCCTAATGCTCAAATAAGAGAATGTCGATTTCATTTAAGGCAAATTTGGTGGAGGAAAAACTAAAACATGGGACTCACTAAAATGTATAATACGCTTTATCTTATACAAATAATAGTTATAATTTAAAACATTTTTTTTTTTGATTGCCATTTTTGGAGTCTGACAACGTTATTGACTGTTTCACTGATGAATTTTCGGCAGTGTACAACCAGCTGAAGATATGATCAGATTGTAAAATTCACCGATTATGTTTTCGAAAACTACATTTCACTGTACGTTATGTTCCCCCTACTGCCCCTAGTATTTTGGTACAGTTTAATGCTAAAGTGGCGACCGCACAACTAACAGCTGTGAAAGTTTTCATTCTAAATTAAATATTATGTCGTTCTACACTAGCTAATATAGTTATCCTAACATATTATACAACTTGTTGATGTGTTAATTGAAGCTTGAACAAAATGAAATAGGAAAGTTTGATTTCGTTAAATCTTAAGGTTTTCTCAACCCAATAATCAATTAAAACAAATCAATTAAAAATAAATAATGAATAATCTATTATAAAAATTACGACGAACCGGCTCATCGGAAAAAAACATAAATAAAACAATAAAAAAAAACAAATTTTTGGGAGACAACTTTGTCAACCTCTCCGTGTAACGTGAATACACTATACTGATATGAAGCGGTATTAGGTACCTAATTATTTTGTAGCTGAAATATTAGTATATACGTCCCTCTTAAAAACTTGAGCCGCAACTCGTATTCAATTTAGGGATCGGGCCGCAACTCGTTGACACCGATTTATTAAAATTTACATAGTTTTTTTCTATTTATTATTACAATTTTAGTTGATAAAAATATTTATTAATCAAAAAATGAACCATGATTTCTTTTTCTTTTTGTTAAAATAGATTAAGTGGGTAATAACTAATAAAGTAATAACTAATAACAGTAATAACTAATAAGTAAAAACGAATTTATTAATTTTCCATAATATGACAAAATAAAATATTTTTAAACTGTTTAGATTTTTGATAGAAATTGGCACAAATTACACTTCGGAGTATTTTACGATAAAGTAGTTCTTTACATAGACTGTAAACAAGTTGGTGTTAAAATGTTGGAACCTAGAGGTACAGTGGATATGTTTGGTAATACAGCCTTAGTGACAAATGAGAATTACCAAGCAGCACCAGTAAGTCGCATTAAAAACTAAAATTAATTTCAGTTTATTAATTAAGTTAATTTAGGTGGATGTGCAATGGGTAACACTTAGTTGTGATCCAACAAAACCTCAACGGGAAGGATGTGCAGAATTATATTTAGTAATAATTGAAAATAATTTTTTACTTATGTTTATGTAAATAAAACTTTAAATTGTCATAAAGATGAGAGAAGAAACAGTACAAATTCAGCAGCCAGTTGTAGCTACTAATAATAGTAATTGTCCTTACCAAGAAAATCCATGTGCAAACAAACATCCAACAATAGTGAATCAAAGTAATCAGGGGCCACAGGGGCCACCGGGACCACCAGGTCCAATAGGACTAGCAGGACCAACAGGACTACCAGGACTACCAGGACTACCAGGACCAAAAGGAATAACAGGGTCACAAGGCCCTTCAGGTCAACCAGGAATCCCAGGAGCGGAAGTAATAAAAATCTTATTTAATTATATTTATTCATTTTAATATTTTATATAGTCAAGTTATAGCCTTAGAAGTTAAAGGTTATTAACTTATTATTTTCTAATATATTTAATAAAAGGCATAATTATTATTCTTCGATCCATAAATATCAATATGTACAATTTATTTAAAGGGCCCACGAGGATATCCGGGTTTACCAGGTACACCAGGTATGCCAGCATTGCCTGCTTTAAAAGGAGAAAGAGGAGAACAAGTAAATACTAACTAATACAAATTATATAGTAATAATGATTATAATGAATGAAATTAATTACAGGGAGTACCTGGATTTACAGGTAGTAAAGGTGAAGCTGGACTTCCCGGAACTATAACTTATATACCAGCTAAACCAGAAACACAATATATAAGACCGGTAAGTATTTATTTGCTTATGGCGGCGTTGGTAAATTAAATATGAATTTCTTAAGAATTTAGATGACATATTAAATTATTATACTTATGTATATTTTAGATTCTGAGTGGAGCTATGAATGTATTGATTTTACAATGATATGTGTTTTTTTGTCGGTCATCGGTCATCATTATAGGGCTAGGAAATGGTAGGAGTTGCATATTGTTCTATATGCTCTCGATCTATAGGTAGCAGATCAAGCTAAAAATCCGAGTCTTACAATGGTGGTTTTAAAAATCAAAAATTTAAAATGCATATTCTACATATTTCGTTAACCTAAGTTTTCTGCCATATATTTTATAAATTTATTTTCCATAATTAAAATTTGTTTCTGTGCATATTTATAGCAAAATGAGAAGTTTTTTTTAGATCATAGAATAATTTTAATGCATATTTATTAAACTTTTTAGCATATTTTATAACTTTTTTATGCTTAATTTGCCTTTTTTAGCTTCATAACTTCCGAGCAGGGGCATATCGGTGATTTTTTTCTGCCCGGGGAATATGAATCAAACTTTAACCCCTCAAAATAACATTATTTTGCTTTGTTACACAAACAATAAGGTGTTCATTGGTTTTCAATTTCATAATTTGTTTAATTTCCCTCTGTATTATAACTACGAGTAAATAACCTAACCCAGTGGCGTGTTTAGGGGGTGGCCCGGTAGGCCTGTGTCCACCCACATTTTTATATAAATACTAGACTAGTGTAAGTCCGATGATCGATGAAAAATGAAAATATGATTTATAAATAGTTAGAAAAAAAATTGTTTTGATTAGGGTTTTGAATAAAAATGTATAAAAGTAAGAGTGACGTATATTTATACGTATTCGAGTGTGGTTAGAATAATGTTATTTTTAGTATTTCTAGTCTATTACAATTATTATTAGTTTATGGTTAATATAAGAATGAAATATCTAACAACCAAAGTAAATTATATTATAAAGTTTATGTTTTAATAAAAGGTAAGCTACCATTTGTAACAGTGGCGTCATTTCAGTTTTTATTAGACTAGGGCAACCACTAACTGATTTGCCGACTTAACATTTTTTTCACGCAGATTCCCATAACATAAAGCCATAGTACATGAGGGGTGGGGGGGTATATTTTCAGTCACATCTAAATACACAACACCATCATGACAAAATACATATCTATTTTGTCATGCACACCTTGATTAATAATATAATAATATACTTCTTTAAAAAATACAATAACAAAATGTGATTGCTGTAAATAATTATGTACCTATAATTAACATTTTTTAATAATATAAAATATAATCATTAGATTAAACTGTTAAAGGATAACGGCGTTCTTTTAAATGTGCAAATTTATCAACAGCTTTGTCTATACTTGTCTACTGTCTTATTTGTGCAAAGTACGTACTTTGCAGAGTTCCAGTGTCTATAGTGTCTAAAATCTAAATGTGTGAGCGCCAAGTACCAACTTGGACACGGCGGCTTTTCAGATATCAGTAATTAATTTATTGATAAAATAATTATAAATTTGTTTATTTATCAAATAATATTAATATTAGGTATGATTTATTACAATGTCCTTAACGAGTTAAAAATACGACTTCTTATAATTTTTAAATGTGCCAACTTAAGGTTGTTGTAAATGTTAGACTGGGGCAAATGCCCTAGTTGCCCCCCCCCCCAAATGACGCCACGGATTTGTAATAAAAATACTAAAACTTAAATAGATCAAATTATAGTATGAGAAGGGGGTAAAACCATTCTGAACTTAATTTATGTGGCCCATTCATAAAAAAAGTTCTGGACACGCCACTGCAGTAACCGTTATTCTCTCGTATCATCCAAGTTCAGTACTTAGATAATAGTGTTCACGTTACTTTAGTTTCTAATAATATGAACGACCGAAAGACCGATGAAAGACCGATAAATCTTACGATTATCTAATAATAATAATTATCGTTCAAAAAAAAAAATTTAAATTTGGTAACGTTACGAAAAAAATAAAAAATTCGAGTTTTATTACTAAAAAATCCGTTCTCAATCGTATTTTACCGGTTGAGAGGGCCACTTTTATGGATGTGTTAAATCTTAATTCAATGATCTAAAAACTAAAATCATTGTACCTAAACCGAATAGGTATACGAAAAACAATTCTGAGCGAAGACGGTCTGTCAGCCTACATAACTAAGTGCATTTTAAGATATAATTTCCATTAAAATAATTAATTTTACTATTAATAATAAGTACAGTAGGTTTGTAGGTTGTATGCCGAAAACATTGCATTTAAAAATGTTATTGAGTATTTGAGTGTATGGAATATAATAATATACTTTTAACGCTTCAAGCACCCACAAAAAGTATTATAAAATTACAACGAGATAAATAACATTGTTATTCTTAATTTAAATATCTAATTTTGTCAAAACTAAATTAAAAATGTTTATAAAAATCAACCGTGTGAATAAATTTATTGATTTTTTGGTTATAATATTAAATACTTACTACAATTTTTGTTTCAAATTTTAAATTCTTAGCAATAAAAATAACACGTTATTTAATATTTAACTACAAAACAATTTTTAAATGTTCGGTGATGAATTTTGGTCAAAATTTGATAAAATTGTACCTTTATATTTTTAATATTTTTGATCTGCTATTAGAACTACTTAAAACGTATGAGCAACCTTGTATTAATTTTTAAATCTATATTTATGGAAAAAAAATTTAAAAAACCAAAAATTTTTAAGCCTAAATTAGCTCAAAATTTTTTATTATTTTTTCGTATAGAAAAACTTTATACCAACATTCAGTTAAATTTAAAGTGTCTACGGTTATTCGTTTTTGAATTTCAACAAAATAAGAAAATCATTACCTGAGAAATCGGTAGATCTCGGAAATATCTCGGTAGAAATCGTAATGTCTAATTTCAAACGCTCGTAGTCTTTTTTAGACTTGCAAATGGGCGGTTATTTATAGTCATCCACAACTGCAGCTTTCGAGCCTATTAGTCATCAACTTCTGGAACAGCAAAAATAACAGGATAACTGACATTTTTACGTTTAATCAGCTGTCGACAAAATCGATTTTAATATTTTGATGTAATTCAAAAACAAATAACCATAGATATTTTGAATTTTTACTAAAAGTTTATATTATATTAGCATTTTGTGTGGTATAATTTTCAAAGTATATTATCTCTCTTTGATATATTAATAGATAATACAATTTTTTTAATTTTAAATATCGTTAAAAAAGCATGAAAACCAAATACAAGGTTCCTCATAAGTTAAATGACTGGAATTAAAAAAAAATTCAGTAGCTATTTAAAGAATATTTTAAATTTTTTATGAACGTTTGAAATTAAAGTTTTGTTGTTATTCAAAAATGAATAGCTGTGATGCTTGAAAGTTGAATTTATCACCAAAGGTTTATATTGACATTTTCTAAACACTACTGATAGGTTTTAAAATTATTTTGACTATTTTTTAAAGCTATTTATAGACCTTTGAAATTTTTTTTATAGTTTTTATTCTATTGATTGAAAATTGTATTCAATATTCCACGCATAAGTTTTTTTTGTTTTATCAATTCGACAATTTTAAAGAACGGAAATTCACATTCATTTTTCTATAGGAATTTAAGTTAAATAAATGTTGTCAAAATCACCAACATTTGTAAGTTACTTTGTAGTTAACAATTTTTAAAGCTAAGATTTTAATGATTTATAGTTGTATTCAAATTTAACACATACATTACAGCAGTGACTTACATATAATGACCGGGGTTTACTCATCTAAAACTGTACATGTGTACCACTGTACCTATTTCACACCTTTTTTAATATTTTTTCACAGGGAATACTTAGCCCACCCGGTGAAAAAGGAGAACAAGGAGAACCAGGTTATTCAGTATGTTATTTATTAATTATTTCTTATTATTTTGACAGTGTTGTTAAAGTTGGGTCTCTAGGCTCAGGCCCCCTGCGTGTATATTGTATAATGAAAATAATAAAAATTAAGTAGTAATAAGTACCTAAATGTAATAAAAAATCATAACTTGTATACCTACTTAATTTGTATTAAATATTTCTACTCAGATAAGTTAACTGCCTAATAATTTTACAATACTATCTAAAAGTATAACATGTTATATAATTGCACCATTACATTTTTATATTTTTTTTTATTAGGGAAATGGTTTTACTGAAAATGAGATAAAAGAAATGTGTAAATCAGTTTTGAGAGGTAAATTTACTATTTATTAAACTAGGTTATGAATTTTGCTGTACTTATTCATTACTCACTATAATTTTTGCCATCTTAAGTCTCAAAATATTTTAATTTAAATGTTAAATGTTATCTGTTACCATGGGCGGATAGGCCATTTTTGGCCTACCGGGAAATTTCAAAAAAGGGCCATTACATGAAAAAAAAATCTTTCACATGTATATTATTATATAAAATAACAAAACAAATTTTTAAAAATCATTAGTTTGTTGTAAAATAATAACATTTACCAAATGCCTGGCTCTTCGTTATAAAACTATTAATGATTTTATCAGAATCAAATTTGTTGAGAATATCTTTCTCAACATTCATTAATAGCAGACTTCTTTCTAATACATTCTGACCTAAAGTATTTCTTTAATAATTGTTGACAAATTTAGTAAACGCCTGTTTGCATTCTACTTGAGTAATGGATTAAGTTAGCATAAATGTATACACAAAGTGGTATGTATTTGTGTTTATAAATTATATTTTACCTATACTTCAAAACAGCATGTGACACAATACTTGGACGGATGCGGGCCGATTAGAAATCTTTTTTTTTAAATATCACAAGATTTAAGATTATATTATTTTATATTTCTTATTTCTATTGTAATTGTATAATATTAATAAGTAATTGCGTCAAACGATAAAAAGGTGCAAAGGGCCATATTGTCCAAATACAAGGGGGGCCCACTGGAAAATGCTCGGCTTCCCAGTAGGCCTATCCGCCCATGTCTGTTACAGATAGTTAGATATAGGTACATTAAGTAATAATAGTAACATAATGAAGTGAAAGAAATTTATCAAAATAAAGAAGTTTCCTTAGATCCCAATATTCATATTTTCGTTTATTAAAAAATGACTTATTACAATTTTATAAAAATAGATATCAAATATGTAAAGTTTACTTGTTTCTTTTTATATCTTAAATATCTAATATTCATTCCAGAATTTACCTTCAACCATTCTTACTCAAACCTCCTACCATATTTTGTATGTACGGTTTTAATAATATTTTGATAATCATTCCTAGAACAATTAGCAGAACTAACAAACACCTTCAATGGTCCACCTGGGCCCCCAGGTCGGTCAATTATAGGTAAACCAGGTCCAACAGGCCCCCCAGGTCCTCCAGGTAATTGTATATTTAAAAAGTACATAAAAAGTCAACAAAATTAACTCATTTATATTATTTTTAGGCGAGCCTGGACCACCAGGCTTAGGAATACCGGGTGAAAAAGGTTTTCCGGGACTTACTGGTACACCAGGATTAATCGGTAAGTTTTGAATTGTTATATTATTATTAATTTTTTTTATATCTACTTTTTATAAGAACAATTTTTTTTTATCCAACTAAGGAGGTTAGTAAGAGGTACTTTTCTCGCTACCTATATCAAACATTTTATATTATTATTAATAATTTATTAAGTACATGCAAATTTTATGTAAAGCCAGGTTAGCTAGGTATGTTGTCTGCTTTTTATCGTATTCTGATTGGATGTTGTAATTATGATACATATCATTAATAAACAATGATCTACTAGACAATTTCCAGAGTAGAGCTGAAAACCCCAACTCAATTTAGTATTATAGTTTCATCGGCAAGTTGCAGTTTTCTGATTTACACACTGTGAAATAATAGCTTAGAGTAACCATGTACAAACTGGTCATAGAAAAATATCAATTGCCTATCAAACCATATATTTGTCCAGTGTCACCGTTGAATGTGTTCTAAGAAAAGTATATTCATTTTTTTATTCTAGTACTGTTAAAATTTTATTGGTAGGTTTGGAAGGACCACCTGGAACAAAAGGAGAAAAAGGAGAGCGTGGAACTGAAGGTGTTGCATATGAAGGACCACCTGGACTTACTGGTCAACCCGGTATTAATATTTAATACATATTTAGCATAACATTGTTTGTAATGTATTCAAATTTATTTTCAGGTCCAAGTGGAGCACATGGAAGGCCTGGAGATAGAGGTGAACCAGGAAGACCGGGTATGAATTACATTTAGTATTAAAATATTTACACAATACTTTTTTAATGTATATTAATTTTAGTAATGAAAAAAATTTATATTTTTTAAAACAGGTCTCATGGGTCCAACTGGTCATCCTGGAGTTCAGGGTTCCCCAGGATACTGTGAAATGTGTAATAATGTCTACTATGCAGGTAGACCACCAGCAGCTGGAAATTTCAAAGGACCTTGAATTGTACATGCAAATGTATACAATATATTTAATATTAAATTATATATTATATATACTTATCAACTTTATAGATTTAATAAAAAAAATAATAAGTATTTTCAATAAAGTTAAAATACAATAACAGTGAATTATCAGTATAATTCCAGTTCTTACTGTTAGGCGTTAGCATAATATTGGATTTTGTCTCAAAATGTATGCAATAATTACATCACCTACAAACATTTTAATTGTTTATTTTTGATTATATAACTAGTGTACATTACAAACTTGAATATATTAATATAATTAATATTATTATATTAATATAAACTTGAATTTATTACTGGAAACGATGAGAAATAAAAACAAATTCTGTTGGCTAACAATGATTAGTCATTTTAATTCTAAACTTAATTTTGTTAGTAATATCACTAATATAATTTCTTAAAAAATGAACAAAAAAAAATATATATAAAAACAAATAATTGAATTTATTTACACAATTACATTGCCTTTAAAAAATAAATAAACATTCTGATTCTATATTTTAAAATGATGTAATAAGTAGGTCTATTTAGAGAAGGTTAACAAAATATGTTGCACCTTACAATAACGGATTTACATCTTAATGGTGGCAGCAATATATCAATTAAAATTATATGTTTAAAGTCAATTTTTTGTCAACTTTTTTTAAAAGTTTTATACTAAGTCAAAATATTTTTAAAATCCAGTTAAATAAATGCCAAAATACTAATGACAGAAATTAAATCAATACTTAATATGCAAAGATAGGACAATTGAATAATCTTGATGTAAATCTGTCACTTATACACACTTACTGTATGTTAAAGACTGCTATTCAACATTTAACAATATTTTACAATAAAATTAGCAACATTGAATATTGTTTTAAATATCTGAGTGAAGTTTTTATAAAATATACTGTACAGTAAAATTGAGTTTGTAATTATACCACATATATATTTTGTATTTAATATGAATATAGTAGTATTTATCAAGTACTATGATCCGTAGAATAAAAAATATAAATATAGTAAGTACCCTTTAAAACATTTAAAAATTGTTTTAAAATCAAGCAGAATTATACATAAAATAGAACAGCAATTTTAATCAAACGCAAAAACACACATAGGTAAAAGGTTTATCACCAGTATATCATCTTGACATTACTATCACACACAGTATTTAATTTAAAACTTATTCAATATACTTAATGTGTTTGAATACATTTTTAGTTATAGATTTTAATAGCTTTTTCTAAATAATTTAATCGTGTGCGTTTAGTCTTATTTGGATGTTCCATGCCCAACCATGGTCGTTGGCCTTGCCCTTGAGCTAAAATTCATAAAAAAAAATATTTACAATCAATTTATTTTTTAATAAGATATTGGTTTTTTTATGTTAACAAATATTAATATTATAACTTGAAGAAACAAAGAATTTTAAAGTTTCATATATATATTTAAAATAGTTTGGGATTTTAATAATAATTACTAATTAGTAAGCTTAACTTGACTTTCTTCTTCTATCATTTAGTTGGAGTTTAAGAAATGTCATAACTTAGGGGACAAAAAAATGTTCTCAGATAAAACACAAAAAAATCAATTTATGTTTCTAAAGAGAACATAACATTTTTAAAATCTTAGATGTTAAAATAAGTTTTTTTATTATTACCTATTTTATTATTTTTAACAAAACAATTTGCAAATTTTTGTATTTTTGACAACTTTATTTAAAAATTTTAACTTAAAGGTGCTCATAAAAGCTATTGTGAATTAATTCTCATATTTTTATTTTAAATTACACTAATAACAACTTATGAGAAACCTTATACTAAATTTTAAAATATAAAAGTTATTAGGCCTGACCAAAATTCTTTTATTAATTGCACACTTGATAATCTTTAGACTATATAGACTAGGGTGACCATATTTAAAAAAAATAAAATACAGGACGAAAATATTATACATAATATTTCTAAATTAATAAGTATTTATTAGGTATATATTTTTTTTGATGTTGATTTTTAATCGTACGGTATACGTCGCCGACAACAATCTGATGCAACAATAGGTAAAAACAAAAATCCAAAAATATAACTGAAAAATATAGAAAAAAACCATTTTTTTATAAAATAAATTTCAAAAATTATAAATTAACAATAAGTACGGCAAAAAAACGGGTTAATATGGGACAGATTTGAAATTACAGGACAAAACACGTCCTGAGAGAAGTTTGCCAGGACAACAGGACAATCCTGTATAAAACAGGACGTATATCCTGTATAAAACAGGACGTATGGTCACCCTAATATACCCTATATATTTAAAAAAAAAAAAAATAATAATAAAACAAAAGAATAATATAATAATATGTTGTTTCCCGTTTATATTGTTCAATATGTCCAATATGATATTGTGAGACAAATATCAGTCAATTTTGATATAAATATTAAATATATAAATCATAATATATTGCAATCGTGGGAAACAACACATCCAATATTTTATTCATAGAACAAGTTATTGAAGATATATTTAATATTATTAGCTCAATTTGGTATAGTAGCCAGTAGATATATAGTTATATACATTATAGTATATATTATAGATACAAGCCGAAAAGTAATACATTTTGAACTAATAAACATAACTACCTAAAACCAAATAATCAACACTAAACAATAGTATCAGTTTTTTTTAATAGAATTAATGATAAATGAATGTTCTAGTACAAGAAGTGATACAGACACTGGTTTTAAAATTGAAATATCAATATCATATATCGATATAAATTTAGTCTTCAATATTCTCATAAAATATTTTAAAAAATATTGTTGTCTAACACTGTATAGAATAATAACAGGTACCATTTTAATTTAAAGTATAACACAATAAAAACCTAGTACATTTTTTCCCTAGCTACCAGTAATTAAAAAAACATTGCAAATTTGTTAAGGCTAGCATTTATGGTAAGTTCTTCCCAATTTTTTAGATAAGTAATGGGAATTTTCCTAAGTACTAACTAGATCAAATTTGGTACCAGTAACTACTGTTAATATTGAAGATTACAGTAAATTTCTTTGTCATAACGTGATAAAAAAAAAAATAAATAGATGCAAAAATATTCTTCCTTTCCTTAGATTCTACAAAAATATAGTATATAGCCAAATATAGAAGATCCTGTGCCGAAGAAAAATGTCAGTTTGTAAGTCCCACCAACACGGTGACATGCTGCTCGTCAACTACTATACTGGCCACAATTGACAACTCTATACATGTGTGTCATGACACCAGGAGTGCCTAAATAGAGGGAGGGGAACAGTGGCAACGACAATAGGTGTAATTAATGTGCAATGAGTGCAATACTCACACAAGTGTAGGTTTATTATTCCAAACAAACTTCATAACTTGCTTCATTTTGCTAAGATAACCTAATCCGGTTATTGATTTTTTTGGCCAAGGCCAATTGTCTGAGATGAAAGCTTATAAGTTATGACCAAAACCATTTAATCAATTGATGTGGTCTGACCAAATAGGACAAAAATCAGTTGCCACTCGAGGACACTTTTATATAAGACATTTACATAGATTTAAAATCATATAATTTAAATTCTGAACAATTTCAATGATTTTCTAGCTTGATACAAAAGAAAATTGTTGATAAAATGTTGTTTTATTTCATTTTAGATTAAGACCCGTTTTAACAATATCCGGTTAAATGCCAGTTAAAGCCAACCGACTGATAACAGATTTATTACCGGCAGAATTTTGACAGTCAAATGTCCGTTAACTTTAACTGGACATTGTAAGAACAGGCCTAAATCATTCTAAAAGATGTACGTTATGGTTGTCATACATCCCTATAGCCAATCATTTTAATAGTTTTAAAAAACTTACAGGTAGGAGGTGCTTTAAAATCTTGTAAGCTCATAATATGAGTATCAGGAATATAATTGGCTCTGACTCCTTGGCAAATTGCAAATTTATACTGAAATTTAAAATTTGAATTAGATTAAAACATTTTTAATTCAATTAAGTTAATTTACTTTTTCCAGCTCTTTGTCTAGAATACCAGTCTTGTTAACAATTCGCTCTTTTACATCTGCTAAAGTCTCTTCCTGAATAATAACATAATACATGAATTACTTTAAAACTATATTTTTTAATATTAATTACATTGGGTGTTTGACTTACATGTATAATCTTAATGAGAAAAGGAGTTCCAAATGTGGAGTATACTTCTTTTGAAAAATGATTAACAGGAACTAATAATTCATTTTCACTAAGTTCCATTTCATCTGTTGGTACTTCTTCTACTCTATATACAAAAATTAATAATAATATATTAATCAAACAATATCATAAAATTAACATTTTTAATTTATTTTATAATTTACCTATAGTATTTTGCTGGAAAAACTGTTGCTATGTCAGGCATTTTTACTCCGGGATTGAACCATTTACTTATTTTAGCTGACATAATTTCTAGCAATCTAAAATGTTTATTATGTATTTTATTTACAATATTAAAAAAGGTAATATTATGTTTTTAAAGAAAATTACCTGAATTTTCCAGATCCTTCAGGAGATAATTCTACACTGCCATGTAATACTTCATAAAAATGAGTACATGAGGTATCATTCTTATTAAGATACAAAATGATTTCTCTTTCATCTTTTAATTTGGGTCCACACCAAATGATCTGCAATATAATTTAAAAATGTATTTAGTAAAAATGCCTTTTCCAGCAAATATTACTTAACTTACTTTAACAGGCTTCTTGCTTTCTAACTCATCGACTGGCATGTGCATTTCCTGATAAAAGAATTTCTTAGGATATCGTTTTCCATAACTGTTATTTGTTATGAGGTCTCGAATTGGTCCATT
Source organism: Neotoxoptera formosana (assembly GCA_022818045.1). Lineage (NCBI taxonomy): Eukaryota > Metazoa > Arthropoda > Insecta > Hemiptera > Aphididae > Neotoxoptera > Neotoxoptera formosana. Next base: position 14,740,843 of record CM040633.1, on the reverse strand, counting down.
ATAAGAGTGTTTAATAGGATCACCGGGACATTCCTTTTGGCCACTGCTAAAACAAGAAATATAAAATACTGAAGGACACAAAAATATAAAATGTTTACACATACTTCACACTAAAATAAATCTGTAATTTGCGTTGATCAACAGATACTCTTTCAGCAACTTCTTGTAACATATCGTGGTATAACATCCACGTAGGTAATCCCAAGGTAAATCCAGGATCGTTAGGAATAAGTTTATCACAGAATGTTATATACACTTGGGAACATATATTTCTAAATGAATAAAAAATGTCATTTAAAGTTAAATTTTTTTTTATCATTAATTAAACTTACTTAAAATGATCTGTAACACTAGGTAAAGTTTTTATAAGTTCTTCTTTTTGATAGATTAATATCTCTCCATAAGTTGAAGTCTGAATTATCTTTAAGTAAACATGTATTTGTTAAAACGTATAATTCTTAAAATAAAATATAAAATTTGAATTCATACTTCACAAATTGGATCATCGAGTTTATTTATTTTTTCTATTTCATTTTTATTAGTTTCTTTATAAATTGCAAGTTTTGTATCTTCATCAAAACCAGCTCGTTTGTTCATGACGTTAATAAGAGAATCTTTAAAATAAATACAATTATTTTGCTATATGTTATAATTGATTTTTTTTTTTAAATAAAAATTGTATACCTAATGTTGTTTCAAAGTTTGCAAAATGGTAACCACAATAAACTAACAGCCTCTCTTCTGGTATAAACAATTTGAAAAAAATCAGGGACTGATTACTTCTGTCAAAAGGTATTAATGAACTAACACCTGGCTCTACTAACTCTAACCAAATATTCCATGTTGTAGATGAACTATCATGTAGTTCTTGAATAGTTTTTAAACTATTTAATTCTCCATCAAGATACATAGGTCTCAAAGAATCATGTTTACTAGCAATAAGAGGCCAAATTCTAATTTGATTTGATTGATATTTCTAAAAGAATTTAAACATTTTAGGTTTTTGAATAAATTGATTAAAAAATATTTATTATTTGCTTACAAAAGTTTCTGCTAATAATTGATGCACTTCATCTAAATTATTGTTTTTTTTTACTTTAACTGTTCGGAAGGTGGGTTGTTCCAAATCAAACAAGTCTATTCCCAAATAACTATCAAAACAATCTTCCAAAAAAACTTGTATATTGGTATATATATGCATATCATTTCGCTCTTTTCTTCTTATTGTTTCAATACGTTTTTCATCTTGCAGTCGTTCAACCAACTAAACACATACAAAATCATCAACATAATACCCTAAATATAGCATAATACATTATATTCATTAACTAATATGCATTAGATAATCATTAATTAATACTTTTACTAACCTCTTTTGGTATGTCATTAATTGTAACTTCTTGTAACACATTTTTTAATTCAGAATCACGAATATAAACCAACATGTATGCATTTGTACATTGCTTTATAGGCATCATATTCTCGTCTCCATCATTGCCGCCAAAATTATGTTCTATAGCTTCTTCTTTAGGGCATCTTGAGACAACATCATCATCAAACTTACACCACTGATGAAAAATAAATAAACAATTATTATTATGTAATAAATTACATATTTTATTGTAAATCTACTTTTCCGTCGCCTTTAGGATTTATGAAAACAACATAATGTCCACCATGATTATCTCCACTATGAACAAGAACTGCATGCAGTATGTAATCAGCTGGGGTTTCTTCTTTTACTTTTAAATACTGGTCCAAATTAATTTTATCATAAAACTCAAATCTAGAGCAATAATGTTTAAATTAATAATATAAAAATACAATTATTTCAAAAAACATATATAATAACATTAAATTTACCTATCATTGAATTTAACAGAACTATCCGTAATTGGATCATATTGAAATCGCATAAGGTGTAAATAAAAAACAGGAGGGAATGATGCAAATATAACTCCTTTTTCAGCATCTTGTAAACCATACTCTCCAGCATCATATCTGTTATCACCATCCAGTATCTCAACTTGTATATAATCTTTGAATGACTCATATACTTTAAGAACATAAATAATAATAAATATTATAGGTTTATTAATTTTATTAAAAAGTTAAAACCTTAACTAAGAAAAACAAACCAACTAAATTAAAATTGTTGCTTTTACACTTAGGTTAACTTTAAGAATCAAATAAAAACAAAATATTATTAGAATATCAGATGTTTTATCTAAAGTAATTACTACTATATAATACTTCATTATTTACATTTATGTACTTAGCATGTTCACTACAATTCATTTTACAAATGAAATATTAGCCTTACTATTTTAATGGTCAATAAAACAATGTTAAATAAACTTTTATTATATCATATTATATTATTGTATTATATCTAGACCATGGAGAAGCTCAATATGAATACAAAACCAGGTAGGAGTAGCGTTTTTGAACTTCCAATTTTGAAAAAAAAATTTAATTAAAGAGAATCACAATATTTATCAAATTTTGCAAATCATGCAAATGCAGCATAAGTGTCACAATCTGTGGTATCGGGACAAAATATCAAAACACAAATAACTATTTCATCTTAAGATTATAAGTCCTTATTTACTTTTAATTTAATAATAATAAAATATAACCATAGTTCACTTGCTCAGCTCACGGTATATACAATGTGTTATGTGTAATAGTAACTAGTCCAGTGTTTGGAACTTTTTGCAATACATGTGTCAGAAATTAGTTCATTTAAAATCTAAACCTATACAAATGAGTTCTATGAAATAAATAGATATTTCCTATATTATTTAATAATATAGGATTTTGTTGAATATTTTTGTTATATATAAATTTTTTTTTTCTAATTTCAATGAAACGACTTCAAGATCTTTATCAATGCTAATCACAATTGGATAGTAAGGAGATCATGCGATATATTTATCTATGAATATATCACTTTATGCATGATACTACCTCCCTTCTCCAAGAGGAGACATGTGGGTTCTTCACTCCCAGTGGAGTGAAAAAAAGTTCCAAGTTGGAAACCGGATAACGCAATCTGACGACAGCACAGACAAATAGTGATTGAGTAGAATCACACAAATTTTTTGCACATTGCTATAAATCGAACCGATGACTGGGGCTGGAGTGGCGCAGTGGTCACACAGTTGACTGCGACTCATCGGTTATACATTTATAATAATATTTATTTTTATTTATATAAAATTAAACAATTCATTAAAATTGATTTAAGGTAAACACAAAGATTTAAAAATTTGGACATGAATTGCAAAAATGCAGCTGACGAGACAAAAGTGCTACCAATTACCATCGGATCACCCTCTACCACAGATCAAAAGTAGTAGTGAAATAAATACATTTTAACATCTCTGTGAAGATTATAAAAATGGTAGAAGAAATATTCACAGTTTACTAAAATATGTCATAGATAATTTTATTAAAAAATTGTAGTTTATTGACTATAAGCATTTTAAAATGTCTGTTCAATATTTGAATGATTGTTATTTACTACTATAGTTACTATTTTAATTCAAAATATTATAAAAAAAATATTTTCCTAGATTATTCAATTTAGATATTTTGACAGGAATCCCCGTAGACACGCCTATATATTATTTATATCATATATGCAACTTTAATATTCAAAATTGATTGAAAAATTCTAAAAATCTATTAGTACATTACGAATTTTCAATTAAAAAAAAAAAAATCATTTACTTATTAGTAATAAGCAGGGCTTGGATTTTATAGCATTTGCTTATTATTATAGGATACAGATAAAAATATCAGAGTGAGGTACAAATTTGTTTTGTGCACCAGGGACTCCAAATATAAAATTTTATAATGCTATTTTTTTTTTGCATATTTGAAGTATTTTAGATTTTTAGTGCTTTTTTTTTTTGTTAATATGCATAATATAATGATTAATTTTGTATTTTCATAAATTTTATTTGTATTGAAAGAAAAATAGTAGAAAAAAATTGTCATATATGTGAATCCATATGAAAAATACTCACATTTTCATTTCATACTATAATATATTTTTAGGTGGCCCACCGTAAAGGCCCATCAAACAGAATACAATTATGACTTGTAATTGGTTGTACCCGACACAATTCAAGGTTTTTTTTTTCAAAATTATTGTTAACTGAAGAAAAAAATTGTTTTTTTGTTGCTATTTTTCATATTTTTAGCATATATTTCAGTACTTTTAAGTGCTATAAAATCCGAGCCCTGCTAATAAATAATAAATATAATACCCATTTCATAGCCACAACTACTGTTTACGTACATTTTTCTATTTGTTTAATATCTAAGATTTATACTCTTGGATCTTTAGTCAAAAATGTCATATGCATTATACATGCGGCTGTAAAAGAGCCTAGGAGTAGATAATCACTTACTGTTTTTTTTTCCTTTTATATTGAGCTGAATATCATAAAATGTTTCAGTTCGCTTTGAAGAATAATCCACATTTTTGCAATTTATATAAGACTGCAAAAAATTTAACAAATTATTTCTGTTAAACACATTTTAAATGTACAAAAAAGTTTATATAACTTACAATCATTTTACCCTCGAATAGCTTAGGTATAGTTCCCTCAACACATGTTCCTTTCATTTTATTTTCCAATTTATCGAGCAACTGAAATAAATACATCAGAGAAATTTAATATAAATTAAATAAATTTTTTGTTTCAAAATTGTATACATACAACTCTTAAAAATTCTTGAACATCATGTTGCATAAATGAATCAAGTGTTTCCCATCCAAAACTTTTAGTTAGTTTTTTTGTTCCAACAGGTTTGTCATAAAATTGAAGTTCATGGAATACCCTCTGTAATGCTAATGCAACACTTTTATTGCTATCATCGCTTTCAGTAGGCATTTTATATACAGCCTAAAAAATTGTAATTGAGATAAAGTTTTATAATAGCAAATGAGACAAATATAAAATAGAAGAATATATTTACCTTGCGTAGTTGATTAGTGAAATATAATGCTTGTAAAAGTGAGTTCATATAGCATGTAGCACCTTGGTTTTTCAGACCTACATATCCAGTATGTTTTTTAGAATCCCAACTCACACCATGCGGTGCATCAGCTGTTACTGATACCTGTTGAAGTTAAATTTTCTATTATTAGTATAGTTTTCTTAAGAGATAAATAAAAAAAAATTAAAATTTATATTTGTTGTATACTGAAAAAACTTTTATTTATAAATTATGAACATTTATAATTTGAGTGAGGGGAGAAATAAACCATTATTTTCTGGATATATCCCTTTGAAAACTATTCATAAGAAACTATATTAAATAATATAGTATGGATTTATTAATACTTTCAAAATCATCTAAATCATAAAAAATTAAAAATATAGATGGTAATTAAAAGAACAAAATCTAAAAATCAGTATAAATTAAATCTAGAATTCTAGTCCTATATTATTAGTAATAATTTATTACATTCTTTGGATGCATTATCAGAGAAATTTTAATTTTGAAGTGGAAACATTTTTTAAAAAGGTATATTACATTAGTACCTATTTACTTTTATAAGTTATCAACAACATTTAATTCAAATAAAAAAAAAAAACAATCACAAAGTAAAAATAGAAAAATATTTGATACATGTAATTTGTATTTAAAAACTCACTTCAAATGTAACTGTATCATTTTTAATAAATCCTTTAGCTTCATCCGTTATGTCTTCCCAAGACATGAAAAAACTAAATCCCCAGTCATTCTCTTTTGGGTAAAACAGATGTTGAATTTTACGTTCAACATTACTGATACCCTCTTTTTGTGAAATAACACGAAGTTCAGCACTTGCATTAACGCTCCAAGAAGTATTTTCTGAATCACCATTACACTAATTAAAAAATAAAAGTGATTATGGTTTTTGTGGTAATAACTATAATTATAATAAATAAAAATCAATACTACAGATTGTGATAAGACAAAAAATAAAATACATACTTGAAGAAAAAAACCAACAGAAGGCTGAGCAGGTTTAGCAGATCTATTATCTTGGCTGACTCTATGCATTATCATTATTTTCCATGGAAGATCACGAACATAGCAAGGAGGTGATAGTCTTTGGTCCTTAGATTTACTAAAATTTTCAATTTCAAATCTAAAAGTTGCTTCTGGTCGTGCATTGTCTAAAAATAAAATAATTATCATTACAAGTTAGTTCATTATGACAGTATTTACTAAGATTAAGTTAGATTTACAAATTTACAACATTATAATTAATAATATCTAATTATTCATATTTATAATTTTACGGTGAGCAATAAAATCATTTAAAAAAAAACACTGTTAAGGTTATTTAAACATAATAGAATAGTGATTAAAAAATATATTAAGAAGAAAAAGGACAAACCTCAAAGATTTATAAGTACTATTTTACAATATGATACAATTAAATTCATTGTCAAGGTATACTAATAGAGTAACCCCTGGCAGCGGCAATGGGTATGACTAACACTCTCTGAGTGTCGCACTATTGGAAGCGTCACTTTATTATTCTATCAACCACATAGCTTGTATTTTGTTAAAACTATCATGGTAAAGCAATTTAGACAGCGCCAATCATCAGAAACAAAAGTTAATTTAAAATAATCGATAATCGATTTAATTTATGGGTGTGGTATGACAGAACTGAACGAAAATTGGTTACTACCAACTTTATTCTTAGGCCGATGTCACACTTCCAAAATATCAGCGGGGAAAATCGACCCACGATTTCCGCAGATATCAAAACACGTTTAAATACATGTGCATATACTAGAGAAAAATAACAAAAAAAATTTGAATGTTTCGATAAAGCAGAAATTACGCAGCGGACTATGAATATTCGCCAGTGTGACACCGGCCTTATTTAAGACAGAAATAGTTATCAAAGAAATGAAAACTTAAAATTGTTATAATATTTGGTACTTAACATTTTGTCACTAAATAAGAAAATGTGTTAAGTAGGTAAACAATCAACTGAATTAAGTGTTAAATTATTAGCTAAAAATCAATTAATTTTTAAAACTAATTATTTGTTACCTTCTTCCATCTCTACATCAGTTAAAATAATGGGCATTTCTTCAGGTCCTACTAGATCATTAATGATTGGCATCTCCTGAGCGTTTCCCAACATCAAAGGTGATACTTCATTAGTTAGAGCTAAAAATAAATAAAATATAAAAGGTTATTAATCAAAAAAGTTATACTTTATCAAGATTTATTAAATGTGATATTATAAATTATAACTAAAATATAAGTTGAAAATTAGGTACAATATTTTTCTTCATATTTCTTATTAGTGAGTTATTACTAGGGCATGGATATTGTAGTAGTCAAAAACTAGTAAAAGTGATAGCAGTATTGCACTAAAAATTACCAAAAATTGAACTAAAAATAAAGTTTTGTTATGACTATAAATATTTTTAACTAATTGTTATTATTATTTTTTTTTAACTTAACAAAAACTTAACTTTAAAGATAAATATTTAATAAACAACAATTTCCAATGTATTTTTTCTTTCTTTTTTCTTAAATAATATTTAAATTAAAAAAAAAAAATATTTTACATTTCAAGTCTTAGGATAAACCATCTAACAGTTTTCCTTCTCCAGTTAATATATCTTTTATTTTAATTATGGTATCAAATCCCTTATTCATTTCAATTACTTTCTTAAATTTTTCTTGAACTGAAATTCTGATTTCACAAAATACATTGTTCAATTTATTTTGAACATTTTTACATATTCTAATGGCTTCAACTTTTTATAAATTCATTAAAAGAATAAGAAAAAAAAATTTAAAATTGCAATAAAATAAAAAAAACTCCAAAAATTACATTTCAAAATTATAATTTGTACATAGGTACATGAAACATTTAAAACTTACTTAGCAATAAATTGGAACAGTAGAAGAAAAGTTGCAAATGCAACAACATCCATGTCCTACTTATCACTTTTAAAACCCAATAGTAAGGAAATATAATCTAGGTATCCTTCAAAAGTTCAAAATACTAAAAATAAGTATGTTAATAAAAATAATGCCTAATCAATAATATAAGTAATATTTAATATTGAATCATTAAATTAAGGTCAAGTACCTATTCCTTAAAAAAAAATAATAGATATTATTTTTGCTTTAATAATCATCAACAATATTACTTTAATATATTATAAGCAAAAAAAAAACCATAAATGTTTTTTAAAATCAGTCCATAGTACCTATTTAGGATCTTTGTACTTAAAATAAAAATTCACCTATACTGTCAAAATAAAATCATACTGAAATATATTTTAATAGTTATGTTATATTCTTACTATATTATTAATTTTGGCAACCAACAAGATTTAAAATAAAATGTTATAAGTATAAATGTATGGGGTTTCTTTCACTATTTTCATTGACAGACAAAATACCTACTTATACATTTCCTATGAAGTTATCATAATGATAACAGACAAAAATAAGTCATTATTATTGAACATATGATTGAAACTCCTACAATTAATGAAAATTAATTGAAACATTTTCAATTGTTCATTATTATTCTTAAGACTTTTTTTTAAATTCGACAGTTTGATTAATTTTTTTCATACACGATTGTAATAAAAGAAAGCTGACAAATACATACGGAGTAATAGAATTGGCTTTAGGAACTTGAGAGTTTTCTATAGATTGCTGATCCAGTAGGTAATTAGTGATCACACTAGAGTGAATGTAATAAAATGAAAGGAGCTCAAAACTATTTTGAAAAAAACAATAACACACTGATAACAAGCGACTGAAATCAGAAGTCTTAAAACAATGACTGCTGAGTGCCTACCTACATGAAATAGAGTGTTGTAAATCATTTTTGATAGGTAGGTTATCAATTTATCATCTACCAAACGAGTATTTTTTTTTTTGTCCCTGTGAATACGGCATTTGAAACGAAACGGCATTATTGCAACGTCATGGTTGTCACACTCAACGAAAAAAACTCGCCGAGCGCCCTGAAAATGGTTAAACCGGCGGGGAGAATTGTATTTATATAGATTCGACGAGTCGACGAAACGAGAAGTGGAAGTCATAGAAGTTATCGGGGGCGTAAGAAACGCATAATAGGCGACATTTGAACAAGCACAAAAACGAAACATAACAATATTAGATGCTGAGGCTTCATACCTTCAGTGATGTCCATTTCTTCCGGACCGTCACTCTGACAGTCCTGTTCAATTAGTTGGTTCATAATACGGGGCAGAGGACTTGTTTTTGACTTTCTGTTCTTGTTCCGTTTGCCAAATGGAGTGGCGGTGCGCTTGTGTTCCGAATTTTTGTCGGCCAAAACGAACTTGACTGGCTTGCTCAGTGTACGCCCAATTTCTGCGACCGTCAGTCACAACGGCACGTACGTCGAATGTTGTGCACAACGGTTGTCCGGATGGCGCGGAGTGTTGGTGACCGATTCCAAAACGGTAAAATACAGACCATTCAATAAATAAATACTGCGCGGCAGATCTAATTTCGCGTCGGCAACGACGGCGGTGGACGTTAGTTCGCTCACGTTACACGGTTTCGGTATTTCGGTATTCGATGTGGAAAGCTGGAAACGGAATAACAAACAAGATGGCCGTACGCGAGCACCGACACCGTGCCGTACATCATGTCGGTCGCGCGGACGGTACATTGGAACGAGCAGTGCGCCCCAAAATGGCCGTGATAACGACCGGTGAGGTTGTTCCGACCTTTTATTAACCCCTTTATTGTTCTGTGTTCTGTGCTTAAACCGTGGAGGTACAATTTACCACGGGCCACGCGGCGCACACTATAATTTAAGTATTTTCAAGTGCTCTTTGATGTACCTTAGTATCGAAGATATACTTATCTTATTCACTATAATCATAACTTATCTTAATTCACAGATATAAAAACATACAATCAAGGTGGATTAATGATATCAATCCACCTTGCATACAATATAATGTACTATTTACATATCTGTGTCTTACTATGATGTATTGATGTTACTGTCGAAGTTCATGGTTAGGTCTTCAGATACATAATATATCTGTGTGTAACGACTTACGATGTAGAGAAGATGAGTATACTTAATCAATGGTTATATATATAGCATTTATCTCGGTCTTTTCACGGACTAAGATATACCTTATATCCTGTATATCTTAGTTCGTGGTGGATAATATATATACTATATAATATGTTTTTTTAAAGATTAATACTATGATAAAATAATTTATGGAGTTTAGAAAACCCGGTGTCAATTTTATTTGAATTTGCATTTTGTTTTAAATAGTAAATAATCATATTTTAAAAATAATAAGTCTAAATCAGAAAAATATCATTACCTACATCATATTATCAAACTGTAACTTACTTCTAGAATAAAAATAAAACAATTAAGAAAAAGAAATATTTATTTATTCAGCATGATTTATTTAAAATACACATAACATGAACATCAATCAGGATTTAAAAAATAATGAACTATAATTAAACAATGAATAGCATTTAGATTAAAACTCGCAATATTGTCTTTAGAGTATGTTTAATTGATAAATTATAATAAACAGGCTTAGTTGCAAAATAGCAAAAACCTATAATAATAAAAAAAAAAATAGGTAAAAAAAAAGGTATAAAAAATGAATGATAAATAGTAAAATACTTAAAATATTAAAACATTCATTATAAAAGTCTGAAATATATACCTGTTGATATAATCTTAAAATCACATCAATAATAACTAAAACTAATAAACAAATAATTAAAATTATAATTATAATTATTTTTGCAAACTTGCATAACACTGGAGCTATTTCATAAAATATCACAGTAATTAAAATGTTGTCTACCTTTTATGTAGATAATAATAATAATGAAAATATCTGTGTAGTTACAGGTATTTTATATTATAATAAATATGGTTAATATACCGTAAACCACTAATACACAAAACAATATTATTAACTGTCAATAAAAAAGTAAACAATAATTAATGATTTAAAGTGGTTTCTTCAATATATTTATTATCTTTCTGTTGGTAGTATCAGAATTATATAAGAACACTGAACACTGACTATTGATATAATAAAAACAATAAAAATAAAAAAACAATAATTTTAACAGCATGACTTGTGGTTCAACAAAAATTAGATAATGATTTAAAACTAGGTGTACTAAAGTAAATAGGTAAAAATTAAATTAACAGCAGGACAAGGATTATAATATGTGGTAAGTGATATTAAAAATTGCACATAAAATTACAATTTATTTTGACTAGACAAAATTACTTTAGTAAGGTTAAAATATCTATAAAAAATTCAAAAAAATTAATTACAAAACAATATTAAAATAAAAGCACCATAGACAGTCAAGCAAATTTAGTATAGCTGATCGTTTACTTTTTAGATGCAGTCTTTTAGTGCGTGATTTATATGTCATTTGACTTCTTAATAGTTAATCATTTTTGATTAATACAAATGATTAATTATTTGATCCCCCTTTAGATATTTTTCTACAAACTAAATATATAGTACCCTTTTAAGAAGATTTTATCACTTTTTGCCTATTTTTAGGCTAAACAGTTTTTTGGTTATTGTACATTACAAACAGCAGAGGTTCCAACACGTTTGTCCATACTTGCTGCTCGTCTTTTAATTGCTTCCAAGTAAACATCACGATTAAACTGTCCAGCAGCTAAAGGCATACTGAAATATATTTATATATAATTATACACAAATAACATATTTTTAAATATATTTTAGTTCTTACGTATCAATACCCGGTCGAATCGAACACTTGTAAAGACCCCAAACTGGTTTATGGTCGGAAGTACATACTGTTGGAACTGAACAGTAAGTTAAACATTCAATACTAGATGTAGTACATGTGGATCCTGCAAAAAATAAACATAATTGAATTAGAAGAATTGACAAATAATTTAAAAATTGATTATTGTATATTCCAGCTCACAAGAGTCCGACCATAAACCGCGCATCCTACTGACGGCCGCAAGCCGGATTTTCTCCCACCATAGTTCCATTCTTACTACTCTCACTATAGACCAAAGACAATGTGTAGCAAGGGACAAATTTTTATGGTCAGACTCTTGTGAGCTAGAGTATAGTCTATACTTATAAAATACATAATGATGTAATGGAATTGTAATTTATTTGTTATTTGTGTTGTGTAATTCTTATGAACATACAAATATATATTTAAAAAATACATAATATTTTACAATATAATAAATTCTGTTTCAAATAAGAATGTACATAATGGAAGGATGAAACTGGTCTTTGTTTGTGCCTTTGAAAATTTGAAGTTCTGAATCATAACTTTCCAATCAAAGTGACTGTTGTCGACAAGTGATGACAAATCTTGCTACCTCCAGAAATTGTCTAGACACCGTTTATGGATCAATTGTAAAGCTATTTAATCTACTGAGGAAGTATGATCTTGCTTAAATAAATCAATTTAAAGACACATTAAAGCAGTTTTTTTTTTTTAAATAGTATAGAATTACACGATTTTTTTACTTTGGTAAGTCAAAATGTATATTCTGTATATGCTACTTTATTTAGCCACTATGGTCCATAGGTAATGTTTTTAGATTTTAAAATGTTATATTTATAAACTATCATACATTATTTTGTCAGATTTCAAGCTATTTTCATTAAAAAATTGACTATTAATAATTGTAACCAGAGGTATAATTGAGTAAACAAAAAGGGGAGGGGGTTAAAAAAAACTTATTCTACTTAATCAAAACTATAACCTAATTGTCTGATCTTACACAAGTCTCAAAACTCATTTAATGGCTTAAAAACAAATCGTACATACCCATATCGATCAGTGATATTAAGTACCTACATAAGAGTTCATTAAAAGAGGTGCTAAGTTGAGTGTTGGGTATCACTGGTATTAGTGTATCTCTGCCACTAGATTGTACAAATTCAATAATATTTACCTGCGGGAGTCGGTAAAACCTGTTGTTTTCCACATTTGAAAAGAATTCTATCTGTATATGAAGGTGTTCTTTGTTTAGCAGATGTATCAAACATTTCAGTTCCTGGATCATACTTATATGTTGGTGCAAATGTTAATGGGCCTTCTTGGAATCCACGAAATACCAAACCTATAATAAATATTAATTGTAATAAAAACTTATATATTTTCGTTCTCGAACAAAATATATTTCTGGTTAACTATTTTGTTTTTGTTTTATAAAATAACTAAAAGTAATTTTGTTTTTGTTTGTCTACATTTGCCAATAAAACCGGTTTGAAGCCCTGATTAAAATGTTGTAACACTTTTGCGTTTATCATAAAAAAATAAAATATAACGCGAGAAATGGTCCAGATACAGAGTATCTATAAATTCTTAGATTGATTGCTAAATCCTGTGGAATTATTTCTATGAAACCAATATTTTAACTTTTAAGTAAATTAATTTTAAATTATTTAGTCTTGCATTATTTTTGTTTGATGACATTCTATAAATTTTAGAATTAAAGTTAGAAAGTATTATTAGTTTACAAATTTCAATAATTTTTTGTCATATACAACTATATAATCATAACCTGCAAGCCCTGCTCTATAATTACATTCTAATCGTTTATAATATAATATCTTAAACTTGTTTTTCCTATGTCCTATATTTGAGAAGATGCCAAAGATGGTTATTATGTGATATGGAGTTTTTGTATAAATTGGTTTTTATTTTTTTAATTATTTATGTTTATGCTAATAAGGGAATCGGAAATATTTTGTATAATAAATAGGTACTTAATATCTACTTTTAATACATTTTAAATAAAATTATTTTTAACAATAATATTATGATATATGTTAAATAAATTATTAAATGTAATTAAAGATATGAAGTATTTTATTTTTGTATTTAATAACAAAATAACATTAATCATAGGCAGGCATAAGATTTTAATTTTTGAAGAGCTAAGCTTTTTTTTTAAATACCAAGGTAGTATAATAATTAATAAACCTCTTTCATGCAGCTACATTGAAGATGGCAGAGCAAAAATAAAACATTTTCTGGCATCTAAAAAAGCATCATATCATGTCTATCATAAACAATTAAGTCAAACCAACTCTTAACACGACTGCCACTCCTATTTCAAAGAGTTATTCATACGTGCCACAGCATTTTTTATAAGCTTTCCATTTGTTTTTTTTTTTAATAATAAGAAATGCAAATATTTAAATGCTAATTAGAACGTTTTGATAAGCTGATAACAGAGAATCTGATAATACAGTATAAGGACAGTAACTGAGAGGCTATTAGACGACCCTACGAGTCCAAGCTACAACATAACAGTAAAGGACAAAACGAGCCCTCATTGCTCACTTAAACATTTTACTAATGATTTAAAATGGTAGTGTGCATGTTAAATTTGTAATTTATTAACAAATTTATTAGATTGACTTAGTACGTTCACGACCAGGGAGGTAAAGTGAATTAGAATGACTTACAGTAGACCATTGAAAATATTATAAGAATAAAAAGTACCCAAACTAACGGCATCTAATAACCAACATTTGATCAAACTCAATATCCCAGGAATCACTTAAAATAAACAAAAGAAACATAATATTTGTTAAAATAAACTGGTCTATAAATCCCATATAAAATATATATTGTCACATATACGAGATCCATGGCTATGGATGTGGTAAATGTTGACTGCTAAGTTCATAAGGGTGGCTTATTCGTATTTAAATAATATTAACTTATGAATCTTTTTCTTTAGTCTTGGATTGGGGGAAAAACTGGATAATAGCTATAAATTGACTGATATAAATGTCTCTCTGTCTATGACTACTAAACAAACAACTGATATATTTTATAATATAAATTAAAATTAGTTTAATATTAATTATTTATAATATAAAATACAATTATTAATTAACTAAACATAACTTAACTTACCATTTGAAATACAGTCATTCAGCTGATCTGAAAGTGTTTGATGCATAGGAGAAACCAATGGAAATCTATGTTGTGTTACCCATTTCATGACTTCAGATCGCGAATGAGCTAATCTAAAGTTTAGGTCTCCGCACCAAAATACGTAATCAAAATTATTAGTAACATCTAAAACAAAATAATTTATTCTATTAGTAATTAATATAATTGATGTTTTAAGTTAAAGCAATTCATGTACCTTT
Organism: Neotoxoptera formosana; assembly: GCA_022818045.1. Classification (NCBI taxonomy): domain Eukaryota; kingdom Metazoa; phylum Arthropoda; class Insecta; order Hemiptera; family Aphididae; genus Neotoxoptera; species Neotoxoptera formosana. The sequence goes on along the minus strand of CM040633.1, from coordinate 14,725,625 downwards.
TGTTTTATGTTTAACAGGCAAAAGTTTTGGAAGTTCCAAAGATTTAATAATTCTACGCACATCTTGTAAACGTTCTTTAACTTTTTCTACATGTGCAGTAAGATGTGATGTTATAAATAAAATCGAGGACCCAAATAAAGAAAACGAAATTGCAACAGCACCTTTTGTTCGAAATGCAGTTCCTGGTCGAGTGCTAAAACTTGATTCTTCGGGAACTAAATATAAATAGACACTTAATATACTTAAATCACTTTGAAGTAATGGAATAATAAAGAATTTTTACCTGAACAAAACCAAATTAAATCTCTTCGAATATAAATGGCCAAGTGTAATGTTCCTAATGACGCAGAATGAAAAAGAATGTGTGATGGACCAATAGTTTCTTGAATATTTACTTCCCATTCAAATTTATCAGGATAACTTTCTTGGGTACCTATAGCAAGAATATCTGGCAGATGAGGAACAGTGTCGGGCAGTAGTAGTTCATTTAGTTCAGGTGGAGGCGCCTATAAAATTATTGTTATTCCATAAAAACATTAATTTTATTAATAATCTTATTTACTTGGCCATTCATGTTCCACGTTCCAACATATATACGAACTTCTCGATTATGTAAGACTCGCTCCAATTCCATAGCTCCTAGTAAAGAATTTCCTGCAATACGTCCATGCAAATAGTTTCTGTACAAAAATAAAATCATACATTTATGTATATAAATATTCAAATAAATAAACTTATATAATTTACCGTTCTTTAACATCAGACGTGGGGATAAGATGTAATACTTGTACTGCAAATAAAGCCTGTCTGGCTAAACTATCCATTGAGTTATTTTTAGTTTCAGTTTTTTTTAAATATTCAGATGCTGTTAAAGTAGTAGTAGAGGATGGTCGAATTGGCTTTGAATCTGTTGTGTTTATACTAGGAGTTTTTGGAATAATAATACTATCAGCAGACACATGTTGCGCATTGCTAAACATTTTCCGTAACCTGTCACATTTTTCCAAAGAAGGGGTTGATAGTTCATTTGATTCAGTATTTTTATATTCTTGATTTACGCCGTTGGTAGATGAGTGTAAACCCAGACTCAAGGACCGCTTATGAGAAGTATTGGGTTCCACTGTACAAGAACACACATCGGGTTCATTTGAGTTTTCTCCATTTTGGAAATCAGACGGTGTCTTTGTTGTCTCGGTAATTGCGCAACATAAAGAAACATTTGTGCTTCTATTGAGTGGATTAGAAACATTACGATATGGACCATCTAATTGATAAATTGTTTGTTTTGATGTATCAATTTCGGGCGTTGTTGGTTTTTTTTTCCTTAAGTGTAGTATACTTAACAAGCTCGATTTTTTTTTAGGTGAAATATTTGGTTTATTCATGTTTATAACTCACAGCTTGGTCATAACAGTAGCGTCGAAATCAATTTTCAGCCGTATTGAAAAAAAAAAATACTTCAAATATAGTGACTAGAAAAACATTGTAACGTAATCATAATTTAACCATACTTACTAAACAGTATGTTTATATCAGTATGATTAAAATTCTGCTACGTTTAAAAAGGTACTTAATACTTATATCTAATCTAAGTGGTTGGTCGTGCATAATTAAAAATGTAGTAGTTAAGTTCACTAAAATTGATGGACGTAGGACCAGGACGGTTGTCAACTTGTCGTTTTATTTTTTTCCTGATTAACTGATAAACTTTCTTGTTATAACCATGAACAGTGTTGTGGTTATGTAATAATTGTTTAAGTGATATTATTATCTATAGCTGTGTCGGGTCATGATTTAAATATTAAAATGTTAAATATAATAAAAGTAATCATGGCCCGTGGGTCGGGTACTCGGGTGTAGTCTAGATTAAAGCTTTATCTTTAACCCGTTGCATCCTAGTTGGGTCCCAAGTACTAGGGTCTAATTGCAGATACACTATAGTTGGGTCCAGGATTAATTTAAAGTATTTATTAAGAAATTATTTATCAGTTCTTAGAAGTTTTAAAAAACGTACAAATCGAGTATCGACAAACATTAAAACGAGAAGCTCAGAAATAATTAATCGATTTAATTTTGTAAAATGAATGTCTTATACCAACACCCGTGTAACTTTTTTAAACAATATTTCATTTTTATTTCTATTATACCTACATTATGTATATTTGATTTATAACATTTTAAATATTTTTTCTTAGTGTAATACCTGCATGTTATTGCTAATTATTATTGCCTAAAATACTAATAATTTATATTTTTAATATCAAAGGAACTCAAAAAAAAATTGAAGGACCCAACTAGTATAGTACTTGAAAAATTCCAGGCCCAACTAATGTAGTAGGTACCTGTAAAAATCTTGGACTCAACTAGTACATCAATTTTTATTTCGGGACACAACTCTGATGCAGCCCTTTAATCATGAGTGGAGTTGTCCGAAAAATCGTAGACCTTTTTTTTTTTTTTCAATGTGGCATCACTAAATGGGGACCGTTTTCGCCTTTACTATTATATTATATTCATGATTTTCACATTGCCATTTGCCACAGATATATTACTAAAACTACAAATGTCTAATGTATTATAATATAATACATTTATTTTTTAAAAGCTTTTTTTATTAGATCATGTATAATGTACATATACAATTAGGTAATAAGCAATGTGCACAGAATAGATATAAATATAAACCTATTAAAATTAAAAAAAGCTTTTAAAAATAATACAACAATTTTATATGAATATCTTTTATCAACTAAAAACAATTCATTAACTGTGAACTTTTATTGATAGAATTAAATTCTATTGGAATTTATTTTGTCAGACTTTAGTTCAGGGATTTATCATTTATATAAAACAAAAAATGTAAGAAACATTATTTTATTCTTATGTAGGTATACAGATAAGATACAAACCGTAGTCTAAGATCCAACCTTTTCTTTTCTTTAAAATTACATAATATATTTTAGAAAGTCAAAATAATTTAAACGGAAATTTTTTGAAAAGTAATTTACATATTACATCTTAATATAATTTGTAATGAATAAACTAAATTTTATATTTTAAATAACTAAAATAATTTATTTTTTAATACTTCTCACATATTGAACTTTTTTTGATAGGAAATAAACGCATTGTTATCCTATATAACAGTGGTGGACAACTTGCGCTCAGCCTTATTAACAAAAGCTAAAATTTATTTATTATTATAAATTTTTTTTTTTTTTATTAAAAAATGTATTTACTAATATTTTGGCTCTTGATACCATTGTATTTATCTATATAGCTTCCTAACATTCATATTGGCCACCTCTGCTATATAATATATATGTAGTAAGTATTACTAACTAATTTAAAGAAAACACATGCATGGTGCCATGGTGTAATGCAACTATACAATCAACAATTATAGAGAAAATACCAACAATTTTTTTTAACTATCCTTTTTCTGACATATTTGATATAATATTTTACATTATTAAGTTGTATATTTTTTCTTGGCTCACATAGCAATAAATATCAAAATATGTATCATTTATAGTATTATTTAGTAAAACTTTTATATATCATACATTTTTACAAGAATCATTGGAGGAGAAAAAATGAGTACTGAAGCAGAAGAGTCAACGACCCCGAGGGACGACTAGTAATTAGGAATCCAATGAGTCATAAAGATAACCTATTGTTTCAAAAATGTATGTATAATATATAGTCGAGTATAAGTAATCAATTATTAACTAAAGAAAATAAAGTTACTTGATGAGACTATTTTTAATTTTTATTTATTCTTCAAGAAGATAATGGGTCTCACTGAACAAGTTTGTGTATGAGAGTAAGACAGAACAAGTTTTGTTATGTATTAAAATGATAATATTTTTTTTTATGCATGGATGTTTCAATAATATTGTTAAATTGAGATTTGAGAACAAATCAGTCAGGAAAAGCCATTTGTCAAGAGACAATTAATACAATTACACTGGTGTTGCTACTAATTGGCCCGGCTGGATGAGGGTAGGTTAGGACAATTAGTGTTGATGGGATGAAGGAACCCAAGAGTTGTCCACATCCATTATGTCTGTTTTGAAAATTGTGAGTGTGTTAAATTAAGAACATCTAAAAATAAATACTTTTTAAGTATATATTTAACTGTTTACAATGTATTAACAAAAATAACTTTCAATGGGCTCATTGACATATTTTTCCATTTGTTGAATAGCTTTCCGTGTTTTTTGTTCAATGTCTTCCTGTTCATCTTCCATCAATTCAGCTAAAAATGGTATTGAGTCTGGAAGTAGTGGTAAGAAATTTTCTCCCAATCTCTCTGCTACAGCCAATGTTGTATCAATGCATATTGATCTGACTTCAGGTAAACGATGTCTAGCTTTAAGCATAATCTGACAGTTAATATCTTTCCATAAGGTGTCATCTGTTACAGCAGCTATTAAATTAGATATACACGGTATTACATAATTCTGACATATATTGTTATAATCCTCTAATTCTACAGCTTCCAAAATATCAACTAGTGGGTTCATAATTATTTCAAAACGATCTTTAGTTGTAAAATTGATTGTATCGTACTTAAAAACATTGGATAGTGTTGACACTATAGATTGAATAAGCAATGTTTTTTCGATTTTAGTGTTGGATTTACATTGTGTTAAAATCAAATTAGCTGTTGGTATTAAATTTCCAGCGAATAAAAGATACAAACCTTTAAGCTCACTAGATAAAGTATTTAATAACTTAAAATAGATTAATACACGAATTTCATTATTTGTACCATTTTTCCATTCATTTAATTTATGATAAAATGTACGGAATGTTGATTCAGAACATTTTAACGCCACTTCACTTATTGCAGATATGACTGAACTCTCCACCATACTCGTTTTTATATTTTTGGACTCATGAGTAAAACAACAAAAATCTAGAGATTTTAACAGGAATGTTGTAAATTCTTCAGTCATGGAATTTTTAAAACTATTTTTTGCAATGTTCAACACATATTGGAATGCAGTAAATTTTAGGTTCCTTACAATTTCTACCAAGGTATTACTTAATACTGGTTCTAAAATTCTTCCTGGTATTTCAGACAACTTTTCACCCAACTGTTGAAATTTAGTTCTTATTATAGATTTGTAATTATCATTTTCATCTGCCGAACTGTCATCACACGTAGCTGACAATAATGATAGTTCATAGATTAAAGGCACTAGATAGGGACTCAAAAAATTTTTTAACTCTGATATTATTCTTAGCAAACCAGTCAGTATACTTGGTAATAAAGCTCCATCAGCCATAACACTAATGTCGTTCAATTTATGGAGAACAGATATTACTGTTGGTATTATTAATGCAAAACTTGAAATGGCTTTTGTTTTTAAATTAGAAACCAATTCTGCAATGCATAGCACAAATGTCCCAAGCAATGGACCAACAGATACATCTTGTACAGATTTTGTAACTTTCTGAAGAATTCCCTTGAATACATCTACATTTTCATTAATATTTGAGCACTTGGTGACTAATGTAATAGAAATAAGGGCAGTTTGTTTAACATTCAAATCTTCTTTTGTATTAAAGCTAGACATATTGACTATTTCAGACAAAGGTTCAAGTAGTTTTAAAGTTTGATATTGGGTTAATGACTTCGATTCCAATAATCTTTTGTTTAGTAAATCCATAGTTCTGTGTTGTGTAGATTTGAGGTCAACAAATGTTAATATGTAATTTATAGCATCAACAAATATATCCAGTGGAAGTAAAGCATTAACTTTGTCTAAAATGCTATAATATTTGATAGGCATAAAGTTTTTTGAACAACTGTTATTACCTTGACGTTGTACAAACCATAAAGTATTTTTAATTACTTCTGTGAAACCTTCTTTTAATGTATCATTCGATGTACAATACATAACTTTGGATACAAATATATATGATGATAGAAGGTTGGTAATAAAAGACACCAAACAATATTTTAATTTATGCAATTTGTTTACAGAATAGTTTGAAATGTCAATCAACGTTTCTTGATCAGATTCACCTTTTTTAAGTTCTATAAATTTACAGTAATTTAATATATTGTTACACATATCAAGTAAAACATTTATTGGACATTCAGCACAGATATCCAAACAAATAGTATTACTAGACACTTTATTTTTAGAATCGATTGTGCCAGATATGTATTCTTTATGTACAAGTACAATTAGCTCCCATAAATAACTGTTGGTATTTAAAGCTTGAACAAGGTATCTCAATAACGTTCCTCGTCTATGCTCAGGTATATCCAAAATACTACGAGCAAATACTGATAATGCTTTTCTAGTCACAACTTGGCCTTCCTTTAATAAAATAGGAATTATAGTATTAAGCACTTGACAAGTAATCTTAAATGTATACTCGTCATCTTGGCGCATAACAGAATTACCCATAAAAGTGAATATAGTCATTACATGTAAAATAATTTGGTCTGGTACCATTTGAGCACAGTTTGACAGTAGAATTAGTGCATGATGTTGAGTTTGTTGATTTGGAGATAAACGCATGGTTGAGACGATTAATTCAAGGTTAAGATGTTCAGAAACTTTAGATTTTTCTGTTTCATTTTTAGTCATTGTACAGCAATTTAGTATACAACTTAAACATAATTGTTTAGTATATTCTAGTAAACTTGATTGATCTTCAAACTCTAAGCATTTTTTTAGTATATGAAATAAAACTGGAGTTAACCTAGTAACATTTTCTAAACTGTTTTTGTTTTGAATTAATTCCAATAAAGCAATTCCATTTTTCCATAGCACACTGTTAGGCGAATCATCATACATTTTTTCAAGATGAGATATGAATATAACACTGTCAAAGCTAACTTCATGAATAAAACTTTTAATGGAGTCTATAATATCATTATCTTCAACTTTTGCTTGCAAATCAAGTAGAGTCTTAATTAAGTTTAATTTCAAATCATCAGACATTGTGTTAAACATTTCAGTAGTTAGGCTTTGAACAAAAATTGTGACTGGACATATCAATTTTCCAGTTCCAAAATTTAATACAGGGGTTGTTTCCTTTAAATATTTTTCACAAACAGGCCATATGCTAAGCCAATCTATAACACTTGGATGAAGTTTGTCAAGAGCAAATTTAAAAATATGTGATTCAGCTATATCAATTTCTGTTTTTTGTAATAATTCAAGACCATGGGTCATTACACTCAGACACACATTTGATGAATTGAGTGCTGACAAAACGTCAAATAATTTTAGTCGTAATGCAGAAGATATATCAAAATTGCAAGCGGTTTTAAATAGCATTTCTAAAGAATTTTTAGCATCGATGTTATCAGCTTGTAATGCAATCATTAAAACAAGGCGAATTTGATCACCATCTACAAGAATATTTTGACGCTTACTAATGATATTTTTTATTAACCACACATAAGATGAAGAGTTTGTGTCTTTGTAGGTTTTATTCAACTTTTTGAGTAAATTCATAGTTGTTTTTCTAATATTTTGTACATCCGAAGCCAAACAACACAATAGGGTTGGAATTACTATGTTCCCAGGGGTTAACGATACTAAAAAGGAAACATTTTTGTTAATTAGTGAGTTAAGACTATTACAAATTTGTGTAATTTTAATGTTTCCAATCCATAAACTTTCACAATATACTTGAATACGTTCTTCATCGCCTGAATACTGTTTAGTAAATATACTATCTTCAATTTCCACTTTATTATTTTTTGGTTCTTCAATAACATCAACATCCATTTTCTCATCATCATATGATGTCACATCATCAACTATTAGTGTACTTATGAATTTGTTTTTTTCCATAGAAGGTGAACCTTGTAACAACATAATTGAATCTTTCCAAGCATTTTTGTATTTATTTTTAACATTTTTAGCTATTTCTAAATACCAGGGTTCATTATTAGAAGAATCCATTATTAATTTTACTAATTCAATTGTATAATCATCTTCGTTTAAATCTATTAAATTTATTAAATCAAAAGCAAATGAACAAATCGATTTTTCTTTTCTTGAAAGCATTATGCTATCTCGGACAGTTAATAAATAAAATATGCTTTTGTCACATTTCAAAAGTTTTTTAAAAGCATCAATTTGTAAATTGGAGTGTTCAGCCATATATTTAATACAAGAATTGGGAATTTTAACATTTGATGAATTTCTTGTTGATTTGAAAATCACACTCAATAACAAAGTACAATTGTAGTATAGTTGTTCATGTTTAACTATTAAAATTTTTTTAACTAAGCTTGATCGCAATTTTTCTGTGTATGTTATATACTTGGACATAACACCAATAACTATTAAAGAAGAAACTGTGAATGGCCGTGCATCAGATTCAAGTCCAGCAACTATTGATGGGAGAAATATTGTTATTAGATTATTCTTTGAAATAGAGGATGATGTAAAAGCAGCAACTAAAAGTTTGGCATAAAAATTAGTCCAAACTGTAACTGACTCCTCTATAGCCTTATGTTCATCAACCACTTTAACAATAATAGAACAAATGAGTTTTAATAATCTTGTATCATTAATTGCTTCCACAATAAAACTTTGTTCATTTATTTGAACACCAGTTTTTCTAGATCTGGTTAACCACCACCAATTTTTTGCAACTTCAGGGTTATTCTTAAGAGGAATCACTTGTATTAACCTTGTAAATACTTGGGTTGAAACATATGGTAAAGCATAGCCAAGTAAAATATCTGTATTGTATTGTTCAATATTAAATCGATGTACTAGCCACTCAAGAGCATATAATGCTGGTTTCGAATTAAAATAAGGAGACAACAAACACAAAAATTCCTCAATCAACAAATCAATTTTTTGATTTTCAGTTAGATTCAAAATTGCTCTTTGCTTAGTCTGCCATGAATGGCTAAATAACGTTGATTTAAATTTCGTAAATTTTACATTGATATCAGACAGCTCCTTAAGACCTTTCTGGCCAACTTCAAAAAAGGCCGACAAATCATGATTTCCTATATCTTGAGGTTGAATAAGCAATGATGTTTTTTTGTGGCCCAAACTCAATATTGATGTTTGAGGAGCACTTAACTTTTGTAACTGTTTTGCAAGAGATGTTGAAGCCATAACTAAAATCAGTAATCTGTCTTTAAATATAAAATTAAATCAATTACTTACACATTCAAACAATTTGAATTAAATGTTGATCATAGAATAATGGAATTACAGGTAGTTTAATAAATATCTGAAACAAAAAAAAATATTTAAAATTAGTAAAATTAGTAACTTGTTTATCCCAAACAATTTAAATAAGGTGTATTTTAAATTAATATATATATTTATATGCGATTAATAAAGATAGGTGGATAAAATATAAGGTAAACACTACAATAATTTTACCAAAAATAGTAAAAATTTAATTTTTTTGAGCACAGGTATATATTTAAGCAATTGAAACAAAACTATATTAAATACCATATAGCGAAAGTAATTGTATCAATTAAAATTATATAAAACTAGATTTCATTTAAAAAGGTAAAAGTAAACAATGTTTCTTAAATACTTAAAATGTAATTTAAATTATTTGTAAATCATAAAAAGTACATACTATTTTTTAGAAATAGGCATTTAATACAATTATTAGTCTCTTGTGATTAAAATTCTAAACATTGTCAACATTTCAAATTATAAAATTAACATACAGTATTGATATTACTTACAAAATTTTGAAGTCTTAACTTAATTGATAATTGTATTGTATATAGAATCTAGGAAATTGAAAACCAAAGAATAATTTGTCAGCTTTTGGTCACATTTTTAGTATTAGTTGTATCTACATAAAATGAGATTAAAAATTATAAATTTCCCAGAAAAGTTTAAAAACAAAATATACTCATGAGCTACAATTTCAGTTTCATTTACAGTCCATAAAGTTATGCATTCAATTTTAAAACTGTTGAATCCTAGGCAGTATCTATTATTATTATTATATTATAATAATGAAGAGAACATTTGGACCATGAAAAAATGTATACCTACATTATTTATGAACCAATGCTTTACATCTAGCTGCGGTTTCAGTTTCAATAGAATAAAAAACAAATTCTTCAATTTGAAAAAAACTACTCGAAAGATGTATAAGGTATTAATACTTACACGTAAGACAGTAGGACACTAATAACGTTTGCAGTTATTATAAAATATATGAAAAAAATAATAATGTAAATATTCCACCAAAATTGAAAATAACCACGTGACAACGTGAATACGAGAATTCGATGCAATAAGTAATAACCACGATATCAGTAATCAGTTTATCACCACTATCACTTGAAATGGGGATCGAACTTATTATTTACTGTTGAGGGGCCCGGGGCAGTATATATATATAATTATCTATACTCAATGTTATTACCACGGTTGTAGATATATATCCACCTTGGCTATTACATTTAAATAATCACGAGTAGACTTCATAACTACGCACAGATGGCGCTACGTTGTTCTTTTGTTGAACCAATGATAAGGGTCTTTATCATTTGGATATTCTAAATTCCCAACTTTCTTCAACACTTTTAGTTGCTATAGAAGACGTAAATTATTCAACTAAATTTCATCGAAAGGTATTTACCTTTAGTTTAAAGTCTTATTACAACTCGATATTTTGCGTTTCATCCAAGCTAGTCAAACCAGTCGATTTAAACACAGCAGACAGTCGTCTAGTAATTCAATTTACATAAATATCACAACCATGATTAAACTGTATTCCTTAAAGCAACATAAAAAAGACGGGGAAACTCCAAAGTCGGGGAATCAAAAGAAAGCATCTGCTGCTCATCTTAGAATAACAAAAGGTAAATGTGTATTAATATTTTTGTTTTCCACTCAATCAATATGTTAAACGCTTTTCAAACTATTCAAGTCATAAAATAAATAGATGACACTTAACCTCATTATCGGCTTTGCACAATCAAACCTGAAACACCTGATATTATGTGATTCATAAACATTTAAGAAATAACTAATTGAACATTTACTTTTGAAAATTGTTTTATTAATTCAATTTCTGCATAAGTGCTAATGACTACACATTTTGTTGTTTTAAAAGTTATTCAAAAATACTTTTTCATACACTATATCTCTGTTATGACTCATTGCGTTTAAGTCTTATATGCATTATGATAGATGATGTTATGTAGTATGATTGTTTTGTAGAAGTTAAGAATTGGTTTATTAGTAATTTTATTAAAGTTAAAATAGTTAAAATTAAGTATGAATTATATCAAAATGTCTTTCTAAATGTAATTATCTGATAATGATGTTGAAATAGGTTCCTCATAAGTTTTTCTTAAAGCAATTAAAAAATATTGAACAATATAATCATACTTTTTTTTAAGTGTTCGAAGTTGACAAAATTGGATATTTAAACAAACCATATTTCTGAATTGGTTTTAGAATTAAGATTGTACAGTATTAATTAAATATTATTACTTTCCTTGCACAATGACATTTTCAAAAAAATATAGATTTATTTTAATCTATTCATACCATTTTACGTTTCGTTGATATTGACTTACAAATTCAATTCAATGTTGTTGTTGCCAAAAATTAAAAACAACCCATATTAGCCGAAATAAAAATATATTTATAATAATATTAATATTTCATAATATACTATCCAAAGAAATAAAGGCTGATCTCCACCAGACTTTAGAAGTGCTCTGGGCAAAAACAAGACAACTCCATTAAAAAAAAAATATTTTGTAATACATTTTTGGTCCAGAGGTACCTAGTACCAGGTTAGGTTCAATTCAAATCTCCAAACATGTTATATTGTCATATACAAAACAGTGGAATTTATCTTGTAAAAACAAGATAAATCAGATATATCAAAAAATTTTGTTTGTACCAGAATCTAAAAAAAAAAATTACCTAATTATTGAGTTGTCTGGTATCTGAATAGAGCCCTTCAATTTATTGTTATCCAATGATTTATCATTGAATTCAAATTTAACACATTTATTATAGTGACAAATTGAATGATAAGACATGGTACACTAATATACTGCTATATAGCAGAGCGTGTTCAGTTTTTTAAATTATAGTAGTTATCTATTGCAAACTACACTGCAATAACTATTCACATAATTTCACAAAACCATTAATTCTTAACTTGTTTTTATGTAACTCATTTATGTTATTCTCAGTGGTAACCATAGATTATTAGGATGTAATGTAGTTAACTATTGTCAATAAATAATCTATCCATCAATGGTACATGTCGAAAAACCTCCATTAGGAAGTCTCTTTGTACATTAATTACTACTTTCATATTTAAAACTTTTTGTTTCGTGTAGTAAAATTGGTATGAATTAAACATATTTTTTTAAGTAAGAAAGTGTCACTAACTGATATTAATGCAAAATAATACAAGATTTGAGCAATCTTCTAATAATTTATTTATTTGATACAGATTTAAATGAACTTACTTTACCGAAAACATGCATTACTGAATTTCCTGATCCGGATGATTTATTAAATTTCAAATTGACCATTTGCCCCGATGAAGTGGGTGAACAATATATTTATTATATTAATTTGGTGGTGTTCTAACTTAAGTATTTTTGTTTTTAGGGATCATACAAAGGTGGAAAATTCAATTTTAGTTTTAAGGTCGGAGTCAACTACCCGCATGAACCGCCTAAAGTAAAATGTGAAACAACAGTTTACCATCCAAATATAGATCTCGATGGCAATGTGTGTTTGAACATACTTCGTGAGGATTGGAAACCAGTATTGACCATTAACAGTGTTATTTATGGCTTGCAGTATTTGTTCCTGGTAATTAAAATAGTTTCTATAATATGAATATTGGAAATATTACAATTCATTTTTTAGGAACCTAATCCAGAAGATCCTCTGAATAAAGAAGCTGCAGATGTTTTGCAGAATAACAAAAGGTTGTTTGATGTGAATGTACAAAAAGCAATGCGTGGTGGTGTTATTGGCAATACATACTTTGAGAAGTGCTTAAAATAACAAAAATGGATGCGATCCTACTCGGACAACGTTGCAATTACGTTTATGCAAATAAGGATTGATCTTTTTCGTGCAAACTTTGTATGAAATAAATAATGTAATTCTTATATCGTAATATTCATTTTTTGTCTCTCAATTTTGAATTTTTTTTTAAGTTCATAAAGATAATTCTAGATCATAGTAATAATTTTTACACTAATATAAGTAACAAAACTGTTTTAGGTATAAGTTGGTAATAATATATTAATTTCAACACAATGATATTTAAAATTATGATAACAACATGTTGTTTAATTGGTTTAGATGATTTTGTATATAGTTTGAACATACAATAATAATAATGAATAGTAAAAGCAAATATTATTCGTCAAAATATAATTATCCAGTTACCGGCCAAAAGAAAAAGGTGAATTATTGCTGTTACTAAAACTAAACGTGGTTGGAACGGTAGCTTGGTCAAATTTAAAACCTGAAACAAAACACAATTTTAATTAATACACATCAAATCAACAAATCCTAAAATAACTAATCTTTAACTCTGTTTTAAATTAAATAAAAAATTAAACTTACTTTAAACTAAAAAATTAATAGAGTTGAGTAAAAAGAAATAGTATATGATTACTATAGAACATTGTTGTAAGCTAAGAGATTGCTAAGTTAAACAAAACTAATTGAAGTAACAGAATTAATAATATCTATCCTTTTTTTAACATGGATAAAATTGAAATGTGTCAAGTTAATAATTTTTAGTAATAAGTCATAATCGTTAAAATTTGAGAAGCAAATTATTCACTTATGTATTACAAAACACTTTTATATATTATTTATACATTTTAAATTTCTAATACAACATTTTTTTTAGCATCCTAACATATTAATTTAAACAAGTTAAGAGTTCAATTTTTAAGCTTATTGGAGTCCATGAACTTATGAAGTGTTACTACTTAGGAATATTATGTAATATTGTTACTTATGTTACATATGTCACTGAAACAAACTCAATTCTATGTCTGTTGTCTAACTTCTGAGGTGCAAAATAAATTTACAACTTCTGACAATAAAATTAAAAATAGTGTACAGAAATTGCATATTATCAGCTCATTGATAACATATGATTTAAGTTAAATTAACAACAATACCTGCTAGTTTTTCTTTCTTTTTGTTTTCAACTTCAACGCGTCGTTGCTCTGCTACGACCATTAGTTCATTAATAGATTTCTGTTGGTCACTATTTAAATGGTTAGTGAGTGCTAGGTACCAAGCAGGGTCATTTTGTTGGATGCTTAACAACACAGTTTTAAACGAGATGTATACATCAATTGTTTCATCAACATTATTATGGTCTATATCCAGTGGTGTCGTATATACTTCAAGTACAGTCTCTTCAAGTGGTTCATATTCTTCATCCTCACTATCACTGTCGTCATCGGCATTTTCAGAATTCTACCACATTTGTAAAAAAAAACACATTAAAAAGTTAATTTTTAACGAGTTAAATTCAACATACAACTGTCATAAATAAAGGCTTTCTCTTTTCATTTGCAAACGATATAGATTCATCGATCTCATCTTCATCAGTAGCCAGTTCTAAAATTAAAAATGTATTTCATACGACAATTTTACAAAAAATTAGAATTTTTTTTATAACTTACCATTTTCAGTATCTACTTCTTCTTCATCACTCGTTTCATCATCGTTTTGATTTTCTCTATCTAAATTAAATATTTTAAAGAGTTTTAAACATTTATAAGGATTTTTTAGTCGAGTTAACTACAAATCATAATAATATAGTGTAATTGTATAATAAAAAGTACACCAAACAATAATCTATACTAGTTGTGTCATATGAGGACTTCACAATAATTTTTTTATGATTATAAATACAACAAATTAATAAACACAATATTTTTTTTTGTGGCAAATTAAACCTTTACCAACACAATTATTTATACAGGATGTAACAGAAAGATATGACAAATGAAATAACTTGTACTCTAATCAATATTTAAAAATTTTTTTTTGTACAGAAAATAAGAACATTTAAATTTTTATTTAAATTTTTTTGAAAAAAATAGTTTTAGCGTTTACAGTTTTTAATTTGAGTAATCCGTTTGCGACTTATGAACATTTAAATAATCATACAATTTTCTGCTACTGTAAATTTAATTAAAACCGAAAGTAAAAACCAGTAGTCGAGATGACTTTTTTTATCTGAAGTTAACGATATTCCATATTATTAACTCTATGCGATAACCATATCTGTATACTGATAATAATATCATGTACAATTTATAACCCCTAGACAGAAGGTCATAGATGATAAAGAATATGGTTATCGTATTTGTATTGTATTCATTCTGAGACGACTGATTAATAATTTATATTTATTACTTTTTGTTTTGGTAAATTACCAGGTAGCAGAAAGTTGAATGAATATTTAAACGTTTATAAGTCGCAAACGGATTACTCAAATTAAAAACTGCAAACACTTAACTATTTTTTCATTATGTTTATAAATTGGCTATTTTGATTTTTTTCAAAAAAATTTAAATTTTCTTATTTTTTGTACAAAAAAATAAAAAATAGCTTATGTTATAGTTATAATAGTTCATGTAATACAAACGTCTATAAATAATATGAAAAAAAAAATTAGAATAAAAGTTATTTCATTTGTCATATCTTTCTGTTACATCCTGTATATTTATTTAATTTTACAATAACTATTCTTGCTTGGTTACTGCGCCAAATATGTTTATCCTAAGTCCTAATTGTGACATATCATTCATAATAACCTAAACTTGCATGTTATAAGTATCGATTTAACATTTATATTAATAAGTTTATTTCTTTATAAAGTACATGCGATTCTAAAATTTTAAAGTGCCTTCATTTTACTCATATCAACATTATCATAGTAAGTAAAACTATAACCAAAATTAATTTAGTAGTTTTATATTTCATTATGTCATCTAAATCAGCATGCTTTACTTTATTACTTGTATCAGGAATGAATTTGAAAAATAACTTTTTAACAAAAAGGAATTTTAAGTTATAAGTGAGTGAAAAAAAAAATTGAGATATAGTTTTGCAATTTTATTGCCATTCAAAAAATAGATAAAATGTTTTTAAAAAAAATGAAATATCAATATTGATTTTACAAAATCAATAATAGGGACAAAATAAATTTTTAAATTGCATGTATCAAATTTAAAAATCTGTTTAAAAAAAAAACCCATCAATTAAAAATAAATCTACCAGTTTAACAAAATAAAAAAGTGTGCTCAAGCTTTATACTTACTAGTGTATGCACGATTAAGTCCATCAAATAGCATGAGCATTGAAGGCACAATTTGATTGGCATATTGATTTACAGCAATAGGTCGATTTGGAGATAATGCCATTAACGTGAGCAAACCCATAACACATAATTTTCGATCATGAATTCTATACATATAAAAATAAAATCGTAGTACCAACCAAAACAGAATATTTTTTTTTTTAGTATTAAACTAACCCGAAAAAGCAGTCTGTATCCTGTAACCATTGTCGGATAAAATGTGCAGAAATAGATTCACTTGTTGACATAGACATTTGTAATTTATCAAGTGTTTCAAATAATAAATGTGGGTTGTAATAGACAGCAGCTACAATCACTTGAAGGCACATTGCTCGTAATTCGGATGATTTAATTTCTCTAACTAGTCTTTGCAAAACTACCTCAACAATAGGTGGTATACACTAAAAATAATAGTAAAAATATTTTAATGTTTATTTTAATACATATTAAAATGAAGTTATTAATTACTCGATCAATTCGGCCTTTACATTGCAAAACTATAACCTCTAATAATTTTCCAGCATGACATTCAGCTTCTTCACCAGACTCCGATGACAAAACCTAAAATTATATTATGTTTTACATTTTAAATTTAATATTTTCAAAAAATATTAATTTTAATAATAAGTTACTTACAGTTTTGCACATATTAAATATAATTAACATAAAACTTTCATTTGCAATTAAAATTTCTGTGCCGATAGTAACATAGTTGTGAAGACAAGGCATCATATCAACAAAATAATCAATTCCATCATTTTGAAAAACCTAAATAAACAAGTCATATAAAACAAAATATTTTAAAAGATGGTTTTACAAATCTACAATATATTTAACATACAAGTATGTTAAAAATTGGTTATCTAAATTTAAAATAAAGTAAAATTTTAATTCAAAATCCTATACTCTATAGCCGTAAGTTGAACCACTTTTGCGTAGCATACTGAGCTGCCGGAACGTTCCCCCCAGGTCGGATAATGATGGTCTATGATTGGTCGGCGATCGAAGGTACTCATCGTAGTAGGCAGCTGCTCTATGCAACGACACCACTAGCACTCCAAAGACGCAGCCATGACCGGTTTTCGTCAAGCGGGTGGGTCAACTTATGGCGAATAGAGTATATACATGTTTTGTTTCCATGACTTAATACATTTGGGAATATTTAAATAACGTACTTTATATATTATTTCCAAAATTTTCCACATGTTGTCTGACACTTGTAGGTTGGTTAAATCACATACTAAGTTTAAGGCTTCTTCATAGTATTCTAAAACAAAAAATTTATTTTTTAACATATTATATCTTTTAATGTTTGTTATTTATTCATTTACCAATACCAGTATCAGGTGTATTGAAAATTTGTACTATGACGTCCAATACAACTGGTTCAAGAGCTGCTAAAGTTTGTGGTTGCTCATCATTCACACTCAATATGGTTTCTATACAACTTAAAATACTCATACCAGTTATTTCTTTTTTATCATTCATATCATCAGACCGAAGAACTTGAAGGAAGGTTTTTGTCTAAAGTAAAAAAAAATTAATAAAAATAAATGCATAAACCATAAATTGCAAAATTTTGAATACGACAATGGGAAGTTTGAAATTAATATGTATCTTATTTTGGATGTTTCATTAAGACTAATCAAAAAATATATATACATATTTGATTGAACAATGAACTTCCAAGCCATGATAGTAAGGTTTTTTTAAGAGGCCATGTTATATAACATCTAAATTCATTATCAAAAATTCAACAAATTTTCTATGAAATATTATTAAAAACATAAGATTGTGTATTTTAATATAATATAATTTAAATCGAATATAATTTCATTATTAATATTTTAATAACTTACAAAAATTTTATTTTTCTAGTCTTTGCCACTTAAAAGTTGATAAATAGATTTAAGCTGATGACTAATTGGTAATTTATAATAGAAAGACCGACTTGGGATTTGATTTAAATTATTACAGTTATACTTAAGTATTAATAATTTATTCATATTAATTAAAATACATACCAAATTCTGACAGATATCATACATAATTGGTGCAAGTGTATCAAAATAAGTAGCAATAACTTTTTGCACAACACTAGTAATATCATCATTCTCAGTTTGTTGAAGAACTTGTAAAAGTTCAAGTGCAATTTCTTTAATCTGCAGAGAGAACGATAGCATTAAATACCTATTAATATTAATATATATTTTTAAATTTAAAATGTACATACTTTAGGCTCTAAAAGTTGTTCAACTTTGTTTTCAGCAATTAATAATGCTTGGATTGCTAATCCAGCTTGAACCTTAACAGGAAGTTCTTTATCAGATAATAAAGCGTTAGTACATAGTGATGCTAAATCTATCCAAACATTGTCATTGCTAATTTTTATTTCACAGATGTGTTGTATAAACCAAGAAGCCTAAATAATAAGAAAACATTAAAACAATTATTCAAAATGTGTACATTACTAAGCAATTAAAATACTTACTCTAGCTCTTAAGTGGCCGTGTGGACTTTGAAAAACTGGAAACACGTGTTGATATAGCATACTACTTACTTGATCCTTGTACATATCTTTTTTAAATATGACATCAGCTAACGCTCCAAGCTTTGAAATAACCACAATTAATACAAAATGTATAACTAATTAAATACAGCTAATAAAAATATAGCGTTACCATATGAAGAGCTCCATCTTTTTGAGATGGAGTGGCGTCAATTGAAGTAATGACACCAACAATGAATTGAACTGCTTTGGGTAATATGTCTTTACGTTTTTTACAAGCCGAATGTAACACTGTTTGACCAGCCATTACAGGAGATATTAAATCCTCAAAAATGTCTATTTTAAAATCATATGGTTTAATTAATGTAAGTTAAAAGAAATAAATGTTTTAAAATTAATATTATACCAAATTTCTGAGAAATGTATTCTTGTGGATCACTTTCCCACAATTCTTGATCACATTCTGAATGACACATGAGAGGAAATATTACATCTTGAATAATTGCAGCAATATGTGGTTTAATCAATTTCCAGGTAAGTCCAATACTAACACTAAGGTGGTAAAATAAAATAATGATGAATATTATACTTTTCATAATTTAAAATGTAAATTATTAAATATTTTGCTTATAAGGAATAATAGTGATATTAAGCTAGTGTAAAATTATTTACCATTGGTTCAAATAGTGCAAACACATTTGCATGACTCTAGGAGGAATATATACTTTGTTTCGGTATTGATCTAAAATTCTTAAAATTAGGTCTATAGCTCCCGCAGCAAAATTCTTGACATAAAATATGGCGAATTGCTGATATTCTTGGGCAACACTGCCAGGACTTCCATACCTTAAATTAATAAAATAAGAATTAGGAATAGTTGTAATTATTAGTATAACCAGTGGCGAGTATCTCGAAAAATATAACAGATTATCACTTAACATTACCCCTTACCAGTATTTAAGGTAACCCAATAAATTACACATTACATAAAAAAACCTTTTTAACCAACCAACATTTAAAATCTATTCAAATGTGATTTTTTATTTTTTTACAACTGGCCATAAAAAAACTATTAGGTTTTAAAATGTATTCACTTCACATATACCATGTAGTATACTAGTATGTACTAAGTATGAGTGAGTGAGTACATTTTATTATTATTCACTATATCAGTTACTCTCAACCGAGGTGTAGCGACCACTTTGTCAGTCGTTAGCTGATTATTTAGGGTTACCAATATATAAAATATCTGTAAATAAGATAATTTATTTAAATGTTTGCTAAAAAATAGAATTTTTTAAAGTTGAGATTGTTATGTGTTTTTTAAATTAATTAATTTGATATTTGTGTTCAGGTTCATTATTGTTATAATGTTGATTACAATTTTTGTGGTTGAAAACTAACCTAACCTTTTAAGATATGCGATAAGCCGTCACCGAGTATAACTATATTTAATATATTTTACCTTTCAAAAATTCTATACATAGCATGTAATGCCCATTTTTTAATCTTCCACCAAGGTAATTGGTCTATCTCACTATGATCGATTTGACTCGCTTCATCTGGTACTGGATTACACACAATTATGCCTAACAATTCCATCCATTTGGCAAAGGTATTTTTTTCCATTAGATCAGGACTTATTGTGAACTGTAAAGTAATTAAGTCACATATCATTATGAAAAAAAAATTATATTGGATTAGGAATTATTGAGATTTTTCTTACCTGTACTAGTTTGAAATAACTTTTTATTACAGTTTTCTGCAATGCAACAGACTCAGCAGAGGAATTATTAACTATAAGAACCATTACATTGTATACACCCGGTAGCAATACTTTGACTGCAGCATGTATAGGCGATTTGTCTGCCTTATGATATTCAAAGGCTTTTATTAAAGCTGAAAAACCAATTATACCGGCCATCCAATAAGATGAATTATCACTTTTTAAGTATACATCAATCTTTTCAACTAAATTTGTCCAACGTCCAGGAAAATCGTGTTTTAACATTGTTACCAAACATACGGTTAACTGAGTTCTAAAATCGATAAAACATTTTTTTATGACATAGGTAATATAAGTACAATACGAAGAATCATTATTTACCGTAATAATTCTGGTACTTGAACTATAACATCTAAAATAGTATCTCTTATTATTATTCGATCTTGTTCGTGAATTGTAAATTTATTTGGTTCATCTTCACGAGTTGCCCAACTTTGGTACATTAAATTTTTCAGATAAATAGCACCTTAAATTTTTTAATATATAAGCACACATGAAGATAAATAATTTTTTAACATTAGGGTTGATCATTTTTTTTTTTTTTTGGTACAAGTATAATACCATAATATTTAAGTACTGTATGAAACAAAGGTATAATCAATTTTTTTATTTAATTTAGGGAAATATTTATAGAGAAGAATTAGGATCTTAAACTATAATCCATATTATTATGATTTTAAAGTGATATTATGAGTTAGAACCTTTTTAAGTATTTCAGTTAATGATAAAATATCAATTCACATTTTAATACAGTCAACTCTAATTTACATATTTGAGATTTCTTACTTGCTTGTCTTGTAGACATTTCAATATCAGTAGAAACAACAATTCGTAATAGAGCTGGACTGAATCCAGCAATTTTGTGTATCTAAAAATAAATAAAATATAGTTAGGTAGGTTCATAATGTTTATGTCTCAGGTATATTTTGTACAATATGCAGTTTTGAATTTATACAAAGGCATGTTCAATGTTTTCAGTACAATAAATATAAAATCAAGAATTGAAGAACGGAAAAAGATATACTATGAAAATATTGTTGACATCAATTTGATATCAACAGGTAGATTCATTTTTATAATTATAGTAAGTAAAAGAATAAAGGTTATCTCAAGAGACAATTTATTAATGATGAGGTTGTATACCTAAACAATTTTTTTTTTAACACATTTAAAAGATTTTGATTACAGAATCTATTTAAAACGAAATGTATTGAGTAATGCAATCGGTCATCCAAAGTCTATTACCCATGGTATATTTAATGACAAGTAGGTAAAAATCTACGGTTCGGTTATCATTCAGTATGTTGACGGACAAAACATTTGAAACGCATTAGGTCATGGTTTTAATTTTTTTTTCTGTTTGCCGTCAATTGATCCAATCTACTGCCTACCAAATTGCTAGTCATAATTAAACGCCTGTTTGACAATAACGATGATGTAATTACACATGGTGGCAAAAATACTATAATGAACGATAAGCACCGTTGCACTTTGAGGAGACTACAATGAAACGAATAATGGTCAAAGGCGACACACGAATGTGAAAAACGTGGCTGACAGTGGAACCGTGATCCCGGTTTTCGGTTGCGCCGACCGACTACGATTCTGACCCGGGCGCTAAAGCATGCATCGATTGACCCAAAAAATCCCACAAGAAAAATGGTTAATGGTTAAAACAAAAATTTGCTGTCCAACCAAACTCATAATAATTAGTGCGATAAATCACATAACCTTCAACCGTATGCATGACGCATGTGGGTATGTTATTATTATTATTATTATTATTATGGGTGCACGGGCCGGGTGCAGACAAAAAGCATGCTTACACGGTGAAGCTGTTCCTCGGCCACAAGCCTATGCTCCGTGTAGAGCGTGGCATTCAGCAGACTGGTGAGCTTATCGAAGTCCATGGCGTCCATAGGTTTGAGCAACAGCGGCGGAGTCGTTTCCGAGTTCCGACTGACCGGGTACGCTGTTACGATGCGCACACGTAGCAAACTAAATCGGTATTCGGTTTCGGTATTAGATATCGGTAAAAGTATGCGCGTGCGGTGCGTGTGTGTGTGCGTCTGCGGTAACGATGTAACTCGAGGGCCGAGGCGGCGACGCTCAGTTGAGTGTTGACTGTTGAGTCAGTTCGAACAAATCACGTGATGACAAAAATCGCATTCCATTTTCTTGATCAACACGACACCCGCCATAATGGAAATCGTTTTTGTTTAATTTTTTATCAACAGTGCTTCCCAAAAATGAAAAAAAAAAAACAGAAAAAGAATGGACCACCGTGGCGGCCAAGCGGTCTTACGAGCGCCGTCCTATGGCTACACTGTACGAAGGTGATCTCGGCCAGCGATATTATCACAATATCACCTTGTGGCCGAATGTGCAATGGGCATATGTTTTATCTTTAAATACCTACATATTATATTGAGAAAAAAATTATTACAGGATTCGGCGCATTCGCGATTTGTCAATTCTGCCGTTGCTCGTTCTAACCCTACACCAAATTATACTTCTTCCAGAGTCCGGACATTTTTTTTTCGTTTTACCGGGCCACCGCGGACAACCATCACTATGAGTTACTGGAGAGTCGCTGGATTGAAGTAATGATATTTGTCTTTTTAGAGCTGTGTAATTGGGCTCTGAGCTGTGGCGTACGTTTTGCACGGGCGTAGGTACCGCCGCTTTTCCTAGACCTTACAACGATAACGTCAAAACCTATCGTTTCCTGGTATAATTCTATGGCTTCACTATTTCCAATTTTTACCCGTATTTAGAATTATTTTGTTTGCCGGTGGTCAAGTTTACCGTGTTTGTATCGATTTCAATCTGAGTATAAGCTCAGCTTAAAATAGTTGTCGTTCAATCCCTTATGTGAAATACGCCGAACATGAGATATGTTAAATATTTATGTAATTAATATCCAAATTTCGTTGTTGCATTCATTTAAAAGAACATTTTTGATATGGAATAAAATGTACAAGTCAAATGTAGTTTTTATCATTTTCCATTTGACTAATATCAAAATCAAGAACCATACAAGCCCATAATGTACAATAGCAACACATTCTAACCACCACTTAAGAACGCAAATTCCATGACCCGGTTTTCCTTTATGCCTGATTACGGCACAATGCGGGTCATGTGACCATGTCGTCAAAGGCTTATAACTCGGTGTCATATAGATCACCCTATGCCTGCACGAAATACTTTCCAAAAGTATGGTCCTTGTTCTCACTTTGTCAAAACACAAAACTGTACATTTAAATAATAAATATTACATTTAATCACCACTGTGCCACATAAAAATGAACTCAATATAAATTGTCAAGCTTACATTTAGGTATAAATGATTTTGTGTTAAATTTCTTTTTGTATCATTCTTTATATATTCAAAACTCAATACTATGATAAACTTAAAACTTGTAGGTATATTACATTAATTTCTCTTGTTGATTTTAGCTATGTTAATTATTCTAACATTGCCGCAAAAGTTGTAAGGCGGGTGTTAAAACCAGAACTCCAAGCCAATGCAGCCAAACGCGATGAAACACATGTAAAATTCACTCCATGGGTCAAAGGAAAGCCATCCAGTAAGTATCTAATTTAATTAAATGAATTTATTAATTTTCAATATGTCACCTGAGAAGATGAATAAACTTAGTTTAAGGCAAATCTGAAATTTTAATTTTATTTTTTCTTAAATTCGTATATTTTGGTGTATTATACTTGTTATAAATTACTTATAACATAAATATTTTTAGTACATATAAATATACACCTATTTTCAATGGTGGACTGGGGCTGATGGGATGACGCTAAATTTCCTGGAGGCCTGGCTTGATATTCATGTTCATGGCTTGACAAGCTATAAAAATAAACCAATTTTTGTTTGAATCACCCCAGCCTGAAATATTGTTCTAGTCCGCCCTTGCTTTAGAACGGTGTTTCCCAACCTTTTTTTACTCAACGCCCCTTTTAAATTTTAAAAATATACTGCCCCCCAATAAATTTTTTTCAAAAGATTAATATTTTATTTTTTAATAAGCTATTTCATTAAAGAAAAAAATATAATTTAACATTTTAATGCTACAATTAAGTTAATTTTATATTTAAATACCTACTAATTTGATTTCAAAATAAAAACGTAAATGATAGATGAGCGTCCCCCTTAACGCCATCTCAGAAAACTGCCCCCTTCAAGATAAAAAAATGCCCACAAGGGGGCGGTAGCGCTCATGTTGGGAATCACTGCCTTAGAACTTAATATCCAAAAATTGTAATCAACTATTAAGCCGGGGGTACACACATGCAACATTTGTGCGTAACACAACGCTGTAACGTAACATCTTTTGATGCGATCGACATTTACCGACAACTCATGGAACGCGAGAATGTTGCAAGTGTGTACCCGGCTTCACAAAATCATCATCATATTGATGGATTATACATTTGGTTAGCCCCATTCAAAAATACTATCAAAATATTATAATATCTATACTGCTTCCACATAGCCTCTAGCTAGAATTTTACTTGTAAAACACGTGAATGTCTACTTGCATTAACTTTTAAAAGAAGAAGGAATGCAGATATTTTGCAGATTCTCGATCAAGATATCAAAATCAAAAAAAAAATTGCATTTGTACTAGGCTTCTGCTATAAAATGCTTTAAATCAAGTGTCAAACTATGAATCAATAATAAAATTAAAAAAACTGATATTATTTTTAGAAATATTTCATTATTATAGATTTATTTATAATATAGAAGTTTCTTAATTCTATGAACTATATATACAAATTGTAATATTTCAGATAAGGAATAATTGTTATACATTTTTAGTAAGTTATAGTGTGTTTTCAGTTTAGCGAGTTTCAATTTTTGCATGGTTGATTGTTTCAATATATACTAATCAATAATAATTTAAAAAAATAGATTTGTGTTCATTAGTATCATGGTTTGTTTTTTGTTATATGCATTGTTAATAATATTTATGAAAAACAATACATTTTTTATTTATTTATTACGCTTAATATATAAAACGTTTTTTTTTTTAAATTGAATGATTATTTTTATAGATTTTAGACAACTAAAATAATTCTATAAATATTTGTATATTTATTTATTTTTTTTATTTTTTCCTTTTAGAGCCAGGCCAATAGTCGATTTAACAACAATGACACATTCAAAGTTTTAAGTAAAATTCAATGTAATATGTTTTTTTGTTAAACTGAAATTAATCAATTTAATAATTAAACATACATATTATTTACGTCAGTAATGTTATGATTATGTATAATTATAAACATTCATTACAAATAGGTGTTTTTTTCCTATGTAGAAAAGCTGGAAAAAACTTTTTTAATAAAAATGTAAGGTTATAATATATTAAATTTGTGTTATGTTTATTTATAATTATACTTGTATTATTCATTCTTCTTCTTCACATGGCTTTTAAAACTCTTAATAGTTTTTTCTGCCACTACAATATTACCGCTCATAATATATCATTGTTATGTACCATTTCTCTCCATTATTTCCATCTTACTTAGGTAATTAGGTCTTCTTCTACTACATTGATCCATCTTCCCTGAGATCCTTTTCCAAACTTCTTAGGTATATTTATATATTTTATACACACAAATACAATATTTTAAAATGTAATGTTTTCGGCCAAAATTAATTCAACCTATTGTATTTCTTAGAGTAAAATATATAACATTATTTGTCCATTATATGACCGCCTTCTTTAAAAATTGTTTTTTGTATACATTGATCTCAAATTTAACATATCCATATTATAATAACACACATGACACCTAATGGCTAAAGTTCAGCAGAGCGGTACTTATAGCTACTTGCCCACCTAATTTTTGCACAATCCGTACAAAATGAATTCCATAAGAAATATTAATTGAATTATCATCTGAAGAGTAGTTAAAAAGAAGTGTTAGGAATCAGAAGCAGTTTAAAACCAAGGTCTTCATGAACTTATTATTGAAGGTAATTTTAATATTAAAATATTATTATATTATTAAGTATATAATTTAGATACGAAACAGAGCTATGATTTTACAATGTTGTTTATTTTTGTGTCAAACCTTTTGGTGCAGTAAAAATGCATAATTTTTTTTCATCAGCATCTATTTTAGTAGAAAATTGAATATAATTGGTACTTTGGGGGTCAAAAGTAAAAAACGTCCAATAGTTTTGAAAAATAAATAAAAAATTATGGAAAAACAGAAATTTTTGACAACATTTATTATTTGGTATAACAAAATATAACGTTTGTAGATTAATGAAAATTTAGTTAAAGAACTGTATACTCTAATTGATGTAAATGTACACACTCGAAGAATTTAATGTTTGTTGCGACCTTATTAAGGTTAAAAACTGTTAAGCTAATGTGTGTGTAATAAAAGCATATTACAATATTTACAGTAAACTCAATTATCTGAGAAACTAAAAAATATGAATTATGTATACATCATTACATGAATATACTAAAAGGAATTATTAGAAATTATCTTAAGTCTCAAAGTATAACCAAAAAACCTGTATTTCTGACAATACCCTGTCCCACCCACCTAAGGTTTTCAAAACTAGAAGATGTATAATTATACTTTTTTTTTGTCAAGTTTTCCTCACAAAATGAGATTTTGATACTCAAGTTTACTGTTTATAATAATTACAGATACCTAACTCATTAAAATATGGTAGAGGCCTATTACAAAGAGAACATAATTAATGTTTTTTTTTTTTTATAATTTATTATAATATTTGACACAGTATTCCATACAAATCTATTTTAATAATAAATAATAAACATACATTTTTAATGTGTGCAATATTTTAGTCAACATGTTTGCAGCGTCACTACATAAATTGTAAGGTAGCCGTGACATATTTCAAGATAACTGCCATAAACATATCTCGATACATGACTATGTAAATTAGTATTATAATACTAATAATTATTAAGTAGTAACAAACCTATTGATAAACTAGAAGTGTTTCCCAACCTTTTTGTTATGGTGACCCATAAATTTACTGCTTGTAGGTTATGCGACCCCCCACCCCCCCCAAAAAAAAGTTAATGTAGTATTATCATTGATTTTATAATATACTATATTATATTATAGTAAATTATAAAATCAATGGTATTATTAATTATTATTTTTATTGTAAGCAATTTTATCCTGCCTGGTGGAACTGGTACCACCAGATGTAGTTGTACAAACAATAAATTTATCCGTTGAAAAATTAAAGTTATATATATATTATATACAATTTGAGTATTTAAAAATGAGTGTTTAATCACAAACTAAAACTTTTCGTTCGTACTACTCTCATAGTCTCAATGTACTGCTTACAATTATTTTCATATATATTTTAATTATAGGTCACGACTGACAAACACTAAAGTAGAAGTGAAGGACTCAATCTATTCATTTATTCAACAACATTTGAACAACTTAAACATTTTAAATTACCTTTTGCACAGATCTATATTTCCAAGTAAACACATATCAACAAAAATTGTAAATGTAACCCATTTTGGTCTCCTGCCCCATTTAAATAACATAAATTAAAATATTTTGTTTCAATAATAAACCAATAAATAATATATACATGTATAAATAATAAAACTAGTTACACATTTTTTTTAAATAAATATTTCCTTAAATAGGAATATAACAATAAAATAACTAATAATTGTCTTGATCAATCACAAATTTAATTGTTTGATTTCAGAGTACCATCATTGTTTAATAAATGATCATTAACACACTTTGGACCACTACCTAATTTAGTGACCATAATATACTTCAAAAGATCCTTATCTTTGGGCTTAAATCCATATGGTTTTACCTAAAACAAATAATAAAATTACAATTACAAAATTGATACATATCGTTATACTTCATAGAATTACAAACTTTAAAAGGTATCGTTGATTGGATTCCTCGTAAATATGAAGAATTAGGTTGCTCAGATGGGAAAACATTTACCAATTCCGACATAAACAAACTCAGATCATTTTGTTGAATAAATAAAAAAGCATTTGGACCAGCATCAAATGTATAAGAAACCTAAAATAGGCATACAGCCATTATATTATAGACCACTTATAACAACCAGAATATGTGATAAATGAGGTTAAAAATAGTCATCTACTTTTATTTGACCAACAGCTTCATTGTAATCATGAATAAAAGATATTATTTCATGTGATACTTGATTTAAATAAACACAAGGAGGATATGTATCTAAACAAACAGCATGAAATTGATTACTGTCTCGCATTGTAATTTCAGCAAATTTTTCAAAATTTTTATTTGTTATGGCCTAAAACAAAAATATAGCATTTATACATTTATAATAAAATGTTTCAGAAATTATTTTACTTGAATGATTTCTTTTGTTCTTTCAGGTACACACTTTTGAACTCTGTATTTAAGTAATTCACTAGTTTTTACTGCTTGTTTCATTCCCACAGTACTACTAGTTTTTTTTTGAGAATCATTTACCTATTTAAAAGAATTAAAAATATGAATTATAATTTGTAATTTTAATAAAGTTTACATTTTAGTTGGGTATTCTACATTTATGTTGTGGTACTACATTTTGAAGCAATGATACATTGTATTAAAAAAACCATTCTGTGTGGAGTAAGGTTAAAACTGTGATTACAGTACCACTACAATTTCTATCAATTAACAGGAAGTTTGATTTTAAATATTAACTCTAAAGTATTCAAGAAAAATACTATAAAAATATTTTTAAATGTAAATTTTTCACTCAGAATGTATCATAACACTATTATAAAAGCAGCATATTTAAATGAATAGACATAAAAAACCTATTTTACCACAAGTATGATAACTCTCATTTCAGGCCAGTGTGTATCAGCAGCAATTTGAACTGCAGTTGAATCTGAACCTAGGTCATCAATACCAGCCTTCCAATGAACAAATCCTCCATAAATACTTCTACATGCACTTCCACTACCTTGTCTTGCTATAGATGGTAAATCTTCATCAACCAAGCCAAAAGCATTTGCTAATGTGTATACTGTTGAAATATTTAAAATAGCTATACATTTTTAAGTTCAGTTGTTAAAAATGATTTTTGAAAATGTACAAACCAAGACAAGCATAACCAGCTGCTGACGAAGCTAGACCTGCCGCAGTAGGGAAATTATTTTCAGAACAGACCCTTATATTCCATTTTGCTTCTTGACTATTTTTTCCTTTTCGTACTTTGATTAAATTTCTTACTGAAAAAAATACATTGCCTAGAAAACTAGTTCCAATTTTTGTTTTTACAGATATAATTCTATATAACAATTTGTAGTAGAAATGAAAATTATAAATTAAAGTTATTTTAAAATAAAATTACTAAGGGCAATTTTTACAAAAATATAGTATTTCCATTTATGGTACAATATAATATTTGAGTAAAAAATAATAATTTATAGTCGATCAAGCAAACAATATAAATAATAATAATACCTACCTATATGGACTAATTCAATTTATAAGAAAAACTAAAGATAGTTTTGTAAAACTTATAAAATAAAATATATAACTTTTACATTATAATCATTATATTTATTATAAACTATTATAATTTATAAAACTATATTTTAATTCTATATTAATAAATGTCATTAAAATACAGTCTTACTTAGATCAAAGCACTTTTTCAGACGTTCGTTTGTTTCAATGGACATAATCCTGTAATTTCATTTTCATTTAGTTTAAAATTAAACAAACCTATAATATTTCATTAAATTACACATGATAAATATAGGTATTATGATAATAAATATGGTAGTTTGAAGTATTTAAAATTCATATCCTGTTTTAAGAATAATATTATGATTTATTTATATTTTTTAAAATCAATCAGGTTCAAAATCTCAATTAGATTTATATTGTGATCAATGCAATTATAGTGCTGTACACGAACTTACTTAAATTATATAAAAAATAAATACGAACAATTATTGATGTTTTATTAATAAATATTAATTATAAGTCTGTCATTTTATTTTTTCAAAGCAATTCAATAGGGTCATTAAAAAAAAATATATATATATATCAATTGAATGTTTCCCATAGTTAACTAAATAAATACAATTAATGATTAAATACCGACTATTAATTATAATTAATTGCAATTTTATAGATACATTTTAATAGAAGAAAATAATATAACCCAAACTATTAATTTACAATAATTAAATGTTTTTTTTTAGATTCACATACTTATACATATTATTTAGATATAAACATAGCAGTACAATGTACAAATATATTACATAATTTATTTGATATTTATTATTGAATAACTGCATATCATGAAGTATTAATGAACTATGTGCATGGAGATTAATGAATTGTGTATATGAAGATTAATGCAAATATTTGAATTTAAATAAAATAAATAATTTTAAATTATATAAGATAGATAACATTTTACATAATTATAGTTCACATCATTCAATAAACTACTTAAGCGGAATACAATTATTATTAATGAAGTTAATTAATGTTAATATTATGGAAAATGTAAATAAATATTGTTTCATCTACAAGATTTTATAATATTATATAATAAAAAAAAATATATCTGATAAGTAGTTTAAATAATTGCGTTCAGTTCTGAAATAATAAATCTAGTTTATGGATTGGAAATATTTATATTCTGCAGTTCAGTTATGTTAATAGAGGTTAATATTTTAGTAGCAGAAAATATAGTGATCAAACAAATAAAAATATGGTTATTTAAAAATACCTAGAAAAAAACAATATAATACTCGCTATTCTTATGATAATCATACTTCATATTATATTATCTGACACGCATATATTTTCAGTAAATAAGGTAATATAATAGTCAAAGGAAGTCTACCAATAGACTATCTAAGCATAATATCTTACTAGTGAATCTAGACCAGTAGCGGATTGATGTCATTTTAAGGATCCATTGTTACTCAACATGACTAGTTCAACACGTCACTGGCTTCAATTTGAAAATGAGTAAAACCATTTTATAGAAAATTCATAAAAAAATTAAGTCACTTACTGCCCATTTAGCCAAACACTGTCTTCATCTATCAATGGTCCAGCAAGAACAGATGTCTTGGCATGCATCTATAAAAAAAAAGTTATAATATAATATATTCTTTATTTAGGCCTATTCTACCTAGCCAAGAAAAAGTATAATTTTGAAAGTAGGGCACACATTTTCTCCTTGATGTATTACAAAACAAAACTATTTTCATGAATTATTATAAACAATATCAAAATGTAATTTATGATAATATTAAAGCTTTAAAGGTATTTTCAAATTGTAGATACATAATTATTTCTCAATATATATTTTTTTAATATTGAATAATTTTTGAGCCCTTGGTCAGATACTCAAATGGACACCAGAAACTGCAGAAATAATTATTTGTTATACAAATATGTTATACTAGATGATTTTGTCTTTAGATAAAGGTTAGTATGATAATTTGAAACATTTCTTTCAAAGGCTTGGCAAATTTGGAAAAATAATGGCCTTGTTGTTTTTTGGGATTATAATGTGATCGCATTACTGTATTCGGGTACAAGTTTTCAGTATAAACTTACTTGATCACAGTCCAAAGTCAGACTGACCGAATCGTTTAGAGGCAGTATCAAGTGTTCATCTCTTTTTCCCCCTGTAAGTAGAAAAATAAAATAAAATATAATATAATAATATTATAATGTTCTAGATTATTTAGCACGGAGGAAAAGCGCGGGAACTCACAGTATTTTATGGCGGCTATGTTGACCGGTGCCACGCAAGTCACGACATTATCCATGACAATTCAAACGGAAAGACGACGACTTCGGCGAAGTCACGAAGACGTTATGAGAATTGGTAAGTTATCAAGTACACGCCACGTTGCTATTCTTTCGGAACGAGAACGTAATGTCAGAGTTGATCTCGACAGCGTGGCGACCAAGTAGCTACTAACGGTCGAGCGCGTCGGTCCGGCCGTACTTATAGTAGTAGTACGAAGTATGACTGTTCGAGTACGGTTACCGGGAGACGGTGGTCGGGTGGTGAGGTGTGTATTCGGCGCCATCCGCCAGGTGGTAGTAACCAATAACCGCGTAAGCGTGAAATGAGGTAGCGAGCGGCAAGCGCCGTCGTCACTCCTCACTGCACGGTGGTCAACAATCGTCGCGTTTGCGCTTTCGGCAGTCGGCGGCATTCAGGTATCTCTGCTTCACGGGAGCGGACGGCCGGTCATTGTTTTGTACTATATGGCCCGTGTTTCTGGTTGTATAGAAAAACACGACGGCGATTGACCTTGAACCGGTCGTGCCGAGGTACACATGGCCCACGGTTTATTATCACCGAGTAAAATACTCTTTGTTTACGTCACCTTCGCCGCCCGGATGGCTGATGATAAATTGATAACATCAGCCTACTCCAGCAGCTGAAAGTGCCCGAAACTCTGAAAGTTTTTTTTTTTGTTTTTTGCTAGGGAAGTTTTATTCGACTATTACTATACTATTTTAACGATGAATCACTACTAAACGTATTTGTTTGTTTTGTTTGTATACATTGTAATAATATTTTATAATATAATTATTGTCTATACGACGGCATGAAATGTATAAAACATTAAACAATTATCTCGATACACGGTCCGTAATGTTGTACTGTATATACACGCACACGGTCGTACAGTATTACGCGTAAACCAGGTACACACACGCACACGCGCGCGCGATTTATCGTTTTCCGCATTTAATAATATGTATTTTTATTGTTGTTGACGTATATTATAATATTGAACACGCACACACGAGCGGGCGGGCGCGCGCGGTCGGTCGGTCGGCACTCGGCAACGTTTAATGGCGCACTTGACTCGAGTCGGTTCCGACGGCGTCAACAATGTTCTTTTGACTTGAACCGCAGCGATCGCTGTTCGACGACACGAGAATTGACTTCAATTATAATATTTTAATCATCGACAACCGACGCAGTGTACCGTGCACCGAAGTCCGGAGATCGATCACACGACTACACCTCTATACCCGACGGACGAACAATAATAATAATACAGACAACTTATATAGCAACGATAATAAAAGTGACGAATTTTTGGATTTTATTTTACTCGACCCTCCTCCCGCCATTGTTGTCGCCGTTTTCATGGGTGCGTTTCACTGTAAATCTTGTCAGAACGGCGAGAATGTGACGAACATGTTCGGTCAGGATGGTGGCGAACGAAGACGGTTCATATTTGGCAGGCGTCGTAGCCGCAGCGGTTCAGTCAGACAGACCGATTCGCTCGTGCTTCAGACGTTGAGCATCATCAAGAATTTGGGACTTATCGAGAAGTAAGAGATTCTGGTGAAAGATAAGTTTGTGTATTCAGCAATTATTTGTTGACACGTACCTACCCACTATAATATCCATTTCTTCTATTTTCCCTCAGTTAACTACCTAATTATACTATACCATTATATAAGTATACTTAGTATTTAAGCTACTTTAAAATATGAATTTGTTGAAAAATCCTGAAAAACCATTAATCAATTTCAATAATCAAATCTCTACTTCATAATATGTATTTATTTATTTTTTTTATAAAGTAGGTACATACAACGTATTCAGTATCTAACAATTTGATCATTTTCCATTCACATCAAAAATTTAAACAATATTAAAATTAAAATAGGTATATTATAATTTAACCTTGTGCGGGACCATACGTCAGTTATAGAATGGAAGCCACAATAATCAAAGTATGACAGCCCTTATAATTGTATTTTTACCGTGATTTATACTCGTATACCAACCTGTTAAATAATTTTAAATTACCTACTACCTATACCTATAATTAAAACTGTATAGTAAGGGTAATCTATATTAAGTTTTATTTTATTACATCCATAAGAATATGTATATACCTCAACAAATAATCTATTACAAACACACTATTGACTCAACAAAATAGAAGAATAAAAAAACCAGAAAATTGTACTGATTTTTAAATATGTATATTAAAAAGGGTTTTTATTCTTTAAAAAATCCAGTGACTTTTCAACTAAATCTAAAATAAAAAATGGAATAGATAGGTAATCAGATTTCCTTATTGATATTTTATTGTCTTAAAATGTTATAAAACCCATAAGATATCTACTAAAAAACTCACTTATTTAATGTATGTGTAAGATGCCCTGTGATAACCACAACTTTTTTTTGTAGGATTTCATAAAAAAATAAATTATTTTACTACATTTTTTATTTATATGTGACCTTTTTAACCTTATATTAAATTAATTTTTCATGCAATAATATTTTCAATGAATGCCTCATTACAGAGTACCTATATTTTAATTGCATTTAAAATGATATTCCCTAATAAACAGATAAACATATTTTGGTCCATCTAAATAATTATAATTACCTAAATTACAAATTTAGAATTTTTTTTAAATTTTCTTATTTTATTTACTAAGGTCCTGTGGCATTGGTTCAATTGTTTTGTAACTATTCTAATTGTTTTATTAAGAATATATGGAAATAAAGGTACCTAAATTGATTAATTATTATCACCTTTTTTTAAATTAAATTAATTACTATTAATACATGTTTATAATAAAAATGTTAGCAGACTTAAATATTTATGCAATCAATGACATACTAAGTATCTCACTAACATTATGAGTTATGATAAACATTTTACTGTAGGAATGTAGGATAATAGCAAGTCTGTTTACTATAGCTTGTTAATTAAATCACATTTTTTGAGATTAACAATAAATCTGTTTTTAAATGTACCTGTACAAAATAATTTGTACATTTAAATTATTATTTTATAATAATTTACTTAAGATTGTCCTCTGAATATAATAAACATGCTTTATTTTGTTATATAGGAATAAGTATTTTTTTTAAAGTACAAACATTAATTATACCTACTATCTGAAATGTATTTTTAATTACGGTAAATAATGTATTGATAAATGTGTAATTTGAATACTTCGAAGAAAATAAAAATATATATGTATAAAAAATTGGATTTAGTTAGTACAATCAGTTTAACAAAACTGGTTCCTTCAAATGCTCTATATCCAAATAAAATAATATTGTCACAAATAATCAAATGTATTTGAATGTACTATTTCCAATACGAAATGGTTCTCAACATTTTTAAAATACTAAACTATTTAAATCATTGCACAAATATCAACCAAACACCTTTCTTCTTTCATGAATCCAAAAACATTTATTAACCCATATTTTTGCTAATTTGGTACCTACTATCTTTGAAAAGCTTGTTCTAAAAAAATGTTAAATTATCAGTTATTTTAACTGCAAATAGGCATTGCCCAACACATAACCAAATTAAAATAAGTTATAGTAGGTATAAGTAAAAAATTCAAAGGCTGAATTGTTAAAACTGCATTTGTCTAATCTTTGCTGAAAAAAAATTGCAACTGGTAATTGGTATAAATATATTCTTATTTGAAAGAAAAAAAACAATTAGTTACTGTAAAGGAGACTCTGCATAGGTATTTTTCTATTCTAATTTATTATTCACAACTACCTACCTACCTATTTTTTCTTTGTCTTAAAATTACCTAATTTTTTTTTCGTCATTTTTAAAACAAAGTAGGATAAAACAGAAAAATGGTCCAAATTTGAGTTAATTCAGTTTTTGTTTTTATAAAATGTACCTATCTAAAACTTGATCAATATTATCTCATAAATATATCTATGAGGAATAATATAACCATATTTTATTTAACAGTGGTACTGAAGCTCCAGAAGCATTGCGAAAGTTACATTGGGTTGCAGATGATGGTGATGGTTGGATTCAAGTGGTATTGTCTATGATTCATGTCATTCCCCTTGATGATCCACTAAGTCCAGCTCTTATAACTGTTATTCTTGACGATTGCCCTCTACCCGACAAAGTAACACAAATTATTCAATTTTTTAAATATATCAATTTTGTTTTAAGATTTAATTTTTCATTTTAGGACACTGTAATGAAATTATCACAAATGTTAGATTTGTCAAATAAAACACCTAAACGTAAAACAGTTGACCAACATCGTAACATTTGTGTAATATTAGGTATACTTGCTGACAAGTTACCTGGACCTTTAAGTATTGCTTTATTAACTAAAGATACATTGACTTATCTTTTCAACAACATGGTTAGTAATGCAGTATTATACTAAAAAACACCTGTATCACATATTATATATAAATAGAAATCATTTTTAAATATTCAATGACATTTTTTTCTAGGACTTGCAAGTACATCCATCAATTATATTATTTTCATTAGTTGCACTTGAAAAATTCGCACAAATAAGTAAGTGTTTCTGTTCTTACCGTTACTGTCATTTATAAATGTTCCTTTTTATTTTTAGGAGAGAACAGATTTACAATAGAAACTTTTATGAAGACTGGACCTTTGGCTATGTTGTCTATTTTTGAAAGGTTGACAGGCTCTGATCAACCATTTTATGCTCAAGTTGGATTTTGTGCTGAATGGTTACTAGATAACATATGTAATACACTGATTCAGTGATTTTATTGTTTTTAATGAAATAATATTTTATAATGATTTTTAATTAGTTGTGGATGATCAAAGGACATCATCATATTTAAATATTTCAATGGAAGGTGTCAATGCCATATTAAATCAAGAAGATGCTAGCGAGTATTTAAAACTGGGTCCTTCTGGTTTAGAAGTATAAATAATAATATAAATAACCATATTATATACCTACAAAATCTCATACATTTTTTTTTTAACTAGGCTAGATGTGATGCTTGTAGTTTTGAAAGTGTTCGCTGTACATTCCAAATCGACAAAGGCACTTGGTACTATGAAGTAACAATATTAACATCTGGTGTCATGCAAATTGGATGGTCAACTAGAAATTCAAAATTTGTTAATCATGTAAGTATA
This sequence comes from Neotoxoptera formosana, assembly GCA_022818045.1. Taxonomy (NCBI): domain Eukaryota; kingdom Metazoa; phylum Arthropoda; class Insecta; order Hemiptera; family Aphididae; genus Neotoxoptera; species Neotoxoptera formosana. The sequence continues at coordinate 14,687,974 of CM040633.1, read as the reverse complement.
TTAATTGTATGACACATTTCATTGAATTAATATTAATAAATTATTTTAGGAAGGTTATGGCATAGGTGATGATGAATATTCAGTAGCCTACGATGGCTGCAGACAACTAGTATGGCATGGTGCTCGATGTACAAGTTGTGTGTCTGGAAGGCCATGGCGAGAAGGAGACACAGTTGGTTGCTTATTACAAGTGGAAAAACCATCTCCAACTGCAACATTCTATCTAAATGGTCAAATTGTGGCATTTAATGATAAAATATTTCAATATGCCAAGTATGAAGACAAATTATTTAATCTATATTATATGCATTTAAAAATAAATGTTATGTTAAGATATGTTTGATTTATACAAATATAGGTCAGAGTTTTTCGCTGCAGCTAGTTTTATGACATTCCAACAAAGTCGTTTTAACTTTGGTAGCAAACCATTCAAATATCCACCCAAAGGCGTAAAATTCAGTATCATGAATGACCATGGAAAATTGGATGAAAAAGAAAGAACAATCTTACCAAAGTAAGTTTTTAAATAAAAATAATGATGTAATAAATAAATAAATATATATATATTTTTTAGACAAATGAGATTGGGATTATTATGTTTGGGCAAGCAGACAGCTGATGAAGATTCATGTACTATTTGTTTTGATCATAAAGCAGATGTTATGTTATACCCTTGCAAACATGAGTAAGTAGTTAACAATTATATGTTACCTTCAGGTTGATTTTTTTTAATGGAACACTCATACCCATTAATTTAATGAAATGTATTTTCTAAAAATGTTGATATAATCACATATACTTTGTTAATTATAACTTTAAGGTTTAAATGCTTACATAAAATGTAACTATTAGTTCAATATTTGTTATGCATGCTTTGAGTCCTGCAAAGTCCAAGTTTGCCCGATTGAATCAAATTAGAGAGTACAGTAAAACCTCACGAATCTTAACTAATTGGGGATCTAGGTTGGTCGAATTGAAAAAAATTACCTATGAAATAAGTCAAGGTACATATTCAAACACTGATCTGTAAGATAAGTTCAGCTCATCCGTATTCAAGCATATGCGTATTGGATGAGCTTGTAACTTCTTATTTAATATGTTTTCGATATATTGTATTTTCAATGTTGCAATAAATTATATTATTAAGTAGTTTTTTCAATTATTTTTCTGATAATATCAATAATATATTATTAAACGAATGTCTAGATTAATGAGGTTCTGCTGTAATTTATTATCGGTTTGTGTCTGGCTGATAAATTCGGATTGTATCAAGTTGGGTGGGGTTCAGACAGGATCTAAAACAATTGGTTCCTGTGAAAAACCGTTGTTTGCAGACAATATTGGCCTTCATCATAATTGTATTTATTTTATTATTTAATACTGAAGATTGAGGATCATGGTATATTTCAAAATAGTTAGTCTAAGAAATTATTTATAACCCTGATAAATTGGTGTCTTATCTTATAATTAGTATTATATTGAAGTTGTACATATTAGACATCAAAACACAATTATCTTGTAGGTTAATTTAGTTGTTTTTGTTAGTTATTAACAGAATGTCTTCTAGAGTAGTGGGGTAGTACAACAAAAGTATACTTTCGATCTTATGGCTGAAGTAATTGTTGTATTCTATATATTTTGAATATTATTGCAAATATCTATTAATACATTAATTTTGACAAATAATTTATATATTTTACTTTATTGTTTGTTTTAGAGGTTATTGTGAAAACTGTGCACAGCAGCTGACACTTTGTCCGGTTTGTCGTCAATTAATCGACAGGTTTCAGGAATGCATTCCCACAACAGCCACAGCAATAGCCCTAGTCAGTTAGTCGTGATGTGATCTCTTCCATTTTTTTTTTTTTTTACAAATTATTATATACGTTTATGTACTTTTATATAGGGCAGCACATCCCTTGTTTTCTCATAAAATTAAACACAGGGACATGAGAAAACACAGTGGTAACCCTGTATAAAACATAAAATATTCTTTTATATTGTAAGTCTTTATAAACTTTGTGTATATTAAACAGATAACGATGTCTTAAAAATTACTTTCTTTCACAAACATTGAACTAATATATTGTCTTTATTTTAATAATGTCCAGTTTTTAGTTTAGTTGTTTAATTTATGGTTTGTCATTTATTATGGCTAACTATAACCCCACATACTGCAGAGATAGGATTAATATTCTATTGTCTCAGCAGTTAGTTGTGTCCAGTGACATTTTACTGTTGCAAGACCTTAACTTTTCATATGTAGTTGTTTAAATGATATGTAAAAAAGAAAAAACCAGTAGGAACATTGATTAGCTAATAATAAAAACATTAAAATATTATATTGCAAAAATAAAATGTTATTCATCTGAATATATATATCAATAATTATAATAACAATAAAAATAATAATAAATATTTTTATAAATAATAATCATATTAAGTTTATTTTTCATATGCATTAATGTTGGCACAGCCATTTTTGGATAAAATTTTATGTGAATAACTGTTGTAAAATTATAAGTATATAAAAGTGATCGCACAAGTACTTGAATATAAACTAATTTGCACTAATACCAAAGCCCCGGTTGCTATCAGCAAAGTAACGAACATCTCTGTCCTCATCTCTTCTTAACCTTGTTAGGGTTTCGGTGAGTACATTATGTTGGGGATTTTGTAAGTCCATAAACACCGCTGTAACAAATATATAAGTATAAAATTAGTTTGATAACTACATTGTTTTTGTTTTTACACTTACAGTTGTTAGCTACTTGTGTATAAAGAGTCTTGGCTACCATTAATCGAACATTAGGTACTCGGTCAGAACCCAAGTTTAGCAAACAAGGCATTAATTCATTATTAAAATCTATTGTAGATAAACACCGTTCACCGTAGTTCAATATGTATGAGCATATTTGGGCAAACATTTGTCGTCTACTCCATAAGTCGGCTCGTCCAAAACGTGTAACTAGTTCATTTAACATCAATCGTTTTAGGCTTAGATTTTTATTAAGTACCACCAATAATTCAGGAACCTAGGAATAACTAACATAGTTAATTTGGTCTTTAGCATAATATAGTGTTAAAAATCATTTATAATTACCAATGACAAGGCTGACTGACGGACAGATGATATTCTGTCCATGAGTAAGGATAAGCACACCTCGTGTATGTGATGGTACATATCGAGTGGTGTGAATAAGTGCAAAGACTCTGCTAATTGCTCGCAGAAATTTTGTCGAAAGCGCCAGTTCCATTCATAATCAGTTTTCAAAAATCGGCACATCATAGGTGCCAAATCACTACGTACAGTCACTGATAGCATCTAATTAAATATAACATATTATTAATTTTTTATGTATTTACCAGTATCTATAATATTGAGAAAGAATTAAGTTTAACTACCTATATTGTATATAAGATCATTTTGACGTAGTTTACTCATATCTTTTAACATTATATTTGTTATAATTTCAATAAACTTATTTTATATTCATTAACTCTATAATCAGATAAAATTTAGGTTGAGATTCATCACTGAGGTATCAGATGAAACACGGACCATAAGCTTTTCATCATATTTAAAAGATATTTTATAACAAATAAATTTATTTCCTTCGTAAAAAAAAGTATTTTAAGCGAAAAAAATAATTAATTTATATTAAATCAGATATAATTTAGGTTTAAGTACATCACTAGGGTATCAGATGAAACACGGACCATAAGTTTTTCATCATATTAAAAATTTAATACAAGAAATATTATGACAGGGTAAAAACTAAAAACACATAAACTTTCAGCTTTTTAAATAATAGATTCAGAAATTGTTTGGAAAATAATCATCACTAAGGGTATCAGATGAAACACGGACCATACATTTTTCATCATATTAAAAGATATTATACAACAAATCAATTTTTTTCCTTCATAAAAATAATTTAACTTATAATAAATCAGATATAATTTAGGTTTAAGTTCATCACTAGGGTATCAGATGAAACACGGACCATACATTTTTCATCATATTAAACAATATTTTGTAACAAATCAATTTTTCCCCTTCATTTTTAAGTAATTTGAGAGATAAAAATAATTAACTTACAATAAATCAGATACAATTTAGGTTTAAGTTCATCACTAGGGTATCAGATGAAACACGGACCATAAGTTTATCATCATATTAAAAATTTAATATAAGAGTAAAAACACATAAACTTTCAGCTTTTTATATAATCGATTCAGAAACTGTTGGGAAAATATTCATCACTGAGGTATCAGATGAAACACGGACCATACAATTTTCATCATATTAAAAGATCTTATGTAACAAATTAATTTTTTCCTTCATAAAAATAAGTAATTTAAGAGATAAAAATAATTCATTTATAATAAATCAGGTAAATTTAGGTTTAAGTTCATCACTGAGGTATCAGATGAAACACGGACCATAAGTTTTTCATCATATTAAAAAATAAATATAAAAAAGTGACAGAGTAAAAAAAAACATAACTTAACATTTTTTTTTTATGTTTAACTCGGAAATATGTCAAATGATGTACTATCCATAGCTCCAAAAAATAAAAAAATTGTGTAATTGTGTAGAAAATAATAATATTAAGAGGACGCCACACCCGCATGTGTTGTCTCCGTCTTACAAACGTGTAACATACCAAATTTAGGCTCAGCAGTTCACGTTTTATGCCGTTAGCTTAAAAATTAGAGTGAATCGACCTATTATAAAAGTTGATGGTAAAAACTTTTATCTGTGTTTTGTTGGAAATCTTTTTACTATAATTCAGTTTTTAAGTGAGTTATGGGTGTATAATAAATGTAAATTAAAAATGCTCATAACTCACTTAAAAACTGAATTATAGTAAAAAGATTTCCAACAAAACACAGATAAAGTTCTTACCATCAACTTTTATAATAGGTCAATTCACTCTAATTTTTAAGCTAACGGCATAAAACGTGAACTGCTGAGCGTAAATTTTGTATGACCCATGTTTGTAAGACGGAAACAACACATGCGGGTGTGGCGTCCTCTTAACATTCGATGAAAAATAACAACAAAATAAGAGGTGATTTTGTCAGAAACTGGTTTTGCTTAAAAATTAATGTTTTCCATCATTTTTTTGAACTTAAGTATTTAAGCTTAATTGAGCGGTGTAGAAGATGGCAAATGAGATGGTCTATTATTCCACTCAACTAAGCTTTAAATACTGATAACTAAAAACTTCTAAGTTACATGTCTTTATTTGCTGCTAAGCGAGTTACAAATCTGTTTCATATCAACGATCCCAAACACTAACATAAAGTAGTGAAAAAATTAAATAATAGTGCATATTTTAGGTGTTTTGGCAATTGAATTAAATGCTTTTGGAGTTATTGGCACATATTATATCATAAAATTAATTTAGATTATTATTTAGGTTTATTTTTATTCTTGTACTACTTTGTTAGTTAAAGACAGTACCACAAATCTATTAAAATCATAAAAAATGAATGAATGAATGAATAATTCATGATAATTCAAAATTTTTATTTGATTCTTTTTTTTACTGAGCATATTTAAAATATAGTTTTAGATGTTTTATAGATCACATAGGTGAAAGTTTATTCATGCTTGTCTTAGATCATGAACTAATGAGCCCAGCTTATAACTTATTAACAACTTGTTGAAAAATCCACTTTTTTAGCAGCAAAAAATATTCAGCTTTAGTATGAAATTTAATTGTATGTTACTACTTAAAAACATAAATTACTTTTATGTGATATCAACACAAAAAATTGTTAAAATATTGTTTTGAAATTGACATTCAATTATGAGAAACAACTGGTTATCCCATCTACCTACCTACCCCAACATTATTTTACCTTGAGAAAAGCAGCAAAATTGTCTATGGCACCAGACCGTACTTCATCCAAATCCAATACAAGAGACTCAAATATTGGTAAGAGATCTCTGGACGTAGCTTCTTCACCAATGTAAATAGCCAATTTATGTATATAAGATGCAGCCTTTCTTCTAACTTTCCACTAAAAATAAAAATTAATATTATAATTTGAAGTTACTCGATGGATTTTCAAGCAACATACAGATCTGTGTGAAGCTAGAACATAGTAAGTATGTCTGAGCAATGGCCAGTGAGTAGGACCTATAGTAACAAGCACTGCGGGTAACATACATGCACATTGAGATGCAAGATCACTGTCATCAAATGCACCAGCCATGTCAGCGTAATGATCAAGCAGTAATGCAGGTACAACTAGATCACGAACATTGAGTTCAGTAGCTGAAGGTTTAGAATCTCCATTACCTTCTTCTAAAATTGGTTTTACTTCAAATTCAGATTTTTTCATTTCAGTACAATTTAAATTAGCTAAAAAATATATTATTTTAAAGAAATACAATTTTAACGGGTTAAACATTTAACGCAACTTACAATTGTTACTCATTGGCACATACCATAACTTATTTGGTATCATGGTTTGAAGTCGTTCAACTTCAGATTCCCTATCATCACAATCATTCTGTAAACAAAAATAAGTTTAGCAAAAGTATTGAATCACCAGAAAAATTAATATTTACTTCAAAACTAAAAGATGATTTTGTATCACAGATGGGTTCCCTCCAATATGCAAAAGTGCTATATAATTCTTCAGATTCAGTCTTAACATTATAATCAGCAACCCAAAATCTAAAAGACAAAAAATGTATAACTTATGTTGGTAAAAACTGGTATGACTTAATCAATTAAAGTGCCAAGACAAGCTAATAGGCTAAAATGCATAACTAAGTAATTAAATATAATAGGAACCAATTTTTTTCAAAACAATTTTAATATATTAATATGGTTTCAATTCACCTTTCATTGTTGAAATGTAATTGTGAATAATATTAATTCAATATTTAGTATAAGCCCATTAGAAAACTTGCATTACTTAATCAATTAAAGTATCAAGACAAGCAAATAGGCTAAAATGCATAACTGAGTAATTAAATATAATAAGAATCAATTTTTTTCAAAACAATTTTAATATATTAATATGGTTTCAATTCACCTTTCATTGTTGAAAAGTAATTGTGAATAATATTAATTTAATATTTAGTATAAGCCCATTAGAAAACTTCATTACTTAATCAATTAAAGTATCAAGACAAGCAAATAGGCTAAAATGCATAACTAAGTAATTAAATATAACAAGAATACATTTTTTTCAATAAAATGTTAATATATCAATATGGTTTCAATTCACCGTTCGTTGATGAAAAGTAATTGTGAATAATATTAATTTAATATTTAGTATAAGCCCATTAGAAAACTTCATTACTTAATCAATTAAAGTATCAAGACAAGCAAATAGGCTAAAATGCATAACTAAGTAATTAAATATAACAAGAATACATTTTTTTCAATAAAATGTTAATATATCAATATGGTTTCAATTCACCGTTCGTTGATGAAAAGTAATTGTGAATAATATTGATCTAATATTTACTATAAGCCTGTTAGAAAACTTGTACTACCTAATTATTAAGGTACCAAGACAAGCAAATAGGCTAAAATGTATAATCATTTAATTAAATATAGTAAGCAATTAATTTTCATCATAATAATTTTAATATATTGATATGGTTTCAATTCACCTTTCATTGCTGAAAAGTAATTGTGAATAATAACCATTTAATATTTAGTATAAGCCAATTAGAAAACTTGCATTATCAAACATTGAAGTACCAAGACAAGCAATAAGCTAAAATTCATAATTAAGTAGAATTATTCTCTTTAAATAATATAATTGTATTACATTGAAATGGTTACTTTTATACTTTTCGTTGATAAAAGGTAATTGAGAATAAATATTTTATACATTAATTAGAAAACACACACTTTCCAAACTAAAGTATTAATAGTAACTTGCATAAAATAAAGTATGACAGTGAACCGCGTTAAGTATTTTAGACTACTGTAAAAAGCAACTATTAAAAACATGCTATCTAAAATGTATAAACCTTAATATATTACTTATTATCATTTTTCATTGTTGTTTCATTTGACCAGGGTTTTTCTCGATCCATTAACAATTCTGTTGCTTTAAAATATTCTTGACTTGTTTGACATTTCATACTGGAAATTTATTGAAAATTATAAATATTATTTAACATGAAAATAATATTAGACAGTTGAATTAAAATAGAAGTGTATTTAAGAGTTAGGCTTAAAAAAACAGGCAGTGAATAGAATAGATAAATATACACACAGTGGCGGACTGAACTTAAATTTTAAATGAACCAATAGAAATATTAAAAGTTTTATCACCAATATCCCACAATATTCTTTAATTTTCATTATTTACTTTACTAAGTTACTATGTAAATAAAATGTGGCCAAGCTGTGACCAGACCTTAGCATAGGCTTTGGCGCCAGTGCCACCATTCTTTTGAAAATTTAACACAGCTGAGACAAAATTGTGGGTTTTGGCCCGCCACTGAATATACAAGGTATAGTTGGTTTAAAAAGTTATAAAAATGTAATCCTTGCAGCATAAATTTTTTTTGTGATTTGTGAAAGCATTTAAGCTTAAGTTAAAATTATCATTTTTTTATTTTATTTAAAATCATTTACTTTAAGAAGAAATAAAATAAAAGTTAAAATTTACAACACAAAATTACATAAAATAAAACATGCTACATAAATGTTGAATCCAGTTGTTAGTTATATTAATAAAATATCATAATATGAAACTAGCAGTGTGCTTTTAATGTTCATTTTATACAAAATAATTCAAAATACTTGACCAAATATGTGTATTCATCCCCAACCTAAACGTGACATATTAGGGATATGACTGTCATCCCCTGTCTAAATAAACACGGTCAGAAAAATAATATGTTCTCAACTTGTGAATTAAGCACATTGGCATTACAAACATTAATATTGGGATAATAGCTGATACAGCATCATCACTTATAGATAAAGAGGATAACTAATTTGACAGAAAAAGTTTATACATTTGAAAATTAAAATGATATATTGGTCCAACTTTCACCACTGTGGTAAGTACTTTTTGAAGTAGCAATTATTAATTATGACATAACCTAAATTATGAAAATTAAAATGGCTTCAAATTTCGCAAAACCCAAATTTTATAGTTTTTAAGTCATTACATTTCATATCATACTTTGTAAAGTATGTATCACATAAAATGGATTTACCAAAGTTCAATTTGCATACTGAGCACATCCAAATGGTATTTTTAGTTTAAGATTAACCCACTGCTAATTGTACAATGCTGTCTAACATTTATATTATTATCTTCGATAACTCCATTAATAATTAAATAGGGACAGCGTGATATAAGGTGTTCTTAACATATGGTTTATAAGCCTAAAACTAAGAATTTCCTGTGTTGTATATTTAAAAAGTCCCATTATTACAGATCAGAGCACATTCTGGTAGATACCAATTATTTCGACCAGATTTTTGAATCAGCTGGCTTTCCCTAATGTTCATGGGGTTTGTATTGATCATGCTATATTGCTATCACAGGTAAATAACATATTATTTTCAAAACTGGCAATAATTGTCTGTAAAAGTTCTCACATATAGACTTGGGTAGGGTATATACACACAATTATTTTAAACAAATTTATGAACATGGGAAAAGGAATTTATGTTACCAAGTGACTTGATCGTGCACAGTTAAATACAAATAAGTATATTTTAATGTCTGAATAGAATAGATAAAATTTAAGTAGTTTGTTAGAATAAAATAATATAAAATCAAATGTACATTTCTATAAATTATGTTGTAATCTATTCAAAACTAAAATTATCATCCAACCACTCCATGCATACTCAATACATACCTGAAACATATTCCATGTATGAAGTGGTTAAAACCAACGAGTAGTTGAATCAGATGAATTTGGATAATTAACCATCACAATGTTTCAGATGAAACATGGACCATGGATAACACCATTCATCATATTCAAATTTATAATTTACTAATAGTATTGTTTATATGTACTGAAAACCAGATGGGGGCTTTTCTAAAGCCAGGAATAGAGCTATGCATATGTGTGTATAAATTATTTAGATATAAAATTGAACTTACGTAATGTAATGTAAATCATCAGTGAAATTACTGACCATCATCAGAATAAAAGTACGAGTAGTAACCAATGATGTAACAGCTGGACTTGCATATGTAGTAATCAATGGACCTAAGTTTTCTAAAGCTGTCTGTCGCACAAATTTACAACTGTCACTAAGTAATCGTCCAGCTGCGTCAGTTATAGGTCCTCGCCTCAGAGCATCATCACAACATACTGATAATAGTGTAATAATGTCAGCACATGTTTTACGAATAGTTCCCACACGATCATTACACATCTCAAAATAACGAGGCAACTATATAAACAAAATAAATAAAGATAATTAAGCACAAATAGTTTTATAATGATAAAAACTAAAAACTAAATAGCTTACCAATACTTTGGTTTTATGTTCTATGTCCAATGCATGGCCAAGTTCAGGAAAACTCAATAAAGCAGCGAGCCTGACGTATATACAATCACTATGGCTTTTGTTGATTAAGAATGGTAAAACAGTTTTGCACAGCACAATGTCACTTATTTTAAGGACAATTTTTCCTACTAACTGGTAAAAAAAAAAAAATATATATAAATATATTAATAATAATAGTTTTTGTTTTTAATTTAACGTAATTTATAATGAAAAAAATATATTTTTATATAAATGTTAACAAAGTTATTAGAATTCTGAACAAAAAAAGATATAGGTTGTAGAAATTGCAGCGCTCATACAAAGCTGGCTGTGATACGATATTTAATTGAATTTAAAATGAAAACCAGAACGTGTCACAACCACTTTGACGAGAACCACAATTCCTCAGTTATCAATGAAATGAAGGCTGCTCCGTGAAGAAATCTCAACTCGTAACGCTCATCAAAGCTGGCTGTGATATGACTCAATATATCAACATTTCACAGTTACTTTGTGAGCATCTCAAGCCAATGAGTGGTTGATTTGAAGACTACGATTAGCCGCCAAAATTGTCAAAAACGGCTGTGATATGAATACAAATATCAACATGTCACATCCGATTTGACCATTTGGACGCCTTCAAATTATTGTCATACTGGAATAATCAATACATCTCAATTTATTATAGTAGTGTTTACTTTGATAAAAATTAAACCAAAGATACAACAAACACTATAGTTAAAGAATAAAAATAAGCTTTTAATGCTAAAAAATATATAATAGTAAAATAATACATTTATTTTATTTTGTATTACCAATATAAGAGAGTTTGATTAATCCTAATATTAAGAATTAAACAATAAATATTATATTATCATATTAATATTTTTTTAGGCTTTTCTACAAAATTTGTTAGTTTGTATCAACAATACATACTATTTATATAAAAATTCAAAATATTAACTAAAAAAATATGTATAAATTATTTTGAACAATTTTGAGAAAAAATACAATTTAAATACTTATTACTGAAGATTAAATTATGGCTGATCAGTCGATTATACCACACACATCGGCTCATCAAAGTGGCTGTGATATGAACAGTAAAAAAAAACACTTCACATCCATTTTGACGGCCTATGTTGGGCATTTGGTAGATTTGAAAATGGTTGACCAATATCGATCCGGTGCTCATCAAAGCTGGCTGTGATAGTCAAAGAAAATGAACACTCTACGACAGCCCGCTTTGACGGCAACAGATCGACTCCAAAGGCAAACAAATTTGCTGTGTCGTTTAAAATCGATGCAACATGAAAGACAAGATAGTGAGACAATCTTAAATAAACCACATCTCACTACCCATGTCTTTCAACAGGCAACGATCACATTATCAAAATGGCATTTATCTTAAAATATAACTTTAAATTTAAGAACTTAATAAAGTAAGTATTGTGTCTACACAGATATAAACAAAGAAATAATTCCAATTATTTACCGTAACAATGTTATTTTGTACATGGAGATCATCTGTGGAATTGGCTGCTAATATAAGTGCTGGACACACAATGTCTTCAACGGTTTTGTTGTTGATCACACCTTTACTTATAATGTAAGTGAGAACCATCTGAGCTCGCATTATCACCTATTCCAAGAAAAATATTATTAATTTATCATTTATGAGGAAATGAGGTTATATCATTATACCTGTTCTGCTGGGTCGTATAATGCTTGGATAATAGCCGGGAGTAAGAAAGAATGTATGTAAGATCTGAGGTTCTCGTGTTGGTGAAAAACCGTGCATAAATAACCAACAGTACTGACCGTGTCGAACCGCATCAGCTTGTCTATAATATTATACAATTGTTTTAAAATTTAAAATTTAAAATCAAAATTGTGTTTGTACCTATACTTTACATTGAAATAAATAAAATACCTTCGTCTTTTGTCATTTTTTCTATCACAGTGAGTATGTCCGGAATCATTTCTAAATGATCCCTTATCACAAATTTCATACAGCATGATATATATTTTGGAGTGGTATTCCTGCAAACAAACAATTATAATATAGTTATGGTTTAACAAAAAGTAGCCTCATGAAATCATAAGTTGTTATAGGTATACAAATGAGTCATACAGAAAACTAGTCATTACAATTTATTGATTATAACTTAATTATTCAGCTCAATGTATCAAATGCTGCTTAATTAGGTAATGTTTCATAAAAGAAATTTCAACCATTCAAATAATAAAAAAATTTTATTTTCCAACTAAACTTTCATAAAAGTTTTTGAATTTAAACTTTCAAAATACAAAAGTATTTTAGTTTACGGAGAAAGCATCAATACCTATATTTGTATAAGATTCTACAATTTTACATTGAAATTACACTTAAAAATATAAAATCGATACAGGTCCTATAATAAACATACAAGTACCTAATATTTATTATTTGAATGATCAATGTTCACAAGTTGAATACAATGAGACACTTTCATAAATATTATATTTGAATTATAAACATAGTGTAAGTACCTACTACTTACCTAATATTAATTTATTTAGATAAACAGGTCCAAGCTCTAAGATATTGGAATAAGTGCATAACAATAACTAATAAATATTTTATTTGAGTCAAAATTGTTTTTTTTTTATGTTTTGAGTGATCAACAAAATTGCTAAAAGGAGCTACAAAAGTTTTATTCATTTTAATTTTAAAATGTAGAGAAACTTATTTTAGAATATAAAATATAGTTTTTGTATGTTAATAGTAGATATTGAATTAAAAAGTAATAAAATGATAAATTGATAACATAAGGGAATAAACGAGTTTACAATAATGTGATTCTTCCATTTTGATTCATTCTGAAAATTGTTTACACTAAACAAATTAAATATTATGAATAGCGAAAATGAGAATTTAAATTTTGGTTTCCTTTCATACAAATTTGAATAAATAAAAAACAACTAAGGGCATTTTTGATTGTATGTTAAGGAAGTGTAAAATATAAAACATGTCAATTCCAAACGGATATTTCAAAACTCATGCTAACATTCCGATTAATCGGGGCGGAAATACATTTTCGATTTCGTTGTTAACGCATCATTTCAACCGGTGGGCGTTGTTGATGGCCAGAATATAAAATGACGTATGGTCGATATAATAAATAAAATACATGTCATGTATGAAAATGTATGAAATAAGAAACTTGTAAAGACGACCATCGATTGATAAAATATGAACATCGGAAACATTAACGAAACCCCGTGGTCAAAACCACAATACTATTAAAATATTCTTATCGATCGGGAATCCTGAATTGGAATAGGACGTTATTTTTATCAATAACACTGTATATAATAAGTAATAACCAAGTAACTTAGTAAGGCATAAAAAATTAAGTGTTTTAATTTTAAATAACTTTAAAAAAATAGTAGGTATTATTCATTCTAACCGGCTCATATTATGAATTATGAGTAATATTAATTTTGAGTCATAATAAGAAAATGCAAAGGGCGGGCCATGTGAAAAATGTTTTGGACAAAATATAGATATAAATAATTCAAAAGAAATCTAAAGCAAAATTAAATGTTTAATATTATATCGACCGGATTATTCACCGTGTATATTTTGGGGTATACGACGGCTGGGAGGAATCCACGAGTGAAAGGGAAAAAATATAAAAATATAACGTCACGGCGGCAGCGTTTACATTTTTAGGGTGTGGTGGGCGTTCTAAACATAATAATGCGTAGAAACAGGGGTTGAGATATGTAATGTGTGTGTGTGTCGTACGTTCCGATCGTAATAATTCTCTTTCACGACGACTACAACACAACTCAGTCCAAACGTAGCACCACACACACGCACAGGACTACCAACCAACCCAAACTGGAAAGGGGGAGAGCGAGACCGCGAGTCAGACAGACAGCCAGCGAGCGAGTGCAACGCAGTGCACATTTGAACCGAATTACATCAACAAAGGGGCAGCACCTCACCGGCGACGATGCCACCATAAACCCATTCTGAGAGACGGAGGAGGGGCATAGGAGGACGTGCCGGTTCAAGGTCAACGGCTCTAAATTAAACGCGGACGATAGAATTATTATTATTTTCCAAGTCATCGTTGAAGAACACGCCTCTACCGACGTAATAACGATATTGGTTCAAACGGAAAAAGCACGCACATGGTTTACGGATATTTATATCATATAATAATAATAATAATAATCATCGAATATCGACGATAAATAGTATTCTACACGTACGTCCGGGCGTATAGACGTGTTGTGCGTGATACTGAAATGTACTGGCGCACACGACGATATTCGACGTGTGCGTACATACTACAATATAATGTACGTAGACTGTCTACACTTGCGTCGTCTACGCGACCACACACACACACACACACACATGATTTTCAAGTTCAAAATCGCGACGCTATTCATGCTCGCGCGCGGCCGTTAGACATTGGCGACTGTGATCAGCTGCGCGCGCACATTGTCGAAAACAAAACGTTTTCACCGTAAAACTATAATATTATCGTTTTGTAGTAATAAATACGTAGTAGTAGTAGTATTAGATTAGTAGTACGCGCATTTACGAGTATGGAGGAACACAACGACGATAAAATGTCCGTCTTTATGATGACAATATAATATAAGGGGCGGTTGAAGAGGTCAGAGAAACGAGTACCGATGATGATGACGACGATGATAATAATAATAAAGTCGTCGGGCGTTGTCATAAAACGTCCCCGTCGACAATAGTAGCCGGTAGTCACCACTCACTACCGGCGGGATGACACTGACACACGGAATTCCCGCGCGATCGATAGTTATTTTTCTCCCTCCAATAGCACGTTGCCGCCGTTGCCCCTGGTCCCCGCCGACAAACGCACTATACTATAGTATACTACTACAACCACGATCGCGCCAGGCCGCCGTAGTACACGAGCTTTCAGCGTGGGCAACTCTCCGCGTCAAGCACCTAACGAATTGTTTTCGATCGACACGGACTAAGTTCTCCAGGAATTGCGAACCTATTTTTTTAAGAGTTTTTTTTTCTCTTAAATTATTATTATTTATTTTAAATTGTTGTTGCCGGCAAAGCGAACCACGTGGTGAGACGGCGATGTATTTCGCTTTGTACGCCATCCGAGTGATAGTGGCGAAGCCGTGGAACACTGCAGGAATGCCGTGTGCGAGTGCGACTAGCCATCTGCGCGGAGGGCCAAGAGGATAAAAAATGTTTTGTTTTATATAATAACGAGCGCGCCGCAAGCAACACACATCCGGCGGCAGCTGCGGTAGTCTGAGCATTCAGACGATTTTCCATCCGGTTCTCGCGCGACGAACATGACGGCGACGACCGTAAAACATAATTGTTTTCCCCTCAAACGGTGGCGGTAAGCGATAAAAAGGTCAAATCCGTCTGCGGCCACGGCGTGTAACACATGTGTGCGAGTGAGTCTCCCTCCAAGTCACTGTTTTCATGTGTGCAACGAGCACGCACGCACATGCATACACATTACACACACGTATATACGGCGATTCATTCATGAGGACAAACTATGAGGTGCGTTTTAGAAGGGGTCAGGAACGCCGCCGCCGACTCCTCTGTTTGGTTACTGGCTACGGCGCACCGTCACAACAAACGAGCGGGTTCATTGTCAGCCGGTCGAGTTAGTTACTGCGTAGATAAAAAGTTGACAGTCACTCGGCAGCGTTGTATCCCAACAACACGGTCGAAAACCGTAACGGAAATGACTATTGTTACACGATAGCCTCGTGCGCGCATGTAAACTGTATCGCAGCGTTACACTACAATATAGTAAGAAGCACGACGCCTGGAACCGGGAGTGGGGGGCGAGGAGAAAAACGCGGGAAACGCGGTACCCAAAGTGTCTGAATAAAACGTCGCCTCCTTACCTTGCCAAACACGACCATGTCGATACCCGCGCGTTCACTCATCACACTCAGCAACTGGTCCTGATGAACAGTTTACCTGCGCAGGGTAAATCGAAATAACTTACACGGAACACACCGATATTGTCAACTTTAAAACAGTACGGATAATAATTTAACAATAAAATAAGAAAAAGATTTTTTTTTTTAAATAAAACATTAAACCGAAAACTTTTCGTAGTAAACACACACGAATATTCGGTGAAAAAACACGCGTGTACCACAGCACACGGCGGTTTTAGAGCGCGGGCACGCGCGCGCGCAGAGAAAGCGAAAAGGCGGCGCGACGAAACGGCACACACACACGGTCCGCGCGGACGGCACACACTACACTACAACTGCGACGCTATATGGCGGTGGTCGTGTGAACAACGAAGGCCGGCGGCGGCGGAGCGTACCGCCAGAAAGAGAAATGAGAAAGCGACCGACGCACACACACTCGCCGTGGAATGCGCGCACGCTCACGTGAACGTGTACAAATAAAAAAAAAACTGTGCGACGCTACTCTGGCCGGTCGTACGTGTGCGTGCGTGCATGAGTACAGCGGCGGTTATGGGGGGGGGGGGAAGAAAAAAACCGAACCAAACCAAACGAAATAAAAATATAAACGGGGACCGGGCCCAGTGGGACCAACGGCCGGGTATCCGGTGCGACCGCAGTGCCGCCAACGTGCGACGGTCGGGAGGCGGCGAACGAGAGCGCGCGCGCAGTTACGGAGAGAGGGACCGGCAGCAAATACGTAACCGAGTACTCAACGTCAAAATAAACACCGGTCGCGTACGCGGGGCGGGGCCGCCCTTTTCAGCCGGCGGTCAATGATAAACGGCGTGCGTGCGAAAACGCCCGGAAAAATAAGGGCGGCCGTCGCCCAACGCGCTTTATACGCCGCGGGACGCTTTCGGCGGCGGCACGCGTGCGGGGGAAATCGATTATTGGCACGCGACGACCGTGAAGAACACACCACGACCGCGAACAGAATGCGCGCGTCTGCGTTCTTCGAAGGGACACTCGCGCGCGGGTAGGTAGTCGTCGTGTTTTCCCCGTCCGGCCCCGCGACGAATCATTCGTGCGCGCCAAAGCTGATACTCGAAACTCTTTCATATTATTATCGTCCGTACTACACACACTACGTCGTGTACTACAGTACTACGGTGTACGACACACGCCGCTCGTACAGCGTAGTAAGACGCATAGTAGACGCGCCACACGGCCAACTCGCGGGTTTTTTTTTCATTCATTTAATTTTTTATGTTATTTTTTTTTCAACGTAGTTTCCACACGGTCGTTCTCCGTCGTTTTGGTCGGGTCGGTTCTTTTAAGCTGAGTACGTTAAAACTTATCACGCGGGGCTTTTGCGTGTATATGAACGTGCGGCGCCTCGTTTTGGCAGATGTCCAAAATCAGTCGACGACGCATTTTATTTTTTTTTATTCGTGACGAATTTTGATAATGCATTCAACGCCGGCGCGTGTGGCCAAGAAACTAGAATTTAAATATTAAAAAAAAACTTCATGTCCGCAAAATGTTGTGGGTATTATATTGTAATAACCACTGTAATAGGCATATTTCGTACTACATCGTAAAAGTTTTTTTTTAAGATTTTACAAGTAAACAAAACGTTAGGAAGAAAATGTTGATGGTTTTAGATTTTTCATTAGAAGACAATTACGTCCAAATGTCCAATTTCTTAATTTTTTTTTTTTTTTCAAAATGATTATGAATCATTATATTATGATCATAATATTTGTTGCAAATTTGAACAACGAGCTAATTATGATAAAAAATAAAATAACAGCGAAGAAACCTCCCAGCAAAGGTAATGCTCCGACGTGAAATATTAGTTAAATATATTGATAATATAAATAATAATAAGTGTATGTTAGATGTTGATAGTGATCTACAGGTTTTTTACATATTATATATATTTAGATAATCAAGTCACGACGACACCACTGTTTTTTTAGCCTTCTTTTAAGATTCCTTGGAATAGTTGCGGATGATAATTGGTGATAAGAGGGTTGGGTCGGTGAAAAGGCTGTTAGTGAAACGCTTATAATACAGCTTTGCTAGATAGGTGACAGGTGGGTATTTTGATGCTGAGTGAAGAGTGTTATTGGAAACGTAGAATGGAGCTATTGAGATAATGCGGAGGACTTTAGATTGGAATCTTTGAATATAGTCGCTATTAGAAATTTTGGCTGAGCCCCATATAGCTGGATACCGTAGAACCATATGGATGTTAGCAATAGTTTAGTACTTTAGTAAGTAGTTTTATATTTTTTGAGGTTAGGAAGTGGCGAAAAAGGCGGAGGCGGCCATTGAGTGATCAAATTAAATTTTTTATGAGAGGCTAGGTTAAGCAACCAAGTAAGTCGTTGATTGACGTTGAATTATTTAAAACAGATTTTATTAAATAAATGTTATATAAAATACATGGATTTGTGTATGGTTTTTTAACAGCATATACAATATGTCTAAGATTTAAACGGAATAATTTATTTATATAATGATTATAATATTATAGTTAATTTATCTATCAATTAACCATGTTGCGAATATTATTTAACGTTTTTTTCCACAGAAGATTGGGTAAAATAATTTTGTGTGGAATACGTGTCGAAAATAATACGAATAAAAGTAGGTACAATAAACGTAATAATTATTTTCAAAATTTAGTTTAAATTAAATTGATTTATCTTCGTTCAAACTTGAATTAAAGTACACACGTTTAAATCACAACGTATATGCATAGTTTTGTTCATACCCAATAAAGGTACATACATATCAATAGAAAAAAAATGTTACCTATTTTTTTTGTTTGAATAGAATACTACATTGATGATAGGAGTTTTTTACAAACAAGAACATAAATATTGACAAGAGAAAAAATAAAAAACCATATCTCCAAAATATTTTGAAATAAACAATAACGTGTAGTATTTGATTTAATAGAAATCATGCGGTCTAAAAAAAAAATTATAGCTATAACAAAAAGATTTTGTTAAATTTACCTATAACAAATTCCAAAGCATATAGGTAGTGCTGTATTTATTTAGCAACATTTCAACGACAGGTTTCAGAAACTTGAGAATGCTTTACACAGTCGACAATAAAGTACGCAAAATAAATTAGTCTGTAAACAATGCACGGAGTTGTTGGAAAGATAAGTCGAGATATTCTAAAATCAAGCTACTATATACTCCCTCCAAGAATATTTTGTATAACGTTTGAAACATATTGAAAAAAAATATAACGTTAAAATCCGGATTCAACAACCAGTTATTGGGTTTAACTTTTTAAGATTAATGAATAGGCGCAATTTTTATTTATATGTATTTTTTTTCGAATGGTGTTTTATTTCTTTCGCGATATTATACACGTAGGTTCCTGTTTAAATTGACTAACAAACAAAAAATATATATAATATATTAGCAATTGCTAAATACCTAAAAAATTAATTTATGTGTGTCCGCCATGAAGTCGCCAATTTAAACAATAGTTATTTTTAAAAGGAAAAATAAGTTCATTACAGACTCTGCAAAAATTGTATTTCTGTTTAGCTGTTATGCTATGACGTATTGACCTACTTTATTTATATGCCAAATGATTCGAAGACTACTGACACACTGGTCAAACAAAGTTTTTAATTTCCCGAATTCGTTCTTTGCACATGCATGGTCAACACCAATCATTCGTATTATGTAATACTAGATGTATAGATGCTTGGTACTCTAATTAGTTATAAATACTTACTAAAATGTACAAGTTCGACTGTACACTGATTATACTTTTAGTTGTTATTGTTGCTGTTAATTAAATAGTTTTAATCGTATTACATTTTAGAAAGACTGCCATTAACAACATATTTACCATAACCCACTGTAATACATTTTGCTCTGCATTCAAGATTTCAAAAAATTGCTTGATACTCAGCTTAAATACAAATATGAAAGGGAAAGAGTACGCCGTTTGAAACATTTTTATAAGAATTTCGTTTCATTAAAAAAAACTTAATATAAAAATTTTAAAATAGGTCTTTTGGATTTTATTGTTTTAAATCGTAATGTAGCGGACGTTAACTATGCAAAGGAACAAAGCGGCAATGGTACCAGACAGGAAGTAAGAGTTGATGTGTCTATCTATTTATAGAATGGCCAGGCACACACTGTGCAGTTCGAAATATAAGGTACCACATGACCAACACACTCTAATCGTATAATTATAATATACTAACAGCCACATGCCATGGAAATTATCGTGAAGGAGTTAAATTTATGATACATAGTATTATGTATTAATCACAAGTGGAAATTTTGAATTTTTTTAATTAGCAATTTTTCTCATCCGACAGCGGGTCTCGGCCATTGGCAACGGGCGAAATTCTGCGATTTTATTTTAGCCCATTATAAAGGTATATGGTATATTTGACTGTCTGGCAATAACAGTAGCCAGTTGGCACGAATAGGAGATTTTAAATTTAGACCACGGCTACAAAGACCCCCATGATTATTCTTCGTGTACAACTACTCAAACTTCTCAGCAAATGGAAGAAAATGTCTAGAAACTACGTAATTGCATGAACGTGATGCAGCAGAGCCGAGAGGATACGATAGGGTCGAAAAAAAGCAATGTTTGTTTTTAACTCGAGGGGCGCAAACAGCTGCATTCTCGTGTACGTCTGTTTCCAAGAATAGTAACAACCCTCGATGAAAAAAAGCCAGGTGGTTAGGAGGACTTGCAGGACTAACCCCCCTCCCACAATCGGTCGCCCCGCCAATTTAATACATTCCAATTGTATACAGAGCGATCCCGATGTAAAGCCGTCGGCTGTGATAATGTGATGTTACCTGATTTCTTCAGCAGACGCGTTGTACATCTGCTTGACGGTCTCACTGGGCATGTTATCACTGTGTTGGTTACCTGCGAGATCAAATATTTCCATATTCTCGTCTTCGCCGGCCCCGTCGCTATTTTGGATCATCAATCTCTCTATGCCGGCTCCGACTATAACGAAACAAAACGAGCCAAATATAATTTCAATGGTAAAATCCATTCATGTTTCGTTTTTAAAATTTAAACACGAAAAACAAACTGTTGAGTTACTAGTTAGTAAACAACATTTGGTCTCGTGACTCAAGAGTTACATAATAAACAATTGTTTTTGAAATTATATTTTATTTTCTGTTTGTATTATTTTTAACCCCCCGTATACATGATCACTTATTCACATGTACACAGTACACACACATACATCACACCACGGTTTGTGGACGATCACCGCAGCAACGTTTGGGTGGTCAAACGAGTTTGCCGTGTGGTGATGAGCATGGCGCGCGGTGGTGCCAGACGACGAAGAGAGGCAGCCGGCTAGCCGAGCGACGTCTGCATGGTTCATTGATCGCCGAGGAAGCTACGAGCGCGCGCAATGCAACTACGGCGGCGGCGGCGGCGCTTATACACCGAAGACGCACAACCGCACCACGTGTCATTCACATGGGGCCGCCGCCGCCGCCTCGTTCAACCGTTGTCGCTAAGGGCGTCATGGCACTCGGCGACGAACCCATGAAGTTCGGGCATCGAAAGGGGGGGAAATAATAACTCGACCCGAAATATTATCTTCCCACACACAATAATAATATAACACATATTTTCGGGGACGCATTCCTTTCGGCCAATAATAATAATAATAATAATAAAATTATTGAAAACACACACACGCACCACCCAACACCCCAAGCAAGGACCAGAGTCCAGAAGCACAGCATCTACGGCGGCGGGTAAACAAGGGTAATGAATGCCAAGAATTTGTCCGACGGAAAACCGGTTTCGATTACTGTTAGTATATAAATATAATATTATTATGGTGTATGTAACAAATATACAAACGCGGCAGTGGCAGCGATCCGTTGTGTACGACGACGTGCGTCGAGATGGAGACCGAATCGGTCCAATCGGGGGGACGCGTTATATACCTACTCGCACGAATCCCGCGATGTAAACAATGCTCGTAGCGCATTGTATACACATTTTCTTGTTTGTACACACACGCTATATAATATTATCCTGGTCCCAAGCAACTATTTACACACTGCACGCACATACTTGAATAAAACCGAACATTTGTTTTTATTTATTTTAATATTTCCCTGGCCCAAAACAAGTCCAAAGTTCGAAGACAACACAGGTCTTGGATTGAAAAGACTGTTCAAAGTGTAATCAAACACTATGTTATTACATAACCCTCCTCCAATCATTTGTTGAAACAGGGATTTCTAGGAGGATGGAATTTTTTTTATAAATGGTTTATACACAACTAAGAGATACGTATACAATTAATGTTTTCATCTCATAAAGAGTTAATATTTTAAATCTAATTTACCTTTTTTCACTCATTATACGTACATATAATAATAATTAGACTTTTACTTTCTAATGAAATCATTTTTATAAAAATAATAATTTAAAACATACTTAATAACTTATTTGAGGAAAAAAACTAAAGAAAAAATGTTAATAATCAATTATTATAATTTATATAAATGTAAAAAAATACGTACTTAATAATGTTTAATAGATTAACAAATTTGAGAATATGCATTATTTCCGTCAAGATGATGATTTAATTAATTGATCATAAAAATATACAATTATTTTAAAAACAGTACAATTGTAATGCGTACAAAGTATTTATTTAGGCATAATAAAGTTAAACATCTATCAGGTACCTACAGCAACATTTTTTCGCAATAATTGATGATTCAAACTTGGGTACTATTTTAATTTCATTACTACGAGTTTTCGGGTTATTCATAATATAATACTTATTAACAATTCCCATATGTTTAAAAAATGTAGTGAAAAAGTGAATATAAATATTCAATGAAATCCTTTAAAAGCATATCTTCAAAGATAAAAGCTTGAAAATATATTTAGAAAAAAATGCCTATGAAAAGTAAAGCGATAAAATATGCCAGTGTATGAGAGACGAGAGTGCGTGTGGTGAATAATAGGGTTTAGTATGACTCAATTATTCAGAATTGAACAAAAGATAATTACGTCAGATAATTACTTAGCTTGAACACGGGAATTTAGGTAATGCAATAATTATGAGAAAAAATTACGATTTAAAATAATATAAAATATTTTTCTTATATTTTATCATTGAACTTTGATTTGTAGCAAGTGTAACAGAACAAGAAAAACACGCAAAACAAATTATTATTAATTTTACCAATCTGTTATACATAGTATAATTATTGTCTTTAGATACTATCCAATTTATTTATAGAAGAAAAATCCTAATGTTTCATTTTTAGTGATATGTAAATTTATAATTAATTGCTGCAATCCTTTTAACATACTAAACTTTGCAAGTTGCCATCAACAAAGTTCTATTTGCTAACATATTTGTTGTACCACTTGAGTTATCAGATTACGTATACTGCAGGGGTCTCCTTTAGTAAACTCTGTAGAAATGTAAGATTCCATGTTTACCTACCTACTTATTATAAAAACCTGAATAAATGTACAAATTATCAAAAAATCATTTAATTCATGTTGAAAACTATAAACTTAGGTATAAGCTATGTATTAATATTACCTACCTACATTTAATATTAATCTATACCTACACTAGATGTAACTAAGGAGAAAAAACACAAGCCATTTGTAACAAAAATAATTATAAATACCTAATGAAAAAAGCTAAAATCAACAGCATACTTACCTTTTGTTTTTTATAACTTGAATTTATTGTACTTAAAATTAGATTTTGAAAAAAGATAATCCTAGTAATCTATATTCTGAAATTCTTATGTAAATTAAATATTATAAGTGATACAAAAATATATGTAATACAAATGTATGTAAACAATTTATTTATGAAGTGGAAATTTATTTTTGAAAATGTCTATTTTAAAAGGCTAAAAATAATTTAATTAAAAAACTTAAAATGTTTGCAAACAGTTTATAACATTATAACTAAAACAACCAAGCACAAACCTTTAGAAAATTTGTAGTTTATCATTAATTTAAAACATATAAATAATAAAAACCCTTGAAGTCTAGATATATTAGTAGATATAACTTATTTAACTTATTTTTTAGTTTTATATTCTAAAAATGTACTTATCTTAATTGTTGACATTATTTTACAACTAATCAAGTATCTTAAATAAGGAACAAGTTATTAAATAAAAGTAATAAAATACAATTAAGGTAATATTTAAAAATAAGAATGTTCTATTAGGTACCTACAATGTTTATGACTTATGTAAAGTATAATATACAAACTGTTTTAAACTATTCTTATCATTATGTAAGAATTATGTAGGTACTCCTAAACTATTTATGTACTGATAAAATTAACATAAGAATTAGGTAGTTGGTTAATTCAAGCGAATGTGTTCTAAAATTAGATGAAATTTGTACCCCTAAATGTAATAAAATAGTCTAAAAGAATATATTTTTTAAATAGTGTACCTAATAGGCATGGACGTACCCAAATAGATATAAAACATTTCCATTTAATAACAAATACCAGAACCTTATAAAATGCAAGACATGTCTACTCGCCCACTACATAGCTTTTTATTTACTGTGTCTATGGTTATTTTGTTAGGGCTGACTGACTGTTTAAACTTATAAAAATGTAGCAATTTATAGGAGGTAACTAAAGAGTTTTTTTAATCAAAGCATATCAGAACCTTATTTCACATTTATGAAAAGATGATAAAAATGAATACTTTCTTGACGTGTATAGAGTAAAGTTATAGTAAAACGTAATGGACAAAATGATAAATGTAAGTAGATAGGTAAGTCCAAATAAAAAATAATGTAATTTACGTTTGAGCGAACGGAGTGTAGATCGAATACAGATTTATATAAATTATGAATGTGCTCACTACTATAAGAGCCAGAATGTGCATTCAAATGGCTTAAACTCAACTACGTCAATCACTGACACAACATGAAATACTTTGGCCAGAAAACATGAGACACTGATTTTAAGCAATCACAAAATATCTCAACCGTTCAAACATCATCGGGGTACGGAAAACGGGCAAACCCTGGCGACCAAATGGGCGGCGATGCGAGAGCAAGCACAAGACACACAAATATATATTTACCTTGGACAAACGATCCCAGGAACAGCGACCTCTTGTTCTCCTGGAAAACCATGGCGGCAGCGTGGTGCATGTTTGTGGCGAGCGTTGGCGCGCACTATATTTTCTGGGCACGGCGAAACAACGTCCCGGATCAGATGGCAGGCCGATGTGGCGACCAAAACCACCGTGGACAGGACGTAACGGAGGCACTAATCGCCGTGGTCGTCACCAGTTGATATGAACGCGGCGCGAGTACGCGACCACGACTATAGGGAAACCGCGACGGAATGGACGAATATTTCAAACGGTACTAAACGACGACGGGGCGGAAAAATGTCATCACAAAAATGAGTAAAAACCAAAATGAAAAAAATACAAAAAAATGCGCGTGTTACAAACGGTACGTCGTCGTGCTAATATAACCGAAAACGTTTTACTACTATCACGACGATGACGGTATCGATTGTTGTTGGTGGTGGTGGCGGCGGCGGGGCATGGCGGAGCGGGCGAAATACGCCGTTGCAACTATCCGTCGGCGGCCTCGAGGGGGGGATTTTACGCGCGCGTGTAGTGCTTTCGAGTTTTCGACACACGCGTGACGATGGTCGTCGGGGCTCGCTCGCTCGCTGGTCACGTCGTCTTCTCCTGCATCGGCTCCTTCGCCGTTGTCGCGTTCGCGTTCGTCGAGTATTGGAATGTGTTGTTTCGGTCGGCTGGTGCTCAGCGTAATGTGCAGTTTTGCGAAATGTAGACTTAGCGCGCGCGATGTTACCACCTCCTACTCGATTTCTGAGTCTCGCCTTGTCCGGCCGAACGGAAGCAAAATTTCCACCAAAACCGATGGAGTGAAAAAGAGAAAAAACTCTTCAGATTTAAAAAAATAATAAAAAAAATGGTAGGTAATTGATGAAAAAATAATTTGCAGTTTCGTACAACCGTCAGCCGTACACAATACACGCACTATCGGCTCACACGCCGCGCGCCATAGCGTAAACGTAAAGTAAAACACCGTCAAAACAACGGAACGCAAACAAAGCGGACGCAGGCGGTCAACTGTCGTACGACGATTTACCAAGGAGATTGCGTGTGCGCGCGCGCGCGTCTAGTGTTTGTACTAGTTAACAGATGTCGCTCTTGATGTTCAGGTGACCGGTTATCACGCGCACGCCGCCGCACAACCCGTTGGCCGTTGCTCCGTTGTGTTTTTAAAATTTTAAATATCTCGACTCAAGTACACCGCAGGGGCGGCGCTACACTGTGGCCAGGGCGGTCAAGTGCCACCCCCCCCAACATTTTATTTTGCCCTTCCTTAGCCCCCCCCTATAATTTAATGTTGAACATTATAATCTAATCTGAAAATGATTGAGAAGCGAGAATGATCTGAAAAGTGATCAGTAGCAATACATAAATGCCTCACCAGAAAAAAATTTGCCCCGGTATCGCCTCCCCAATAACAAATATCTGGCGCCGCCACCGAGTACACGACTAAAAAATAGCAATTTGGAATCGATCTAATAATGAATGTCCAACTTAGTCGAAATCGAAAGTGTAAAAATATATTTATAATTCACTTCTGCGTTCTGCCTCTTTGTCACTTTTACAATTTTCAACATTATCAATATCCAAAAATGCTAGGTAGGTAACTTCGAATGGGCACACCATAGGGTAGGTACTATTACTGAACTGAAAAGTTGTATTCGGTTCAGTGGGAACAGTACTTTATAGTACAGACTATGACTCTATGAGACACACTAAAATTACCTGTATATTATAAAACATTGATTTCGAAGGTTCAATTTACTTGCAAATGGCAATTAATCAAAACTAAAAACAATATTGTTATTGTTATAAATAAATACATATTTAATACCTATATAAATAGGTATTCGATGTTCTTCGTAGTTATAGTAAAGTTCAATTTAGGCTTATTATTAATATCGTTAGCCGAAAACGGTATAAATGGTTCCTGATTTATTTTATTTATAATTGATGTTTTAATATTTATAATACGGATATCGGCAATCTGGGTTATGAGTAAAATATATGATGATGAGTCAATTGGAGCACCTACATAGATACCTACAAATAAAAATCAATATGAAAAATAAACTATGTGACGCTCAAGAGTGTACTTAACTTGAATAATATTTTATCACGAAGTCTTTTTATTTTTTTTTTTAAATTTATTTACGTAATGTGTTTTATTTTAATAGAATAATAATATTAAAGAACAATAAAAAAAAAAGTAATATATTTATATTTTATGTAATTAACCACTGAATAGAATCAAAATAACCTACACCAATGACCAATGTGATCGCACATTAATAAGAGAAACTCAATTTATTTTACTTTTTATTTATACATAATTTATTAGGTACCTAATTTTGCTTTGTCACTTATTATATTTTTAGAATATACCTATAAGAACATTTTATATATAAAATCATTGTGTACGAAAGACTATTCTGAGCGAAGACCTGCAGTCTACATAACTAAGTGTATTTTATGATATTATTGCTATTAAAATAATTAATTTTACTATTAACAACACAGTAGATTGAATTAACTTTTGTAGAAAACATTGCATTAGAAAATTTAATTGAATGTATAAAATAAAATAATATACTTTAAAAGTTTCAAGCATCCACAAAAAAAAATTTTAAATTATGACGAAATAAATAACATTGTTATTTTTAGTAATTTTATGTAGGTACCTAATTTCGTCTATATTTAAACTTAAAAATATTTATAGAAAGTTACTTTTTTTACATATTTTTTTGATTTTTTGGTTACACTATTAAATACTTATAAAAAACCTTGTTAAATTTTCAATCCTTAGCTACCAACCTGATCATTTTGTACATTTTTAACTACAATATATAGTATGTACCTACTATATAAGTATAGTATATTATTATCTATAATTATTACTATAAGGTTTACGAAAAACCTTTCCCAAGATGAATTATCTTTACATAATTACGATGAATAAATTGCTACCGACAGGCGACAATATTGAACGATAAGAAACTAATATCTAGATAGTAGATTCTATAAGATAGCTCAACAAAGAATTAAAAATCAGTACGTTTTGTATATTGCGGTGAATGTAATTTTGTATCCTAATCCGAAGCGCGGCGCCGATATATTTATCTATATAATTTAATATTTTTTTAGCTATGTTTCTGTTTTTTCTTTTTTTCAAATAAGAATATTAGATTCTGAGCGGAGCGATTAATGTATTGATTTTACAATGCGGTGCGTGTTTTTTTTTGTTTTATCATAATAGTATTTGTCGTCAGTCATCACTTTTTGAAGCTTAAATTTTCTACTTCAGCATCTTTTCTGGTAGGAAAATGATTTTAGTTGGTAGTTTGTGGGGGGTCAAAAGTAAAAAAAAACATTACCTGTAGTTTTTAAAAGCATCTAAAAAAATGAAAAAAAAAAATGAAAACCGAGATTTTTACGCAAACCCAGTTTTTGATAAAATTGATTTGGTTTTTTGATGTAACTCAAAAACTAATTACCACAAATACTTCAAATTTTTTAAATATTTTGACTTTTTTTGAGCTATTTAGAGGCATTACAACATTTCTATTTGTAAAATTATTGTCGATAAAATATGTTTTGCTAGGTCATTTGCTCACGAAAATTATTAAACTAAAATTATTTTGAGTTAGAAATTCATTAAAATTTTTCTTTTCATTTAAATTGAATACGAGATCCCTCATAAGTTTTTCTAACATGAACAAATAAAAAAGTTTACCTGAAAGTCAAATTTATTTTTAATGTTCGTTTAAGTTTTATATTTTTTCAACATTGGACATTCACCCAAAAACAACGATTACTCATCGAACGATTTTCTTATGTTGCTGTTATTTAAAAACAATATATTTATCATATCGATAAACAATTTTCGATGGATCAAAAAAGTTGAACATTTAATACAAAGTTCCTCATAAGTTGTTATAATAACAGTTAAAATAAATAACAATACAATAAATATTAAAGATAAGTAAGTACAATTATTTTTTTAAAAATCATTTAAAGTTCAAATGTTAACAACATTTGTTAAAATCACAATAAAGTGCAATTTATTTTGTAGTTAAAAATGTATGAAAAGTTTAATTTTTATAGATAAGGGTTTAAAATTTAAAACAAAGTTTCTCATAAATAATTCATACTGGTGGAACCAAAAAATCTAAAAATGATAAAAACACAGTTTTTTTTTAATAGACATTTTAAGTTTGGACGAAATTAGATATTTAAACAAAGAATATTGATTTTAGTTATTTTTTTTGTAATTTAAAAATATTATTCGTAGGTACTTGAATCTTATAAATTATATAAAATAAAATGTTTTCGTCAACAGTTAATTCAACCTATTGGCTATTGTTTTACAAATAGTAAAATAAACTATTTTAGTTGCAATAATATCATAAAATACCTATACTTATAGTTAAATAGCCAAATAGGCTGATAGAATTTCATGACTTTTCATGAATAGTGGATTTTATGAAGTGGATACGACTTAATGTATATCGTATACATAGATTACACAGTTAAAGCCAACTAATGCATACGCTGTACACTGTACAATATAGATTCTTACAAAATACAGAGTGAATTCAGAATTGATTTAAAATAATAACTAATAATAAGCCAAATACCGATCAACGGATGATATTTATATTATACCTATTAATTATTATTGCTCTTTTGAGTTTCGCATTTGTGAGTTTTGTAGATTGTTTTTATTTGTTTTAAAAAAATTGAAATTAGCTCAAAATCTCAAATTACATTATTTTTTTTTACAAAGAAAAACACTATTGCGTCTACTTGTTCACCTGGGCCTAGAAGTACCGAGACTGTGAAAAGATCACATAATAACAAAAAAAAAAATTATAAAACAGTTAATTTTTTTTGTAATGCATTGTTAATTGTAATAAATTGAATTCCTTTAACAGTGTGTAGTTGGGAGGTGTGGATGAGGGGCACCCTCATAACTTTGTATTGATAAAACTATATGTGATGGACCCCCACCGCCCATGAAAAATTCCTAAATACGCCACTGTATGATTGTCTTAATAATTTATTAAATTATATATCTTCTAAAGTTAACTACAATACTAAAAAAAAAATATGTTAAAATTAACTATAAAACTATGTAGCCCCAAATTTTTAACCAGTGGTTGGCAATTTTAATAAACACAATTTAATGAAAACAAATAACCAGAAGAGGGAACCTTAAGACCTTAAGGTGGCTTTGGCTTTATTGTTTAAAAATGCGAAAAAATTTAATAAAATTAAGTATAGTATTAATAAACGATTAAGTTCCTTGACCACACCCGTAGGTGAGTTAAAAATATGAAAAATGAATGATGAACTCTAGTAAAATAATAAAAAAAAATGATGATGGGTAAGTTCCCGAGGTGGTATCAAAATGAATTATGTATTTACATATTACGAACGACAGATAGCGTTACTGGTGTATTCCAAAATAAAACTACCAAAAATAAATAAACAATTTTCTTTATTGTCATGAAAGTTGAAATCTGCCGAAATAAATATAGACATTTTTTACCTCTTTATTGAATACAAAACTACAAAAGTAAAAAAAAAGGTCGACAAGTGGGTACTGCTCTGCTGTACAGTGGAATAGTGGATAGTGTAAAGGATGTGTTAAATTTGAATTCAATGATATAAAATCATTGTATACGAAAAGCGATTATGAGCGGAGTTGGTCTGACAAGCTCACATTCTACATTCAATGGTTTGTCGTATGCGGACATAAATACATTATAATATGACTATATGAGGAAGACACTTGTAAATGTCTTTAAATGTATTGAGATTTGAAACTATTACATTTTTATTTTATTTAAACGAGGTTCTTATTTATAAAATTAACGTACGAAGCCAGTGCTGGTCTGGGATATAAAATTGGCTTCTGCCCGTCCCAGGTTAAAAAATATATGCCACCCAAGGGCAGATTTTAAAATGCAGCCCTTTACAATCATTGTACCTATCATAAAAAATATACATTCATCACTCCTCTCGGAATCTAATACATTATATTAATAATATTATAATATGACATTAGATTATTGAAAATAAAAAGATGGATAAGTGGGTATACTGGTCTACTGTACACTGGGGAATAGTAAGGTTCCTACATGAGACCTAGCAGGTAAACGATTACATACGTTAGTTCCTACAAATGTGATGTGTTAATTCCTATACGAATATAAAAATGAGGTGTGTAAGTTCCTAACGTGGCAAAAACCAGGTACTTATGTTAGTTCCTACACGGCGGAAAATTGATATATGTAAGTTCCTACACGGTAAAAAAAGTTCAAATATCAGTAAGTGTATACTTAATCTATATTATGGATTAGGCGACAAAATAATAAAAATAGGTACATTTTCATAAATAAATAGAATAAAATATAAATTAATAAAAATCGCATAATGCATTTATAATATACAGTATAATAAAAATCGAATAATACATTTTTTAATACGATTTTGAAACGTAGTTTCTTATGGCGAGATGTGAGCGGAGGGACCCTAGCCCAGAAAAACCGTGCCCATCGAAAATAAAAGCGTTAGTCGCTATCTCTCTTACTCTTTACCGCGTTCTATATACTTCTGTCTCTCTCGCTCTACGGTCGGCTACGTTGTTAATGGGTCGCGACTACACGTGTAATGAACTACACGGGTACCCGTGTTTTTACCTATGACGCGACGGGAATAAAGCCCGTGTAATAAAAATACCCGTGTATTTAATACACGTGTATCTTAATACCCGTGTATCTTAATACCCGTGTATCTTAATACCCGTGTATCTAAAAAGCCGTGAGCTTGAATACTCATACGTATAATATAGGTACACCGTACACGGGTAATGATAAATAAATACACGGGTATGCACGGTTATTATTAAATACACGGATAAACACGAGTATTATTAAATACACGGATAAACACGAGTATTATGCACGGGTATACACGGGCTTTAAATTTTAATATACTTTTTGCCCGCGTACCCGGGCTCCGTGTACCCGTGTATTCTAATACCCGTGCACGACCACGACCTCTAGTTGTTATTATTAGGGCTAGGATTTATATGCATTGGCATATTTTTTTTGCAACTTCTGATTATAACTTTTGTTTGAAATGTCCATGTATTACGTTATGATGAAGCAAATGGTGGTTATTTTATTTTGCATATTTTTGCATATTTTGAATAAAATGCATATTATTGCATATTTTAACAATTAATACCTAAAATGCATGTTTTATGGTATATTTTAGCCGCAGTGGTTGGTAAAAAACAAAAATAGAATATTATAAATAATAAAAAAAAAAATACTCAAGTATTTATATGGGTATAGAAGGTATGTAAAGTGTAAAAATGGAAGTAGGTAATCTGGATGAAGATTTTCATTACAATCAACTCCATGGGAAAATAGAAAACTCAAAAACTACTTCATATGATGTATAAATGTTGAAGTATAAAAACATACTATAAGATCTGAAAGAAGGTCTTTTATTTGGGACAATTTTAAACACCACATCATTGTTATTTGTGTAATACTTTAATAACATTAATAGTTTATAGAAATATTTTTTATATTTTAGAATTTAAAAATTTAGTTTTTGCATTTTGTGTCATATTTAATTACAAATTTTCATTGTTGCATGTTTTTGCATATTTTTAATACATCAAATGCATATTTTGCCATTTTATATTGCATATAAATCCTAGCCCTAGTTATTATATATCGACCAGTCGCGTCGCCGCCGATAAAACACACACAATAGAAAAAATGTCAGGTGGCAGGTAGCTGGAAACCCTAGATACTATTATTATTATTATTATTATTATTTATAATAAATTATTATAGTATGGTATTACAAGTTACAATTGAAACCGTTCATAACAAAATAAATAACATTAAATATTATAAAATCACTTTCATGAGTCATGACTGTTGAGGAATCTGGGTTTTTCAGTTATGATTTTATTTTGCTTCTGGGCGCTAGGGTCCCTCCGTTCACATAGTGCCATAAGAAACTACGTTTCTACCGGGTGTCCCATGACAGCACTCGACTTTTTTATTATACCGTATACTCGTATTATCAATGCATTATACGATTTTTATTATATTTTAGTATCATCATCTATTTGTTTATGAAAATGTACCTATTTTTATTATTTTGTAGCCTAATCCATAATATAGCTAAGTATACACTTACATTTGACCTTTTTTTACCGTGTAAGAACTAACATATGTACCTGTGTTTTACAGTATAGGAACTTACATATGTACCTTTTTCTGTAGTATAGGAACTAACATAATATGTATTTTTCTTACCTGCTAGGTCTCGTGTAGGAACTTACATTCGCCCTGTACACTAGGTACCTATCGTGTGGGTCACTGCAATAATGGGTTTGTCAAATTTAAACTCAATGATACAAAATCATTGTGTACGAAAAACGATTCTGATCGAAGACGTTTTATCAGTCTGTGGTCAGTCCAATTGCTAATTATATTTTATGATATAACTATAATAATACAATAGAATAAATAACCTAACCTGGAACAAATATATTGAAATTATCAATATCAAACTTACTAATCTGATTTATAATATAACAAATACCATTATGTATTAGCGTATGTATTGTTGTAAGCATATAGTAAATTTGTATGCAATTTCTACTCGAAAATAGAAATGAGTCGCTCGGACTTCGAGCGATATTATATGGTGTTTCCAAGAATACGCTTACTGACGTGATATCTCTGCAATAAACGGTATAATATGATAATTTAATATTACTGTTATTATTTATTATCCTTCTTTTTCAATAATTAACAGTACTTCTTAAGAATTTTAAGACATTAGAAAACTTTTATTTTTGTATTCAAAAAATGTCCATTCGAGGAAGCAGCTGCTCCTTTTGCCCCCCTTAACCCGGCTCTGGGCTTCTCATAAATTCTTCAAGCCGTTTGCCAGCTTTTATAGAAGTAAGAAAAGTTTCAATGTTAAGAATTTATGCTTTTTTACTTATATATTTTAAACAAATTAATTAAGGGCATAATCTAAAAAATACTGGTGAGGGCCCTCGGAGAAAATCACCTGAAGGGCAAGACTGCCAGAGTGCCAGACCGACAGTGCTCGAAACACAGAATTTTGTGGTTGAAATTTGAAGCATATAATAATATCATACATATGTAGAGTACTGCACCGTATACGCAATACGCTTTCTTATTAATTATTGCTATTTTATGTATAATATGCATTATGTAATGATTTTTTCGCTACAATCACAATAAATAGGTACTTTATTCTTAAATTATTCAATATCATCTATTTGGTCAATTAAAACCTCGGTTATCTACAAAAATAATCGGTACAATTAAAAACAATAGCAAACAATTATTGGTTACAATTTAAGTATGAAATAACTTCTATACATTAAAATAATATGTGTAAACGTGTAATAATATATATATATATATAAATATATAATGTGTTACATAATAATTTATACTTGTATATTTTAACGTGCTGTCCCGTGTCCCGTCAGCGGTGACTCAAGATCGAGAAACCCGGCACCAAGGTTTGCTGTGAAAAAAATTAAAGAAAATCTCGCGAATGCGAATCTTTTTAAATTTTTCATTCCATAAAACGGCAAAATAGTACTATACTGTTAAAGATCGTTTTGGTTGTTTGTCTATATTTTGAGATAGAAATTTAGGCACGCCGCCGCCAGATCCGATAATCTGATGGTCGTCGGGAGAAAAAAAGATTGTACGCGGGCCGATACTGTCCAGGCCGGCAAGAAAATCAAATAATTAATAACGTCCTTTCTCCGCCGACGTGGTAGTCGTGCGCCGCCTTTCTCTCCACCACCCTCCCTCCCACCCACAAAACCGTTCACCACGAATCACGATTCGAACCAACGACACCAACCCGGCGGACACCGGTGTGGGAAAGCGTAATGTTGGCACTCTTGACACGTGTCAAACCAACACTGATATACGTGTATCGGAAATCCAGTGTGTTTACAATTTGATTTTTTTCTCTCCACTTTACGGCTCACCGCTGCGTCCGACGAACCCGTGACCCACACGCGCTGCGGCTTCGCGACGGTTTTGTGCTCATCAGTTTTTCCTTTGGCGTTACTACACGATCGCAATAACGGTAATCGTGCGTCTCGCAACGGCCACAGTCACATAATTCACATAGCACCACAGCTCTCACGCGTAAGGCCCGCCAACGGACGTATCAACACATATCGCACGCGCGTCAACAACCACCGACCCACAACGAAACAAAAATGACTGTGGTCAACATTAAGGACAGGGTGAAAAACAACAAGCTGAACTTGAGCGGTCTCAACCTGACGGAGATACCCACCAAGGAAATCGTAAGTGTTCTCAAACGGGTTAGTTCGGCCGGACGACGTGTGTTGAGCATCTCGACAATATGCCAACACCGCCGTTTCGTTTTAACCTACAAACGAACTTTTGGCCAACAAGGCAAACCTTCTATGATGTACTTGATCTTTGTATAATATTTTTGTAGGCTCCGTTGAAAGTCTCTCATCTGGACTTGTCCAACAACAAAATCACTTCAACAGACGTAAGTGCTCACCGCTATTGATAGTTCTCTGTCAGTATTGGTTTTATTTTTATGTCATTTAATTTACGTTATTTTATTATATCTTTATAATTGGACGTTTGCAGAATGTTTTTTCATTGTTGCCCAGTCTGGTAAAGCTCGATCTATCCAGCAATCAGATTAAAAGCGTGGCTGGCGATATTGGTTCGTTGCAAAAACTCGCTTTCCTATCATTAGCCAACAACAAAATCAAAGATTTACCCAAGGGTTTGAGTAAGCTCAAACAGTTAAAACATTTGAACTTGAGCAACAATCCATTGAAACCAGAATTGGTTGAAGCTGTTGGACCATCACAAAACAATGCACAATGCCAGTCAGCAGCTGCCAACGCTATACAGTATTTGAAAGGCGATTCCAAAAAGCAAGGTAATTGTTTACAATATTATACTCTAGTTAGTTTTACACGCATGCAAGTTTAAACATTTTTTTTTTTGTGTAGATGACAAACAAAATAAAAAGAAGGATAAGAAAAATGTCAAAGCCTCTCCGAATGGTGTATCAAATGATAAGTCGAAAAATAAAACTAAGCCCAAAAAGAAACCAGCTGGTTTTGTGTCTAAAGGTATTTTTTTATTTCATAATTTAATATATTTTCACATACTAAGTATTATGTTATTTATTTAGTTTTTGGATTCTTCGGCATGCTCATTTCGTACACACTTCTGTTTGCGGTGTTAATTGGTTTATCTTTGTATGCCTTGTCATACTATGACAAGAAAGCATATGGTGATGTCAAGGCTAAGCTTTTACCTGTTTGGGGATCAGCTACATCAAATCTAGACCCAAAAGTAGCGTCTAAAGTCAACTATTATCTGCTACAAGCTGGGAATACTTTTGATCGTGCCGTCCATACCAGTATTGAGGCATCTATTAAATCGTACAAATGGGTCAAAACAAATCCAACTGTACAGCAATACGCTAAAAATGTCCAAGACACGTTGCAATCTCTTTGGGATAGTGTATTCAAGAAAGTAAAATCTACGTGATCCGTGAGATAGATTTTTTTTTTTATTCCATGTATCATTTAATTGATAAAT
This sequence comes from Neotoxoptera formosana, assembly GCA_022818045.1. Lineage (NCBI taxonomy): Eukaryota > Metazoa > Arthropoda > Insecta > Hemiptera > Aphididae > Neotoxoptera > Neotoxoptera formosana. Next base: position 14,650,651 of record CM040633.1, on the reverse strand, counting down.
TTTCTCGAATACCCCATCTTTCGTCTCCTAAACATCATCTGCTGTATACAATTAACAATTTAACAATTGATTTGTATGTATGTATTAATTTTTTTTCATAGAAAATCATTTTTGTCCAACTGAATTACATGTATAATTTTTTCTTATTTTTTATAGGTACCTACATTTATTATGTATTTTTTTTTTAAATTATACCTAAATTTCATTTTTAATTAAAACTATTATATAAAAAAAAATGTTGTATTATTTTTTGTTTGTAACTGTTGAATTTAAGTCCAACAACAGTTGTTAAATTTTTTATTTGGTATTAAAATTAACATTGTGCACTTTTATTACTAAAAAGAAAATAATAATATTTTAATTTACCAAATTATTTGTTTTCTAATATTTGTGAAAAATATTTAATTTATATGATTTCCAGTTGAAACTATTTATATATGTCTGAGGGCAATAATAGTTTTTTTTTACATAGTCATTTAACAATACTTATAAATCACAAATTATTGTGTAAATCAAGAAAATTCATTGTAAATCTAATATAATGATATTTCCTACTATAATGAATAAAACGTTGATACATGGTATGTAGGTTTACTATATAATGTGATAAGACGTGTTCATAATGGCTGAACTCTTCTATTATTATTTACTATATTGTATCTAACATATGGTTTGTATCATGCAAAAGGTACTTAATATGTGTAGTATAAATAATATTTATTACTGTATTATTAATTGTAACCAAATAGTAGATCGTTGAGCATTTAGTGTACATTTTTATGTTGTCTTAAAATATTCATGCACAACAGTGCTTAATTGATATATGTTTTCACAACTATTTTTTGTGTTTATTGTGCTTTGTCTGATATAGTGAACAATTTTGTTTTGTTAGTTAGTATTGTTTATTATACACAACTAAGTTAATCATGTTTATGTCACCTATGAAATCAATAAGATATTCACAAAGCGTACCTAAATATTATAAAATTCATTGTGTTATTTACATAAAACATTTATTTATTTCAATATTTAATGTTACTTTGACACCTTAGATGTAAATAATTGTGTTGTACTTATTTTATTATACACAAAATAATATATAATTCAAACTATTTCAATAAAAATAAATGATACAACTTATTTTTATTTTGAAAGGGAATTGAACAATCAATTATTACATAAACAGTGTACTCTCGATTATCTGCTGTCTTCTGCGGAATCGTCTACATACCTATATGTATACAAAAAAATATATATATATTGTATCTTTCCATTATAAATCATTATAGGTTGAGTATAGATAGAGTACTATCTATACTCAATGATAATATGTAATAATAATTTTCAATTTCAAATTCCAATTAATTTTTTATTATAAAATTTGATTTTGCTGATTATCCGTGGATGTCCTGCCACCCTATTACACGGATAATCGAGAGTACACTGTACTTTCTTTCATATGTTTGTCTTATTAGAGTATTAGACATCTAAAACTTAAGTGTCTTATATTTTTCCTGTGAAGCATTTTGTTGGTTTCTATTTAGTCGGTCCAATCTATTGGTATTTAGTTTAACACATGATTTTTTGTTTTTTTTGTAAGTTAAAGTTATATACTGTCCTCTCTATAAATAGTGACAATTTGACAAAGGTGCTAACGTACAATTATATTCTTTGTAATTATCTAGAAAATGGTAAATACTGCTGCTAATATCTCATATCAGGGTTAAAAAAAATATAGATGTATAATTCTCCTATATTGTGTTTTAAGCTTTTAAAGAAACACATTGTTTCAACTGTTAAAATTTGGTAAAAATAATTTTTTATTCATCATATTTGCTTATGCACAGTAAAATAATATTTTCTTAAATAGGGACCCCAATTTTGAACCTAGATTTGGCTTTCTCTTTTTCCTCGGCAACTTTGACTTCCAAAGTCATCCAAGTCTTCCAAACCATCGTTTCCACTAATGATATTAATAGTATGTTGAATAACGAATACTAAAATATATAGGTACATTTTATACCTATCATTAATAATCGAGGTACGAAGTACCTACCTCTAATGGCTTGTTTTGGTATTTGGGTTATGACAGTTCAAAAATACATTTTTTAAATAATTTATTTATGTTTGATACATTTTAAGAATATTTATGTACTTATAGTTTTATATTTTTATTTATTCTATATGAGAACTTATCACATGGCACATAAACACTCAGTACTATACATTTTAAAACCTATCTACCAACCAAATTCACAGCATATGATGGTAACTAAACAAACACGTCATCATATTAGGCGTTCTATCGCGATCGCCCAATGATCACAGCTGTAACTCCTGTAGGCCTGTTAAATAAGATGATATTTTAAACATAAATTAATGACTATTAAATTTATGCATGACATTATTTTCCTGGTCGTGCAAGCACGTATAGGTGTTACACTGTTACGAGTATTTAGGAAAGAGTTACGAGCCTACATCATGATATTATTGTACCAAAGTACAGTGGCGTACCCAGGATTTTAGTATTGTAATTTGTAAGTTCGGGGTAGTCCAGCTCACGAGAGGGCTACCTGTTTTGGAAACCAACTATAAATCCAAACCGGACGCTTCGATCGCGATATCTTAATAAAATATAACTAATAATTTACAAAACAAATGTACATTTTACAAACTTTTTTAAATTGCATTTTAATCAATTATTAGTCAATTGACAGATTAACCATATTATTTAAAGTTTACATTATCAGTCATCATCAGGTCAGTTTTATTTAAATCTGTAAATTCTATTTAATTATTACTTTTTAGCATCATTAAAAAAATGTACATTTCTGTCTTGTTTTTACTTTTTATACATGCATTTTACATTATTTTATTTATTTAAATACTTAATAGAAGATACGTAGTTCTAAACTGATTAAAAAACAAAATATCATAATGTTATTGACTTTTTACCCTTTTTTTTATTCACTTTTATGTATAAATTATTTTAAAAGGTTTTTAGTGTGAATAGATAAGTACAGAAGAAATAAAAATGATATATGCATTAAAATAATTTTCATCGATTTTTCATTTGAGGAAATGTAGTGATTACTTTATTACAATCGATGGTTTAAGCTATGGAGCTTTGAGCTTTCAATGCTTAATATTGCTAAATTAGTAGGAGTGGTTTAATCATCGTCAAGTGAAGGTAAGTCCTAAGTGCTCTAAAATGTTTTTTCTGTTACTGTACATACTATTTAGTGTCAATATCCAATAGGTATAACTGTATAAGCATACATTTATTAGGACCAATAAATGATGTACCTATATGATAATAGTATAGGTACTATACGTCTATACCTACTGATATAATAATATGATAATAGAATAATTATAAAATAAAAATAATCACCTCAATGGATCAATGCAGGTATATAAAAATAGATTATCAGCCCCTAGAAATCGTATAAAAGTGTATCCATAATAAACCACTTTTACACACAGTTTAGCAGTATTAGTGTTTGTGTTCTAATATTATTTTATAATTATATCTTTCATAAAAAAAACAAAAATATACCATGTCATCATGTAGAAAGATTTGAGAGAGGTTTGTATGCTATTTCAAAATTATTATTGTAAAATTGTACATATTTGTTCAAATAAAATTGTTTTTATGTCAGAATAGGGACCACATAATAATAATAAGAAAAAAACTATGGGTCAACTTACCCCCCAAACCCCCGCCTGGATTCGCCGCTGCCTGTGTATTTATGTATTGTCTTCCAATTAGTCTGCGACCTATCCTCTTGCAGCAGTTTTCGGAAAACTATGTTTTAAAATACTGAAAATTGTGTAAATATGTTTCATATACAATACCTAATTTTTCGAATAGAATTAAAGAGGTTCGTGACAAGTGCAAATTGGTTCATCATTCTTGAATGTTTTGAATGATGACTCGTTTTTATTAAATAATATCGTTCATTATGAGTTATGACATAATAACTGTGATGGTTTCCAATTTTTTTTTTATTATCGATTACAAAATATGTGTGTCGAGTGTTGATGATGATAAGTACCCTAATTACCTATATACATTTAAATTTGAATTTTCATATTTTAAAGCTAATATTAAAACTATTTTTAAAATATTTTCTACTCCTGTTGAATACAAAACTATTCGGGCGGAGGAGTGATAGAGTTAAGTACCTACTTAAGTCTACTATAGTACATGCGTTGTATACGTTGTACAACTTGTACCTATATTGATAGGTTATATTTATACAGAATACTAATATATTATACGAATATAATATTTATTTATTTATTTGGTAACATCTTAAAACGATAATGTTATTATTACTATAATTATTCATAGTCGTAATCTGGGGGGGGGACTGCCCCCTCAGATATTTAACTGAGTGGGCAATAGTGTTATAATACCTTATAGATTTTTAGTTGTACCACCGTTTGCGCCCCCCCCCCCAAGAATTTACCCCAGATTACGCTATTATTCATAGTTTCTAATTTCCTATCATTTATTAAGTAGGTATGTGAGTAATTACATAAAATACGATTTCTAAATTGCATTTTGATCTATCGATTATCTTATCTCAACACCGATCATTGCCGCAACAAAAATTTTATGGGTCTCAGGTGACAGCATTTTATTTTAATGTACCTACATTGTACCTATACCATTCACTCCGTTCTCATATAAATACATACGATAAAGGCGTGGTTAAAACAAGCTTGAATTAACGATCTTGAAATTTATCTCTTGAACTTATTGTGCCAAGATCCTATTTTGTAGCAGGGATTTCCTCTCTGCTCGTCCTGCTTCAGGTCGATCCTTGTTTCAGACGATAACGACTAACGCTGTTATACACTCGTTAGTCGTTATAGTAATGATCTGTTAGCATTTAGAATCACATAGAGATTACCAACTCGCACGAGATGTGCTGTGTTCGTTAATACAATTGAGGCTTAAATGTCGTGTGTAATATTGTGTAATTCGTAATTTATAACACGTCTTTTAATTTAGACATATTATTAAAGTTGTAGTAAAAATGATATTACATTATCCTATAGGCTATAGGTATCGTATAAATGTATAATACGTTAAATGTTAATATTATTTATTATGTAGATATTATACTAGGTACCATTGGTGGTATATTAGTTGGTCGCGTTTATTTTCTCACGGTAGAAAAATCATTTGATAACAAACACGTTTGAGATTTTCTCATTAAACTGCAAGTGTAGTGTGTTCATTATCGCTGAATACGAATTTCAGCAACGAATGCATTTTAGATCAATACTTTTTTAATCCTTTGTACGACAGCGAAAAAAGTTATTTGTTTTTTTTTTTAGATGAAGGGTAAAAAAAGGTACAGCGCGACATTGATAAATTACAATGTTGACATAATAATACTAATACAACGTTGTATACATTTTAAATAAAAGTATTTATTTTTATTTTTCAATGTAAATAATGACGTAAAAAATTACTGTTTAAAAGTCTTAACTTCAAAAAGTACAATAATTTGTATTATATAGATTAAATTCAGAAAACAAAATATGTAATATACATAAGTATACCTACCTACACATATGCATTTTCGATCGGATTATTACTATTCTTTAATAATTCACTGCAAATACGAAATGCTTTCGACATAATGACGTTTAAATCGTTTAATGTATAATATATTATATTTTAAGTAGATAAGGTTCCTACGTATATTTTTGTATACATTTCTCGAAAAGTTGTATGGCTTTGGTGTTGTATAGAAATAATCGTTAGGAGTTTTTGAACTAATAGTACATAATGAACATAACACTATAGATACACACGTCATGACAAAATAATATTATAAATGCTTTTGGTGCAGTATATAGCCACTAATCAGTTTTATGTTTCGGGGTTGAGGATGAATTGCCTACATCACATTACTCACAGTTTAATTTATTGTACGTAATATCATTGATTATAAATACTTCTTAAAGTTTTTTTTATTGCCCATAGTCAGAGTTGGAATGGGTTTTAAACAAGTTTCTAAACACGTGTTAAAAATGTAAATAAGTGGTTTTGTTCAAAACATTTTATATACGAATATAAAAGTTTAAAACGTTTTGACTACGAATATTAAATTAAAAACTTTAAAAAAAAATTAAATCGTAATTTTTTTCATGAAATATTCATTTTTTCACACCAAAACTATTTAGTATATATTTTATAATGTACCAATATATTACACTTGAAACAAAGCATTATGCCAATGGATTATAGATTTAATTAAATTTTTTTAATACATTTTTGAAAACACTGTTTAAAATATTCCAAAAAAAAAAAAAACGTTTAAAACAAATCAAATGTCGTTTTAAACGAATAAAACGTTTGTATTGTATTATTTAAAATTTTAATACAAACTTTTTTTTTCCAAACCCACCATAATACATAACTAAGATGTTTGTATATTTTAAAGAAAAACACACACATTCGTTTTTAAAGGGGTTTGGTATAGGCAATTATAATGACATTTTGACCAAAATTAAAATTTTAAATAATTATTTAAAGCAGTTTACACTGTTTACGGGTGGTCCAATGTCATAGGCAAAATATCCTGTTGTTGGTTGATGCGTGATTACGATATCATATTATGGAAAAAACCTGTTTTGCGCATGAAAGTACCGTAGAAGGCAGCTATAATAATTGAGAAACCAAATTTTTACCATAAAACGAAGAGAACTTGTCTGTGCATTATTGTTTTTCTGTTGAACCAAAGTGGTTCTTTTAACAAACAAATTATAGACGTTTAAGACGTTTAAGTTAGAGTTAGGTAATGTATATTGTATACGATAGTAGGTATCCAAGGTAACATGGTCAATTATAGAACAGGTAGACTGTAGACCAACTTATCAATTATAATATACTTATGTGAATTGTTTTAAGTTTTAACGTTTAAGTAATTTTGTTGCATAACGAAATTTTCGATAAGAACGCCAAATTGAATAAAATTTGTTTCACATGGACGTCTTAACTATAGTGATTTAATAATTATAATAAAGTTAGTAAGGATATTAGGTAAATCGTAAATGTATAATATGATTTTATGTACAAAGATACAATAGTATAATAAATTTGTTATAAACACGAGTATAAAATAATGTAATATCAAACTTGTTCAATAATTCTTCGCTCGAGGTCAGCAGCTGTTCTATAATTTTGAATACTATTTTTCAATTTTTGAAGAGGCAACAACTTGGTACCCCCAGTGGCGTAATTCCATTATATTTCAGCAGGTGCAAAACTGGTCCAAATAGTCCAATAGGTAGGTAATCAAAGAGACAAATTTAGTTATACTCAAAGAGGGCTCGCTTCACTGGCGTCTAAGTAATTGAAATTTAATTACATTATTTTCAAAATAATCTCTATATTTTATGTCAAGGTGGATTGATATTATATTAATCCACCTTGGTTTATGTTTTTTATTATTTGTTCAGTTCTGTAAGTTCTGTTATCTTTTATCGAAAAATGCAATAAAAAAATGAAATAAAATTTTATTTTTATAGGATAAGAGTCGAGTTTCAGCAGGTGCAAAGGCATATCATTGCACCTGCTGCATTATGCCAGGGGGTGCAAGTGCACCGTCGTGCACCCCCGTAATTACGCCCCTGTTGGTACCCATCTAGATGACTAGATATAGGCGTGAATCTCAAAATATACTCCTCCCATGTTGTTTAAAAACTACATTTTCTCTTTCAAAATCTCGTGGAAGACTGCATAATTTTTTTAACATTTTAAATCGAAACTTTAAACTAATAACATTTCATAATTAAAATAATATTAATCAAAAGCCATCACCATTACTCGATATGAGATTAGTTATAAATTATAACTTATAATTGTTTGTACCTATCAAAAGTATTAATACACGGTCGATTGATGATCATAAATTATAATATAATAATTAATATTGATTTAATAAGCTACGCAATACGAATTAACATTACAATTAATATTAAATCATAATGACGTTTTTGAACAAATATAAATAAAACATTTTATTTCAGATGAACAATAATAGGTACAATAAAATCACGACCGGACGTTCGTGGTTTGCGCAGATATCCCTTCGAGCCTTAATCTCGTCAACATGGGCCTGTAAATGTCTGGGGTGAACGGCAATACCATGCCCTTGGCTTGTATTTCTCCTGTAATGACAATTTTAAAAATAATGAATGTATATCAACTAAAACATTTATAATGTATACAATCTTCTGTGTTCTATACTCGATGTATTAGATTTGCAATTATTTCGAACTATCTACTATCTAAATAATGATTGTGGTAGGCTGCGGTGCTGTGGGAGGTTTAATATGTAAATTATTCCTTTTGGAATAAATTACTATACATATACAGTGAAACCTCTAAATACTGGACACTCTCGGTCACCGAAATTGTGTCCGCTATTTAGAGGTGTCCGTTAGGGGAAGTTTCACTGTTTATAGGTATTCCAATGACTCCATTTATATTTTATACTAAGTCTTACTGTTCCATCGCCTTCGTCTCAATTCATATTTTGAATCTGATTTTTAAAAATGATGTAGTATGTATGTATACTATTGTCTATTAAATTGGATGACCACATTTGTTTCAACTTTTTTTTGTGCCAAAAAATGTAAGTTTAACTCGTCTCATTGAGATATATTTTATATTATTAATTTATCATTTATATGTAGGTACTACGTAACTATCAGTGTTGCGCAAAGATAACTAAATATTTATCTAGATAAAGATAAAAGATAACTGGTTAAAAGTTATCTAGATACAGATAAAAGATGATTAATACCTTAATTATCTAGATAAAGATAAAAGATAAACACTATTTATCTAGATAAAAAAAAAGATAAAAATTTTAATAACTGAACTACACTTGTTGTCAAAACTACAATTTATTTTTCAGTTATAATTATTATTTAGAAATATAGAATATATAAAATACCTATATTGTTTCATTCAAATTTTAAGATTAAATCGTATTGTTATAATTAATTTATAATTATTTTTATTTTTGTCTAAAAAATAGACGATAGATGGGTATTATTTATTAATAATTGCGCATGTCGTTACTCGTTAAGTACCCGTATCCATAATATCGTTTCGGGAAATCGGTAAAATCATAAATATCTATTTATGTTATTTTTATTTAGAACCTAACGGATAATTCTGAGAGGCCGATTAAAATATCATTGAGTGTGTGTGTGTGTGAATGTTACAACACAACATCATTAGTCGCAAAATATTTCGACTGTGTGTCTGTATATTAATTATTAATATTACCCGTATCCGATCGTATAGAATTATTAGAAATGACGTAAATAAGCAATACGAAAAATTATTATTATTTTAAATTCAATGGTTTATTTATCGAAATAAAAATTTACCATACCTTCGTTTTTGAGGCTCTAATTAAAAAAAAAAAATTGTGCCCATAATTTATTTATCTAGATAAATTGGGTTAGATAACATAATTATTCATCTAAGATAATTCATCAGATAATTAATTTTTTTATTATCTAGATAAGATAAAAGATAATTAATTATTTATCTAGATAATTTATTTAGATAATTTATCTAGATAATGCACAACACTGGTAACTATATTGCTATGTATTCATTTAGTATGAATAATTATACTTAAGGCGCCCGGTGCCAATGCCATTTTGTCTTCAAAAACACACTTTACGGGAATAATGATCCTGACTCGTAGAATCAATCACATTTGATTTTTTTTTTTTAACTGATAGAGGGAAATATTCTACAGCCCGCATCGATCTATATTATAATATTTTAATCTCAAACTTTTAAATATGTCTTCAAAAAAAAAAAGATAATTTTAAGCTTTTTTTACAAATTATTTTATATCATTATTTAAAATAAAATAAAAAATCCGAGTTTAATGCGGGTTGTAGAATATTGTTGTTTATCAATTAAAAAAAAAAAATTATCTGAAAATATTCAATTGGCAATGAGTTAGGTATCCATATTCCCGTGAAGTCATTTAAGTCTGTCGAAACGTCAACTAATAATTTGTTATTTGTTAGTTCTATGACATGTACTTGCGAGTGTGTTAGCGTATGCGTTCATATGCGGGTAGTAGAGGGTTCTCTAAAGCAGTGCTTCTCAACCTGGGGGCCTCGGCTCCCTAGGGGGCCGTGGTTATATGACTGGGGGGCCTTGAAATATGTATTTAATTTAAAATATTTCCGATTATTTAGTTATTATACAGGGTGATTCTTTTATCAAACAACACTCATTATTTCAAAAAGTGTAAATATTTTTGATAATATTTTTTTACATGGTTTCAAGTAATTTACAAAACAAATTTTTTACTAAAAAATTATATTTTTAAATATTTTTTATCCTTATGATTTTTTAAGTTTTTTACTTTTTTGAATGACAACATGTAGTTTTAATTTTATATTCCAAAACTTCGTATTTTTCTAAGAATTTTGATACATAAAAATCGAATTTAGGACGATTAGTTTATGAGTTATAAGTATTTAAAGTTTAGATGAGCAGAGTGGAGTGGTACGGGGTTACTAGTATAGGTACAGGTTACTGTTGTTTGATAAAAGAATCACCTGGTATAAATATAACATTATAACATGTTTGAAAAATATATTTAAAACCATTTATTTTCTTTACATTTTAATAATTTATTTGTGTGAAATAGTGCATGTAAATTTAGTATATTATTAAGAAAAAATAATTAATGATTCTGATTGAGGGGGGCCTTGACAGTCTTACATTAAATTTAGGGGGCCCTATATCAAAAAAGGTTGAGAAGAACTGCTCTAAAGTAATAAGTAATAACCATTTACACTCAAACACATTCACAATATCGTGCGACGCCGAAACAATATGTGAATAAGGTTGCCAATAATTTGCTCCTTAATAAATAGCCGGCACCAGGGGCCTTAAATTACTGTTTGCTGCTAGCAACCGAATAAAGAAGTTTATTATACCTATTATTAATTTGTAGACAATAACTAAATATGAATTCTGAACACAAAACGGACATTAATATTGACTTAACTTTAAACTTGTTTAGAGACCTAGCCAACAGATGTTCTTCTCGTCTCGTTTAAACCTTAATTGGACTAATAGGTTAGCACCAATTATAATATGATTGAACTAAAATTATTGTTATTTTATGAGTAGCTATACTACTGATATCTTTGATTATTATTATTCACCTTGGAGGACCATAGTAGCTGCTATTGCTGTCGGTATCCCAACTGTCTTTGCCATTGCCGTGTATCCGTTGGCTTCGCCGTAAGACACAAGCGTTACCAATTTCTTTTCATACCGATTGCCGGGCCACAAAACTCCAATGTCGTGGTACAACACCACCAGGTCTCTTTCGTTTTTATCTGTGTGAACATAAAGATTGCACGTTACCGGTGCGGTATACAATATTAAAATAACTATTCGCGCTCAACGTGCAAAGTAACATCGCATGAGTTAGAAAAATTGTAGCGAAGGAACTCAAATAAGTGTACCTATGAAGAGTTTGCGTTTCTGCCGCAGAACACTATGAATAAATATTTTACTAATACTTTTTAAGTTTAGTTTATATCCAGTTCACGCATTGACCAAATAATAATAATATTATGGTAATATAAATATATAATACTATATAATATATATGCTATAACAATATTAACATATACACACTTAAAGACAATTTTGAAGCGATAAATTGTGAAAACGTGTCCAACGGCGATCCGAGTTTTAAGACTGGTTCCTCTGTTAACAGTCCTAGATCCATGACTTTGTCCAGGACTGACGGTCCGATTTTATCGGCTACTTTCGACAACATATTCTCGTAAAACATGTCGATGTCATTGATCTCCAATAGCGTGCAAATCAACTGACACTGTACCAAAACGAACGTATTTATATCAAATGGTAGGTATCTATACTGTATAATATAGTAAGCCGATAATCGAGACGTATAATCATAATATTATGTAACTAGAGCTGGGTTGACACTCCTTTTTTCCAATATCCGTTATTTTATACCGATAGATTTAGGTATTTACCCGATGTAAAACCGATTAAATTATATAGACTATAATTTATTAATAAGTAGAAAATATGTAAGAAGAGTGTATTGTTACATTTAGGTATTTAGCCGATATAAAACTGATTAAATTATATAGACTATAATTTATTAATGAGTAGAAAATATGTAAGAAGATTGTATTATTACATTTAGTTTACCAAAAATAGTAAAACACAAATTAATTTACACACTGCGTGGTTTTTATGTTTTGGCTTTAATATATAGGTACATCAAATTGTCCGGTATCCGAAAAACTTCTAGTGCCAATATATGTCAATACTATAACATTGGTTATTGGTTTCTGTACAATTAAAATTGTAATAGTTATAACTTATAAGCGTACAACACACGCCATCATAATAATATTTTAAGCTATAGACGCTTACCCACGTGATGTCAGGTCCATTTGGGTGGAGGGCGGCGTGGTCTTTAGACTCGATAAGGCGCAATTTTTGCAGAATTATCATCATCTCAGAAAAACCTGTGTTTGTGATATTTATACAATTCACGTCAGAAAATATTGTTCATACTTCGTATACAATAATATTGATTAATATAAATATATATATTTCAGAATATTGACCATACCTTTATACCGTATTGTACCCCTGAGCATGGTCTGTACTTCCGCTGCTATTCCATAAAGTTTAGCGTATCGGGTGCTGTCCCGGTTCGGGAAGCCCTCAAATGAAAATCCTGGTAAGAAATCCAGTTCCGTCGTGCTATTCATTAAAGCACCGCCGGCAGGGATATCGATTATCTAAAACGTTCGGTTCGATTATAGAAAAAAATGATGTAAATAATGAGGTGATGCACTAAAAATCATTCTCTCTACTTGCCTCGTGATCTCGTAGGTATTTGGCTTCAGCTACGGTGTTCACAAGCGCCCCGCGGGGAAACCACGAGAACTTATATCTCAGGGGGTTGTTGGAGTATTCGGGAGCCGGCAAACCCCCACAATAGGATACGAACGAATCGATTTTACCACCCTCTTCGTGTATCTGGTCGATGCATTCCATGGCCAACAGATGGTCGATACCCGGGTCCAAGCCAACTTCGTTGACAACGGTTATACCAGCTTCGACGGCTCTACAATACGCGGATGGAAATTTAAATTTTAAATTAATATTTTGATCCTGCGTTTATTCGGTGGTACCTGTCATGCAGCTGTGACATTTTATCTGAACAGTACGAAGCCGTCACCATGTTCTTTTTCAACTCTATACACTGTTCAGCCACCAAGTGGTGAAATTGACTAGGGAGGAGCGACACAACCAAATCCGACTGTCCCACGAGCTCTTTTAAGTAACTCAAATCCTCTAATATATTTATTTGAGTTGGCTGAACCCGATTGAACTTGTTTGCCAAGCTGTTGGATCCATTTATGTCCACGGAACCTGTACAAGTAAACACATTTATACGAGTGTAGACCGATGTCATATAGTTATGACTTATGAGTAATAACTACTGTTGATTAACATTAAAGTGTTACCGAGTACGATTATTAAAGATTCATCTTTTAAGAGGTATTCGATTAAAGGTCCACACACGTGGCCTGAACCGAGCACCAATACTCTTTTGCCGGCACGATCAACGCTGGAGGACTTAAAGGAAGCGAATTTATTAGCTTGTCGCAATTCTTTGATGTATCCAAATCGTTCGGTCAGCAACCCGTTGCTGGCGATGATAGCCTACGGACGACAAACCTTTATCAATATAATATAATAAATAATATACTGTTACGAGTGTGACGGACTCACCCCTAGAACTGCTGGCGAAAAAGCATGGTCTTCCAGTGGTTTAGTCGCGTCTGATTGAAGTATATTCATGGCGTACGGAAGTACTAAGTTTCCAAATAAGTCTGTGGATTCCATTGGCAGCTGCGTCGGCATATTATCTATCGAGCATACCAACACTCCCGATCCTCTGAAACTGTTATACACACCGAGCGCACGCGTACAATTAATTATAATTTATAGAATTCGTGACTCGTCAGTAAGTTTTTACATTTCATACATGCACGCCAGTACACCACATACCTTTTGGTGTCTTTGTGTAAATGTGCGTCGTACAGGCAAAACGGATTGTCGATGGTCGTGCACTCGTTCATGAACTCGATAGAACCGCCCGGGTCGGCGGATATATCACAGATGCCAAGTAGCCTGTGTGGAAGTCCCGGGGCGCCTTCGGATATCGGTATCCACGGGAGCTGAGAAGGAGTCAGGAGCGACTTTGCATCCGGCACCGTCAACAGTTTGGAACAATCTGGAGCCCAGTATATGCCATTGATGATGACCGACGCATACGGAGCTATCTGCGTTGAACGGGTAATGTATAGTGTATATTATTATGTGTTATTACTATTATTATTATTATTATTATTATTATTATTAGTGTTGTTATTGTTATTGTCATTATTATTAGAATATTGTTATTATTAACAGTTATGGACTGAAGAACTTGTGTAAAGTGTTCTTTCACCACAAGCTATTTAAAATAGGGAGTAAGCATTTATTTGTAAACGTAAGTATTAAATGTTATAAAGTTGAATGTTCGAATGATTAAATAAATAAATAAATAAATACAAATCATATCTGCAACCAGTAAATAAATATGTATTTAGACTTCGAAAAAAATCAAAACCTTTTTGTTAAACGTAGATTTGTATTTGGAGGGATATTGTTCGTATTCTTCTTGGTCGTACCCTCCGCCGTCAATTCTTTCCAAATAATCTTTACGCGTGACCACGCACGCGTAAAACTTTGTGCTGCCTAAAATATTAATAACAATTATTTGCAAATCATTTGAATTGGATGATGATACACAATATATGTGTATACGTTTTTAATAGTTTACCATTATAAATAATTATTTTACAAAATATACAATAACAAACTGTAGGTACTACCTCCATGTTCTGCAACTTTTTGCAGCATAGACGGCGGCACGTACTCGTGTGGTAGCTCTTGGAATATTTCTTGTGCGCCTTGCGACACGTTTCCTGACCTAGTCAGCCATGTCAAAAAGAGAAATAACAGTTTTTCGAATATAGATGTATTTTTTAAGTAATTTAAACACTTATACTGTACCCCGTAAAGACAAACGTAACCGGGCCTATCGATTTAGGCATCATGCCCAACGCAATCTCGTACCCGGCGTCCCTTAGCGCTTGTCTGGCCATCATCGAATTCCGGTAATTGTGTGCAGGTCCGATGTGCTGCGAATGCAATAATAATTTACGATCTATGGTTCGTATGTACTTTTCGAACCCGATTTTCCGACCTACCATTAGTGGTGTATGGTGTCCAAGGGCCAGCAATCGCAATCCCAAACCGTGTAAAATATTTATGATACCGGCGATCCCGGCGTATTTTCCAAAAGCCACTACTCTATTCCCGGAACAATCCATCAGCTTTTCATAATCTATTAGCCGTATGTTCTTTGAAGCGCACAAACGAAAAAACACGTGTGTCGTTATACAACGTTTGTTATGATAATGTTAGAAATATAAGTTTACGAATTTTAAAATATTAAGAATGACGTACCTTTTCTAAGACGGCGTCCAGCAGGGCCATGTTGGCTTCTTGTGCTTTGATCGTGTGCGAGAACATGCAGTACGTTTTGTTGGGTAGCAACAAATCAATAGGGACCTGTTTCACGCCGAACACCACCGACGCCTCGGATATGTCTTCTTGGATCACTGCTCCGGCGCTTACATATGCCTGTTTGTGTATAGGATATTAAATTATTGGTAAAAATAACCGGGTTCTGTGTTTTTAGTAAAATATTATCGAGGTCAAGGCCAGTTGTCGCATTTGACTTGTATTTATTATACGCTCGTACATAAAAAGTGAAAATCAAAAAATGCCTAACCATGCAGGCTATAATTCTGGCTATACATAGTCCTGTTATTATTATTGTATCTGTATATTATATTATATTCTATATTACGAGGTATCATATTATTAGGTTAATGAAAGGTTTAAATCGTCCATTCAAACAATCGATTATGAACATAAGTAATCAAAACTTAGAATATTATTATAAGTTTTTTTACATTTCATTAACATATTAAAGCTGTAAAGGTTTTTTTCTCGGACGGTTAAATGTACAATATCACGGATCATTCGCATCATTAAACATTCATAACATAGTATACATAATATAAATATATATTATATAAATAACACGCGTCGTGAAATAGCACATTTTCCGTTTCATTTATATTTTATATTAAAACATTATATAATTTATACTTGAACGGGATAAGCTCTTCTATTTGCCGGTTGGACGATTACTTTGACGCCGTTCTTGGTTAATTCGGCCACATTGGCTGGTGCGAATGGGGCTCTCCTTTCCCATACTGATTGATCTTCTCTCCGTATGGCAATCACTTTCCCGGTCTAGTAAAACATTTTAAACACACTGTTTTAGAAAATCGTTGAACATGAATAATATTTAAATATTATGTATTCAATGGAAATATTCAAAGGATATATTCCTTACGTGTTTCTTTCGGGCTAGCGTAAAACCACTATAATACTTGAAACTCCGTAACATGATTTAATAAAATAAAAAAATAAAAATAAATATCACGTAAGAATTTACTTCTACACAACACTACAATGTTCGCATATGCAGTAATGTAAAATTATATTATGTTATTTAGAATTGCTTCATTATCAAATTAAAATTAAAAATATGGTTGTTTATTTTCTGATAATATTTTCCTACAAATTAGAAGGGAATTGATGAGATCATAACATAAAAACACGATAACATAAAATAATATAAATAAACTGTATACTATATTATATAGGTTTTATATAATGCTGTTAGTAACAGTAGTACCTATAATAAAACCGTTCAGTCAAGGAGCAAAGTCCTCTAATCAAATGTGTTTTTTAGATACTGAACGGAGCAATGTGTGTGGTTTTTCTTTTGTTTTTATGTTTTTGTTTATTTGTACACGATTTATAGAAAAAATACTTCGATTTTTAACTTTAATTTATTTTTTGGTAGAAAGTGAATCTAGTTAGTATTTTTGGTAGGTCAAAATTAAAAATTCCCTGCAACTTTTAAAATAATGGGGAAAAACAAAAACAAATTAGCAAAAAACAGGAATTTTTATGCAAAACTAGTTTTGGACAAAATTGATTTTCTTATTTTGTGGTAATTCAATAATGATTAACTGTGGATACTTAAAATTTTCACCATGTATTATAATTTTTCATACATCATGGTATAATTTAAAAAATATGTTGAATCATTTTGAGTTATTTTTATACATTTGAAAATTTTGTTTTTTTTTATAAATGTCGAGAAAAATATTTTTGCTCAGTTAAAAAACTTAATTTAATACAAGGTTCTTCATAAGTTGTTATTTGTGGAATATTGAAATTTTAAATAAAATAATAGGTAAATGCAATGTTTTTGACAAAAATGATATCAACCTAATCATATTAATATAAATATATCATATAATAAACCTAGTAATATATAGGCTGACCGTCTTTGCAGTTTGGTCTGAATCGTTTTTCGTATGCAATCATAATATATCATTTATCATTAAATTAAAATTTAACACATACATCACAATGATTTATTCAATCACGAAATAAACTTGACACCAACTATTTCCCCTCTTTTCATCATTGTAATAAAATTATACAATTAACTAGAAGACAATAAGACATCTATATTCATACTATACTGTACAATAGTATCGAAGTATTTTTGAAATATTGTTATATTATACAATTAAAATATTATTGTTTAAATAATGTAGATTAAAAATATGCTTTTAGAGGTGTGTTTTCTACAAAATGTTATCTTAAAAGTATTTATAAATAATAATAAAATATTTTAACTATATTAAAATTAATTAATCATTTTTTAAATATTTTTGTGAACAAATTATATTAACAAAATTTTATATTTTATATCATGAACAACTATTTAAGATAGGCTATTAATTAAAATATGTTTTTTTATTAAAATTACAATGCCTAATTATTAATACATTAATATATACTCGTATTTTTATAAATTCGATATCTTTAGGGAATAATATTATTTTGATATTGATAGGTACGTAATTGGCTGTTTAAGTATAATTTATTAATTTATAACTTTAATTCGATTCAGGGTTGATTGAAGTCATCAATCATCATATTATCTTAAGTAAGTATATTATTTGATCTTTTTTGATAAGTCTTTCATATTTTCCGGACATAGAAAATTAAATCGAATGATTTTGGGATACCTAACTCAATATAATATATGTAACAATAAATCTAAAGTTCCTCTTAGAACATTTCTTAAAGTCTATAGAAATCATAATAATAATAATAATAATAATAATAATAAAAACGTTTAACCTTTGCCAACCGATGATACATTAATACCCACTTAAATTATTAACATTTCAAACATAATAATAGTAGAATAGTTTATTTATCTTTGATTTTGCTGGCGATGCCCATACTCATAAGTATTGAAGTTAGAATCTTAAAAATAAAATATACTATTTAGGCCACATTAGGTTGAACTAGAATAATATCGTAGCAGGTAAACCTATACAATATCTTACGGTAGTTCACACTATTCAAAATAAAATGGACAATATTAATAATAATTAATGTATTTACTTATATCTTAATTAGAAAAAGAATTGTATGATAACCACACTAGGAAGTAAAAATTATAGGTTATTTTAAATAAATAAATAAGCAATAGTTATGTATGTTGTTATTTTACCTATAATGTATTCAATTGAATATACAATTTAAATCCACCTATAATAAATTGTTTACCTAATAATTTGAATCATATTTATTTATTATTTTTAGGTCAGTGCCAAGTAAATTTTGTTATACAAGTAGGTATATATTACAATGTATAAAAAATAATTCAAATTCTTTATTAATAATACTATAACAACTATGCATAATATATATAATATATACGTATATAATATTACTATTGCTACCTATATGTTTAAAAAACTTGGGAAATAATATTAATTAATTTTTTTTATGTATAAGTAAAAAAAAATGTTTATTTAATCATATACATATCAACATATTATTTTTTCAACGATTGTGTAGGGAACCTTTTTGATATTCATAACTATAAAATAAAATCATTTAAACATTTAAAATAAAACATACAAAATAGCATTGTTCAAAAGATAACTTTAATTGTTTTTTGTATTTAAGAAGGTTTTTTACTTCACTTAAGACCACAAAACGGTAAATATACTAGCTGTTAATTCTATTATAAAGTTGAGTTTAATGTATTACATATTTATTAGTGTAGGTAGTAGAAAAGATAATATCTCTATAGTACTTGAAACAGAATATAGCTTTTCATTGCTATGACGAAATTTTTCGGTAGGGACCTACCCACCACTTTGTTCGTACTAATTACTCTATAGCATTGTAATCAACAGTATACTAAATTACTAATTAGTCAAATTTCCAACTCTATTCCTAAAAAACCATTTTTGGAATTTTTATGGAACACCCATCTAAGTCAAAATGTCAAATACTCAAATTATTATCCATTTATTGCATTTAATGTAAAATAATAAAGTTTGTTCAAATAATTGTTGCACACGCGTAATATTGAAATTCATTATAATATATACTTTCAATATAATATATTATAATATGATAGGTATGCATAATGCGCATCACGTGTATATCATGAAATCGTGTAACTAGAAAATTGATGGAAACCGACTGATAAATAAAAGGTTTTAAAGGTACCATAATTCAAAAAAACTTACATATTGTATTGATTATTGAACTCGTTAACGTAAACGTTTTAATGATACCAAAAGAGCTTTTATTGAGTACTCGAGTATTATATATTATTATTGTGATATTCAGGCCGTCTAGACATAAAAAAACGATTATTTTAAAGCTTCTTACGGAGGTTTTAATTTGATGCGACTTTAAAATCGATATTTATATTTGAACGGTATAATATGAGGTATTGACGTAGTATTGCAGAGAACCTATTTTATTCAGCTTAATATTGTTATAATTTATAATTTTTGAAAATGTACTTTAACGGTTTATGGTAGTTTTATTTAATTTATTGTAATATTTACAATACTTAAACATAGTTATAGACAAATAAGACAACATTTTACTTTTTAGAAGTATGCGAGTTGAAATAGATGAGTATATTTCTAAAGTAAATAGCTACGCAAATAAAATTTTATAATAGTTGCAGAAGACGATGATAAGTCAAAAAAATACGATTTTAGGTACACCAATGTACCAAATAAATGGTAAAAATTTTGTTTAAAATGTTTGCTTATTATTTATTTAAATTTTGTTGTAGCATTTTTTCAATTGTCTAAATAACTCCAGTGATGTTCAAAAATTGAAATCAATGTTTAATAAATGCCTGATCCACAAAAAGTATACAAGCACAATTTAGGGTTTTTAATGTTTTATAATGCTATATAGTATATTATACTATAGTAAAAAATAAAATATATAAAATAATGCAGACTGTTTATTACGAATCAATATAGATATTTATTATATAAGATCAATCAATAGAAAAAAAAACCCAAAAAAATGTAAATAGTAATTATACCTATAGATAACTCAACCTTTAAAGTTGAAGCTAAAAAGATCAGACAGTAAAAAAAAAACTAAAAAGTATGCACAATTATTACAAAAGCAATGGCCAGCTAAGAATCTAAAAGCTAGAACACAATGAAACCTAAACCAATATAATTTTAACCTTGAATTTTAGAATATTTAAAATTTTTTTTTCAAAAAAGTATATAAAAGCAATAGCTGACGGGTCCTATCCCTATGGCTGAAGCACCGCGGTTATTCGAATCGATATTATTTCAATAGCTGGTGAACAGATATTTTAATTTTATGATAGCTTTTCTGAAAGCTTTGCGTTTAAGTACTAAAATCCGAAGTTTATATTTTCCATACAGTTTGTTAAAAAAAAAGGTACGAAAAAGTCACTGAAAATATGCGTCATCAGTAGATATAGTACTAGAGCGTATAGATATGTACAAGTCTTTGGGTGATTATTTGATTTATTAACTTTGTCAAAGTATCATTATATACATCGTATTCTGAAAGCCGACCAAGCCAGTTGGTATTAAAGGTCACAAATCTGCAGTTAGTGGCTAAACATATTATTTTTTATACCTTCCCTTTTTCTTTTTCCACCAAATGAGATAACAAGTGGTATATACATACCAATTTCCACGGAACAAACGTTTACATTTTTTTTTTATATTTGATGTCTTTTAGGAAGAAGTTTCTTTCTAATTCAAAATGTATTATAAATGTAGGTACATAGTGTACCTAAACTACATAGTACATACCTACATCACTGATTTCGACATTTTTTACTAGAATAAAGTATACAAGTCTGTTAAGTTTTGAATGGTTTGGTTAGGTAAAATGTCTTAAATGTTTGTGAAATATTATGAAGACTGAAGAGTATGATTATACAATTAATTTGTATAACTTAATTTTATTAAAACTAATTGTTATCAAATTATTATTTAATAACGATATAGCTATAGTTTAATTTCATCATCGGTCAATAATAAATTATTCAAGTGTGAAATAATGTTTGGTTAATAAAAAGACAAAACAATGAAGGAGATAAGTGATCTCCTTATAGGGCACCTGAAGTAAAGTCGATTTGATTAGAAAGATACATACAATACCTACTATCTATGCACGACCTGATAATATATGAACAGGTGAAACCATAAAATAAGTGGTTCAGTGGTAAGCTTTAAGATTATTAAATAATAGTACATGGTTAATCAAAATCTTTTCCATAATAATTTATAAATAACGTCAGTAAGTACATTTATAGATTCACTAGGTATTTAAACATTTTAAAATATACGTATGTTTGTAATTTATTGTTGATTGTTTTTGTCTAAAACCATGTTGGGTATTTGATAACAAACTATTCACGACTGCATAAATACGTAATGATGTTGAAGATATTGAAGATCGAAAGGTGTTATATTTAATGTAACGTGGTCACGTGGATTCTTTTAAAGCAGATAATGTTTTGTTCAACGGACTGAAGATAATATATTATTACATATTACCTACCTACGTGTTGTTTAGAACATCATTTTCAAACGATCACTCCTTAAGCAAAAATACGATTATGAGTTCCATTTTTTGAACTAAAACATTAAAAACTTCCTGACTTTAAAACCGATATACTGCACTATTCAATCTTTACCGACTTTCTATAAAATAAAAACACTTATACACCATCGAATAAATTATCCTTTGTTAATAATAATAATAATAATAATAATAATAATGGTAATTAATATACTCATAAACGATACATAAGGCAGATAAAAGGTCAATGGTTCTCAAAATGTTTTTGATAATCACCAGATATCTGCTAAATACAATCTGAAAATTGAAAACAAATAATTATTATAGAATATTTTGTTTTCGTTACTGAAAATTCTATAATAGGTATGCGTCCACCGCATCATCGCGTATACATTTAAAGAATATACCTACGCTATAAAAAAACTACAGAAGTGAGTACTGTGTGCCCTCGTATACTATACCAATATATACCAATATATACCAAATAGGTAATAAATAATAATCCTTAAGTACACCTATTCAAACAATTAAAACAAAAGGAGTGAGGAATATTTTCAATATTTCAATGCTAGGGCAAACAATTAAAGTATAAGCCGTACAGTGTTTATTGATAATAGGTATTAGTTAAATAATTTAACAGCGATCAGTTAGATACGAAAGTGTTAGTTATGACGTGGGTGGGTATATTGAAATAAAATTCTGTTATTTATTTAATTTACATAATACGCAGTTACACACCTATTCTATATGGGGTGCCACTTTGTCACTGTTCCGTTAATACAAAATTATTGTAAAACGTTTATACAGCACGACAGCGCGTATCTAATACGATTTTAATAATTTATTTTAATATATTCGATTTCCAGATAAAAAAAAATTTAAATTAGGTATATCACATTATAGAAATCAACAATTGTGACTAAAATATGTACGACTATATATTGGGCATTCTACGACCTTTACCATTGGGAAAAGTTTGACCATCGTGCTACACTATGTGCACCTATGTGTAATATATGTATAATTTTATTATAGTTACAGTGGAATATATTTAAATAGCTAAATATGAAATCACAACAAATTATTTTAATGTATTCAAATCATAGTTATGAGTGGAATATTCAAATGGTATAATTTAGGAAAACAAAATCGAGACCAATATATTATTATAATTTGGATGTATTTTATTTGTATAATACTTTATAATCGATACGAGTTACGTTGAATAATACGTTTTTAATGCGATTCTGTTTGTTATTCTATTCGCCGCCCGTTTGCAGCCCAAGTGACCTTTTCTCATTTCTCATTTTCCCGATTGCGGCTCGTACAAATTAGGTAGGGAAATAGGAAATACCGTTTTCAGTGGTTATTAAAAGTGAATAAATATCCCAAATTTGTCTTACGTGTTTTTACATAAATAGGTACTATACCGCACATTCTTTCGAGCTAACAGTCTTTGGCCTGAATGGTGCTTACTAATCCATAAAAGATAAGAAAACAGATGAACTGCTAGATTGCAATGCTAGTGAGACGCGGTTGTACTATGGTATAATAGGTCCAAAAAAAAGTCACACAAATCAATAAAACATTCATTAATTTTTATTTATTGTTTACCGTTTATGCCTTTTACTACTTTAACTAGATTTATGTTATATTATGCGTAACATCAAAACATTTATTATTTTGTTCCATAAAAAATGCATTTTTAAACTTTTGAAAATTATTGAGCATCATATTATTATTAATTTATTATGAATTTAGTGTTGACATTATTAATACAAGGTAATGTTAGATTTATTTGTAATTTTCTGAGATTGACTAATATTTAAAAGTTGATATTTTGTGTAATGATGAGTAAAACAAATTCAACAATATTATAAACGTTATTTTGGGAACCGGTGCGAGTTTGGGATGTGCAATCGGGATATAAGATATTTATATTTAGGACGCAATAGGGCTTTCTGAATTCAGGCTGGTATTGGACGTCTACTTTTGAAAAAAAAAAAATTAAAAATACTAAACTACATACAGTAAGTCCTCGTTTAACGTTGCATCATTTAACGTTGTTTCGCTATTACGTCATAGAATTTTAAATCTTTGTGGTTCGTTTAACAATGCAACAGTTTCAGTATAACATCGTTTTTAATATAAGATTGTATGTAATTTAATTTACAAATTTACAATTTTTTTTGTCATACTTCAACTTTGCAAGCCTTGGCAGGAACACATTCAAATTAAGAGCGTGTAAAAAGTGTCTCGCTTAACGTTGTGTTTTCTAGGAATCTAACCTCAACGTTTAGCGAGGACTAACTGTATTTCTAGTTAAACTAACTGTTGACTAAACATTATATAAAGTAAACAGTCTTTTAGATTTTTAATTTCAATCAGTTTTTTTTTATATAAATCAAAAAAAATGCGGTGTTGTATGTTTTAATAACAATAATTGTCATACCCAGTTAAACATTATTTTTTCAATAATTTTTAGCAATGCATTCTATTTTGGATTTTTTAAAATATTGTTCTACAATTAATCATATTCACTGAATTTTTGTAGCAGTCCGGCATTTGTACAATATTATTAGGAACTCAGTATCGTGACAGGGACAGAGACAGAGACAAACACACACACACACATAGGTTTCTATGAAAACTATATATAGAGAGTTTACTTTGATCCCATTATCCCAATATTCTTTACCAACGCAACCAGGTGTTCGTACTTCCCAAGGTATTCTCAAGAAGAAAAAACATAAGCTTAGATATTATTTGTAAAATCGTTTTTTTGGTGCAATGATGTTCATTACATACATAATATAA
Organism: Neotoxoptera formosana; assembly: GCA_022818045.1. NCBI lineage: Eukaryota > Metazoa > Arthropoda > Insecta > Hemiptera > Aphididae > Neotoxoptera > Neotoxoptera formosana. The sequence goes on along the minus strand of CM040633.1, from coordinate 14,625,570 downwards.
AACAAAGGTTCGTTGTTCTAAACAACGATTAATATAATTTTCTGCATTTACTAAACAGCATGTCTGTAATTTAATTTGAAGAAATTCTTTGTGCATTAATTAATTTATTAGACATCACTGCAGATGGGGATTTTTATTTTATTAATAATTTATTTTCCTTTATAAGATTTATCATGGAATATCCTCTAAGTTTATAGTAAAAATGTTTGTTCAACCCGTGTATTGGGACGTAAACATTGTAAACATTTGATTTGATTATTTTTTATGACCCACGTTAACGACGAGGCAAAATATTGTTTCAATTTTTAAAATAATTAACAAGATAAATTATTTTATTGAATTTGTTATATATTATTATCATTTGAGATATTTGTATCTCAATATCAAACATGAAGTACATATCCATTACGATTTGTTTTAAATGGTAGATCTCGCTCAATAGGATCCAGTAGGATCTCAGATATGTTTATGGATATGCTATCAAATAATATGTTATTTAAATGTATACATTTGTATGGTCTTTTAAACAATTATCTCCATGTTTATATATATTTTTTTTATAAATGTATTTTATGTATTTCTAATTAGCATGTATACACATTTTGAAAAACTAAAAAAAAAAAATGGAAATTTTAAGTATTGATATTATGAATTATTTGTTATTATAAATTAGCCTTTACAACATCAAGGCCAAAATAATTAAAAAAGTGTTTCATATATCTATCATGAAATTAGTGATCAATGATGAACTATATCCAAAAAAAATTAGTTATGAAAAAAAATCCACTATTCAGATTTGAAAACTTCTGGAAATTGTTGATAGACCATATGCTTTAATGTTTACTGTATAATCATTGAACTTTATGATAAACCATTGCACAAACATTTTGTGTGAACTATGGCAGTAAACAAAATATATAAAAATAGTTGGATTAGATAAATGCGGAAAGTGTATAAAAATACATCTGTTTAAAATTGTATTTATTAATGCTATTTAAATTATGGCAAATTAAAAAGTGGTACCTATTACATTTTGGATTCGTTTCCAAAGTCATATAGTTGTGTAGTATCAATTAATCTCGTTTTAAATCCAACAACGTCATGGTAAATTAAACGTAAACGTTTTAATGATAATTTTCAATGATACGTATAATAGCTGTTAAAAATCATCATTATTGATCAACCATCAACAGTAAAATTTGGCATTGATAAAAATCTGAATTGTACCTATGCATTATACAAATTATTTTGGTTTCTTTTAAAGAAAAATTGGTCGCAAATAAATAATTATTAATTGTACTGTTTAGTGGTTTTGATTCTTATATTTATAATGTAGCTGTCAAAAATATTTAGAATAATATAAATATTTTTCCTTGTGTCTAAATTAACTTTTTATACATATACGCATAATATATATAATAATATAATAATATATTAATTTTTGTATATTTATATTTATGTAATAATATAATTAGGGGAAAATCCAAATATCATATATTATTGTACTACTATATATTATTATATAATTTTTTAGATTCTGAGCGGAGCGATGAATGTATAGATTTTACAATGATGTGATTTTTTTTCTTTTTTGTGTCTGTCATCACTTTTTAGATCTTTTGAGTTCAAAAAACTAGAATATTTCATACAAGTAAACAAGTTTCATTATAAGATGTTAGTGAAAATTAAAAATAAGTTGATCGTAAATGAACAATAATTTTATACGAGCGTCTGAAATTAAAATTTTAACAAAAATCGTTGAAACCATAACAATTTGCAAATTATTTTGAGTTAGAACTTCATAGAAAATTTTCTTTCTATATTTAAGAATTGAAAATTGTATACAAGATTCCTCATTATAGTTTTTCTACCTTAAGCAAAAAAAGAACTTATTATTTTTATAATCATTTAAACTTTAAAGTTTATATTTTTACAAAATTCATCTAAATCTCGAAAATTTATAAATTATTTTGCTGTTAGAAATTTATAAAATGTTCAATGTTTATAGCTAAAGTTTAAAATTATAAAAGGTTTCTCATAAGCACGTCACATTGTAACCAAAGTATCTAAAAATATAAAAACCCATATTTTTTTTATAGATATTTTAAGTTCAAATTTGGATTTAATAAGATAGGTATTAAACAAAAAATAACTATTTTAGTTATTTTGTTGTAATTTAAAAATATTATTTTAGTAACATTTAATACAATTTAAATTTTTAATATACTTTTTCAATTGAAATTTTTCGAAAAAAATTAATTCAACCTACTGTATTACTAATGTCTAATAGAAATATAAATTACTTTAATAGTAATAATATCATAAAATATACTTAGTAATGTAGGCTGGTGTTTTTAGAATTGTTTTTCGTATACAATGATTTTATATAATTGAATTCAAATTTATCACATCCATTGCACTGACCCCTCTAGATTCAAGAGTCTAGACACATGCTGTACAGCAGAGCGATACCCACTTGCCCACATTTTTAAAATTTTATATTCCTTTACCATTTTACCGATTGGAGTTTGTCTCCCACTTGTAGATTTTTGGGCAACATAATATAGGTGATATATTTTTAAATTAAATGGCCTTAAGTTCTTCTGTAATTTATATTATCAATTTGAATAATTTCTAAACGATTAGATATTATGCTAGTGAATCTAATCTAAAATATGTTTTTTCCCCAGTAAATTGAATATGTTTATTTGGTTGTCCTTACTAATTAAAAAAAATTAAATCATCTGTCTTATTTGTATTAATAATTAATAGTGTTTTATGTATGAATTATTGTTGAAGATAAAATTAAAGCAGTTACATTTGTCACTAATAAATCTGTGTTATTTTTGTTTTAAAATATTGATAATATAATATGTCTACTGTTCAGTAATTAGTATTTAGAATTAAAACTTAAAATTTAAAACGGTATATAACTATTAGACTTTGAAAAGTCAGATTTAATTCAATCAATTTATTTTTATTTTTAGGTTTTATATACTATTTTATACCAACCTGTTGAAGCTTTTTTTTTTAAGAAATGCTAGTATTGGTTTATTAACTAGTTGATAATTCTAACAACTTAGAAAATATGTGTGGGTTTATTTTAGTACATAAAACTTAAGCTGACTATACTCAATCCCTATAAAAGATAACGAACACAAATTTGCTGTTTTTCTAATTAATGTTCAATTATTTGAAGTGTTCAGTATAGTTACGTACGGCACGCGTTCGATAGATATCCTTTGGCAATTGGCACAAATTATTCTAATACAGCTAAAGTCTAAAGCAATTTCGTGTATTACACTTTACACGAGGTATGGAAATTAGGACTATAAATTATATTAGGTTTATAAATTAAACCATGATCAATAAAAAATAAAAATATTATATGACTTTCTGTTTATTGATTTCTTGTTAAAGTACGTTTACCAATGTTTTACACCGACGATATGATTATTTATTAAGAATGGTCCACCGGATCTAGGTATTTGTTTTTTTGCATAAAACTGTATACTTTTCAATAGAATATGATAGCATCATTATAAATTATTAACGTCAGTAGCTAAACTGCAGGTAGGCTTCATCGCCGTTAGTCATCAAGGTTTAATATATTCCAATACTCCATTATTGTTTACCTACGTGAAGTGCCGGCGCGAGTAAGTAAAACAACAATAATAATAATAATAATAATATTACACGAGACAATCGAACGAGTAAAATACGCGTCTCGTCGTACAGATGGCGATTGCAGTGCATTAGTCATGTGGTTAGTTCATGGGCGACGAGAAACCGTCAGTCAGTGCAGACCAGCGCTCGAATCGTTTCGCTGGTTCCCTACCGTTCCGTTTACCATCACTCGAACACGTTTCACGCCGTCGCATTAATATTTTCGAATCGAAATTGTTTATCATAAAGGTATATATAATTTTTTTCACGTTTTGTTTTCGCGTTCCGTGCTCTAGATCAAAAACAAAAGAAAATAGAAAATAATAATTAAAAGACAAAAAAAAAAAAACTGAAGAAAATACGGTTAAACGACATGGTCGTCTGGTCCCAGTGTTTCGTATTAATAATAGGCCGAGAATGTCCCTTGGGCACAGCTCCAACGTGAAGCCGCCACCGTTGTTTTCGTATTTATCATAACACAATATCTAGATTTTCGTTTAAAATAAATAAATAAAAATAAAATACACGAATTACGTATATGTATACGTAGACTGCAGTATATACTATACCCGATACACCTACAACCACGGTATATATACATAATATAATACAGTATACATTCGCATATATCCGTCATATCATATTATATACATCCGAATCGCTGACAAGCCGACCGGACGTTGAATATAATTTTTTTCTTTGATAAAAAATATTAAAAACGAAATTGCGTTGTCGGTTATTGGAGCTGCTGTCTCTACATCGTAACGCAGGATTATATCGTACGAGCACAACTACTACTATAATATACTACTATTATAATACTATTACAACACTACTATACTACTACTATTACTATTACTACTACTACTTACTAAAATAGTCGTTGTTCGAACCGAAATTCAGCGAATCTGATGCATGGATACGTTGACCAGAAACATGCCGTCCAAAAAGCAGTACAACCTCGTGCCCAACGATGATTACGACACTAGAATACCTATGCATCCGGAAGAGGCGTTCGAGCACGGTATTACATTCCACGCCAAGGTAAGACACAACGATTTTTTTTTCAAACGTTATTTTATTATTCCGCCGGCACCACACTCTTGTTTCGCGCGTGTGTTAAAACAACCGAAACTCGGACCAATGCAGCACCTATAGTGGCTATAATTAATAATTGCAATATATAATACCAAATAGTAATAACGTGCTACTCCGCGTATTGGTCCGTTTATTATTGTTCGGTCGACGCGTACTGCATTAGCTCAAGTGTGTAGCCGGTTAACAGACGTTATAAAAGACGGTATACACCACGGTCGTCGTTCGTTACCCTTCTGTAGCATTTCTCATAAATATTATTTTAAGAAATATATACTTATATTTTTAACGCATTTTAAAATCGAAACAGTTCGGGGCTGGTCACAGTTTACAACGATCTCGCTCGTGCATTACATAACTCGTATATTATGTTTATTTAAACACGACCTGAAATCAAAATTTACCTGGAGCAGGTATAACGCGGTATGTATATTTGGCTGTATGTAAACTGCGGCAAAAAAAAATTAAGATTTTACAATCTGCGATAAAACCGATAAGATACATTATACAAACTGCGGAAATTTATTTTATATACCTTCTATATATTATAGTACCCAAATCATGTATGAATATCGTTTAATTTGTCTTGCGTACAAATTGGTAAGGTAAATCCAAATGTATTTTTAAGTTTGAACAAAACATAAATGACAAAGAAGACAAAATGTTAATTGGGTTAATTTTTAAATTAAAATTTTTTTTTAATTAAACGATCACTACGATCTTTTAAAATAATTTTTAATAATAATAATAATATTTTTCAGTTTTAAAAATTGGTTTTTCTTTATTTTTACGCCTAATACTTTAAGAGTCTCTAGACCAGCGGTTCCCAAACTGTGCTCCGCGGAGCCCTTAGGGCTCTGCAATGGTTTCCCAAGGGCTCCGTTCATTATTACACAAATGCATACAGCAAATGCAAATGGACGTTAAATATTTCTTGGGACTCCACGAGAAACTTCTCCTTAAAAAAGGCTCCGAGGCTGAAAAAGTTTGGGAACCGCGGCTCTAGACCAATAGCTGTCATAACACGTATTATACCTAATTAAACGATAAACGTGTATAATATAGTATATATAGAAGGTATATAAAATAAATTGCCGCAGTTTGTATAATGTATCTTATCGGTTTTGTCGCAGATTGTATAATCTTAATTTTTTTTTTGCCGCAGTTTACATATCGACTTTTAGAAAAAGGTTAATTTTGCCGCAGTTTACCATCTTCCGTATATTTTACGTCACGTTCACGTGTGTAAGACAAAGATAACAAATACGGCCGAGAAGCGTCCTCTTGAAGAACAATGATCATAATGTTTTGGAGCGGGTTTGGGGAACTGAACACCTGCATCATATTATTATGTATTGTGATCAATTTTATACCGGATCTGTTATATTATAATAATTATTTCAACACGCGCCGTGTTACATCACAAAACCTTTATTTGACTTCAACCTGAACAGCTCAACAATATGAATATTGAATATACTTTATAATGATATTTTAAAATTATTATAGATTTGCTTATTATTCGTATAGATTGTTTATTTGTTAATATAATTGACTCTGAATATTTTAAAAACCTCAATATTCACACAAATTTACATATTGGAAATATATTATGTCGCGATCCTTATATTATATTATATGACTAATAAGTGTATTCGTTATGACTAATTTAAATCACTCAATTAATGAAACAGGACATGTAGGTACCTATTTAAATTGCATCATTAACGCTATACTTTTGAAAAGAAGCTAGTGACTCAGTGAAATATTTTACACATAGTTAGCTTTCCTAATTTTGAATAATGAGATGCATTTTACTTAAAAAATAAAAAAATATAAACACATATGCACGTATGCATGTTAACATGTAAATGTCAAGGTATACCTTATTATGTGAAATAAAATAGATTTTACGTATAAGTTTCATTTCCATAGCATTATCTCCACTCGATGATAAAATTGTGCAGTTGATTTGACAAAAACCAGTATTTCATTATGTATTCACTATATACGTATATAATATTGTATTTTAATTTTATATAAAATAAACATCACAGATTCTTATTTCACTAAAATAGTTTTTTTTTTGAACAATTTACATTTAATAAATATTATCATATTTTATTATATAGGTATTTTGTATTAGTTTATGTCTACTGAAATGGTTGGACTAAAATTGTTATCAAACTGCAAATAATAATTTAAATAAGAAAAGTCTTAAGCAACACGACACTTAGAAGTATTTTACACGATAAATGGAAACTTGGACGCATTAATTAAAAAGCCATTAACACTGAGTTAATAGTACTGCATCATCATTTTATAAACCAGCAGAAAGTAAATAAAGCTAAGCCATAGAATTTCACCAACTATTTTAGTGAAGTATAAATTTAATAAAACTAAAATTATAATACTTTTAAGAAAATTGTTTGTAATCTTATATTTATGATAATGGTTACTCTCAAGAAATAATTTGTATTCAAGAAATAAGAAGTTAAAATAAATTCCAAAATAAAAATTGTTATTAAAACGTGACAATACCTACAATTAAACGACATTGGATTCAAATTAAAGCTAAAACAATCCGAAAATAATGTTTTAAGTTATACACAAAATAATTTGAAATTAAAGTGTTCTTTGGGATAAATGAAGTGAAATTAAAGCCTACCCACATCAAAAACATTTTATTATAATAATATATAGGTACGCGTAACGCGTTGCTTCAGTTTTGACTATTGAGCAACTGCAGGCATACAACATAATTGTCTTGGTAGTCATCTATAAAGAATAAATTGGATTTAATTAGCGGTTCCCGAACTTTTACGACTACGGTATCCTTAGGATATAGACATAAATAGTTTGTGCTTTGTGAGACCACAATGTTTCTAACTCAAACACAATTTTTGGTGAACTTTTTTTTTCAAGTATGAAATAAACTAATTCTCTCTATATTTACATACATCTGGCGGAACCCTTAAGATTGTCCTACGGAACATTTTTGTTCCTCGGAACACATTTTGGGAATCGCTGATTTAATAGTAAAATAAAAATTGTTTTTGTACAACGAAAAAAAAAACTATTTTCAATATTATATATATTTAATTAATGTTTATGGGATTTTAATTAAACAGTTTTATGAATACTTTAGAAGTGCTAAATAGTTTATAACAGTCTTAAAATGTCTTAAATCAACAAATTAGAAAATGTATCTATAAAGCGAAAAATTAGAAAAAATCAACCATGTCATATGTTTGACGAATATTTTTTGCCATTATTCTACAAAGAAATTGGAACGAGTCAATTAGATATGGTCGAAATGAAAGATTCTGACTAAAATGAAATGATAAAAAAAAAACCAAAATCCAACAAGTATTTTTCTACAATTAGATACGGATTTTTCCGAGTGAAAATTTTCACCATTCATGAACCGCCGCCAAAGGAGTCACGAGACATGGGATGGATGGAAATAACTTATATAGCTACGAAGAGTGACGAGAGAAAGTGCGCTGAATGGTGCGCTTTTAATGGCAAAATGTGAGATCTAAAATATTTTTAAAAATATAATATTATTATTATTATTTAAAAGAACGGGGAATCATAGGAAAAATAAATAAATTGGTCGGCTGTCCGAACAACTGGTTTTGTTTTCAAGGTAAATCGTGTATAATATAATATAATATATTCGTTCAGCAACTTTTCATAATATCATTATTATTTGTGTCGTAAACATAGAAAATCCTCTCAGATATTATAATTATATGAATCATTCAATCGATGATGTCACATTGATGTAAATGAGTGCGCGTAGACTCACTATTATGATTTATGAGCAATGGTCCACTCCAACAAAGGCGTGTCATCACGTATTTAACGTTATTATATTACCTTGATGTGAAAAATGCCCCATACAAATGCCTATATCACATTTCTAAAACTGTGTTAGTGAGGTTTCGGTGTGCAGGACCACCCTATTAGGTTTCATTCCCATTGACACGCTAAAATTTACTTTAATTGGATCATTGTAAATCATAATGATCTCATATACAAACTCAAGTTACAACGAGCGTAAAAGTCAACCCTAATGCATTTTAATGATCTGATTACAACGCTTCCCCAAATAAAATATTGTTTGAAAAAAAATGTCAGATACAAAAAATGGAAAATTCATTATAACTTATCGAACGAATATGCTAAAATGAGATGAACGGATATCAAAGCTTTCTTTTGCTTTTAATTTTATAAATTATTATACATTTATAATTATTTACAATTATTATACTGCATTGTTACTGTTATAACTACTGTCAAAATCGTGCCACTTACCCGAATGCATTTGGCCATAACTCGCTTTGGACACGTGAGGATAATATAATTGGAAGCAATTACACCGAATGGTTGAGTCATATAAACTCATAAATGAAAATCGATTTTTTTGATCGAATATAAATGATTGACCTTCTTTCAAAACTCGCACATAGTGTTACTATATTATATTAGTGGACAGTAATGACTCAACTCTGTTACGTATCATCTATTTTCAACCGCAAACATTATACCCTTTTTTTTACACGCACTACTTTCCGACATGTGTGACTTCCGTTTTTTTCCTCTTTCTGCGTTCGGAAAAAATCGCCAACAAACCGTGGCATCGAGCATAAAGATGCTGAATCGAAAAGTACCGATGCGAATCAAGTCTATATATAATATTGAACTCGAAGGGGAAAAAAATCGTCCGGGACGTTGAACTACACTATATAGCATGAATAATGTACGAGTACCTGAGACAAAGACATTGATTTTGATGAAACCACGCGTGGTTGTTTCTCGATTTAGGATTACGAAATGACCGACCGGAATGCCGTACCGTACACGTGATTACTGATTACCGAGTGTTCTTTTCCTCTCTTCCATACCAGTCTTTTATTCTTGGTACATCTCGCGTACGTGACTGCCGTTTACGTACGCAGAACGGGGTTGCTGAAGGTCAATAACACGGGACAAAGATTTCTTATTATTATTACTCGGTGGTATACAGTACTATACGTCGTAATATATATTCGAGTAACCCACTATGCGTATGCGTTACATTTAAGCTGCGGGAGAAAAATAAATAAAGACCCGTAGCCCATCCCAGTTGGGGGTTAAAAGTATTTCTCGATCGGACAATTTGGTAGGACTTTTTATTTACTTACAATATTTACTGTCTGTAATTTGTTTACAACAAGTAAAATCGATGGTTTTAGTATAGTCGGTATTAATAGATAGAGGTAGCTTGATAGAGGGTGGGTGGAGGAATTACCATACAACCAGGTAATACCACGAAACATGGATTTATAGTTATTTACATTTTATTTATGTGATGATATTTTTGAGTAGGTGGGTCACCGGGTATACTTTCAGAGTTTAAGAGTTTCGGCTTACTAGCCTTTTAACTAGTGGATTTGGGCGGGTAGCAAATTTGGAGTGCAGGCGTCTGTAGTGTTCTAAAACTACTACGCCGGCGACGATAAGGATATTGAGGTCTTTGTGTAGGGTATAATTGGATACAAAGAAGGGAGCTTTGGTGATTTTGTCTGAGGGTTTAGATGTCAATTTCTCGAGCTTTTTAATATTTGATGGTTTCTCGGAGCCCCAAACTTGTATTGCGTGGTTCGATAGTGGTTTGAGAAGGGGCTATTGTATATTTTAAGTATTTTATTATTTAAGTATATAGTATAAGTTATCGAATGATTTATTTATTTTTGGAACCATTCTAAAAACGGATTAGAAATCAACTGCTCAGTGGTAAATTATTATTAGGTATTTTAATATTGATACGGGAAAAAAGAGGCAAGTAGGTAACAGGTTTGCCGTACAGTAAGTGTCGAGTGTACATTGAACTAAGTATGTCACTACAATGCATATTATGTTAAATTTGAATTCAATGACCCAAAGAACGATTCTAAGCAAATTAAATTGTTATAAACTTTCGAGTCAATACTGACTTACCATTTAACGGCGTGAATAGTTTTGTGGCACAAATAGGAAATAGCTTAAATTGAAATAAATATTTTTAAAATGTCATTGTGTATAGTAAAATATAATAATATAATATGTAAAAGCTTCAAGTTCTAAGGAATAATATTTTTGGAATGAAATAACTAAGATTGTTATTATTTGTTTGATATAAAATTTCGTCCAAATATAAATTCCAAATGCATATAAATAGCTTAAAATATTAATAATGTATTATTATTTTACAAAAAAAATTACACGGAACTTTGTATTAGTTTTTCAAACTTTATGTGCAATCATAAAAATGTGATGCATTTTTACTACTAAATAATTTAAAAATTAAGGTTATTTTGATGAATTTCGCAACTTATAAGGAACCATGTATTAAATGTTCAAGCTTTATTACCTAAACACAAGAATTGAATCAAACATAAATCGAAAAAGGATAAAAAAAAAGTCAAAAATTCAAAATACATATAGGTACATAAATAACACAAAACAAAATAAGGCAAAATATTTTGAAAATGTGTTTATGTCTATCAAAAAAGTACTAATATAAATATCTGTTGAACATTTTAAGTCTCTTCATTTATTCATTTTTGAGGTACAACAAAAAAAAAAAATCGATTTTGTCAAAAACTGGTTTTGTTTAAAAACTTCCGATTTTCCTTAAATTGTTTTGTTTCTTCGGGTTATTTGAAAAGGTCTGCGAAGTTTGACTTTTGCCACCCCTCCCCCTAGGGTACCAACAAGAACCAAATTTTTACCAAAAACCACCTTCAAAGTTGAAAATTGAAGAATTTTATTGCATCAATAGATGCTAATGAATAGACAGAAAAATAATAAGAAAAAAACATATATTTTTGTTGAATCAATACATTACATAATCGGTTATATCGGTTAGTTCCGAATCAAAAAATGGTATAAAACGAATATTTTTACTTTTTAAACTTGAAATGCTCCTGAAAAGATTATATATAGGTCTATTAAATGTCATGTAACAATAGTTGTTAGAATTGCTTGTACATATGAAATATAATTCTTTTAATAATGTGTCATAAATAAATAGTAATTTATATATAAACAAGAAGAAGAATAAACTCAATAAAGTATTAATGCTTCAAGTATCGAAAAGTTTATATTTCGACAACTGGGTATGGTCAAAAATAAAAACTTGTATAAAAGAAATCTTTGTTTGTTACAACAATAATTGAATAAAGTTAAAGTACATCCTAGAAAGTAGAAATAGGTAATATCAAAATGTTAATAGGATTTTTGTTGTCTAAACTTTGTTATAGTAACATAATATCCGAATTTAAATATGTGAAAACGTTTATTTTTTTTTGTAGACAATTCAACATTTGATGAGTTAATTATTATCCAATAACATTGAGATACAATTGTGTGGTACATATTATTGTGTGAAGTAAATTAAATCGTTCTTTCTAATGTTAAAATGAATTATTTATTTGTTTAAATATTTCATAGTATAGTATTATACCCCCAAAACTTTGTTCTACGTTGAACGCTCGTACACAATAATATGTAAATTTGAGTATTACCGACATTGCTCGTAATGTGTAAATATAATGTTGCCGCGTGCTTATCCTTTTTTCCAATTGTATATTACCTACCCGTCGGCTGTCGGTTTAAGTGAAATTCGATAATGCGTTTGATAGGTACGTCTATAGAGACCACTTTTCCATCGTACATGCCATTAAAACACCATTAAGAAATTCGTCAATTAAAAATCGAGTTTTTCGAACACACGGATTACAAACAAACGGATTCCGATCTAAACTCAAAATTCCAGGTGGTGTTTTCTATCCATATCGAGGTAATCGAAAACCATCAAGCGTGTGTGGGAAGGCGGTACACGCGGCCGAACGGCTGCCACACACACACACACAAGCGTGGAAATGGATGTGCGTCGTTCGAGCGGACGTCGTCGTCCCGTGCGGTATTTCGCCGTAAATAAAATTAATGGGTTTCGTCCGAGTTCCGATATCCGGGGACGACGGTTTTTCTACGCGTACACATAAAAAAACGATTGTGTCGCGGGACGAAAAAAAAATTACACATACCAATAGGTACATCATCGGATCGTTGGAAATAAAACGGGCGCACATGAATCACGCGGATATGATGGAATATATTATTGTATGGGTACGCGTGCGAAGAAACCCAAACCGAACTCGCGGGGGTCGTGGCGACAAAAAACCATCGCTATAGCCGCGAGAACGCTGAATAATAATTAATTCGTACGACGAGTGTTTTCAATTTTGGTTCAATCGTACGCAAAACCTATGGCTTAACCTCCGGAAACGACAAGGTCGGTGGTAAATGCAATAACGTCTCGGCGGCGGCTGGACCGGCGAGGAGGAATGCCTTTGCCTTTATTTTTCGCTTTTTATACGACGCCGCCGTCGAGAAAGGTTTGTGTCGTCATCGACGACAATAATGTCTATCGGGGTCCGCACATAATTAAAAATCATTGTGACACCCACCCGATGACGGCGGCGGCGTCTCGTTCCTGTAAAGTATATATAGTAGTATTATATTATACATAATATTTTAATATGCTACTCGTATAAGCGGACGGCAGCTGCAGCCCGTGCGTGAATGGTTTCGTTGTGTTTTCTTAATAATAACGTACTTGTTATATATATTGTATACATATATTTTCCACAATTTACTGTCGTAATCTTAGCGGTTAGAAAAGTGTATAATATTATAAAATATTCGGTGAGCGTTAGAACCTATATAGTATATCGAAAGCGGTGGACGATTCAAGGTCATTCCACATTCCCCGGAGCCGGAGGACGTATATAATACAGTAAACGCCCGGGCACCACCATCGCACGTGTACGGGTCGTGTGTGTGTGTGTAATATTATGTATAATATCGTTGTTACGACCACGACCGACTCGCCGACACTCTCCCGACCGAGAGACCGAGTCGTCGTCCGTGTAGGATATAATAATAATAATATATAATAATATACAATACAGCCGGTGCAGGGCAAACGCGCATCGATGGCGTCGTTGCACCGAAAAAAAACTAGAAAGAGGCGACGAGCGAGTTAAGAGGAGAGAGAAAGAGGAGAGAGAGAGAGAGAGAGAGACAGGTGCAGCCCGTTTTATAATACACCTACCGGCTATTATATAAGGTTAACTACGACTCCTACATAATATTATTATTATTATTTCAATGCATGCGTGCACGGGTCATCCGAATATTATTCTTGTTCGTAGTGAAATCCTACAACGTTTGTTGTTTAATCCGATAGCAGGTCAGTGTACCGTTCTCCAGTGACAGTTTTCGAGGAAACGGCCCGGCAGGCAAACGTTTTCAAAGGACTGATTTTTCTGCACGGTTTTCGTGGACCTTTAAGGGATCATGAATATTTTCCCGCCGTTACGTTGTGAATATTACAGTCGTATAGTAATTTCGTTTTCAAACAATAATGATTGTTAATATAACGCTGTAATTTTTTTTTGTTTTTTTTTGTAAAACTACCCCAATGTTTTGACGAAAGCTCGGTCGGTTACGGGCAACCACCCTCATCCCCTATCATCGTATTTCCGCATATCAACCATCGTCGTGTTGGCCCTTCTTTGTATTTCACGGATGCAGGAACGCAACACGCTCTATTATAATAATATAGCCTTATAACAATAATAATACGACAATGTGACTACTCCAGCAACGGCGTGCGTGTAATACCCCGTCGGCGTCGAGTGCACGTGCACCAGTGTGTGTGCGTTTGTTAATATTCACGTCGAAATTAATAACGCGCCGATATAGCACGCTGCAGCCGCCGTCTATAGTGCCGGAGTAATAGTCCCCCCCCCCGACTGCCGAGTACATAATAAATAATAATACAGTCGCTTTGCTCCCTCCTCGATGGAACGACAGTTATTTAATATTATAGTTATTACTTATTAAATCGTGTTAAACGAAAACGGTAATAATGCATCGAACGCTGCACCGGAAGGACACTAAATTACAATACAGCGTCATTATTATTATTATTACCTATATCTCCGCATTTGAATTACCTACGTAGGTAGTAATAACATATTTAATCCAACCGTATTTTCTATGATATTATTTTTCGATCAATTTGAATATTCTCGAGTAGTATTACGACGTAAGAACACGACGACTTCAAAAACTATCTGATGATCCGTCGCTGAAAGCATCGTTTTAATTTCTTAAAACTCGTCCGTTTAAATTATAGTCTGTCCTCCATTCCACGCCATCGAACTCTGGTATGCAGATTGCAGCTACAAAATTCTAAAATATATTTCTACACTCGCAGGCATTCCAAATACCAAGAGTTCAAAAAAAAATATAGTTAACATCTACACAAGTTTATATAGAATAATTTATTTTTATGACATGATTGCAACAGCAGAAACGAGTAAATGACAGATGGATAGGCACCCAATAGTGCCACCTGGCTGGTTGTTTTGGTAAGACTACTATAAGAGTAGCTTATAGTCTGTTAGGATTTTTGGTGATGTGGTACGGGAGGAACCGTTCTTCTAAAGATTATTTTATTCATTTGAAAATTATGAGTACATTATACCTTGAATAATAATCAACTATATATTATGCCCATCATAGAAATTATGTTAATAAAAATATGTATTTTATGAGTTGATATTATTATATATTTATGTATATTAGTTTTGAATTTAATATATTTTTTTGAATATAAATTAAATATTTTCCGTGCTCTTTTTTTAATAACTAGCTATAATGAATCTATAATGAAGTTTGTTAGATACAATACGTGTAGAATCTATACAATTTAAAAAACTTTGTGCTTTAAACCAATAACGTAGGTATAGTAAGTTATTTTACGTTTTATAAATACAAATTTAGATAATTTATACGATAAAAAAGTTAGGATTTAACATTTTAGTTTTATTTATAATTCTGCGGACGTTTCGTGAACTACAATTAATTTTATTATATTAGATAAATAATGTATTATACATTTGTAAAACCAACTTTATAATTAGTACACAATTAAAATAATGATCTTTGTGAAAAAACAATCAGTGTCAGTTTAATTAACTACTTATTTATAATATAAAATACAAATAAGAAGTATAAAAAATTCTATAGAAAAATAATAATGTGTTTGTGGAAACAAAAGAAAATTTCATATGTAGGTAATATACATTAAAAAAGCCAAAATAATATTGCAATATAAGAAAAAGTTTGTATAGGTATTACATCACTGTGTTGAGTAGTTTGGAATTCTGAATAAATAAGAGCAATTCGAGGATATATAGGTATAATGACAAGTCGTTTTGTGGCATTATAACAACTAAAAAATAAAACACTATTACGGAGGTGGATGTTTAAAGATCGATTTATCCCTTTAACTTTCAGAAACGGTAAGTGCCGAAGGATAAACGGTGCAAAACTTTGTAATTTGGTATAATCAGGTTATTAGAAACAATTTATCCATCTGTTATGGCTTCGAAAAATAGGTTTCCGTAATTATAAAACTTTTTAGCAAAGTCTAGTTTGTCAATACTAGGATTTATAGATTTCAATAAATTATATTATATTCTTACATTTTTTCGGTCTTGAAATCAGATGTCCATTACAGTATTGGAAATTAATAATATTATATTATTTAGGATAATTAGGGATAATAATAAACATCTGTAAAACGAACAAATAAGAAAAATGTCTCCAACTAAACGCTGACGCGAGCTAGGTATTTTAATTCCTCAGATAAATGTATTCAATATTTTCATGTTTCATGAATCATTGTGGTTGAAAATTAAACACATTAAATAATATGCATATATTATTATACAATTTGATAATTGGATGTATGTTATGGACTATATAAGTCTTATTTTAACAATGTTATGTATATTGAAAAAAAATTGTATTTTTATTATAGTATATGTGATTTAAAATTTTCTTAATACGACATAATGTGTGTGAAACTTATTGAATTTTCATCATAAGCAATTAAAGTGTTAATTATTGTAGGATCTGAGCTCAGAAATTTAATATGATTTGTGTTTGAATGAAGTATTAGCCGATAATGAATAAAGTATTAACTACTTTTTTGGAAAGAAGGAGGGAGTGTTCGAAAAGTTTGAATGAAGTTCATAGACTGGAATTTGAGTATATAATATTATGGTAGCATAATTTAAGGACATGACATTTTTCAGTTATCTTCTAAATAAGTTCATTTGATGGCTTAAATTAGTATTATATAATTATAAAAAGTTAAACTATTTTTGTTATCGAAATAGAGGTATAAATACATTTTAATGTTTTTAAGTATACTTAAATCGAATAGATACATATGACAAGCTTTTCAATGCTATTTTATATAATATATCAAACATCTTATTTCGTTTGTATATTGTGCTATCTAGTTCAGATTTTTTAATTTTATTTGACGAACAAGTCATTTTCCAATTTATAAATCTTTTAATTTAATTTTTGAATAATATTATGAATATGATAAAATAATTGCATTTTTATAAATACTTAAATAAATAAAATAAATATGCAGAACAATAGCTAGATACCTAAGTATATAATTAGACGTTATGATACTTATTTATATTTAGTCAGTATAAAAGTTGTCATTTATACGTATTTATGACTAAATGTGTATTGTTAAAAATAATATAGGCAGGAATTGTATTACCTTAGAAATTATTGTTATTCAAATACTATTTCCTGTATAGCAAAATAAATTTAGACTTGTTTATTATATCATGCGTCTATATCTTACATATTTATGTATCATATAAAATACATTGTTAATTTTCTGCCATAATTTTCATGGCATTGTACTATTTCAATAAGCTGATATGAATATTTCACCCAGTTATTACGTCTGTAACATTGCTTACACAGATCATGAAGGTTAGAAAAAAATCTATGGAATATTTGATATAATTCATGACTATTTTTATTTGGCAATTCGTTCCAGTAATCTGATCAAAATGAGGTTAAAAATATAAAATTACGCTTTAGACTGCTCGGAAGCAAACAGTTATTTTCTATATCATCAGAATACCCGTTTAATTTTACATCTCTAGTTCAAAGTTAATTCAAACTTCATGGTTAAATAAATCGAATCTATACATATAAGTTACATATTATTATGTCAAACATTTTGATCTCGTAATTTCAGCTACTTGTAAGTTTTAGTCGAATAATCATTTTAATTTCCAAAGGCTCCGTCAAACGAGGTCCCAGATGATCATGCTCGGCAGCCTCAAACGAAATCTTGTGCTGAAACAATAGAAAATTCTCTCCTAAAAATCTTCACAACTATGTTATCGAAATTTATTTCTAATTTAAACTCTTTAATTGGCCCATTAATTTCCTTCTTTACCGAGGTTTTACATAAATGTTTTTCTCCATATGGCTAACATTTTTCTCATTACCTAATTATTCATTATATTATATTTAACATCTCACTTTATCTATCTCTATTGTTTAATTATGTTTGTATCTTACCATATGACACGTTATATGCTTTGTTATTGTGCAAACAATCTTATTATTATTTTATACCTGCTATCATGATAAGCTTATTTTCAAGCTAATATGTAGTATTATCCGCTGTATGTATATTGTTAATTGTTGAGAGCTGTAATAATCCACTACTACAAAGGCTAATAATAAAAAAATCAATTTTAATCTATAAGTACTACGTTTTACACAAATTCGTCCAAACAACAGTAGTCATCATTAATCAGTAACATAGTATGAATGCCCAATGGGTAATACTAGGTTTCTAATAGTTTTTAAATTATTGAATTGTAATTTTTTTTTACAAAGTATAAACATTAAAATAACGAAAATATTTTACCTGAATACCTATTTAAAAATTCTTGACAATGTACCTCTAGACATTTCTTTTCAAAAGTGGTAAACATATTTTAGTACAAGCATCGATTGATACGATTAAATATTTTCTAAAATGTAAGTTAAAAAAAGTTTTGTATATTCGTTTAGGTTTTATCTTTAACGAACAATTAATGTAAATAATATCTACCCTTATATAAAAATTGATTTTTGCAGGTTTTATTAATTTTTTTTTTTAATTAATCAAAATTTATTAAAATGATATGAAATCTCATTAAATGTGGCATATTTAGGGGGACTCATGGGTTTTTAAATCTCCCCCATACTGGTAAATCAACCCTATAGATTGAAGTTTGACATACTTTCAATTGCGTTACCGGATGAAAGGAAGGTATTATCATATACGTAGATAATAAACTCGAGCGTAACGTATACCCACCTTATTTTATATTTTTTTGTCAACTTTTACGTCAAATAACGTGTAATATTATTTCCTACCTTCTATTTTTTCATCTGAATTTTCACCACAATATTTTTCTACCTACTTGAACACCATCGTCCCGTGTACAATATTCTTTTCCATTGTTCATCGGGCGTTTTTCATAACAGCAGAATGGTTCATTGTACACAATCATTATATACCCAGGAAAGCGGGGCGAAGAGCTATACATAATAATAGTAAATCCGAAAAACGCATTACCCTCGGCTAGGTAAGGTGAAAAAAAATCATTACTTGTATATAATAATGTATGATGTCGGTATATAGGACGTGGATATCAAGTATACACTATACGCTTGATGTATATAATATGATATTTGGTAGGTATAGGTATGCACGTAAAAAGAGTCGTGCACACGTGTCGACCTCAGTAAAACGCCTATAGTCGTACTTGATAAAATACGACGTGAAAGAAAATCTAGCTAGTCGACAATAAATATCGGAAAATTACGTATTAATTATTATGTCGGGCTTCGATAACAGCGAATCCTTACTGGGCCAAATCACCTGCGAGTGTGTAACTTTAAACTACCTACTGTTGTGGCAATAATAATAACATTGGTAATGATAATAATAATAATAATAATAATAATAAAAAAGAACACAATATAGGTACCTACCTACACAATAGGTACGTGTTTATTTGCGAAATTCGACTTAACATTTCCTGTTTGTACTTATAATAGACTGCAAAATCATTTACTAAATTACAAATCTTACTATTGATAATAATCTCAACCACAATATTCTGATGCATACATTTATTTTTTATACAACGAATGTAATGCATTCATTTTTGAAAATTGTTCTACCATAAACGTTTATTTGAATATTGATAAGTAAGTTTAGCTCAGTAATTATTGTGTCCAATTAATTGTCCATACAATATAATCAATAAAAATTAATAAAAACCAATAGTCATGACATTTATATTTATATTGCAAGCTCGGTGTATTATTTTAAGACTTAAAAGTGGATTTGGTTTTTCCTTTTTTAAGCTATGCTGTAAATCTTTTGATAATCGCAATGGTTCTATATTAAAAATGTTTCCCTTTTTATATTTGTAGTTATTTATCGTGTATAACCAACCGGGAGAACGTATTTATATATGAGTTTTATGAGTTTTGTGAAGGATAGACAGAGGAAGAGAAAAATAATACGTCGGTGATTCGTTCTCTTAAAAATAAATTGTTTATTTGATATTATAAGCTATGATATTTTTATTTCCGTTATATTATGTTATAATATATTAATCATATAAATCTAAGTAATAAAACTCAATTAAACATTTGACGGTAAAACTTTGAAGTTGATACTTTAACAGTAAAAAAAAATACCTCGAATAATTCATTAGAAAATGCATTATACCATTGAATAATTGTTTTATCCAGTTTTAGTCCTGTGCGTTTATTATGTAGGTACTTTTTAAAAACGAGAAATAAAGATTTGATTATATTATACTTTTTTTTACTACCAATAACCTTTTTTTTTCATTCTTTTTGTTTAAATCTGATTTTTTGTTGCTATTTTTCTGTTGTATCGACTTAAGTTATTTAATGTTCTACCTGTATTTCCTGCTATAATATATTTGAAACCTTATTATATAAAATATAATTTGTGATATTTATACACTCTGAAAGCTTTAAATAGGTATACTTATATTTAAATAGTTAAGATTTTGCATTAGATAGTTTATAATAGTTCAGAAATGCATACCATATATGTGATTCGGAAGAAGGTATGTAGATCAAATTGTGCAGAGATCGATTAACTAAATAAGTTTATTTAATATTGAATAATCTACGAATCTTTACTCAATGTTGTTTTATCATTTATTAATATCTTAAATCTGTGAATTAATTATCACAATACTATGTATATAGTTTATCACTAGCTGAGCTGCCTTTCGACCTAACGGTTCTTGTTGGTTAACCGATGAGTTTGTTAAAGACAATTTGACTAATGATCAAAGTGTTGGAGAAAATTATTCAAGTGTTTGGTACTCCCCAACTTCACAATTCCCGGTGAAATTGTCCGAAGTTTTGCTGGTTGAAATTATACGCCTCATAGTGTGGTGTAGAACAGCGAAGTTTGACGACGACGCAAGGACCTCTAAAACATCAATTTTCATACCCGTTTCCGCGTGAACGGTTCTTTACCGCCACAGTTGTTGACAGCACAAACGGGCCCTTTCTAGACAGATAGAATAAAATATGTAGTTATTATACCTAGCCTAAAAAAAATACTATGATTAATGTCTCCAAGTTGTATACATTTTAATAAAATTAAATGTTTCGTATACCGTGAAATGTGGACGGTTCGTGTGTTATGTTTTCGGATCAATGGCGTGGATATAATTTCAAGTGAAAAATAACACGAAACTTTTTTTTCCCCGCACGAGATCATAAAAACGAGAACCTCGACAAGAACTAAACAAATGTTTGATGATATGAAATATTTTACAATTATTTGTATAATTTTAATTGTGAGGTATAATGTGGGGACATTAGTAAGTTTGTTAAAGGTAATAAAAGTTTTTGGTATTAAACCAAATAGGTTTAAATTAAAAACAACACTAAACTTCAAACTTGTAATTTCAAGTCCACAAAAAAAAATATCAAAATTATTTTTCTTTAATAATAATTTAATGTTTAAATGTTTAATACAGATTATAAAAAATAAAATTATGTCTTCAATAATATCAATAATACATTCATTATATTCAATTATACAAAGCGTATAATTAATAATTATATCCTGTATAATATAATATACTTCAAATTATTAAAGATGTTGAAATCATTAACAAGTAAATCTTAGTCCATACTTAAAATATACTAATACATATAGTGTATCAATTATCATATTCTATATTCTTTATGAATACAGGAATTTATACATTACATTACTTTGAAGCTCGTGTCATTTCAAGTGACAAAACAAACAGGATTATATTGCAATTATTTCATACTTTCACACGGTAAAACGTTTTAGATTGTTAATAATACTATAAGAACCGAACTAAATCTGCAACGTTTTAAAATCCCGAAAGTTAGGTACACTTTACAGTACCTATTCGTGTATGATTTTAATACCTCTTAAATTATATTTAACGAATCTTACATTTTACATTTCTATATAGTTATAAGTGCTATTATTACTGTGTAATACCTTATTCGATTGTGAGCGGAACAAAGAATTTATGGATTTTAAATGGTGCATGTGTATTATTTTTAATGATGTTTGTTTGCATAATATACATATATTATGTTTTAAGTGATTTTAAGTTTAAAAACTAGTAAAACTAATAATAATTAAATTAAAAATTATAAAGATTAATATAACTATTTGTTTTACCCTAACTATGTTTCATACCTAGAATTCGAAAATCATAACAATTTCTTTTTATTCACATAAAATGTACACATTGTTAGCTGAAAGTTTTGCTGGTTTACGCCAGTCTGAGACAATTTGAAATCCAATTATTAATTCGTAATATTCTGTTCGTTCTTGTCCATATTTTTGGCCATAAATCGTAAATAATGGACATTTACATGTTACATGTAGTACCTTTTCATAGAAAAAATTGTACAGTCAAAATCAGTGCAATATATTTTATTTTTAATTATAATTTATGAAATTGGATAATATTTTTAAATATATTATGATTGTATAACTTGATAGACATTTTTCCATCCCAAAAAATTAAATGTTCAATGCTATTCATTTATACAACAATATAATAAATTATAACTATTTACTTTTTTAAAGAGGATGCATCATTAGTGTTTAAATTGTGGCACATAAATATTTGATGTTAAAATGTTTACAATTGGTTGCATTTTCAAGACACAAAGGCTTCCTTAACCATTGTTTTTCAAATTAAGTATGAATACATTCATTTATTTTAAACAAAGCATTTTGGTAAGTGTATTAATCAAACAACTAAAATAAGTAAGTACTCAAATTTAAATAGAAAACAATATTTGTAAACGGATATTGCTTATTTATATAGATATGTTTATTATTGATTTTTTATTCACAACAATATTCCGTTTCATTAATTAATTTTTATCGTTGGATTTTCACATTATATTTCTGGAAGATTGAAAATTATATTTAGCTGTTGTTTGCCCAAATACTTTTGACGTAATTTAAAAAAATAATGTTTTTAGCATTTAAAATATCGAACAGTCTTTGTAGCGTAAAATTAATATTTCAGTCCGCTGCTTTAAGGTTAAGTGTATATTATTATACATACGTACATGTTGTACAAAAATTGTTATATAAACAACGCGTTAACCTGGTACGTCGATGCCAATTTTCCTCATGCCCCAATTCAGCCATACGTCATTATAGATAAGAAAAAATTGGATAGAAAAGTAAACAGTAATTTTTTTTCGCGACCAATATAATATATCCGTATTATGCGGCTCCACACGGATGTCGACGCATGTAAACACGTATTCCATTTACGGCGGGAGACCCTCCGAAGATCGGACAGAACAGGTAGGGACTTTGTTGACCGGAAATTCGTTTAGTGCAATGTCCGGTGCCTCCCCTCACACAATACCGCATGATGATGCCCTTCCCATAATAATCAGTTAATAGCCATCGCGTGGAAATGTATTATTCATGGGCGTTTTTATTATTTTTATTATTAACCACTGCTTTACTTATATAAATATACATATTATATTATTTTAATATATGCTATTGTTGTCGTAAAAACGCGATTTTCCGTGCTCTGCATTTAAGATGAATTGAACGACGGTTTAATAAAACCCAAATCACTAGGTAGAGGTATATCGATAGTTTTTCAAGAATAAAACAATCCGGAGAGTGCGTTGTGCAGGTGTGAATCCGACACCCGGTCCGTCTTTTTTAGTTTGATTTTCCGGTCTGTGCACTGCGCACCCACACGCAATTCGGTGTCAGATACGCTTTGATTATTGAACATTCATTTCTCGCCTTAAACGCTGAATTTTCATTATTCAGAAGCCCGCAAGCTACCCATAATGTTTAGTGCTTTTAATACATCAATATTCGTTTTAGTACACGTCGGAAAACCCGTGGTTAGTAAAACCAGTAGGTTCAATTGTTTTGTTTTTTAATCGTTATTATTATTGCATGATTTATCCTGCAAGATGTTCTGGATTTCTGAATCCAACTATTTATTTATTTTTAAAAATAATTTCAACAGTTTTAACAATTATTTTTTATAACATACTTACATACATATTTATCTACTCGATATCTATTTGTTTTGTTTTATAATTTTATGAAACAGTTTTCAGTCAAATAAAATAATTAATATAAACCTAAATATATATTAAAAAAAAACTTAATAATCTATTTTATTGGTTGATAATACCCTGCTCTTACTGTGTTTATTTTAGTTACACTGTCGCAGTAGCGACGTACATGTTTTAATGAGTAAAATGATATTATTTATTTTAAATAAAATATTTATGAGTGGGGCGTAAAGTTTTATCGTAACTTTTACTAAATATTATTCAGAATAAAATATTGAATGAGTTTTTCTCATTATTTTTTTTAAATTATTTGTTCAGATAATATTTATGAGTATAATTAATATTTATAACTTTTATTATTAAAATAATGAAAAAAAGATCAAATGGGTTTAAAAAAGTTAAAAACATGGGTTGTATTATTGAGTGTATAATAATACCTATATAATATGACAAAAAAAAAATTGTCCATGAGGTTATATCAAATTAATCAATATGACAATACATTGATGTATATTATTGTATGCATTGTGTAATGTGTATATATAATAAATTATAATTTTTTATTAGACATATATATTTGTAAAACACTGCTATCATCTTAATATTATAATTTATTAGTTATTAGTTACCTACCTATTTATTATTATATAAGATTTTAATTTAGAGAAATTATTTAAAAATAAGTTCATGTTCAATGCTGCAAATAATAAATATCTGGTCAAAGAGTAGGAATTTGGTTGGGTGAAGTTAGCCTAATGATGTTATTAATTTTCACTAAAAATACATCAAAAAAACATCAGATATTATCAGTTTGATTATAATGATAAATTGACTGTTTTTTGGCAACATATCAATTTTATTGTTCAAATCCTCTTCGAAATCTAAAATACTTCGAATGGAATTTTATCACACATTTTGGAAACAAGATTAAACGTTGGAATAAATCATATTTCTATTTAGTGTTTACATGAAAAAAAACAACAAAGTGATTGCATTTTAAATTTGATTGTCTGAAAGATAACCGCCTTGTGTCTATTAAGTATTAACATTTTGCAAGATGCTAACTTATAAAAATTCCATCAGATTTCAAAATAATAAGAAATAAGAATACAATCACGGAGGGACATTACTCGATCATATTATTATATAACATAATAACACTTTTATAAAACAATTTTTTAATAAGTTATTCGTTTTTCAATCTCTGCATTTGGATGGTGGTAATTTATTTTATGAATTCCACGTTATACATATTTTTCAAGTATAATTGTATTTTTATAATGTAAAAACTCATAACGCTTTATATTAAGTTTTCACGATAAATATTTATAACTACATTGAGAATACCCCCGTTACATTATGCATTATACAATGGCCATCCGACGTGCAGTCTCGGAGAATAAAAATAAAATACACCTGTAAGTCTCCGTTACACAATGTTATTGTTTGATATTTTTTTATTTTCTAACAATTGGGTATTATTCAGATTTCAGACGGAGTTCTTATAACTGATTTATCAACTAGATATTTTCATTTTTAAATCATATTTCACGGTGTTTAATTTCGTTAGACCAAAGTATGTAAAAAAAAAATGTTTGAATTTTAGAACGTAAGTTATAGGAATCATGAGAACTTTTATAAAATATATTACACTAACATTTTGTGTTTGTTTCACTGGCCTTGAGTGTACCTTAAAAAGGATTAACATACCTACGTCTAACATAAACGGACAGAACACGTTACGATTATTATTATTATTAACTTATCTCTTAATAGCCATCGCAGTCGGTCGTAGGTATATAATTTTAGTTTTTAACATGGCATACGTATATAAAGGGGATAAGTCGTTCACATATAATACCCGCTGTGGACATCCGTTATGACTTTCGGTTTTCATGATTCAACATTTACTAAAACCATAGTTTTTTTTTTATAAAATAAAAATATATTATTCAACGACATTTTTTTAGTCTACACCGGTTTATACTCGGCTATAGAGGAAATCATTGTCATTTATTTCAATTCATTTTAACTTCTACCATTATTTTGGATACTTACTAATTACTAAAATATTATTATAAAATTCATAAAGCAGATACCATTTTAATGTTTTGTTTGAAAGTGGTTTCGTTCAAGTACCTAATGTAAATCCGAACGTATTAGATTTGATTGAGAAGATATAAAACATAACATAAAATAATTTATTTTTTGTTTAACACCCCTCTCTTGAAAACTCATAATAATAATTATTATAAATATATTCGGCCACATTTCGAAATAAGACATTAAGCTTGCTACTGTACATTGTGCTTCTTCTT
This sequence comes from Neotoxoptera formosana, assembly GCA_022818045.1. Taxonomy (NCBI): domain Eukaryota; kingdom Metazoa; phylum Arthropoda; class Insecta; order Hemiptera; family Aphididae; genus Neotoxoptera; species Neotoxoptera formosana. Next base: position 14,598,871 of record CM040633.1, on the reverse strand, counting down.
AAGTGTTTGTGGACCACTACCGTGGTGGTTATACTCTGCCATACAAATATCGTACTCGGAATAGATTATTGTATCAATATTTGTCCGAACAGTAACATGCAAGTTTTAAGATTGAGAGTGTTTTTCAAATGTATAATGTATGTTGTTTCATGACGCGTGTGGAGTTAATTTTACTCGGAGCTCAGCTGATTGTTTTTTGCATCCTTAATAGGTACTAAATTATTTTATATAGCACAATATATGTAACACTGTCAAATTAGGATATTTTATATTATTAATGTACGACATCATGTATCTTATTGTTCTGAACAATCCTTTAGTAGCATATGTGCGCATACATTCATGAAAACTGTACACGATTGTAGAACTTTAATAACTAAACTTATAACTTTAACTTTGTTAAAAGTTTTGAGCTTACATGCAATTATTACGTAATAGTTAACACGGCGCTACTTGAAATTTTAACTTTTCGTACATTTGTATTTAAAATATGTACCGCAGTGGTAAAGTCCTGCACTCAATATGTGTGTACCTCTAAAATATCCGTCGCATTATATACGTTATTCTTTAAAAATTAATTCTAAAAATTACTCGTGCAAAGTGTCAAAATAACAGCAAAAATAATGTCTTTTAAAAAAAATATGTGTTTCCTCTTGGGACCGATCGTATTCAAAAACTTACAATTGTATGATAACGTATTACAATTAAAATTAAGAAACACACAGCCCATCATTTATTTAAGTAGCAATTACTATCTACTTCAGTAATGATTTATGAGTAATAAATGTATCAAACAAATTTTAATTATTAACCAAATCTTCATATGAAAATCAATTACTAAAAACTTTTAATATGACTCCGATATAGACGTTATTTTTGAAAACAATTGGACACTTAAACACTAGTCTCGCCCAAACAACATCAACTAACAAAATTATTAAATTTGACTTCTGAAAATTATCTCAAAAATCAAAATTGAACATTTATAATCAGTATTTGCCACGATAAATAGTTTTGTTTGTATCTCCCGAAATCATGATACTGAAATAGAATCTAATATGAAAATAAAATCATTGAAAAACAACCACTTACAATATTTATCAAAACCAAAATTCAAAATTATCAAACATTATGGAAAAAAAAAATCGAACCATTGTAGAATTTGCTTGAAAAAGTTTTACTATAAAATAATGTATATTTTGAGTTATGTACTTAAAAAGTATTTACACTATTTTTCATAGTATAATATTTTTTATTATATTATGACTGCTTGCTATAAATAATATTGTTTTAAAATATTAAAATTACAAAATAGCTATTTCCTTTTATTGTGGATTGGAACTTGAAAAAACACTTGTATTCAATTAGACTGGAAGAATAAATATCATTTATTTTTTTGTGAGTTGAAGTCTAAGTAATTGTATAAGATGGGTAACATAAATTTTAACTTATATACGAGAAATTATTTTTCCTTAACGCATATAATGAAGGGCTAAAAGCTGTTGAGCAATAATTTATGATTCACAATTTTTCCAAAACAAACAACGTTATTCACATAAATACAGTCATTCATTTCCACGAGTGTTAAAGTTACTCAACGAGTTATTTTTAGTAAATTTAATATTATTAGGTAGGTTATGTTATGATTTCATGGAATATTTAAAATAACATCTTAAAACAGTCGAACATTAATTAAGCACAGGCATTTTTGCTTTGATAAGTTTAAAAGCTATAAGTATAACCATGTAACAAATTCGCTTATTCATAAGTTATTTAGAACTTGTCTATACTTTAATTTTTACATATATTACTGACATGTGATATTTATATACGCGAGGGGTCAAACTGAAATTCTGATTTTGGAAAATAATTATTATAATCGGAAGTATTGTTTGGTTTACCTAAACTTAAAATAAAACCTTTTTAATTTTGTGTTTCTTAAAAATCTATAATAGCCTATTTCAAGAGTTAATTAATGTAAATGTTTTGAAAGTTTAATTATTCATTTCTTTGAAGTATAAATATTTAAATAGTAAGTTATTAAGTTTAGGGAAGAGGCACGTAAAGAAGAATGTATTATTATTAAAATATATAGTAGATGAGCTGGTATTCACGAAGACAAAACATGACCATGCAACCTTTGTATATATTTAGGTATTATTCATAGTATCTCGATTTTATTTTACAAACACAAAGTTTATTAATTAACAAGCATTAAAGATTACCTCAACAGTAAAATGTTGATTAGTTTGCAATAGCTTAAAGTTTTCTTAACTTATAACAGCCTGTGGCTACTTACTTATCATCTATATTAATTATAATTTTTTTTAAATTTAAAATTAATTGTACCAGTACCAGGATAGGATAATACACTTTTACTCTTTTATGTAGACTAGTAGTAACTTAGAGACGTACCTATAATGTTAACTATCGTAATATTGTATATTATATATATATATAAGTACACTTACATTTAAAAACTTAACTTAAAAATACACATGACTAAAACAATGAATGTATTGTTTACACTGTGGTTAATAATAATTTTAAAAGTATATTTTGTTGTTAGAGGACGGAGATAACAATACCGAGTAACTGTTGAAAATGCATTCATTGACATTTTAGACTATATAAAAGAATAGCAAACTATTTTTAAAAATTGTCCTAGACGAAGTAAAAAAAAATTCAACATCATTGGCTACAGAATTTGCATTGCCAAGTATTTTTGGAAGGTATGAATCAGTTCCATACTTGGCTCTATGCAAAAACAAACATATTTGCACACAATCAGTCATTACCTATCACAAAGGGGGGGGGGCCTTCCCTAGAGCTTACATCACACATACATAATTTCACATTTTTTTAAAGATATATTAACTAATAATTTAGCTATATAGGCAAATTGACATAAATACCAATACAATAATTGATAACTTTGCAAATAATGTAACTATTAAATGTCGTTTACATTTTGTGATTTAACAATTTACACGGATCCTGGAAATGTTTAGTAAAAAAGAAGACGTACAGGAAAATAAGAAATTAGAGAGAAAAATAACAATTTTAAAATCATGGTGATACTTTAATTTTAATTTTATATCATATATTTACATGTATATACCATCTTTAATTGATAATTTAACGATGAGCGCATGTGATCATCACTCTGAATCCATCACTGGTATGAAAAGTGTTTTGTTTTGCATAACATTTAATGTTATCATGTAGGTACATTAAACTTTAGAAAACTGCGAAAACTGCATTTTCAATAATTATTATTGCTTATACAGTGGAAACTGATTATAATAACACGATTGGTTGTTACATTGACGTTATATAAATACATTGCTTATTCTAACTTTTAACTGATTTTTATCACTGGTTTTTTAACACAACAATATTAATGAATCCAAATTAAGTAAATTAATTTGAATTGGCCGGTAATGCATTTGATTTTTATATTTAAGTAAGTAGTCAGTTTTATGAACAACTTTTTTAATCATTAATTTTATTAAAAAAAAATTAGATACCTAACATGTTTTATTAACTATTTGTAATTAAAATGTTAAAGATTACCAAATAATATAAGTCTTAATATTATGATATAATTATGATTGGGTTAAGGTTGAGTATAAAAATACTAGAAAAGCGTCGTTTAAAACTTTATGACGTTAATCTTATAAAAAGGTTTTCTTTACATTTTATTTAACATGGCTGAAAAAAAATTGAAATACATTAACATTAATAATTAAAATCTTCTATAAATACATTTTAAATGTTGTTAAAAAAATGGTGTAAAAAAGAAAGAAGTATTATATGGTTTATTTATAATTAAAAATTGTCAAAAAAAGAAAAAAGTATAAGGTGATAGTTACATAAAGCAGCTATGAATACCCTTCAAGGGAAAGTTTATATCTTCTACTGATGGGACTTCTACTCTTTTGGCAGACTTTATGGAATATAATAATATTATAATATATATTATATACTTATACAACAATCGCGTTGCTGTGGTAACGAGGTTGGTTCCTCACCTGAGGATCGAATCAAAAAAATCTTGACACTCCTACAGGATTTGTACGTTTTATCTGTTAAACCCCTCATTGTACCTATCGGTATTAATATCACTATTTCCTCAGGTAGCTTACGTCTTTTCAGACACACCAGACATCATTATACAATGTTCCATTGTATTACAACAACAACCTTGATAATGATAATTAGATCAGCAGTGGATACAAGATCTCATAGAAATCAAAATATATTTTAACGGTGTTGTGTAAAATAAATCTGTTTAAACATAATATATAAGTGTCGATTAGACCGTCGGACATAATATATACTTTAGCCCGAGAGCAGATTGTGTATTTTAATCGAATTTGTATTCACTAATCGTTTCTGTCCTTGACGAAACACCGCGAAACATTTTAGAGCAAAAAGGATATTTTCATTAGGTATATCATATAATCATAGAAAGAGAAAGAGAAAAAGAAAGAAAATGAGAGTGAGAGAGTGATTGAGAGTAAAATAATATTCAACGTGGACAATACAATTCGACGGTGTTCAAGTAAATAAGGATTATGAATGAATATTTCAATAATAAACTCGTAATAACGGTGGATGTTTCGAAGAAATTGTGAACATTTGGAATTCGGATGGGTTCGGCATAGGTACAAAACAGCATGCAAGGGGCGATAATGCTCAATATTCTCAATGGGATGTGATCCTCGGTGGGAATGCTGGAGTAGATGAGTTTGTGTTTGGAGGAACTGCGTGCGAGATATTAGACTATTCGTACTTCGCAATAATACGTAAAATAACATAGCGAACGAAAACAATACAAAAACCAATAACCGACATTAGCGCCGCCCACCATATCACGTTAAACACGCGTCGAGATGATAAAATATAAAAATACCCGAAACGGAACGAAATCTAATGACGTTTTTATTTTATTTTTCGTATTCATTGCACTCTGAACATTCGCAGCTTCCACTTTCGGCCGGAGACAGCAGCTGTCCGTGACGTTACGTCGGAGACCGTCGTTATACATGCGTGAAACGGATTATATCGTTAAATATTTCATATATACTGACTGCAGCAAATAGCAATACACCCGGACCGCGTTGTCGCCTTTTTCTCTTCGTCATCTACAGTTTTCTTTTTATCGGCTCGGAGGAGCATGATTTTTACCCCAGATGGTGTGTGGGTATGACGGGATGGGTGGGGCACTGTCGTATTTGAAGTTCGACCAAGTGAAGGGGGGGGGAGGAAGGGCATAAAAAAAGTTTTAATTCAACTCTTTTTGCGAAGGGCCTCACATGAATCAATTTTTAAATTTTGATTTTTAACAGCAAAATCAATTTATTGTTTTATTTAAAATTAATTTCTCAATTTTATTATTAGAGATATGGTTATTAATACATACAATAAACCACCAAGGCTAAGGTGACCAGATTTATAACAATACAAACCGGACATAAAAATAAATGCATAACTATCATATGAAAAAACAAAATTTATTTATTATTATTGTATGTTATATAGGTACATCATGTACCCTGCAAGTTAAATTAGTTCAAGACATTAACATTTTTAAATTAATTTTATTAATTGTATGTATATCGAAGTTTGTAAAATTCATTTTGGTCCAAGACTAAACTATGAAACTCAGAAAAACTATGCATTTACATATTGAGCTGGAATATCAAACACAAATTGACAAAGGTTAGGATATTAATTAGGTTAGGGTAATTCAAATACTGTTCACCGGGCTGTCATAATTCCTAAAAATATGTGTCCATTTTTCATAACGAAATGTCATATCATTGATTAAAAATAAAAGCCGATTAACAAAATTTAAAGACTAGGTATCTGCAGAGGTGTATACAATGGGGGGGGGCGTGGGGGTCAGATCTCCGCCATAGGCCTTTTTATTATTTTAATGTGCCTATAGACTTAAAAATGTTCTTTCCGTGATAACTTTTTTGCAACTGACCCCCCCCCCCCCCCCTCCCTCACCATACAAAAATCATATAAAAAGTCGACAATAAATATGAAAAAACGGGCGATAACGGAAGGCAGACAATTTAGTATAAATTATCAAATTATGCAATACCAATATCATGTATGGTATCGACGATGATTTTCGGAACACCGGGACGTCTGCGGCCCCCCTCTACACATGGCTTCCAAAGGGGGGGGGGCGGGTTATCCAACCATCGGCCCTTACATACGCCGCACAGTGTCGGGGAGTGGGATAGGTAACGCGATTTTTTTCCTTCCGGAAAACGTCTATGAGAGTCGTCACGTACCGGAATGGCCATACTCGCCGCCGTGCAGTACGGACGGACAGGATATTAAATTATGTAGGGGAGACGCCGAGACGGCGACCGACGGCCGTCGTGTACCACCGGAGAAGCAGCTGTGCACCGACCCATAAATAGCCTATCGGGCCTCATCAGCGCTAGATTAATTATAGCGGCGGCGGCGGCTGTGGCGTCGGCTATCTCCGGCCCGCGTATTCGCAGGCAGCGGCGGCGGGGAAAAACAGCCGCGACCCCGCATCCGTTTTTTGTACGTCGTTGTCGAATAAAAAGGTTAACGATATTATTGTCGTATACGATTCGTCGTAATAATAATATACACTTTGATACGAGAACTTGTTAGAACAAAAAATATGGTTGTAACAATCGTAGTACAGCGTCCCTGCGACAGCGATGTATGCGTTTCCTCATCGTCGTGTGATGATGGGCTGCTGCTGCTCCGGTCAGTAGTCGACACCGCGCGACGCTCAGTTCTTTTATATTTATTCGAACATTTACTTTTTTTTGATGCATTTTGCATTGGAATATATATAAGTCATTTTGATTATTCCGTAATCACAATATAATATTATTGTATTGCGTCGAAATGTTTGAAATCGTCTGCCAATATAATATTCATCTACAAAGCAGTTAGTTTTCATGAGATTTAAATCTAACCAACCAACTTCGTTAACTCGACGCGACGGAGCTGTGAATTACAGTACCTACCAAAAAGTTAAGACATAAAATAGATTTATAGACATAATATATATATATATATGAACATGTGGTATACGTTTTGGTTTTAATAAATTGAAAAGGTACCTATATATAAATATGAGCTATTAAATCGGAAGTTCTTAAACTGTGTACTCGTTCACACGCATTAATTATAAAATCTCCTCCGTTTTATTGGGTAACAAAAGATTAACATAATTAATGAACCCTTCTCAAATAACTATTGGATTTCGTCGAGTTTTCTTATAAATGTATTTCCGACATTTTATATTATCTTTTTTATTTGGAGACCGAGGAGATTTTTATGTAATAATGATTTATTGGACTGTTTTTAGGTATTTCAAAGTTTAAGATAACAAAACATTAACCATAATTTATATAGGTCAAGTTGAGCAGAATATCACAGCTCTCGTATACCAGGTGGTGCATTTCGGGGTGGAAAAAACGACTTTCAAATAACGTGCTATGATTATTATCGATCCCGATGCAGTGTATATAACTATAATAATAATAACAACTTTAACTATATTATTACTAATAAGTAACTGTAGGTGAACTATTATTAATATTGCTACGTACCACGTTTTCTCATTAAATCATAATCAGGTGCTTTGGCAATATAAATAGATATTATCAGTGATGGTAGGTATTCTTGGTAACTTATCCCTCATCTGAACGGCATAAGAAAATATTTTTCTCATTCCTATTACATTGTGCGAGATCGCATATTTTATTTACATCTTCGGACTTGGAAAGAGTATGCACAATGAGTTTACAATTTTATATATCATAATTTATGATATTGAGTATTGAGTATGAGGTTAGGATGAAACAATATTATTATGATACCATTCGAAGTTTACAGAATGTTTTAGATATTGTTTGAACAACAATTAATTTTTATACCTGTACATCGTTTAGTTTTAAATTTTGCAAGTGTTTAATCTAATTGTCTATTGGGAATACAATAATAATAGAACAGATTTTTTAAGTTAACGATTCTAATATGATATAACTGATATGAGTATATAACATACAATTTCACGTTTTCATTGTAAAGCTTCTTTATTTGTTTTCTCGGGTATGATTATTAATCATTGACATTTCGAGAGAGATAATGGAGTTGAGCGTGTCGGTTCATTTTATAGATAATTAATAATTATTTACATATTGATATAGGTACCTATAAATATACGAGTACATACAATGTATTTTAATTACAATTTTTTTAACTCGTATTTATTATTGAGGTCTGTGTATATATAAGAATAAACCATAAACTACGATTTTTTTCATATTGTTGTATAAAAAAAACTTATGTCGTTAATCTTTATAAAAAAAAACTAACACATAACTTTTAAACTTCATCTAAATTCAAAAATATGATACAATGTGAATAAAAATTACTTTTCATATTAATACTAAAGCTAAAGTTATATTTTATTTTGAAATTTAACAGTACTGTAAAAAATATAATATGAAATGAATTAGTGTATTACATTGAAAACTATGATTAGGTACTTCTATAAGTGCCTAGGTAGACCCAAACAAAAACATAAAAAACTATGTTTACAATTTTTTCTAAAGTGAAATAAAATCCTATTATACTGTATAAAATATTTTTTATAAAATTGACATAATATTATCGCCATAACTGGCACTTGTCAATGAGATTATTTTTAAAACTTACACGATGTAATTAATACTTATGTATAGATACTTAATGTACACCTTAAAATTATTAGTTTTCAATATTTGTGATTTAAACTAATAAAACAAGTTTTAGATTTGAATCGAAATGAGGCTAATGGTCTACATTTTGATAACGTTATGAGCTTCCGTTTCTTATTCTTAAACCACTATTAAGATAGTAAATTTGTTCTAAATGTTCTATGTAGTTCTGTCAATAAATTGAAAATTGAACATAGATAATGAGGTCATTTTTTATTTTTCTAGCAGTTTACAATATTGTGAGAAACAGAAAAAAAATACTACAGATTAATAAAAAAAAGCATGACTATTCTCGTGTAAGCAGAGTTATATTCAAAACCGTTTTTCGAATGCAACGATTTATCATTGTTATTATTATTATAATAATAGCCGAGATAAGCGAAGCAAGACGGGTGCCTGACAAACAGTTTCTGACTTTCTGTATCTTGACCGTAGCTACTTTCAAACATATTTAAAATATATTTTCTTTCATCATCAGATTTTATCTCCAATAGATTTTAATAACTTACTTTCTATATACATGATAAATTCTTGTTTATTTAAAGTAAACATTTATTGTCATAAATACGAATTATTTTCGTTTAATAATTAAATTAAAATTGTATATATTTTGTGTGGTAAATAATTGAGTATGTTGCACTTTTAGTACGAAAGCAGGCAATACATTATATAATGCTATTAATGCCTATTAGGTGATTCGATTTTATTTTATTTTATTTAATGCATAAGAAAACGAATTACAATAGTTGAAATTACATTAACTATTTTCGAGATAGAAAAAACTAAAATAGTATACAAGTATTGGCTAATGAATAAAAATTGAAATTTATTTATGCATTAAAAACAGACAATAACTACATTGTATTAGCTTATATTATTTTCTATAGTTTTCATTTAATCAGAAAGTAATTTTTGTACACTTTGTAATTTTCCCATTACCTAAGTTGGATCACGTTTTAATATATGAAATGAAATAAAATCAATACAAACACTATGCAAATTATGTTATAGTGCCTTATACTAAGAGTGTTTTATTTAAACTATAATAAATTGCGATTGTCGATGAATAAAATACATAATAAAAATATTTAGTATTACCTACATTGCAATATAGTTTCAATTATTATTTTACATTTCATTGGCTCGTTTGATTGTACGATCAACCGATATAGGAAACGGTCTATTATATTATTATTATTATTATTATTATATATCTAATTAGTAGCTAAATGTGAAAACCGAGTAACTGCTTTGTTACCTTTGTATTGTGTTTATTATAAAATGTTAACATATAACTCCTGGAAGATTTTCCGACCATTATCTTTGTAATTTAAATTTTTAAACTTTCATGGATAATGTTTTATCTTACTCACATTTTTTTTTATCAAACTATTGAATACTGCTAGGTTAAGTATAGTATTTACCTATCTTGGACCGCAGATAAAAATCATTTGTAAACAAAATATTATTTAGCACAATGATTTGTATTACCTATTTTAATATTTTGAGTTATTAGTGTTTCGGTTTAAGTATCACTTTTTCCGTAAGTACTATAATATATTAGTAAATTAAAAAAGTACTTAGGTATTAATCGGTTACAGACGAGGATAACCGATAATAACCTGTTAAGTGATAACTCGTCAGTCCTCAGTTATACGAATGATGATATTTTTGATTTCTGTAAGGCTAGGTCTGAGTCTAATTTAGGATGACAATTGATTTCGATACCAAACAAAGTCATATTTATACCATTAAATATAATACATTTTGTTTCTATTGTGATAAATTATATTAAAAATAAAGCATGAGTTTTAACATTAATTGTCTAGCTATAAATAGCAAAATATGATATTCGACGGATTTTTATGATTTGTCATGCCGGTGTTTATTTGCATACTTATTTGTAGTTACTTTAATTTTTATAGTAATTATTCTTTTAAAAATACGATTTGTGAACTTGAAAATTAACGTTATATAAAGATGAAATAAAAAACAGTTAAATTGAATTAATATTATTTTGTGGTCTTATGAAAAGCTATGTACAACTTGACATTCAAAATAAATAATTACAATTTTTACTACCTACTTCCCGATTTTAAAACCAAATATATTGTACCTAACGATAAATAAATAAAATGTTATATATTATTTAATGATAAATTGTGTTAAAATAATTTTGATTTTCAATAATTAACGTGAAATTTATTTCAATTTTGAATATAGAGTTTATTATTATTATAACCTAAATAGTATATATTTTAATTAATTATATTAGTTACTTTTTTTGACTAGTTACTTTACTAATAATTGACCATCATCAAATATTTTTTAACTTAGTAGGAGTATAGTATTTTCCTAACAAGTAACTAACTACAGTTTAAACATTTAACTATTAATATGTGTTGTGTTTACGAAATTATTGTTTTAATGTTCAATTAGATAATATAGCAATTCATGAATGTATTATTTTGTAATTATAATTAATTTGTATTTGTATATTTTACAGTTCATTGGATCTCTGGATGTTCCCAGGCCAGTGAATCGAGTCGAAATAGTGGCAGCCATGAGGCGGATTAGAGTAAGTGTTTTCTAGTCGTTTCTCCCCAAAGACTTAACCATAGGGTTTTACAATTTTCATTTAAGTAGCCCACCAGCTGTAGTAAATTATTTTGAAACTCTTTGTTTTTTTTTTAATGGTACAAGGCAATGTCATTTTATTTTAAATTGTTATCATTGATTTGTCATTAGAGTCCATTAATATAATAATTTGTTGATTGACCCAATTTAATATATTGTTTTTTTTATCCATAGTATGAGTTTAAAGCTAAAGGAATAAAGAAGAAAAAAGTATCCATAGAAGTTTCCGTCGAAGGGGTCCGAATTACTTTAAGAAAGAAAAAAAAGGTGAGTGAAATGTTTTGTTTCTATTATTCATTTTTTATTTATCATATGAATTATTCAAAAGTATTTTAAACTGTATGTATATTTAAGACTCCACTTTTCCTGTCCATAACTTTTTATTTTACGATTATTTGATAAAAATTGAATACAGTTTTTAAATTTCGTTTGGTTTTCTGTTTTGAATCATAAGATACATAATTTTGAATTCATATATAGTCATCTCAGTAAACAATATTTTCGTTGAAAGAGTTTATTATATTTATTATTTTGTTATATAGCCAACTTGAACGGTGTCTTTGAGTGTCTTCCGACTACTCTTGGTATAGTCGGAAATATGCCTACTTTTTCTCCAATTTTACTACCTCGATGGGAAATCTCAGTGAATATTTCTTCATTTCTTATACTTTGTAGTTTTTGCCCCTTTAATTCTATTGATTCCATAGCTGTTATTAAATCTAAATGAAATGTATGCAAAAAGAGAGCAACTTTGTCCTTCATTTCCATAAGTTCTTCTAATGCACTTGCAATTTCATAAAAACCTTCAACAAATATCAAATAAAATTATTGTCGTCTGACATTTCGGCGAGGAGGGGGAGCTTGAGCCCAGAAGCCCCCCTGTCTACGACACTGTAACCAAGTGTTTAAAATTTATTTTAATAAAACACGTCGTGTTAACTAACTAATATATTATACATTTAATTTACTACATAACCTAATACATTTAATAATAAATGTTAGTGTTTTATTTGAAAAACTCGTTATGATTTTTTCACTATAAGCTGTTTAAGTTAAATGAAAATAATTTATACATAATAATTTTGTATATAGGTATTATACCAGGTACCTACTTATATTATTATTTTTATTGATTTATTATATATTTGTTATATCAGATAAAACGTATTAACCTTTGAACTTTGAAGACCCTTATACATTGTTCTTAACATCTTGTCACTTTTATTACAACAGACTTTTAGATAATACACATAATATTTACATGGTATTATAGTGTAACTATATATTTTGTTACATATTATTTTATATTTATGAGTTTTTAGATTACGAGTTTAAATTTATTAGCTACTCATTGTACCTGTTATTATATTGAATTTATTATTAAAAATAATTACGTTCGAAGTTATTGTTATTCAAACTTTTCTAGTTACTTATAATAATTATGATAGTTAATTTTATACTTAATATGTCTAGGTGTTCAATAAAATATAACTTCATATATGAATATACACAGAGTAAAGTAATAATTTTACTAACATTACAGTTTAAACTTATTACTAGAAAACAGCAGATGTTTGCTTTTATTCCTAAGATGTAGTGGTCGGTCTTGTATGTAGAAGTTACAAGTATAATTTAAATTGTTTTATACCTTCGATTAAATTATAAGCTTAATCAAATAAATTCAAACGTGAATAAAGTCCTGAATATTAATAACTAGTTATTACTAAAATATCAAAAACTTAAGTTAAACGGTCCATAGTTGATTCGATTTAATCATATTCTACACATTTCATAAAAATGTATTCCAATGTTTCGGAGAAACAAAAAAATAAACTCAATTACGAAATCTTTTTGAAAATAACTTTTTTTGACAATCTTGCAATAATTATTATATGAATTATAGATTTTTTTTTGTTTTACAAAATCCCGATAGTTAAGTAATATTTTCGTGGTGTTGTTATAGAAAAAACAATGGACGGACGAGAATAACCTGCTATTAATGCAACATCCTATTTATAGGTAAGCTGTTAAGTCTGTCATACATCAAAGTACGCGGTGGGTTTAAAAGTCTCAGATGAAAACTGTTTGTTCACTTTTAAACAGCTAATTTGAACTTATTTTTAATTTTTTTCACCAAACCGTGTACTTATTAGTGATTTTGTTCAATTTATTGCGCTCATACGACATTATTGTTTTGGATTTTAGAATATTTTACGTTTCTCACGATTCTCAAGACATGAAAATATTCAGTTACATAGCTAGAGATGGTTCCACCAACGTGTTCAAGTGTAATGTGTTCAAGGCAAATAAAAAGGTACGTACCTATACTATTGATTTTACAAAGGTATTATATTCAATTTTTATACAGACAAATTTAAATAAATATCAGACCAAAAGCATTTTTACGAACACGATTGAATAAAGTTTGTACGGATCTGTTTTTGGCGCATGTTGTAATGAAAACGAATAACGAAAATATATATATGTATCATATCATATTATATTCATATCATTATGCAGTCTATTCTGAAAACCATCCATTCCATCCGTCCTCGTGCTAGGAAAATCCGATAAAGTATACTTAGCGCACGTGTTCAAGTATGCTATTTCTTCGTGACGTTTTAGTATTATTCGGTTGGGCGTGGGTATTATCTTCAAGTGAAAATGTGACTGTTTTTGTGACGTGCAATTAATTATTAACCCGATAAAATATGGACAAATATAATTTGACATTGATACGTTTTTGATCATTACAGAATAATAGTTGAAAAAAACAACTTTTCTTGGCTGTTATCTTTTTGAAGTATTTCAGAACTTTTTTTTCACTATTAATTATTCATATGTAAGAATTAATTTTTCTATTTATTAAGATTTGTTTTAATATGTTTTTTTTATTTTATTTTAATTAATAATCACAGTGCAATGTTCTCATTACGCGTAATTATAGAACATCGTCGCCAAAAGTTGTGTATTTTACGTGAGTGATTGACGATCAAAGAGATTTATAGTGGTAATCCCTTTATAATCACTATTGAACTAAGGCATAATCGTTAATTTTTGTTTACATACTTAGGTATATACACGCACAACACTTGTGTATATGAATAAATAAATATCTATATAACATATAATCTACTATATTTGTGTCTTCGGGATTGACGGCAAAATTCATCGTATCTTAATAATAGATAAATCTCATAAGAGTTACTTATCACTAAAAATTCAAACGTTTAAATAAATACTTTTATATTTTTTAAACAAAATATGTCATTTGCTTATTAATGTAGTTTACAAAAATATTGTTTATTGGCAATTAATGTTTTCATTTTTAATCGACAATATATTTTTACTGGCCAAAAATAGATTTGAATTATTATGATTTTATCAAATTTACCAAATTCTGTATTATATTGGCTTATTAAGCACAGACTTTAAGGAAAAAAAGCTCTGATCTTCAGATTCCTTTTACCTATAATATTTAAACATTATTCAGGCATTTTATGAAATAAAAATAAAAAATAACTAAAAAAGGTTCCATTATTTGATATAAAAAAAATTAAATCTATTTTTACATTTTTTTTTAGAACGAAAGGTTCAAGTTTAAATTTGTAATACAAGGACATAAACTGTTAAAAAATGGTCGAAATCAAAACACAGATGGTTAAAAATAGTTCAGTAATATATGTTTTTTCCCTAAGGAAATGAAACCTTCATGACATTTGCTGATTGATGCATCGTTGTGCACTTTTCCCCTTTGTCATACCAACTACACCACGTGTGTCAAAAATCACTTAACAGTTTAAGCGTTTTTGTGATAAATCGACTAAAAATCAAAACTTGTTGTTTCGGTTTTATTACACAGATTACAGTTGAATACAATAAGCAATTTTTCAATACCGTATTTAATATAATAGGTTTTTGTTTTTGAAAAAAAAAAACTATTGCATTCATTTTTAAATAAGCACTTGAGTTAAAACAGTTTACCACGTCAACAAATTACCTTGTACACCTATTTACTTTATATATTTTATTTGATATCCAATTCAAATTTCATAAATAATTCAATAATACTATTATTATAAAAACTCTATTGTATAGATAGGGAAAATTAGTTTTTCAAATCAAATTCAATGTAAGAACCCAAAAAGTATATCCTAAATTGATTATGAATCGAAATACACGATATAGGAAATGTTATTCATCAATCATCACGTATATTATTATCATTTCAATACTTCAATAGTTTACTTTTTATATAGTAAATATATAAATACAAATTATATCCTATATATGTTATTGTAATAAATTATTCATCTTATAGTTTCTTGTCTCGTCTAGTCTTTGAGATCAAGCAAACCCACGTAAATTATGAATAGACTAAAAACCTTTCTTAAATTATCTAAAGTAAACTAGATCTATGGTTCATTATGTAACCGTGCAATGTAAAATCTTCTCTTCAGTTAGAGAAAAATCCTCTAAATAATATAATTTATTCCGATGGCCCGATTAATGAGATCTGTTTAATTTATCATATTTACAATACTATATACTATAGTGATATACTTATAACTTTAAAAGTTATGATGTCTACGAATATATTTAATTTCTAAAATGCTGATCTCAATATATTCGTTAACAATATTTCATTTAGAATTGAATCTAAAAAAAACAACTTAGGTACTACAGATTAAAAATCATCTGAATTAATTAGAGGAAAAATGTCCTTATATATGAAAATGTATGTCTTCAGTAAAGGTTGGATCAAAGTACTCAAATGGATAACCGAATAATATAGTTTTTATTATATGTTTTTACTATATTTGAACCTTATGTAAATTATAGTTCGTTCATATATACTGAAGTAAATAAGAAAATCAAATAATACACGGGATCATTTAATTGTATTACTTAATTTAATTTTTCTTTGATTTCTTTGGTTTCATTCAGATATAATTGTCGGTATTCCATAGTAATGTAACATATTCTGTAAAGTTTAACGGACGATATACTGAGCTATATTCATCATTTATTCATATTATTATTTATTATCATACTATATAGGTATATGCACGATACGTTTAGCGGACAAAGTGCGGACAGTGTCGAGCGAACTCACAACATTTGATATTTTCTTATTTTCCGACGTTCAGCTCGCCAAGTACGCCTTAGCCGAAAATCGCCAAATATAATAAAAAAAATTGGCAAATTTAGCACGGCGCATCAATGCTTGTTATCGTAGTGAAATATAATGAACTCGTATCAATTAAAACAATGTCGTCACACTATGTTTATTTTTTATTAATTGTGTATGTATGTAATACAACACCCACACACACCGGTCTTGTAGAGTAGACTTGACAAAACATTTGAATATAATTTTGAGATATCTCGTTTAACATCATTTGTTTTCCTTTTCATGTTTATCCAAACAAAACGTATTATAACTAAACTTATTATAAAAAGTAGGTACCTTGGTTAACTGTATTTTATTTCATAACTATTAACGCTCACAAATTAATCTTTAAAGCTTTATAGCTTCTTAAGATCGAGTGTAAAATATTAAAAACAAAATTGTGTTTTTTTTTTCGTCACAAATCATATTCATATTCACGTTAAGGCATAAAGTAATAATTTTGCCATACGAAACGCAAGAAAAAAACATTAGTAAGTAGGTACTCAGATTCAAAAGTTCAATAGTTCATCTCGATCTGTATATCATCCAAACTATATTCGTATGCAAATAACAAAGCGTTAACTTTTCGAATACTCTGCTGACACGCACACGCACACACACACACACACACACACACACAGACAGCGTCACCCGTCTAAAGTCAACATAATAATATTATAATATATTATTCGCATGATCCGTTTATGGAGTATACGTAACGCATATAATATTATAATATTATAATAATATAGTAATGTGGACATTGACAAACAGGCACGGCGCGCGCCGGGCAGGGAACGTATAATTAG
Organism: Neotoxoptera formosana; assembly: GCA_022818045.1. Classification (NCBI taxonomy): domain Eukaryota; kingdom Metazoa; phylum Arthropoda; class Insecta; order Hemiptera; family Aphididae; genus Neotoxoptera; species Neotoxoptera formosana. The sequence goes on along the minus strand of CM040633.1, from coordinate 14,581,478 downwards.
GCACGGGGCCAGCAGGGATCTGACGCGCGGGATGTTGCGTCGGCGGAGGACGGGTCGGGCGGGGGAGGAGTCCGTCTGGGGCCCCCCGGTCGTCAGATAGCGACGGGACGCGACGGCCGACCAACGTACACGTTCGCACGCGTGAGACGCACACGCGCGCTCTGTCACGCACATGCACGCACCCTATAACGGCGCATAATACGCGGACGGACGGGCGCGCGCGTGCTCGCAACACGACGGCGACGGCGAGAATATTAAATAATTATAAAAATATAATCATCACTCGCGCGCGCGTATTCACGGGATTAGGTTTTTTCGCGCCTTAACAACAATATTATCATAGTTTCGAATCGCGCGGAAAAAGTCTCGACCTTCGCATGTACATGGTTATCATGAGGAAATCTTCCAACGCGCAGCCGCCGCCGGAACATCCGCGGAAAGCGCCCAGGAAGAAGCTGTCGTTTCGGGAGCCCGAGGTGGTGCCCCGCGGCAAGCCTCGGGTGGTGCTGAACAGGGCGGACGAATTCGAACTGGACGAAGAACTGCAGGTAACGACGACGACGGCCTTCCCCTTACTTCTCCTCCCCTCACTCCACGCCACGATGTATTTTATTACACCGTCGTTACAATAATAATTAATGGTTTCGTTACATTTTTATTTTTTGGTTTTTGTTTTTCTCGTCGTTTTTTTTAGAAAATGCATTATACGCCGTGCTTGTCCGTGTTTCAGAGCCAAGCGATGCGAGTGGTGCGGACGGTCGGACAAGCGTTCGAAGTGTGCCACAGAGTGAACCCGTCCGAAGACGGCGGTGACAGGGACGACGAGGACGGGACGTCGTTCAGACGTCGCGACGACGACGATGACGACGACGACGACTGCGACGACGACGACGACGATCCCCGAGGAGACGATTCGGGCGACGAAGACGACGAGGCTGATGACGGTTCCGTGTCGAAACGAGGTAAGCGATCATTGCAAATAATACATTATATTTTAGACGTATTACGATGAAAATAAAAATAAATAATTATAACATAAAAGCACAAATCGGTACGAGACGGTGGAAAAACTGCACGGATACGGGTTTTTCGGCGTTTTGCAAGAAAACTGTCATTGTCACCACGTTAAATTTAGACGTCCGGATCTCCGTTTTGGGACCACATCCAAATGTTTTACCGGGTCTGTTTCTACTTTTTTTCTCGTCCGTCCGTTATTCGTTTTTAAACGAACGGGCTTTACACTAGAACCGTTTTTAACGATATACTGTTTAAAATAATTGTAAATCGAGCGACTTATCTGCACCTAGCCGCGTATACAATGTACCAAGTATGTTGCTGTATGCTGCAAACACGTCTTGGCAATGCATATTGGTTACCCTTTAACATATTTTTAACGTGACCTATGCGCTTGAAATACGCTAATTTATTGCCTAAACAATTCCAGCATAGGTTCTTTGTACGTACATCTTTGTTTCGTTTCGTATTTCCCCTCCCATATATTTATTAACGCCGTCTGCTATGCGCATTTATTTATACACAATGATAGGGACACCCGACTTTAGGATTATATATGTATAGTTTTGAATATTAATATATGGATTAACTCGAATGGGTTGAATAATGTTTATAAATACAAAATTCTGTTTATTTCTGATCACAATTCGTTCAAGCAGATGTGCTTAATGGTACTACCTATACCTTTTTCCGGTTGATAAATGATAATATATTATATGTACAAGTGCGTGTATAATCGTTATACATCGTTTTTATCTTTGAACGTACATAATATTAAGTATACGTACATATGTTTGGAATATAAGTAACTATTATTATACTTATAACTTGAGTTGTTTAATGTTTTTGATTTTTGTAAACGTTAAAATTTATTATATAATATACATGCATTATTTATATAAGCACAGAAATAAATTTGAATTTAGTTCCATAACGTTTAGTGTTGAGCAATCATACAATTAATAAAGGTCCCAGGATAAATGTCATCAGACGACAGACGTCAGTATGAAGAATCTAAGGGTTTTACAAGATGGGGATTACTCCACTTTCATCACGAGTTCTATTCTAATTCACTTTTTAAAATGTATCGTCCTTATCAATTTTGAATAATCCTCCGTGAAGCCTAAAGCTCTAATTATAACGTGATCTTGTAAATTAATAATAATAATAAAAAAGAAAACAATAATGGTAACAATATTAATTTAACTAAATAATTTTAGATTTGATACTAATGTGCAGTTTCATCTCATCTGTATTCTATATACTTACCAATAATTTCCCTCTTTTTTCTTTTGAAATTATCATATAATTTTATTTATTTAATGTTCTATACAGTGGCGTATTTTGGAAAATGTATTGTTCGTAAGATCTCCAACATTTTTGGTACCACGAAAACCCCCTACATTCCCTTTTAAAATTGTACACTGAATTATATAAATACATTTATACCAAAACATAACCTCACTAAAATGAACGATTATTCGTCTTATTTTCTAAAATTGTACACCGGTGGAGTTCTACCAATACGAGTACAAAATTAATTTGAAATTTGAAGCAACAAAAATATTGTAATTTTTTATTTTTATTTAATTTAAGTTGGAGGGGGTGGGGGGTGTCCAGAGATGCCCAACATATGCCACTGGTACTACATATACAATACAATTTAGTTGGGTATAATGTAAAATATTTGTTAAGAAATAAAAAAAAAAAATACCGAACTAATTAATTTCAAATCAGTAGTGTCATCATTCTACTTCCAACAAAATAGCCATAATAATATGTACATCCAAATTGGTTTCCGGGTCATTACGAATGGTATATCCGAATTGGTTCCTAGATTATTTTAAAAGCATTTTCCTTTTCATTTTATTTATACTTAGGACTGTCTACATATATTATGTTGGTATGGATTAAAATTGGGTTTTTTGTTTCAAAATAGGTCAATGTATTTTTTTAACAATTTTTTATTATATATTTCACTTATTTTATATTTTTGTTTACTTATCTACTTATTTAATTTTTTTTTGTGTACGCTCTCATACACAATGATGGGAATATGTTATATTAATATTAAATAATATTATCAAATTTCATTTAGCCCATTTCAAAAGTCTTTTTTATCGGGAACCAATATTTGGATGGACATTTTTAGGTATAGAAACCAATTTGGATGCAGTCATCTAAACAATATTATTAGATTTTCTTTTTTCTTTTTGTATCCATCCGTAGAGATTACAATTCATTAGGTCATCATTAAAGAGAAAAATAAATAAGAACGTAGAAAAAATGTATAATGTCATCCGGTATCTATTTAATTAATTACCAAACGTGTAAGCCTTATAAAATACAATTTAGTATCAAGATGTGCAAGCGACCAAATTGTGAAAAATATTTTATGTCTCATATTTCATCATTCTTAATCTTTAAAGCCGAGTCCCTATTGGGTGAATTGCTTTTATTTTAACATTTGAGTAATATGATAACTATATATAATATAATGAGAGTTGTAACAAAATATATTTTACGATATAGTTTTAATGGTATATTATTTTATGTTATTAGCACAATTCAACCACAAAATATATCAATGAAAATTCTCAAATAACACATGTTTGTACTAATGCTATTTATGAATTCATTAAAATTAATTGTAATTTATTTTTTAATTTCTAGAATAAAGTTTAACTTACGAGCCGTGAAAATTAGAGATACTGTGTGTGTGTTATCGATTATGAAGTATAATGAATTATGAATATAAAATTGTCTTGTTTGTATAGTTTCAAATATTTGGACAAACAGGCAACGCAATTATGTTACCAACAATGTATAACATCATGAAAATTATAAAATAAAATGTATTTTAAAATATTCTAAGAAATTCTTTTTACATATTGGTTGTGTTTGTATACAAATATTTGGAATGTAGAATAGAGTTTTAGTATAATGAAAATGTTTCTATTTTCTCTTAACAGACGGATTGTCGGTACTCGGGATGTATAAAAACTATTAATAAACAAAATAATTACGGAAAATAATAAATTTGAAAGTACCTACGCCATGACGTTTATCGAGAAATTTTATCTTTATGCATTTTTTCGAAGAAAACTAATGTAATTTCTTAGAAAATCAAAAAATACACGTCATTCTCACGTTTTTTAACGAGCAAATATTTCTTCTTCGCCGTTTCGCGCCCAAATTAAACCCACAATTAGATGTTCTGGTCGGGAATCGTTTTGATAACAATTATTTCAATAATTACTTCACAACCTTGTTTAGAAATCATCACATCACCGTAGGCTATCGAAACGAGAAGGGAAAAAAAAGCGATTATCGTTAACTCTCGGACCGTTAGACTCGTCATGACGAGGAGACATTAATAATCTCGCGTACTGCACCGTAGCGGACTGCAGCGGTGATACGAACAAGCACAATCAGACGCGCATACAAAGGGTGCAAACCCCCACCGAAATTTAATAAATATGCTTTTTTGTTTTTTCAGTTATTTTATTTTAGAAGTTGTAATCATTAATAAAATATTAAATGTATAACCTACATACAATTGAAAGTTTTTTATAAGAAATAAATAATACCATAGAAATTGTATCAACTTCTTATTATACAATTATAAAAGTGTACAACTCTAACCCCCCCACCAAAAAAAAAAAAATTATTTTGTGTACGTGCCCGAGCACAATATAGTACACACCCGCTACAGTCACCGGCTGGCGGCTACTGTAAAACGTCGATGGTCATTGATGTCTCGTGATTCCGGAAAAAAAAATACCATAAAAAATACATACGATGCACGATATCGTTGTATGATATATTATTATATTAGCCTTTGCGTGGAATTGGATGTATCTTGGCCTAGCATCAGACGACTTGCCGGACTTGAGGACACACACACACACACACACACACACACACACAAGCCCTTCGTAGAACTTGACACGTCTGTCACGGGCCGACGGGGTGAAAGAATCACATTCTCGTGACGGTTGCCAAACGCGCGCGTTTCCGCCGCGCCGCGGCAACCGTGTCTCGCGCACGTCTCCTCATCGGCGGGCCTTCGCTTTTCCGCGCGCCGCTAAATTCGGTGGTCTCGGGACCCCGACCCGACGGAACGCGGACGATTTGTCGTCGTCGTTTCTCTTCTCTCTCAGCTCAACGATAGTAATAATATTAAAACGATAATGATAGGCCGCGCGATCGCGGCACACTCTCGGCGGGGGTGGTGGTAGCGGTAGCAGCAACGGCAACGACCGCGTAAAAAAAAATAAAATAATAATAATAATAAGTGACTCCTGCAAAACCGGCCTAGGTTATATTATCGCGACGACTGCGACCGCCACACAATGGCGACTTTTGCTCACGACGGATCCGTCTAATTTATTACAACGTACCGGCGGCTCTTTGTTCCCCGGCCGATGAAAACAATTGGCCCAGGTAAAACACGAGTACGGTACACAACAGCGCCCGTTATAATACATTATATTATATTATTATTATTAATTCTATAATATATATTATATATATATGTACACGCCATGACGATGATAATAATAATAATAATAATAATATACGTAACGCTGTCTGCGTGGAAGATTTTTCACACACTTTTCATAAACCGTGCGGCGCGCGGCGGCTCAAGAGCGCAATGATATATTTTATATTATTATACACTGCATGGTGATTCACCATTAATGCTCACCCGAACTGTTATCTTGTATATAATATATATAATGTTGAAGATAACTCAACAACTATATTCATCATCCAAATTTCGATTTAAGTACATCGACACGAATACGCATTTGAGAACCCTAAACGCCATTGAAATCAGAGTATTGATAATATTAAATAGTCTCGAGTGAAAAATTCTAAAAAATCAGAATTCGAATAAACGCATTATCAAAGAACGCGGAGTGCTAGTTTTCTCGGTAAATCACCTGTATGCGACTTAAATAATTATTACTGTCACACGCGACTTTTGTGCTTGACTCGGCCTCGAAAGAGCGCTGCACAATATTATTATTCGACTTAGGTACCTGACATTGATACTAGCTATAAAGGGTATTATACACGGTAGTCGCGGTTACTCACGCCATCGAGACGATAATCGCCGTGAACCTTTGATATCTCTGAGGTTGCGATTTTACAACAATCGATTAAAGGCCGGGCGCACACCAATGCAGTGCGAAAAAAAAACTGCCACGACTCACTGCGTGCCCACTGCAATGACACTTGGCCTCTCGTTTGGTGGTGTAACTGCACCGCTTTGGTGTGCGGCTGGCCTAACGAGTGGGCAAATTAATAAAATGATTAATTAATTATTTAAAAATAAATAAATATCGCTATTGATCATCGCAGTTGACGCCGTATAACGCACTGTTTAAGGTTAAATAACACCGTTCTGTGACTAGTGTGTACCTAATGGCTAATATATTATTATGCTATACGTATAAATCAACATATTGCCGAGCTGAACAATTCGATACTGCGTGTTCATTTTATCGTGCGAACAATCTTATAAAATATGTAAGTCTATATTGATGAATAATAATACATGATTCATTTGGACGGTGTGAATGTAATAAAGGAATAAGTCAAAATCAGTATTTTTCAATAAGAGCTAAAAAACTACTCATTTCTGTATTGACTGTGATGGCTTCTTCGTTTTTCATTGACAAGAAAAAATATAAAAACCCAATATTTTGATAATGAATATTACGCATATTATAGAACACTTTTCTCACAAGACAGCGTAATAATTGAAAAATCGCAAAATTGTCTGCGATTCTCTTTTACTCGTGATTTCGTGCTAAATCGGCCATCTACACTCGACGACGCACTTTAAAATCACTCCGCACCGTGCTGTGTCTTTTGCACTCAAAACGTTGGTAACGAGCGTATTACCTACCCAATCGAGTAAATTTTAATTCGAAAACGACGCGATGAAACGTGAACTCCTATCGGAAATCCTATCTTAGAAAACATTTTGGGTGGGACGGATTTTACTCCACCTCCAGGAACGGCCCCGATCGTTGCCATTATTGTTATACCGCGTCTGCATATCGTTGGGGCACATTCCCGACTAGAACTGGTTGAAACTTGAGGCACGTAGTCATAAGATAATACGTTCTGAGTTCCATCCGCGGATCGTCCATATATATATATATGCGGAAAACGTTATTAACAAAAAGTGGGTAACGTCGACTAACGGCCGTGTCGTCTGGGGAAATTAAAAACCTAAAAAATAACGAGCCAACGCCCTCGGTCAGATTGTCGTTATGTCGCGTAAAACGATACATATATAGTTCACGCTCTTCTAGATTGTATGGGTACATCTCATTGACAAGATCTTGAAATTATAATCTTGGATCATTAGTTTTTTACTTTCACTCGCACCCTCGGCGTTCACAAACTCGTATGTATAATTATTTGCATAGAAATATTGACACATTATACATTTATACGTATAATAATTATAGCTAATGGGTAATTTCATCTATAATAGTTTCATACTTTATAACAGGCACGGATCTGGAGTGAACATTTTTGAGGGGCTGTTCGTTTAAAACGAAAACACTATTTAACATCAATATTTTTACCGTACATTTTGATTGTTTAAAGTATCACGTATTTGTTATAATATATATTGATAATTATTCATATTTAAGTTTTAGATAAAAACCACGGATTCAGTTATTGAATTAATATAAATTTCTTAGAAAAAATGGAGGTCTGTGTTTATGTATGTGTGTGTGAACGAGGGGGGAGGGTAGAATTTTTGCCCCCCTTGCAGTTCCTTGCTTTACGATGTATTATGGCGTACAGCACTTTGCTAATCAAGACTTACGTATGGATTTATTTCCGAATATTGGTTTTACGGTAACATATTGCAATGACTACTTCTTCTTAAGCGGATCGAGTAACGAGGTTGATAAGCTCAAACTACAACGTCGATAAGCTGCTATCGTAAAGTTGTTTACGTCGTCAGAAATGTACACACTCACAAAACTGGATTGAATAGCGTACCTATATTAATTTTGTTTCGAGACTCGAGAGTAAACTCGCGCGCTATCAGTAAAAGTTTGTTTTTCTCCACGAATCCCCCGTAATCCATTGTCGCGATAATTCTCTTTTACGGTGTCACATAATGTCGTGTTTATTGTCATAACTATCGGCAAGACGTTGTTTGAACAATGATATATTTCTAATTTATCATCACGAGCCAACTGTGAACCGGAAAAGACGCGAAGAAACCTCTCTCTCTTTCTCTCTCTCTCTCTCTCTGTCGCTCCGGGTAACGAGCGGATAACAGCGAAATTGTATATAGCGCGCGCAACTGCAGCGGTGGTGTAAAAAAATGCAGTACACAAACGTATACAACATTATATTTTTTACTGTTTTTTCTTTTTCTTTAGCCCCGTGCCAGTTGTACGGGATCTGATTTTTTCCTTCCCCCTCTCCCCGTCCGAATGGCGCGTGGGCAGCAAACTGTTCTATTCTAGTCCCCGGCTATTTGACGTCAAACTAATTGGCACCTTGCCCCGCACATATGACTCGACGTCACCGTTGTGACATAAAACCTACTTCAGTTGTGCAATATTTTAAATTTACGGCGTGCAGACCGAGTATAAAGCTTATAACTATACTCCGTTCGACGAGCCATGGGATAGACTGGGTTATTATTATTGAAATAATTTGTTTTTGAACAAATTTTACAGCCATTGTGATAAAATATATTATTATTATTATTATTAATATATTGGCACTCGGAAGTATGACATTTTAATTTTTTATGACTAGTTACTGTATTGCGATGTTTTATAAGATTGGTTGACTGCTTCTAGTCATCTATACTTAAATCGACAAGTAATTAACTTTCGATCACATACACTTATACACCCAAAACACAAATAAAATAAGTAAAAATAAATAAATACATTTTCTAGAAATAGTAATACGTGTTAATACTATCCTATATGAAGAGTTTTGTCTAAACAAGATTTTCTCGTTTGGAACTTTTATTATATAGTTATATCATACTGTTATTTATAATTTTAGACACATTCGAAAACCAAGGTAGACTGGAAACATCTGTTGGAAATGATTCTGTTTCATCATTGGACGGAGCTAGAAGGGACGGTGGTCCCAACGACATACAACGACCTTTACGACTAGATATCATTCCACCACCATCGGCCTCGTCAGTCAACCACAGACGTTCCTCGCCAATGGTACTCCATCGGTATCAACGGTACACGTGTTTCGGTTATTAATTTATCGTTTTTCTCTTATTTCGCGCAGAACGGCAGTGAAGTATTTAGCTCCCCAATGACTGAAACATCGAAAGGCGACGGTGTCCCGTTGTCCTCTTTGAGTGTACAACACGAAATGCAATTACTGCGCCAGCAACTGGACCAACAAACACATCAGACACAAGCTGCAGTGGCTCAAGTGCACATGCTCAGGGACCAGTTGGCGGCTGAGACCACCGCCAGGATGGAAGCTCAGGTACACGATATCAGTCACTATAAAAGCGGACCTACCGCAAAATATACCGAAATCAAATGTTTTCACACCATAAATAGTCGTTGAATGTACGGTTGATATTTTGGCATTCGTTTCAAACGATCGTAATAAATTTCGCGAAATTTTTTAATTTTCTGATCTCATGCCAAAGTCAAAACACATTCTGTTTTATATTATAAACAACAATACCGCGCATTCGCGACGATTTAAGCTAATATTATTGTAATACTAAAGACAACTCATCAGGAAAATAATAATATGTCGCTACCTATTGTAGAAGCGGTATTTTTCATATTGTTTATATTGTTTTATAGCCGACAGTGATTGTTATTTCCATAATGATAATAATATTGTATTACTCGATACGCTTTTTTTACGGTTCACGCAGAACTCAAATAATATTTTTTATAAAAATCGCTAGGTATGCACATCTCGAGTGTTTAATATTATATAATATTCGTCTCACACAGAGTCGTATAGTCTGTTGAGAAAATTCGCTAATAGCTAATTTGTAGTTCCGCCGTGCAGCGGTATTGTCTGGGTATAATAATAATAATGCTTTATTAGCGTGAACGGCTGAGCTATAATTAACGCGACTAGACGTCGGCCAACGTAGTCGACCATACATCGCTTCGGCGATGATACTATACTTATACTACTACAACTTAACCGTCTACACTACTACCAATAATAGTAATAATAATAATAATAATAAAAGACCCTTTGTAACTTTATTTCCTTTTTTTTTTTCGCAGGCGAGGACACACCAGCTTTTGGTGCACAACAAGGAATTGCTGGATCACATCGCCTCTTTAGTGTCGTTGCTGCACGACCAGGAAAGGATCAGAAGTGAACTGCAACACCATTCGCTTCCCCCGGTAAGTGCGGCGCGCGCGATTGATGTTTGGCCATGTCTCTCCTACCACGACAGTTATAGCCCATACCTAGCCGTGTGTTATCAGCGCTTTTGATTATTTGTTTTTACAGTTGGACGCTACTAATACGCGTTCGGACGCGCGTGCGTATGATTTGTGTGGGTGTGTATAATGTAACAGGACGCGTGCATTCACGCGGCGCGTCTTTCGACTAACATTATACTAATATTATAGTAAATCGTGTGGTTTATCTACCTATATAATATACGCGCTAACTTTCTGTAACTAGTCACAGATGTTTTGTTGTTGTTGTTGTGTTGTTGTTTGACACGGTTCAATGTTTTTTTATAATGCAGCTGACATAACTACTACACGCCGTTTGACGTACATAACCGTTTTTCCGATAAATTGACAAATATAATAAATATACCTGCCCAGGAAATCCTGGACGCCCGGTACGTTGAGTTTTGTATTTTAACGCATTTTATTAATATAGTGTTTTGTTATTATTGTAGTTGTTGTAAATTAGTTAATCGTAGACTAAACTATATATTATTGTTATGATTGTTATTAATACACAGACGTGCGTCACAAGCCGTTATTACAATATTTGAAGCGTAATTTTTGTTTTTTTTTATTGGTGCGTACCTACAGCATCCAATGATGTGTGACATGCCGACGCCGTCGTCGGCGCCGGCGTCCTACCTGCCGGAATTGCCGCCACCATCTCCCCGGCACAGAGCTTCGGCGTACCACATGCCCATGAACTTCGACTTCAACTTTAGTCAGCCCGCGCCGACGGTCGACCAACAGTTCCAAGCGCAACTGCTGCAGCGGCTCCAGTCGCTGACCGGCACGATAGCGGCGAACAACGCGTCCGCCGCGGGCCCGTACCAACAGCAGCGACCCGTGGCGTACCAGCCGCACCTGTACGCCCCGCCCGGCCACCAGCAGCAGCCGTCCACGTCGCCGACGCTCATCAACTGCAGGCCTTCGCCGCAGCCGTCGTACTCGGCGTCGCCGGTGGCCGGCCGGTCCGTGTCCGTCGTCGACTGTTGCGGCACCTCGATCGACGGCATCATCAAACCGCTGTCCGACGACCGGCAGGTGACGGTGGTGGTGGACGACCGGACCGCCGGCGACCCGTCACCGCCGTCGCCGCACCACCAGGAACCGCCGGAACCGACGGTGCTATCGGCGCCGCCGCCCGGCAAGTTGCAAAAGTCGTTGCTGAAGGTGTCGTCGTCGTCGTCGTCGTCGACCGGTGGCGCCAGTAGAGCGGCCGGTAAAAAGACCGCGACCGTGGTCGGCAACGGTCCGATAACGAGGTCGACTAGCGAAAAGGTGCCCAACAAGAGCAACCTGATGAGCCAAGTGCACAGGACCACCTGGGCGCGGCACACCACGAAATAGATCCGTTCGGGAAATCCGAACACGTTGTAAATGTGTTTTCGTCGTCCATCCGCCGTGTGCAATAAAATATGTATATAATATTATATATATATATGTGTGTGTGTGTGTGTGTGTGTGTGTGCATACACATCTATCCCTACGTACAACAATACGATACGTCATGTTGAGTATTGGTCAGATTTACACTCGATTGCCATAATATAATATTGACCACGTAGGTAGTTGGGTATGTATATGTACATATGCTATTTATATGTATGTAATATGTATGTAATATGTATGTATGTATGTATGTATGTATGTATGTATATATGTATGTATGTATGTATGTATGTATGTATGTATGTATGTATGTATGTATGTATGTATGTATGCATGTATGTATGTATGATGTATGTGAACAGGTCAATGGCACGGTCGATTTTCGCGGGACAGTATAATATAATATATAAATACATTATTAATATAATATTATTATCATGACGGTCGCGACTCGCGAGACTTCAAACGCAACATTATACTATAATATTTATTCGGACCCGAAAACGTTTTGTAATGTCGTCGACTATATCATATTATTATTATTATTATTATTATTATTATTATTATTATTCCGACGAAACCGATATTACGTTTTTGTTATGTACCATAATATATTATTATCATTACTATTTCCCGCTATGCCTACCGCCAAATCGTGACTGTTGAATTTTTTTTATAATTAAAACATAAAATAAAAAAATATTTTGATACAAAAATGAATTATCAATTATTTGTTTTAATTATGTTATGTTGAAATCATATTATTTTATTTAACTATATATACCTCTATACTATGTATATATTAAATTACTTTCGGATGTCTGGGTTCTGATCAGTGTCTTTTTCAATAATTTTTTTCTTCTAAACCGTATGCCCATTGACAAAGTCGATAGATATTATTTAATGTCGGAGTAGTATTGTGAACCTACTACGAAAAGCGCACGGCACATTTACTTCGGTCTTACACTTAGTATGAAATTGAAAATAAAGCTTGGAATGCGGTACACCGAGTCGGGTAGCTATAATATACGTCATGATATTTTCAAAAATACACGACGTCTATAAACTTCAACAAAATATGTTTTGTTTATCAGTTGACAGTATTCGAGGCTTCATAATATTTATTGGTATTATAATATGTGTCGTCAATGTTTACACAAACTATTATCAAATAAAGTCATACGCACTCTACGACAGACTGACTATTTTATTAATGTTTTAATCTTAATGGAATCGTATTGTTGTTATTATGTTAAACCATGTATATGATTATGAATATGAAATGAAGAGTACATTATTTTTTAAATAAAATTAATATTTGTATAGTCGTATTTTTTTTATTTAATTCCCAAAAATATGATGTATATATATTATATATGCATCGAAATTGTACTTTACATAAACATTTTTTAATGAAAACACATATACCTAGGTACAACGTATTTGTTTAACTGCAGACAGCTTTCCAGTTACCTTTTAATTTGTCGATATTTATTTAGCTTGAGGTAAGCTCATAAATATAAATATATTTGTGTGTGTGTGTTTTGTTTAAACAAAAATCAATTTCGAATTTCCAAACTTAACATTTTCGGTCTTAATAAAAGCTAACAATTAATTTAATCAAATACCGTTCATCCTATATAAGTGTGCATAAGCACAAAATTTATTTTCCCATTATTGCTGTCTCATTAAATAGCCATACCATTTAATATTGACGTTGGCATTTTATGGTTTCCATATACGTTCTAGTCGAGAGAAATTAAATGATTCGGCAATCTCGAAACATGCGTATTTTTTTTATGCTATTCCTTCCACTCCAGTAGTTTTTTTTTGGATCAAAAATACCTTGCATTGCGTACGATTAAAAAACGCTTTTTGCAACATGCTGCGAGTATATAGCCCTCGTATATATATATACCTATATATTATATAGGTCCTCCAAAACACAAATCATCCGCCACCTCCACGAATCGCGCTTTAAATCTCATAGCGGGGTTGTTATTCCTTATACAATAATCGCATGCTTAAACTTCAAATACCTAGTGATAAATGTATTTATTTGGTTTCATTTTTTGTTTCTCTCCCACAGCTGAGTCCCGGTTCCAAGTTGTCTCGATGGTTCGAGTTGCAACCCGACTCGGACGCTCTGCCGCTGTTCAGACCGGAGAGCGGGTTCGTGGACTACCCGCTGGACGACTACCAGTCCACCGACAGCCTGTTGCAAAAGAACAAGCCCAAAAGAAGGTCAAACCTCAGCTTAAAGCTCCGGAGAGTCACCACATTTTGACAGTTGAGCTCTCGATTTGATTTAGATGTGTAACGATCGTTCATCTAAACAGCGAGACAGCCAATTGTACAATGTTGCCGAAGCGCAGACGATCTACGTTCGGAATCTGTAACCTGATGTCAAATAATTAGTGTTCAATCCCCTTAATTATTATTCTTGTTTTTGTAAACTTAACATTCTTTTCCTAAAAGAAAAACCGCTCATGACATTCACTAGTCCTATTTAATTTTCCCAATGGAAGGGATTTTAATTCCTATCATTCCACCAGGAAATATTCAATATCAGACTATAATTTTAAAAATCTATCCAAGATTACTACTATATTATTATAATATTATACGTAGTCGACCACTTGTGGTTATCTGAGCTAATCGTACATGAATATGACGGTTAATACTAAATATTTTTTTACCCTGTTTAACGTATTTTTTTTTTTTTGTCTCATATGTTTTATATTGTTTTTACTCATAACTATTTAATTTTTAATAATATATTATACTATTTTAACCAAGACGCGATCGAACAATTAATATTAATTAATTGACGTTAATTAATATGTAGTTGGAATTAGTGTCGCGGAAGCAGGTAGCTTTACTGTTGTTTTCACATAAATGGAAAACAAACATTTGTAGAGCGCCAAGCTTAAAAGTTAAAATTGTATGTCATGTTGATAATACACAACTCATGTACAAAAAAAATAAGTGTATTAAAATCGTGTTAAATTAAATAACGAATAAACAACAAAAGTTATTGTAAGCTTAAAAATGTTTATTATGTTTCATTATTATTATTTATTGATGTGTAAATGAAGATTTTTCGGAAATGTTTATGCTTTTGTGAAAAACGTTTTTTTCTTCGACATAACTTATTAGTTTTAATCTAAACGATCATGTAATTATTCTCATTTTGTTTTTGCTGTATGCTAGAGTATTATTTTAATGAAATTACCATGTTTATAAATTTAAAATGTAAGTATATACGTACAAGTACAAAAAAAAATAATTAACTACCATTAAATAATAATTAGGTCAAGGATTCCGTTCACTTTGTCCGTACTTTATGCTCAGCCTGTACAGGATTTTCGACCAATTTCGCCATATTCATAATCTGATAATACTGATAATATATCTATTTATACGTCCACAAATACCTAATTTGCTTTCACCGAACCTCTTGTCAAACGCGAGAAATGCTTTTTTCGAACAATTGTCATTCGTTTGTCATTAAAGTTTTCCTATTAAAAATACCATTTCGCGTATGCCCCATGTATATTATTAAACATTTGCCAAAGCAACTGGAATAAGTTGAGACGGATAATAACATAAGTGTTTACCGTCGGCTATCCCCTGCTGCGATGGTATAAGAAAATGATTTATTTTTGAAAGTGAAATAACAACATACACGACGTTTTTTATTTGTTCAGATGAATAGTATTTCGGTTTTCTTTGTTCAGACAAAACAATTCGTAGCAATTCTTCAGTATATGGTATATATGTTTACATTACGCTTGAAAGCACAGTATCAATATTTTCAGAAAAGTTATTTTCTCTCCGTGCAACATTCACGACAGTTGTCTAGCAAATGTTTACGTTCTCAAGATTTTTTTTTTTTATTGGCTACGAAGACATTTAGGTAAAATATACTACGACTTACGAGAAATAAAAACACTGAATGTAAATTTAAATCTATCTGAAGTACTAGTGACTAGCTTAAGATTTTTTATTTTATGAAAAATGTATTTGATTTTTCTATAAGCGTCGGCTTATTATTAGGTTTAAACATACATACAGACAAATGTTATGTGTGGTAAAAAAAATAAAATAAATGTATATTATAATATTATCATCTGTTTTAATAATATTGGTACCTATCTGTATCTTAAATTTTATTCTGCTTATTACTTATTAGTTACCTATTATATTAACATTTATGCATTATCATGAAAAATAACAGAGGTATATTATTGACCATTAAGTATTAAAATATGTTTTGTGTTATCATTCGAGTACAGGAAACTCATATAATGACATTATCGAAATGTATTCTAGAAGTTAATATGTTTTTTTTTAGATAAAAGAGGAAGTAAATTAATCGTTCTTGACCAATTTTGATTGTTTTCATTTTGTTATCAATTCTCAAACTTACTGAAGCCTGAAGGAATTTTGTGCTTCTGATACAGTCACCGCCACTCATCAATAAAGAACAACATAATCAGAGACTACCTGATATAAGCATATCCAAAATATGACTGCAAATATTCTCTTGAAAACGGAGTTAGTTAAAATAGTGCAAGAGGTGTCACCTCTAAGGTGACATTTCAATACTTTTTTGATACACAGAGGATATTATATATTTTTTAAATGTAACATTTATAACTCATAATATTCAGATAAATCCAATTTGTATTTTTTTTTTTTTACTAGTAAATTTGTTTTTAGTTTCAATTTTTCTTTGGTTTTTGATGAAATGTGTAAATATTTTTTACGGCTCAAAACGATAATAATATCGTTAGTTGATCGCTTCACACGTTATAGGAATACACTCATTACATATTAAATTTATTTGATTCTTTGTGAGCACTTAGTTGATTATAATGCCATCGTTGACACTTTTTTCTGCTCTCAAGTTCTAAAGACACAGCTGTTGTTCTCACCAGATTATTCGTGAGTCTAAATGTCTAAAGTGTATTTATTTTTATGTGAGATTCAAATATTTCAATACTTTTATTGTTTTATTTATTGTTTGAGTATTAATCATTGTAATGCAAAAAAAAGTTATTGTGTGAATACATTTTTTACTGTTTGTTTACTCAAATTGAGATAAGAATATTTCCATATATTTTATTTTGTTAGTACAATGATTGTGCATTTTTATTAGTACCTATAACGTATGCTTTTAAGGGAGTTTTTTTCCCTGGGGTAACATTAAACCATGGTCAGTCTCCGATTTTAGCTACTAAATCAAACATTTTGATAAAAAAATATATACCCCCTATAATAGATTTTATTTGTCTATTCCTCCTTGATGTCACCGACACAAAAATAACATTGAAATGAAGTCAGTTGGTCTGTTTTAGGTTTCCAATAGCCAAATAGCCAATAGAGTATCAAACGTTTTATACAAGTCATTTTAATGCAAGTTTTTAAAAATATACATAAAATATAATATTACAATATATTTATAATTGGTGAATATTATAAATTCTAATAATTGAAACGATAAAACAGAGTCGTTTAATAACGACATGCACGTCCCATCCATTGCAACCATGAGGTAAGCACAGTAAATTGGTCATCCAAAAGATACGACTACCTGTACATTTCATATAGTTGTTTATAATAGATTATACATAAGTAAGAGATTTTTTTTTTTGATTGAAATAGGATGGAATATTAAATACCTAAGTACATACTGCAAAATATATACAATTTGTCATTAAAACAAAAATTATATTTAAAACTAAATAGTTTTTGTCATGTAAAATATTTGGGTTTGTATCAAGATTTATCCCCCCTGTACTCTCCTTCCGCGAATCTGCAGAAACGTTATCTGTTTGAACAATATTCAGTCTTGCTAGTATAATATATGTATTATGGAAATTGTGGCTTGTTCGCGTTGTTTTTTATACACTCGAAAAGCTTAGTATTATATTATTATATGTAGATACCTACTATGTATCTAATTTACATTTGCCATTGCTTTACCGTAGTCGTATGCATTTATAGTTTTTTAATTGTTTTTTTATGCCATAAATTCATTAACGTTACGAATTCTGATAAACAGCAAAATACAACTTCACTATTTTGTTTATCAATTACAAAAAATATCTATTTTTATTTGGAAAAATATTAAAAATTTAAGTCTAACCTTAACCTGTTCTACATTTTGTACTAACTCTCACATTTATTTATTTATCATGTTTAGAAACGTTCAATAATATTACGTTAAAATGTAATATAATTTCTTGTCTTAACCTAATAATATAATCAAACTATGACGTATTCAGTGGGGACATTGATCTTTAAATTAGGAGGTGCTCAAATAAAAGGTCTAAAATAACAAACATATTTCATATTTTTATCTTCAACAACAAACTGACTGTCAAATATTGGTGTTTTAGGTTTGTCGAGGGCGTGGGTTTTTTTTCTCGAAAGTTAATATTGTCTTAACGTTTGTCCGTGTATACAAACAATAGAAGCGTACAACCAATATTGAAAAAAATGTAAGTATACCTAATAAATGTGGTAAATACTCGGTGTTATAAAACCACGATGCGTCATAAAATCATTTGCTCGTAAAATCCGTAATAAAATAGTGACGTTTGAAAAGCTATGTAATATATTTATTATACGATATATTATACTATTATTACTATGAATGATTACGGTACAACGGGTTAAAACCACTCGGGTCGGAGAAGGATATTAAACCGATATAGCCATTATCCATGATATAGTTATTCGGATCAAACCAATAATGTAATGAGCATAATAATATTGTTATGACGTCGCAATAACGACTTCGGTGCCCATATTGCGTAACAATAATATGATAGGCGGAATCGCTATGGCCCTAGCGAGTTATTGAGGTGCGAACCAAAGCGTTTTACACGCGACCATCGTGTCTATACCTCAGTCGCAGTAGTCACAACCGTCAGTGGGTGTTTATAAATATATATATAATATTAGGTATACACTCGTATATATATATATCTATATATGATATACATATATATACGTGCGTATATATATATATACACACACATACAAACGTTTTAGCGTAATTAAACATCGGGGGCAGTTCCGACACCCTGGGTGAAGTATTCCGGTTTTTTTTTTGTCCAACCCCGCGCGGTTGACGTATTTCTATGCGGGTTTTTTCTCTAATTTTTTATTAATAATTTTAATTAACTTAAGTACCCCCCATATTAAACACCGGGGTTAATGTGTTTGCACGACGGCGACGACTACGATAATCAAATATAGGTGCGTATAACATAATATCATAACCAGGCGGTTTGATCAAAATCGCGTATCAGGCTGCACACTCGCCGGTGAGACGCGCACACGTCCAGCACGTCGTTTTATTATATTATAATATCATCGTCACACGACAATATAATACCATCAAACACACATCTCGACATCGCCGATATGGACCACCAAGCATCGGAGAAACAGACGCGTAGACGCAGCAGGACCGTCAGCTGGGACCATTCGGTCAGAGCGGACGGTGCAGAGCCGTCGAGGACGACCACCGCGACGACGGACAGGGCCTTTGTTCTATTGCCGCCGCAGGTAAGTGGTCGTCGTCGTTTTACGCTAAAAATGTCGCATTTTTGCTATATATATATATAGCAGCATTATTATTAATATGACAGTCTGCTGTAATATCGCAAATATCGCGGCAAAGTTTTACGCACGAAGAGGAATCGTGTACGATATTTTGGCCCGTTTTATTTTTACGGGCGATGGCCAATGTGATGGTAGCTGCTGATGCTATTAAAAAGTCTACACGATAATATTATACTATAATATAGTAGGTGGTATCATTGAGTATAGATAGGTTATAAATGTATGTATAGTTTATATTTTATACGACACGGATAGTATGATATCCGTATTTATATTGTGTCCAGAGTCCAGACCAATATTTGAGTGAAACACATTTCGAATATTTATTTTAACATTTTAAATAGCGTGAAATTCACACGAGGATGCGATATTATAAAATATGTATTCATTGTATTTGTATAGGTATTAATATGCCGTCAAAGTGGCACCCGACCAACAAAATATTTAACTACCAATTACAAATTATTCAAAGTGAAATACGTTTTTGGGTGATTGATTTATAGATAGGTATAATCTAATCTTGTAATGTCAGCAATATGTATAATGCAATAAATATATTATGGTAATTAAATAAAATTTACATTCTACTTTCCTTGAATAATTTGTTAATTCTTAACTCAATTATTAATAGTTTTTTTATTTTGTTAAGGTTTAATTTTAAAAAATCGTTAATGTCTATAATTTAATTGACTGTATTATTAATATTCTTTATTAAAAAATTGGTTGAATGATTTTAATTAGGACAAAGGTTTTACGGAATGCATTTTCAATTAATAGGTTTGAATTAACTGGGAAATAATTACCTATCATTGTTTATTCGAACGACTGGTGTACGTGATCGTAATGGCTATAAAAGCCAATAAAAAAAGTTTTTCATTAAAAGTTGAGTTTCAAGTTCAATGTGCCAATTTCGGTTAGTAAATGGAGAAAAACCAAGAGAAGTAAACGTATTTTTCGATACGATTATATTATTTAAATACCTTTTATATTTATAGCAAATGCAATAAAGACTACTCAGTAATGCATATAATACTAATATATAATGTATACAACCATACACAATTGGATGAACTATTATTAAAATTAAAATTCAAAACATTTTGAATTTTTCTCTATGAATAAATTATAATGCATGTTGTCAAACCAGGATAATTGGACTTTAATAAAAAGATATTTTGTTTTAAATTGTTCGACTTTTAAAGATTTAAATTACATTATTGCAATAAAAAAAATTCCATAAAAATAAGTAATTTGTCTCATGTTACTTACAATTTAGAATAATACGAGACAGACAGATTTTTTACAGATTTTTCCAACACCTAGGTTACTACTACTACTCAATCGGGACCATTTTATCCAAAAATATTGAAAAAAAAAAAAAAAGGTACCTTCCATTTTTCTCCTCACACACAGTTGACTAAATCGTGTCTGTTTTTCTTCAAATATTAATATCATATAAAAGTAATGAAATTTTTCAATTAAATGGTCAATGTTTTTTTATTTCTTTTTTGGAGAAATATAATTTATCTCATTTTTGGAGGAAAATGGATACGACCTATTACTTTTTTTCATTGCCTTTATTCCACGCAAGTGAGTGTGTCAGCTTGCGTTTATCCTGCACGTATTCCTATCCATAATCATCTCTACATAATATCCACTCCAAATGACCACATGCATTACTGTAGAGCAGGGGTCGCCAACCTTTTCAAACAAGTGAGCTATATTTGAAATTTTTAGTCCCAGGTGATCGACATCCAGGAGAATTTAGGTCTTTAGGAAGAGATTTGTTTTATGAGCAAAAAAAAAAAAAGGTCTAAGCTCCAAAGAAAATATTTATTGTTTCTTCATGATAATAATAATAATTCCGAAATAATATCTGATTATTTATTACGCGATCGACCGATAATGGTAAAATTAATTTTTTTAACGATCGACCTATATTCCTAGAAAGATCGACCAGTCGATCGCGATCGACTGGTTGGCGACCCCTGCTATAGAGAGTATAGTGACCACTTTTCATTCGACTTGATCGTTCATTGAGGACTTCCTTTTTTACACAATATTCGCTTGTATCGTCTTAATTGTCTTCATGTATGTCTTCATTCGTTGTACAACTCTCGATTCCGTTAGTATCGTTAGTACCTCACCGTCAAGGATTTTAAACCTTTATCATTTAACACTATAATTGGCACCTTTTTTTTATTATCTTTAAAAAAGCCACGGACCATCGTGCACCGTCTTATCTGGGGCCAATCGATCAAGTACCTATAAAAACGCATTAGCGGCACTTAAGCGACATTACTCGCGTTTTATTATAATATTAAATACACACACAAAGACACAGAGATACAAAAAACACACACACACACACACACACACACATATACGCCTAGAACATATATCGATCATCGCAATGACGCGAGGCCGTTCGGTCGAGTAGCGGCGCCGTCAATCGAAGTGGGCACGATCGACGTCCGGTGTCCCGCGGAGTCGTGTTTGAACTTTCCGATGGCCCGGCGCACCATGTCCCCGATGCCGCCACACGGTCTGCCGTTTTTCGCGTCAACGGGCCGCTGGCCAGACGTCACCAGCACCGCCGCCGCAGTCGCGAGTCGCCCTTCTCCTTCCGGGTTGACGGCGTTTTGCTCCGACGACGGCCCGGACGATCGTTTCGTCACCGCCGACCTCACGAGCGACTCGAACTGGTCCACGGCCGTCAGCAGCACGTCGGCGCCTCGGTCGTCAGACGCCGCGTCACGGCCGGCCGGCGAAACGGGAGCCGCTCGCGTTTCGACTACGACGACGACGACGACGACGACGACGAGCGCAGCGATCGTGATTGCCGCCGACTCAGTCGCCACCGGAAATCGCATCATCGCGTTGCCGCTGCTCGTGGATCACACGTCAGCTGGCGATGCCTTTTCCTGTTCAGGCACGCGAAGACAAAAGGATTGCGACCGACTGCCGTTTATCGCGATGACGTTTATATTATATCGTAATCGGTACGTCCCTGTACCGCTCGAATAACGATGTGACGCGTACCACTATATAATGTATAATAGCTCCGACGACGGTGTTTGTGTGTTACGCGAGTAGAATTTAATAAAAATACAGGAGAACAAGAGTTGCTAGGCGATTGAAATTCGTCCCGAGCAGTTTCTGTTGTGTTGTGTTTTTTTTTTTTTTTACAACGAATAACACTCTACTTCTTCGATTGAAGGGACGTAATATTAAACTAATAGGGTTTTCCGGTGCTGCTGCAGGTTTGGAGCGAAACGGAGTCGACAGTAATTTTCAATCGGATTCGTACGAACCGAAACCATTTAATCAGCACGTTATCGGAAAAATTAGGAAACACGATATGATCAAATAATTAATACTTTAGTTGAACGTATTTATTAGGTTTTACTAGTTTGCAACTATTTTTCTAATATACTATATTATTACCAACGTTTTAGTTTTTGGTTGGATGTTGTATATTGTTTTGTTTGTGTAGTAACGATTTAACAATTTGAACTTTAAATTAAAATACACACTAGTTGATATCTGTGTTATATATTATACTCGTAATATATTTTTTTTTGCATAATGAGTGTGATACGTGATACTTGGTAGTCGGCAGTGGAGTATATAGGAATTATTTTCACTATGGACCAATTTACCACTATATTCAAATACTATAGTATTAACATAGCCATAACTAGAAATTGTTTAGGGGGCCGGGAGGTTTTAATTATGAAATAAACAATACAAATAGACATGTTAATTGTAAACACTGTAAATAAAACAATGAACAGAAATTGGAAATCCATTTCTAAAAAATAGAACTCACCGTTGATGTATGTAAACTATTACATTTTTAGCATTGATGGTTATCACTTATCAGCAAGTACCTATACAATTTAAATTCCAATTTTTATAATTATTAATATTGTATAGACTTTCAAAAAATGAAAAATCTCAAGTATGATATCACGGGTTACGGAGTATATAGTTATTTATACATGGTACTTTTCTCATTCGTTTCTGTTCGGTCAGCTCGATTCCGCTCTTAACTAGTGTGCGACATCCTATAGTTGTTTGTATAATATATTATTATCTCTTATGCACAACGATTTATCATCGTCGTTTTCCTGTTTTGTCCGATTCATGTAAGGCCACCAATAACTTAAACACACATAATATTATTATTATGTAAGGCAAACACTGCACGTCTGTTTACGTTAAAAGCGTCGTAGACAACAACTTCACTTCAGACAGGATGTACGCCATGGACACGGCTACAGCGCTATAGAGTACACAATAGTAATGCTGCAGTTGCGTATATTCATTGAATACATACCTAGTACATTTCCGTCAAATTAACACTGACATTAGGATCTTTCGTTTTTAATACTGCAGAATAGTATACTTAGATAAATAGGCCGTTCGATACAATAGAAACCATCAAACGGAGCCAGTCGAACGTTTATGTTGAATGTCAAATAGTTAAGTGCATATTATAATATAAATAGCTGTAAGGTTATAGTTTTCGATTAAGTGACGTGATCGGGAGTTTATGAAGGGTCTGAAAGGATTTGACGTGTAAAAGCTAAAACTATTTGGGAAGCGGATTCGAACTTCACCTAGTCCACCCGAATCTCATCCGTTAATACACACCACCGGACCGACAATACCAACTTGCATAGTATATAGTATACTATTATTATTAAATTATGCACATCGGCTGTTGTCCATTTAACGGGTCCATTCACTAACGAGACTTTAGGTGCGCCGCTGTGAATTCCTTTTTTATAATCCATAAGGGCCATTTTTTTTTTTAGTGATTTTAATGTATTAAAGTTTTTTTATATTACCTAAAAAAAGAACTACTAAATTAAAAAAAATCTTGTATGATTTTGAGCTTGTAATATTGATTCATTAAAATAAAACCATTGATTAATAATTATTTCTCTAAATTAAATACAAATTGCATAATTTTATATCTGTTATACTAAAATTGTAGAAATGTCAAACGATACAAAAGAATGAATGATATTTTATTTATGAATTTAATAATCCATACCTTAATCAGAAAGTATATTGCTTTATACCTTTGTTAGTATCTTCTTTGCTAATGAGACACATGAGAAATATTATTATTAATAGTATCTATAACACATTCTTCATACATTTTTAGAACGATTTCCTTTAAAATCGGTACACAAGAATTTCATAATTTCATTTGTTCGTGACATTTAAATTATACATGTCTAAGAATTAATGAAACATGTGTTAACATTAATAATAGTTTGCTCAGTAAAAATATGCACGTTTTCACGTGCAAACAAACAAATATCTAGAACAAAAAAAAAAATAAATACAACATACAAAATAAATAAAATAATAATTTATTTAATTATAAAATAATAAATAAGATAACGTAATTATACAAACTGAGCTACAAGATAAAATACAAGTACAATTACGTATATGTCATGTTATTGTAATATGATTACATTTTGTACAGGTGTCGCTATGAAGTTTTTTTTAGTTACTATACCTACGTTAGATTTTGATTTATCATATAATTTTTCTCAACTGTCGTTTTAGATTTGTGATAAAATTACTATTGACATATAATTTGTAGTAACAATTTGCTTGTTCGTTTTATCGTTAGTCACGTGCCAATTTCACGTCAAGTTCAATATTGACAGTGAGCGTAGTAGTTATTTTTTATGAACATTTTTATTGTTCTCACGTTTTCTTTTTTGACTTGTCATACTATGTGATAAATATTTTGCGTAAGTATTTCTATTTCCTTGCAAAATTCGTTTAGTTTAATTATTTTAATTTATAAGCTATATAAGATATATAAAATATATCTAACCAGGTTTTTTTTGTTTGAAGAAAAATATTTAAATTCAAGTAAAACAATGGTTTCCCGACTATACACTAAATCTACAGACAAAAGTGTATATTTTTTTCATAGGCTACGTCGCATCCAACTGTCTCATATGTTAAGCTTATGTTTAATACAAAATAACTCTATAGTTAGAGTACAATAAACCTTTTTATGCACCTCCAGGAACTATATTGAGATAAGAAAAGACATACCAAGTCTTAAAGTATAAAATTATTCTAATAAATTCTAAAATGTTTTACCTTGCCTTAAGGTTAAAATTGAATTACTTACACACTATGCATAGAAGTAATATATGAAATATATTATAAAGATTAATAATAAAAACCATATAAATTAGAATATAGAATATTTTATAGCAATTATCGCTATTATCGTATAAAATAACGAGCATTCCTCGTCTAGCATAATAATTATGTAGAAGGCATGTATGCTATTAAAATGCCTATACGATACCCCGTTTACTGACTTGCTGTCAAGGTTTATTTCTACCTAATAGTTTTATGATTTATGATTAATAATTCTAATTATGTACTATAGATGCTGTCGTATCAAGAGTGACAGAGTGACACTCGCTAAATCCTACGACGCCTTACCCCCGTACACTCTAGCAAATGACACGCTCTAAAATAAATTAAAATGGCACTGTTAACTTGCGAGGTACGATGGTATGCGCTTGCCGGTACTTCCCTTTTAAGTTGGAATGACTCAAAGATTACATATTCCGTGGGCACTATTCAGTTGATAAAAAAACCTCGCTGACACACATAGTACGTATATCCCTGGCACTGTTCTTTTAATAGGTTCTTTTAAGGACGCAAAATGGCTGAAATAATATTCAAAACTGTATTTTCTATTGGTCGGAACAAACTATAAAATAAAAAGTTCAAAAACACTCTGCTCGCGCTACGGTCGTTGCTTGCCACAGCGTACGACCGTCGTCGTTGTAGGGCACGTGAGAATTGTGAGAAGTCTCATCACTCAGGCTAAGCAATTAAAAAGTAAAACTCAGTAGTCGCCGTGTGTAGTGTGTATGCCGATAATCTGTGAACTTATTATTAAATACACCTGAAACCCGGAATTTAAAAACTGAATTAAAAGTAGTTAATATAATCCCTATCTAATCCATTAAAATTTTTAAAGGCAATTTGATTGTACAAAATTGTGTTTTATTATTAAACATTATAAAGTTTTTAATTTCTAAATGCCGGGGGTAAATCGGTTAACTGGTTCGTGTGCTCAAGTTCACATTTTTTTTTTTTTTTGGCAGTAAAAAGATCATCAGACTGTTTCGTGCGACTATAGCCTCTATGTAGAATATACTAATTGGTGAATGGTGATTAAGAAACTAATATTTAATATCATCACTTTTATAATAAAAATACAAATGTTAACGCATTACCTAGCTTATGATGTTTTTATTCAACGGTTTATTTCGAATAAGCGTCTCTAATAAAGCGTTATTATTGTATAAAATAATATACAACATGTTGTAATTTTTTATTAACTATGTATTTTCATTGTTTTTGACAAATGTAAAGATTTATATTATTTATTCATTGTTGTCTTATAGGTAGTTCGTACATGGTACCTACTACCTACATTGTTTTACTACCAGAAAGCAACACAATATAACATATTTAAATTCAGAATCTGTCAATTTTGTGATGTCTGTAAAAAATGATACGAATTATTTTATTTTGTTAAATCTGATTTTTTTATACCGGCTTACATTATTATATACCATACTATGCTAATAAACTACAGTGCAGTTTATATGCATTGAAAGTATTCATATTATTAATCGTTATGACATTTATAGTCTTTTATAGTTGAATACATTAAGTACCTATAATATTATCTCTATTTTCTTAATTGTAATAATTTAATTTATTCAATAACGTACCTAAAAAAACATACTATTTTTTTTTCAATTAAAGTTGACTTTCGAGCAACAATAAAATATTTGAATATTTAATTTAATGTATTTTTTACAACATTGATCATTATTAAGTGGTACTTATTTATCTGCTTATGTTATAATATTTGTATGTAAATGTTTGGTAGGTATTTAAAATGTCTGATAAACTGTTTTAACTTTATTCTTCATGTAGCACTTCAGTTTTTCTGTAACATTTACATGACTAAATATTGTTCTATTCTTATATTATTTTCAAAGTTAGATGGCGCTACTGTATCTATTTAGGTATTTATAAACTTTCTATGAATAAATACCCATACAATAATATTACAATACATCAAAGCAATGTAAAAATTTAGTTATTTTTGTAAATATTACAACAATGCTGATACAAATATAATTATTATACTTGTATCAGCATAAAATTAAAAAATTGAATATAATACTAAAATAATCATCGACAATAATAAAATATTTTTTTTATATAATTTTAGGTACTTAGGTAGGTAATAAAAACTATATTAAATATATATGAATATTTCGAAAAAAAAAATATATTTTATTATGTTTTATTGTAATAATGTTTAATTGTTTTACTTTTTTAATGTCTTTATTTATCAGCAGAATATTTCTTTGGAGTACTCCCATCATGCATAAAAATCGATTTTTGACAAGTAGCTTATAAGTTGTAAATATTTAAAGTTATACCTTTATAACTAATCAACTATTAGTCTGAAATTTAATATTTATAGTTACATATGTAAGGTTAGGTTAGGTAAGGGTACATATACTACGAATAATATTTTGCTTCAAAATATGGAAATTAAAAAATAATATATTTATTTAACATATTATGTTGTTATCTTATATTATATAGTAAAAACTCAAAATAATGATAACGATAAAATGATAGAAAAAATTATTTTGTAACGACTGAAAATTATGGAAAAGAAATATTTTAAAAACGTTAGTGTTTGCCGAAATAATGAGAATCTTATATTATGTTGAATGGATCACCCCATATAAGCCACGTGTCCACGAAAACACGGTACACTCTATAATTCAATTACCCATTTTACTCATATACATATTTTAGAATTCTGTCTGAGGGAAATTTATCATCCGACAGTCTAGTTTCATGTCTCTCAAACAGAATTCAAAAATATGATTAGGGTATACTGAATAATATGCGTAATTGAATTATAGAGTGTACCCTGTTTTCGTGGACACACGGTGTAATAATTTGCAATTTTTCATGAATTTTTATATTTTACAGATTACAATATCTTATTTTCAAAGACCTAATTTTATTGATAGATAACTATCTATTAGTTATTCATGTATTTATTTATAATTACTGTACTTAAATTGTCTAAAAATTTGTTTAGATGCTTAGAGCATATAAAATATTTTTCATTTTGAAGGTTAATCTCACGAATTATAATGATTTCATTTATACATTTCACATTTTGATTTTCGCACCTTTATAGATATACAATATAATATTGTACTTATAAAATAGGTGAAAACTTTACTATATACCATTATACCTGTAATAATATAATACATTATTTTTCTGCACTGAGGTGAACAACGTTCTAACTTTCGTTTACGTACTTTTTTTTGTTATTTATTTTAGTGTCGTTGTTCTCGAAGTATAATCTAATCGAAATATGTTACAGTAACGCTATCTAACATTATATTTGATTTTATGAATCTACGGAGGTATATTTTCGAAAAGCTAAATCGAATTTAATTTGTGGTTATAAAATATTGTAATTTTGTTTTTTGTACTTTTTTGACAGGTATTTTATTTAAAATGTTAAAATGTTTTACGCCCAAATCCAATGAAATTTATTTTATTCACATCATTGAGAACATTATCAGCAATTTTCGTATTTACAATAATAATATATTTTGTTATAATTTTGATTTACGGTTCACATACTACTAGATCGCGTAATACTATACATAAAACATATTATTGCATTACATTAAAAGAGTAGGTACGGTGTTATAATTATCAATAACATGTCCCCAAATGACCTCACCCGAACTACCCCTATCCCGTATAAAATCTTGAAATACAAGTACCTTGATTGCCTGCATACTAAATAGCTAATCACCGAACACGGTACTCGTTGTATTTAATTTTAACTCACATTTACACATTTCAGTATTTTACTGTTAATTTTTGTTAGAAATAGAATAATAAAATATGATAAACCATTCTATCAAAAAACAATTTCCAAAAGTAGTCAAGATTTTGTAAAAAAAAATTGATATTTTTCGTATTTTATTTTCACAGTTATTATTCGAAATAAACATAAAGATACTAAACTCGATGGTTTCTTTAAAGAAGTACACAGTACACTTCTAGTACTTTTTGTTATAAAAGGTTGTTTATACTACGTGTATCAATCAACATCCAATATTTAAAAAGCACAATAATAATTGTCGTTTTTTTCGATTACATAAACATTACAATATCGCAAGGAAAACAATTTTGAATGAATACGCAAATACATAGGTTTTGGTTCATTGTTTGGTTTTGTTGCATTTGGTCCTCCATACAAACCGTTGAACGTGGAATGAAACGTTGAAAATACCAAAATATAATAATATCACAAGACTTTTTCAATATGAACTAGTGTGGATGAATATTAGTATAGACTGATTAAAAGTTATGAAAATATTTAAAACTGAAAATATTGGGTAATAATTTTGTTTTTGACGATAAATAATCGAATTATTTTGCAAATCAGGGCGTAATTTTGATCTTAACATTAGAATTTATAGTTGATATTAAATGTTATATTATATATAAAATAACAGTCATGATTCCACGATATAGTTTAAAAGCTACATGATATGTTATTATGTTATGTGATTATATTACAAAAACAAGTCCTCCGATATCGCGTCTCGAATTACACACTCTAATAAATTGAAGCTTATATTTCAAATATTTTCTATATTATTATATAATAGTGCGCATTATGATAAAAATAATTTACTGCTGTGTTTCATTCAGCATACTAGCTGCATCTAATTAGTGGGTTCAAGTTGTTAAAATAGGTAAATCATATTATAAAAATATATTACAAGTATAATATTATTATTCGATACCGAACTATAATTAAAAATTGTATGACTATAATGTTGTACTGAATTCAATTAAACATGCATTTTAGAATACCACATATATGTTAAAAATGCAAAACAAAATGTGTAGTCATAATATTATATGTAATAGGTAACTAAAAATGAATATTATTATTTCATTATAGACAGTTTTCATGATAAAGAAACAAAATATGATATTATTAATTTATTATATTAGAATTTGGTATTATTACATATTATGTTTTTTCGTCAAATATTACGTATTTATTTATTTGTTGTTACTTAATTATTATATATATCGTATTATATTATTGTTTATAGTGTACCTTTTTAGTGATTGATAATTTAGATTATTATTGATGGCTGTAGTGTATGGATTGTAAAATTCGGTGTAAAGAAATCATTGTTAATTAATTTGAATTTAATCATTTTCAGTACGTCAATAGTGTCTCATGTTAAACATAATAAGTTTCTAAATGTTTGTATGAGGGGAAAAAATCGACCAATAATTTTCACTCCTAAAAGGTTAAAAACTGTAATGTAACAAATCGTCAAAGTAAAAATATTATTAATATAAGTTCGATTAAAAAAAGAACAGACTAAAAAAATAAAGGCCGGCAAGTGGGTACTGCTCTGCTATACAGTAGGTGTCGAGTGGGTCACTTTCATGGATGTGTTAAATTTGTATTCAATGATTCATGAATTTTATGAATTTTCATACGAAAAACGATTATGAGCGAAGACGGTCTGTCAGCCTATATAACTAAGGGTATCTTAAGATATTACTGCTATTAAAATAATTCATTTTACCATTAATATTACCATCTAGATTCACTTTCTTATCAGAAAAGATTCTGATGAAGAAAATCGAGCACTTTTACTGCATTAAAACCTGATGAGTAATGACAGACACCAAAAAAAAAATAAAAAAACACACAACATTGTAAAATCAATTATTGCTCCGCTCAGAATCTAAAATAACGTTCACTTTTATTGGATTTTTTTTACTGGATTTTAAATGGCAACTTGTATATAGTTTTTAGAATAATGTCTTGATGAGTATTTTCCTGAAAATGTTGATGCATAATTTCTAAAATATTTAATTATATATTTTTTGATTTCAATATCTTTCTATGTTTAGTCATCAAATATTGAACTAATAGTTAAAAATTAATAAGAATTAAAAGTATGCAAGGTGGGCACAGAAGTGTACTAACATTTCACGAGGTATAAATGCGTATATTCCGCACTCTTATTCGAATATCTTTAAATGTCTAACATTTTAATTATACGCCATCAGGCATTAACCTAACCAAAAATAAAATAACCATCAATATTTTTTTAATTTTTTTTTCAGTTCAATATTTGATATTTATGTATCGACTTTTTAAACTAATATTTTTGATTCAAAATATAAACACTTACAAAACAAAAAAATTGGGCAAGTACAAGAGCGCTCACAGGAGGGGGGCTAACGAACAATAGCTATTGTCCCCTCCTAATATTTTCTTACCAGTACGTAATTTATTTAATATGCATAATATATTAATATGGAATCTAATTTATGGTTTATAAGACATATCTAGTAAGCGAAAGTATAAATTATACCATATTTGCTACCATTTTAAATACCTATGCTATATCAAACCAAGATATAATAATATACTAATTTGGTCATAGGATTTTAATCTAGTCTATTATGCTATTTTATAATTTTATAATTTTCTATTTTAAATATTCATTATTTAAATTAATTTAAATTCGTTTTAGTTATTCATTTTTTTTATGCGGCGCTTAATCATAACATTTAAATGTTATTATGTTATTTAATGATAATGTTATCGTAATATCTTATTTAGAAATAAGGTTCATATGATATTAAACTAACATAAATAAATTATATAGTTTTATTAAATTTAATAATACTTGGTTATATTCAAACTCATAACGACATTAATCCAGTCCTTAATTCTAAGAAAATAATAAGATCTCAGATCTTGTCTTTGTGCGTCCTTCGTTTTTTCACGAGACTGCTACTTTGGTTGAACGACTTGTCTTAAACCTCGCAAAAGTACGGATTATCTCCCGTGTGCACCTTTTGGTGTACCTTCAGTTGACAGTTAGTGGTGAACCGTTTGTCACAGAAATTACACGGGTACGGTTTCTCTTCTGTATGGATCCTTCTGTGTACCATCAGTTTACAGTTAGTGGTGAACCACTTGTCGCACATATCATGTTCACCAGATGACGCACACGGGAGATAATCCTCCAGTCCTTAATTCTAAGAAAACAATAAAATGTCAGTCCATGTGCGTCCTTCGGCGTTTCATTAGACTGCCACTTTGGTTGAGCGACTTGTCGCAAACATCTCAAAAGTACGGATTATCTACCGTGTGCGTCCTCCGGTGAACGTGACGTGTGTGCCATGTGGTTCACCACTAACTGTCAACTGATGGTTCACAGTAGGATCCATACAGGAGAGAAACCGTACACTTATAATTTGTGTGACAAATGGTTTACCACTAAGTGTCAACGGACGGTACACCGAAGGGCACACACTGGAGATAATCAGTACTTTTGCGACGTTTGTGACAAGTCGTTCAACCAAAATAGCAGTCTTATGAAACACCGAAGGACGCACACAAGTGAGAAACCTTACCCGTGTGATGTTTAGTGGTAAACCATTTGTCACTTACGTCACACGGGAACGGCTTCTTTCCCGGGTGCGTCCTCCTGTGTCTCGTTAGACTGTAACTTTAAATGAACGACTTGTCACACACATCGCAGGAGTACGGTTTCTCTCCGGTGTGCGTCTCCCAGTGTTTCATTAGATTTCCATTCTCATTGGATAACTTGCAACACACATCGGGTAAAGCTTTACTCCCGTGTGCGTCCTCTTGTGAGCCGTTAGACTGCTTCTTATGGTGAACGATTTATCATAAAACGTCACATAAGTACTGGCTATCTCTCCCTATTACTCTAGGTCTCCGACTTCTTGAACTATTGTTCATCTTAATGATTTTAAACCCTAATTGGAAAAGGTACTATTCACTCGAATATATTCTCGGCTAAATATAAATATTAAATGCACCGACAAAGGTTGATAAACGACTGAATGATTATATATTGATTCAATTATATAACAAACTTATACAATTACTTGGTTACTAGACTTTTCTGTTTATGGTTGATTAGAATTTATTTTCATCGTTTTTTAGATTTTTAAGCCAGTATTTGTTGTAAGTACTATTACTTAACATTTTTAAATTTTTTGGTTACACAATAAACTACTTAAAAAATATATATTTTTAAATTGTCAATCCTTAGCTATAAAAACTGAACATTTAAAATTTTTTTAATATTACAAACCAATTTGCAAATGTTTGATGATGAATTTTGATCAAAATTTGAAGTTTAAATGCTTATAAACAAAAATTATGCTTATGTATTTTAATTATTTTTGATCTAATATTGTAACAACTTATGAGAAACCTTGTATTAGATTTTCAAGAAATTTGATCCAATGAAATTTTTTCATCGATATTTAAAAAAAAGAAATCAAACATTTCTTAGGCTTACAATTAGCTTAAAAATGGTCAAAATATTTTTAAATTTGTTGGTGTATAGAAAATAATAATCTAAACATTTGGTGAAATTTTCAAATGTCTACAGTTATTTCTTTTTGAATTACATAAAAATAAAGAAATCATTCCCGGAGAAAACGGGTGAATATCCAATGTTTAATTTCAAACGCTCATAAAAAATTAGTTTAATTTCCCGATAAACTTTTTCTTTTTTAGAAAGGTAGAAAAACTTATATAAAATCTCGTGATGAAATTTCAACAATTCTCATTCCTAGAAAAGATGCTGGTGAAGAAAATCGGAGCTTTTTTACTGCACTAAAATGTAATGACAGACACAAAAAAAAACACACAACATTGTAAAATCAATAAATTCATCGCTTCGCTTAGAATCTAAAGTCAGGGTATCAAAAAAATTGTGTATAGAGGTTAAAACTGTGATCGATAAAACAGGTATGTAAAATTTATTTAAAAACTCGGTGTGAACTCGCTGTAAATTTATTGATAAATCATTTTGAAAAAAACAATTCTCAACTGAGAGTGTAATCTCACATTTTATTTCTAAGAATATTTTTAAATATGATTATATTAAAATAATTAATAAGCCTTTAATTTTTCCATCAGCCATAAGGTAGGTTGAACTAATTTTGGATAAAATATTATATATTTATCGTAATGATTCATAACAATAATTATATATGAACTAATGAACTTATAAGTCAATACCAACATCGACGTACCATAGAATGATGTGAATTGGTTCATACTCAATTGTATAAATAGCCTAAAATTAGTTAAATATTTTGAAAATGATATTGTTTATAAAGCATAAAAATATACGTAACAAGGGACAGTTTCATGGCCGTATAATACATTTTTGTTAAATTACAGTAAATTAACTAAAATTGATTAAAAAATAATCGTTTGAATATCCAACTTTGTCAAACTTTGATATACAAAATATGGAGATTAAAAAGTTCTTGTTCGTAGTTTTGATATTAAATTTTTGAATTGATCTAAGAACAATTTTGGACTAACTACTAGAAACACCTTTTATTTAATTTTTAAGCAAAGTTCAGTTTAATCGAGCAATATATAAAAAAAAACAGACAGAACGAATAAATCGATTGTCATACTCGTAGTATGATACGACTACGTATAAAATATAGAGTTATTTTATATAAATATTTTCTTTTAATACGGCGCTTCGTGTATGCAATTTTAATACAACACGTTTTTAAATGTTGATGGTGTGGATAAAACAAAATGTTCAGAATTTAAAGCATAGTTATGTGACATCACTACCCCACTTTTGTTCTGCTTCAGAATAGAAGCATTACATTTGAAATATAAGGGTAGCCGTTCTAAAAAACTTAAAATCTCATTAAAAAAGACTATAAAAAGTGAATGTATGTTTTAATTTTACAAATTTTAATGTTAAATAAGTATACTTAAATTAATTATTATAAAATATTTTATTTCTTTAACATAAATACAAACGTTTATTGACTAAAAAATGTGTTTTATATTTAAAATTAAGAAAAGTGTGTAATAATTATATGATTAGTTACGAAGTTTAACATGGACGATGTCTATAATGCTCTTTTAAACATTATTTTTGAGATTTTGATTAAAATACAAAATTAATAAAATAATAGTTCACCTAATACCCGTGGTACCTAATTAACTATACGTGTTTGTTTCTATAATACGATTTCAAAATTCCGTTATATGGCTAGAATTTGTGGTTCCAACTCTTGTGTCGTGCACATTGGTAACACATGCACAATAATTTCATTGAGCTTAATATCATTTTGAATAATACAAAATATCATGTTAACGTAAAGGATGTAAAATATCAATGATGTAATATTGTAATAATTGAAATTACTTAAACCAGTGTCGACAAGATAAGAGAAAATGTCATCATTCTGTTACTTCTTTTGGCGAAACAAACAAAACTTATACGATCTTTTCATTCAATAAGTAATAGTCATAACGCGTCACAAACGACCAATACCAAATTATTGTTATTAAAGTACTTGAAAACATTAATTTAATTAATTTTTTTTAAGGATAAAAAATGTTGTTTATATATTGTGTGTAATGTGTATAGTTTACAATGCAATATTGTATGAATAGATTGTGGTAACTGTTCATACCAGAATAATGCCAATTCTGAAACTATATGTATATGTTTAGGTCATTGTGTAAAGTTTTGTTTGTGACATACCAAGAATAAACATCTATTAATCTTAATCATGCTGATTTAGACCTTCACGTGGACAGCAAATTGGACATTTTTAGTAGGTACGTTAATATTTTATATAACTGTTGGCTAAATTAGAAATTGTTTTTTCGTTATTGTTGGTTTTTTTATTTCAATTTTATCAATAACTGCTATGTGATTTTGTATCTATTATTATATTTTTAACGATGTGAGTTAAAATAAACTTGTTCAAACATTAGTTATAATATGATAATGTGTTTTATCATTAGTATACGGTAAAAAATCATATTTTATTTCGATAATTAAAATTTGAAATTCGAATACATAAATAAGCAATACATAGAGACTATAAAAACATGAATATCATTCAAACAATTTTATTATTTACAAAACATATTTATACATTTCTGATTTCTACAAGTTAATTAAATTAATTTAGGTATTAAATAAGCAAATGATCCAGTTATCGAGGCTTCAACCTAAAAAAAAATGAATAATATAAATTATACATAATACATTAATATTTTAATCGAAGTTATATTATATTTAAAAAAAAAAATAATAGTTGAAAATCATTACCAAATATCGAAAATTATTGTTATTATTAATATTAGGTACAGACTACAGACGTACTGCCTATAATATATTATCTCAGTTATCATACACATATTATTACTCTATTTTATTCGATTTTTTCAACAATTTTATAAGTTATACTAAATTATAAACAGTTTAATAGTTTCTATTTTAATAGTTGAATGTCAATTTAACAAATTTCTGATCACAAATAGCCAATAGTTTGTTACTTTTAAATTTAAAAACTATAAAAATGTATAAATTATATTTAAAAAACATTTATACATATAACAAATAATGAGGTCAATAACTAATTTGTAAACATTTTTAATTTACTTATTTTTTAAATTCATTATTCTACTACATTTTTGGCTTTATTTCCTTAACTATAACTATTTCAACTGTAAAGTCAATCTTAATTAATAAAATAGTTATTATAAATGTAATTGTCAAACCACTTTTATGTTCATATAAACCCCATACTTCATAGATAAATGCTTTTAGCAGAGTCGTGACGTCGTGTACCTAGTCTTAAATTACTATACCAAAGCATAAAATTTATTCAATTACGTATACGATTTAAATTTTTTGATTGAATCCAATTTCTGTTTAAATCAATATCATTAGGAAACCAAAAATTGCACAATATATATTATAAGTAGGGCATGCATAGATGATTTTAAATTGTTTGTAATACAATAAGTCGTGTATTGTATATAATATTTGATTAAATTCAATTTCAATTTCAATATATTAAAGGAAGCAATATTCCATGCGATACAACATGCTCTGTCTGCAATAATTATGCTATTAATTTGCTTATACGATACACCCACGATCTAAAACAATATTATATATTAAAATTATTACTATAGTGTTGTCTACGTTTGGAGCCTCTTAAGTTATAGCTAAACGTGACCGCGCGTCATGCATGTGCCATGTATTGCATATTTACTAAAACTTTTAATATCATGTATACCATAATGATACCTAGTATGTAATATTAATCAAACAATATTGATAAACATTAATGAACAAGATATTAATTATAATACAAATATTACGAGTTACAAAATGGTTGAAATAAATTATAATTTTTTTTTTAACATGACATTTTATTGAGTTCCAACTTACTTATGTTATTTAGGCAACACCAAGCAAATATGCCTACGTATAAATATTTATTATTCAAAATTATTATCATTCAAAATTAAGTAGATATTGATCTGATATGATTCGTATAAATTAATTGATTATTAAAATCAAATTAACGTTACACTATTACAGTGACCTACTCATAAGCGTGCGCTTACATTATCGCGGCGGCATGGCGTACCGTATAAGTCGTTGGTAATATATAAGTATTCGCGTTTAAACTTAAACTCAGTTTCAGTAACTATTCAGTATTTGTGGGTGGTGGTGGAGGGACGGCGAGGGGGTAATGTATTTTTAACCACTATATTCACTCACCACACTTACCGACTTACCGAAATCCGAGTATAATAAATGCATAAGATAATCACATATTATAATAAATGATTATTATTGCGGTACCTAAATTATAAAAAAAAAATATTTTTAATATCATAAGGTTACAACTTTACTTGAATTATGACACCACAATAGACAATAGTAATTAGTACTAACTAACTTTAGTGTAGTGTGTAGTCACATTCCCACACCCAGGATATTGAAAACATTTATAATTATTTAGTACGACCGATACAATTTATTATTGTCCAAATAAAAATGTTAACGGTAAATTCAGAAACATACGTGTGTCGTGTAACACTCGTACTTATTCATTTACTGTATCTTTACCCAAATAATTGTCGTGTAGGTGCGCCAGAAAAAAGTGCATGAAAAAAATTCAAAAAAATCATGTCTCTTCGCTACTAGTGAAATTCTGTTTCTTATTGTTGTCATTTTTTTTTTAATTACATTAATAAAAAAAAAAATGAAAAATACTGGTTTCGTAGCATAATCTAGAGCCACAATATTGATTATGGGCTATTGAAAAAAAAAGGCAAAACTGTTGCTTTCACCCTATCACTCGTCGATTTGTTAAGGATCGCGTGAGAAGTCGGCCGTACGAATTAATGTATGTCGTCGTTGTCACTATTCCCATAATATAGCCCTTTGTTGCTATTATCGTGGGTGTGGCATGACCACCGTGTACTATACGAGTATGACCACTTTTTTATTTCTACCGTGATTGTAGTCGACGCTAGACTTATCCGTATAATGTCTAGATCTGTCTGCTGACAAACTGTTATGGAATTATTCAGAGGAGAAAAAAAAGGACATGCCATAAAACGTAAGTACCTACCTACTCGCAAATTTAGCCGTGCCGTCGCACAATTTTATGAAATAACGGCGGTAGGTACCTATTCAAATCGTGCATTATTATGCTCGGGAATAATTGGGAATAAAGGTTTTAAATAGATGTGCGAGATTCGAGTCAAACTTTATAATTGTATATTTGTTTTCGTTATTGTTCAAATCAGTTGGTGTGCGGTACAACGATAATAATAATATATCACTGTGGATTAATATATGCGAGAAGGGAAGACGTTCTAAATTGGACCCATATTATTAATAGTGGTAACTGAACATGCATATTGGTTAGTATTACTATCATATTTGAACAATAATTTAAACAGAATATGTCATACCCTATATAGGTCCCATAAAATAAAGAAGCAACATAAAATAAATCATAACTGTAATATTATTAATAAAATTAGTTTTATATATTATCTTTATTTAAGTTTAGTTTTCTGTAACATACAAAAGTTAAAAAATAGTTTTACCGATTAAATTTATTTTTTCTTAAGAATTCTTCTTTTTGAACCTCATTCAAGCGAGCTTTTCTGGTTTTTTTTTATAAATATTTTTAATTTTTATAATAATATAGCAATTTATGTAATAATTATAGATTATGGTTGATTTTATATGAAATAAAACAAATACCATTAGGTACCCATGTCACAATATTTACGAGAGCCACTATTATTTCACTATTATTTCTTATTATTTTCAACAATTTTATGCCGTATAACTGTATAAGTTTAGTTTGATTTAAATATATTAGTTTGCCAAAATCTGACATCAACGTAAATACAATTTTTAAACAAGTAAAATCGAAAAAAAAAACTATTTTATTGAGTTTTGAGTTTTTTTTATACTACAAATGTTTATTCTTTTAATAACCGTATTTAATATTTTGTAATCTGTTCATAATACCTTTACTCGTCTATATATTATGTTTGATTAATATAGCACAACAATATATTACGGTGTAGTTGTCTGTTTTCGAAATAAGACATTACAAAATTATTAATATTTATTCTGTATTGCGCGTAACAACAAAATTAAAAACATCACACGATTACAAACTTGATATTAGGTTTAAGAGATATGAGAGATTATGGTTTATTCAATATAAAATATAAAAAAAATATATGTAATATTGTCTAGATAGAACTTGTTATGCACTAATCATTTTTACAAACTATAAAACGCTGAATGGTTTACCATCATAGCTTCCATCCGAAACTGTTATCCTATAGTATCTAAATATGTTAATGACTCAGACACTGTCTACATTTCGCTATAATGGTTTCATGACATTTTCGAGAAAACCATCCGCCTAACGATT
This sequence comes from Neotoxoptera formosana, assembly GCA_022818045.1. Taxonomy (NCBI): domain Eukaryota; kingdom Metazoa; phylum Arthropoda; class Insecta; order Hemiptera; family Aphididae; genus Neotoxoptera; species Neotoxoptera formosana. The sequence goes on along the minus strand of CM040633.1, from coordinate 14,540,958 downwards.
TACAGTGCAAATAAAACGGCGGTAATTATTTGAAAAGTTAAAAAGTTTGTTTCGCCCCTACCCATAACGACGAGGCATAGAAAAGGGATAATTAGGACGACGACGCAATAACGTCATGATATACTTATAATATTGATATTGTACGAAAAACACGACTGACGACGCGTCGACGACGGATTTCTTTTCATCTCGTCGACACGACAATCCGATATAAATAATTGTATTTCTTATAGCCAGACGGGCCAGACTTCCTCCTCTGGCCCTTGATAATTCGGCCGTCCCGATCGTCTAGCAGTGTGTTTACACACGAAATCGTACGCCAAGTCCCTAACCTGACCTAATGACGTGACATCGTGTCCGGAAATCCGCAGTAACGGCACACACCGAAACAGCGGCATTCGCATCCGCGGCGTTGTTCGAACACGTCACCTCGGGGTCGGCTCGTGTTTTTTGTACGCCCACGTGCAAAATGATAAATCACGCGGCGGCGGCCCGCGGAATCCCATCAGGACGAGCCGCTGATTGCGTTCGCGAAATCTAAAAACCGACACGAATTCCTGGTGGCGGCGGTCGCGTAATAATAATAATAATAATAATAATAATAATAATAATAATTCCACTGTTGCACCGCGTAACGTTTATAATTAACTCCTGACACGAGAGGTGAGGTCGGACGACGGCCCGGCGGGGTTGTCCGGGTTCGGGCCGGGGTTTGTCGTCGGTAGGGTGTTGCGGACAGAGGGTGTTTAATCTGCTTAATGGCGGCACAACAACCGTCAATTATTATACCATGTCGGGGAGAGACGTAGTTGCACGCGATTTCACCGAAAACGGACTCGCGTGGCATCCCCCCGAACGGCCGAACGACGTTTCACGCACGCCGTTCTGTATGTATATGATTACATAACTTATAATAGTTATAACTTATAAGTATTGTAAATTTAACAATAATAATAATAATTATTATTATTATAAGTAATAATAATATGTTCATATTGTACGAGCTATCCACACACACACACACACAATACTGTGGATAGTAAACATCATAATAACACCATGTTCTTTAAACATATCGAGATTGTGTTCGCTTTGAAGTAATATGACCTATATGGATAAATATATATTATGACTGTGATGATTGATAATTACAGGGGCCGACGTCACCGGGTCCACGTGATTCGTCGACAGCAGAATTGTTTTTCGACGACGACATGAGTATTAGCAGAGGGCATTCGGTGGAAAAGGTTCGGTTTTCAGCCAGCCGAGCGCATTCGGATGGTACGTAGAGTATATAGTTACTCGTTCACAACGATTTATAGGTACAATTAATGCTACCGGAAATGTGAATTATTGGACGACGATCCACCGAGAAAACGTATTCGGTCGGTGTACTGTGACTCATATATATGTGCTTTCGTGCTGAAGTAGGATGCAGACAGTATAATTAAAAACAAAACACACAATTGTTTGGGTGTACTATTTGTTTTACATTTTTAAAACTACATAGTATAATATTTGAACTGTTTAAGTTTAAATAAAACAATTTAAGAATTAAGATAACACTAGATAGGAACATAATATCTAGTGATACATTCACCAGAATACCTATGCCATAAGGCGATGCGATTATTAAGATAAAGACAAGTAGAGACTCAGAAACTTGTCTCACAGTTGGGTTATTCGTCGTTTATAATATTGTATATCATACAGATATAATAATACTAAAATTAAAATATATTATGTAACATGCAATAATTAGATATTATAGTGAAATATTATTTCTTTTTTTTCATTAAAACAATTTAAAATCTAGAATTTAAAAATAAGCTTCATTTAAAATTATGGAATGGACGATCTTGTCTGCGGGTGTTTTATTTACTTGAACTACAATGACGCCCAGAAAGCATAGCATACATTGTCCAATGTACAGTCAATAATAAGATGACATGAAAAAGTTCACAACATTTCCAGTAAAAGTACACTGCCGGATGATTTCAGTTAATATTGACCTTTTGTTTTAAGCATGATGCTCAACTTGATAGACAATGTTGATATCGACTTTGCAGTATTGTATTTATAAGCTATAATATAATAAGTAAATACAATTTTAATTATCTACGTTCTTAAATAAATTGGCTGTTTTAACCTTATTTATTTATTTAAATTTAATATTTTAGTCGTACACTTTGTGCTTATTATAATAATATGTGTTTTCATTAACTGGCTTTTGTTTAGAAAATGATGAGGATTATTCAGCTAGTGTTAATGCGATACTTCATAAGCGACTTAGTGTTAGGAAAGGAAAACACCAAAAGCAAAGAAGATCTTCTTCTCCCGTGTCTTCAATGATACCCGATGACGCCAGTTTAATATCGGATCGAAGGAGGTCGTCAGCTTTTACCACCAGCTCTGGAGAGTGAGTTTCTTAGCGTTACTATAAACTACAAACATCTATTAAATGATCATAAGACTATAAATTATAATTCATTAAATTCAAGTTATAAGAACATACGGTAAAATCATAAACCATAATAATTAAATGTATTGTCGTGGTTATCTTTATAATATTATGTAAATAGTAGGGTTCAATTAGTAAAACTGAGAAGCTCTAGCTGTTTCTAGTGGTATAAAAGTTTCTTCCAGGGTTCCTCGAGGGAGCCACTTATCTTCACTTTTATGTTTAGTATTTATTAATGACTCAGAGTGTTTTAAATTTTATAATTTTCTGATAATATGAAGATTTATGCAGGTCCATGAAGTTGGCCGCACAACGTGAATATTTCTGTTCTAAATTTTGTCAAAAATTTGGAAGTTTTTTGTAAGTTTATGTAAGCAAAAATTGGGAATTTGTAAGTTCAGACGTTTTCAATATCCACAAAAGCTTAAATCACTGCTAACTTAGCAAGCATTTACAATTTGTAATTCATCACTCCCTATTAACTATCCCTAAAAAAATTTGGAACAGTCAAAGCTGAAAAGTGAAAAGCGTGGTAAAGTTCAGCCAACTTATTTTTGTATTTTTGGGGATAATTTATAGGGATGGATGACTTAAGATTTTTGTATTCTTGCTTACAAATACTTAAAAATTGCGCAGGACATTTGGCGTGGTCGAAAACTTTGAAATGATAGAACGATCAAGTTTCGCAGAAGTTAGCCGTGATTTAAATTTTTGTGGATAATTGGAAACGGCTGAACTTACAAATTCCCAATTTGTGCTTACATAAACTTACAAATAACTTACGAATTTTTGACAACATTTGGAACAAAAATATTCACATTGTGCGGCCAACTTCACGGACCTGATTTGTGCACCTATTGAGACAGACGAGTAGCCGACGATGATATTGCACTCCAAAAGGAGTTAAATAGATTTACTAAGTGGTTTGTTTTAAATGGTTTATCTATAAATGTTTCCAAATGTACGTGTATTTAATTTCATCGATCCAGGAGATCTATTAGTTCGAGTTATACCATACGTCCATACCTCACCATCGAAGTCAAGACGTCTACTTTTGGCCTTAATAGATATTCAACGGTTTCATAGATTTCTCTGCAAAGTTTTTAGCTACAATTAATTTAAGAGTGTCATATTTTTATTCAATAATAAACGCCAATAAATTTATACTATATCTTTCTAGTAATCACTACTATTCAAACAGTCCAATTTGTCGCCGTTTACAGTTTTACGTTTGGGTAATGAAATTCAAGATTTTCCAAAAAAAAAACATTTGTATAAACTGAAATCAATTATATTTAATTTTATAATGATTAATACACAAGCTAAGTACAAATTTTAAAATATTTCCATAAGGTTTGAGTAGTTTATAAATTGAAATATACATTTATAATACAATATTTAAGATTATTTGGCTTATATAATGTTAAGAGTGATAGAAAAAAACAATCTTAAAGGAAATTCAAAGATTTATAACTGCAATATTATATATTAAGTAAGTTATTTGAAATCAGTTCATTATTTGACAAGATGATTAATATCCTTCAAAAAGGTAAAACTGTTTAAACTATTTAATGCTTGTATTTATGACTTAAAATATGTAAATATATTTATTGACAAGTACAAAAAATAATATGAAAAAAATTTTGTTTACATTTTGTGCTAGACATAGTCAACATAGAATAAAAATGATATCTGATTGCTTGACGTTTTCTGTGTTGTTGATATTAAGAGAGGAAATTGGAGTAGAAACTTTTTCTGAGTACCTGGAACGTTTAACTTATTTATCCTGTTCACAAGAAGGAAACATTAAATCTGTTAAGATATTATTCTGAATAATTTATGTTTGAACTGAAATTCTCAAAAACCAGAGAGTGCATTTTTTGTATGGGTTTTATCCTTTAGGTTTGAGAAACGGTATTAGTGTACTAATTTGTCAACTTTCAAAAGTACAGCATTTCCTTATTCATAATATTCTGCCAGTCGAAATGTGTTGATAACATGTTTTTTATTTAAATCCATAAATTACTCTATATGATTAGTTTATCAACCTAAATTCAAAATGTAGTGCTTTAAATTGTTTTCGACTAATTATGTTAACAATTGTTTAAAATCAAAAATAATTGTTAAATTTCATAATCAACTAAATATTTCTCTTATAAAATGTATAGTAAGAACATTTTATGATTACAAATATTTTTATCTAAAATCTTGACATATATAATATTCTAATTATTTTTATAGATGTCTAGAAGTATTTGTACAAATATAATTAAATCCACAAAAATGCATAATATTATGGAAATATACATACCTCGTATATTATGTTAATAGTTTTATAAAAATAACCTATACTATTCTGCTGTGTAACGGATAACATACAATTATTTTATGACATATTTAATAAATCTTTGGCATTTCAAGAATCTCCGTAATTCATTTTTTCAAATTAATTTATATGTTACGCTTTAGTTAGTTTGGTTTTTGTTTAATGAAAATGTACCAATATCATATAATATTGAATTATAAAAATGTTACTAACGTACTGTAGCAATTAATTTTCAGTTTTTTTTTAATAGAAAATGTCACGAGATCAACATTTTATACTAAATAAACGCAATAATAATAATTTTTATTTAAAAAATAAATTAAAAACCTATTTTAAATTTTAAAAGTGGTTGTAAATGTAAAACACTTTATGTTTGGATCACATACTTTTACTCCTTATTAATATAATTTTGTCTAAAGAAGGCCTACAATTATTAAAACAAATTGTATGATTTATCTTTAAAAAACAGTAGTAATTTTGGCCAATTACAAATTAGCCCACCCCAAATCCAAGTAAATTATAAAATTACAAAGTTAACCGTTATTAATATTTTCAATATGAAGCTATTCAGGTAATATAGATTTCTTCTCATTCTATACAGAAATTACTTTGACAAGTATGGTAGTTAATTTCAGCGTCACCTTTAGATTCAATTGTCGTTACGTTTCAGTTTACCAGACCCCAGAGAATATTTTATCCCCTTTCAAATTTCTAACTTTTTTATGATGTCAGAACTATTTATAAATAATACAATTTTATGTCATTTTAATGCTTTTTAAAACTGCATAATACATTGTAACTATGAACTATGAAAATTGTAGAGTAATTTAAACATTGTAAATATTGTATTAAATGTTTAAATACGTTTAGTTCGTGTTTAACACGCACGTATATAAATTATGATTTATAAAATTACATAAGGTAAATAAATATTTTAACAACAAAAATCTTTTTTTTTTATAAGTTTATCTTACATTGAAATATCATATAATTTATTCACAGTATAATATAATATAAACAATGAATATACAATAAATAATGACGATATACAAAAAAACAATAACATAAGTCCAAATATAAATTTTGAAGAACTAGAAAAAAAAATAGAGCGTGATTTTTATACAAACAAAGTTCAATCTAAAATAACAGATTTTCTTAAAATAATAATTGAACTAATTATTTTAAATACCTATGTACATAATTAAATGTTTTTATCTTTACTTTTTTCTATATTATACATTGTATTGCATAAATAATAATAATAATATGTATTGAAGTTACAATTTTTTTTTCGTCATTTTGGTTATTTATTTATTTATGTTTAATAAACGGGTAATAAAACCCTTTAGCAATTTGAATAATTTTAAGTACAGTTCAGCTTATCTTATACAGAATATGGATACAATAGAAGTAAAATTACTTAGTACCAATAGTATTAGTTAACAGCAAAATAAAAAATTAATAAATAGTACAGTAAAAATCATTAATTAACAATAAATGGTTACACAACAACAACAAAAAAAATAAGAATAAAATAATAATAATAATAATAATAATAATAATAATAATAATAATAATAATAATAATAATAATAATAATAATAATAATAATAATAATAATAATAATAATAATAATAATAATTAAACAAGATTTTCTTAATACGTGAGCTTGCACATTAATACCAATTTGAGATAATAATTCCGGAGAATAAATAAGACTATTTAATAAGTCATATAAAAACATAATATCCGCAACATCTCTTCTCAAATCACAAGACGCAATCCCCAATTGGAAAATATGCAGTTTATAAGATTCTCTTGTGATGGATAAATTTAATTTAAAGCATAATAGTTTTAGAAACTTATACTGAACATTTTCAATTAGACTGGTATATGAAAAATAGTGAGGTGACCAGACAATTGAACCAAACTCAAGATGAGACCTAACCAGGGAAAAATATAAAGTTTTTAAGGCATTGGTATTTTTAAAATTAACCGTACTTCTATTAATAAAACCAAGCATCTTAAAAGCTTTTTTAATAAAGGTGTTAATGTGGATGGAAAAATCCATATTAAAATTAAAGATAATCCCTAAGTGTCTAATGGAAGAAACTCTTGTAACTATATAACTACTATCAATCAAATAATTATAGGTGAATATATTATTTATCCGAGAAAACGTTATAACGCTGCACTTGTTTATATTTAATGGAAGGTGATTAACACGACTCCATTCAACAAACTTATCTAAATTTAACTGAAATTTCAATGCATCACTTGGTGATTTAATAACTGAAAATAGTTTAGCATCATCAGCAAATAAAAGAATATTAACTGAGCTATCAAAAATAGATGGTAAATCATTAATAAATAATATAAATAAGAGGGGTTGTTATAATGACAACCGGTTATTATGATCTATTTTCTTTGGTCCCTTGAACGTTATTATTTATAAACGGTTTCTACTGTATTATTAAATCCCTAAGTACACTGCATAATAACTATAATATGATAATTATTTAATAACTATCTTATGTTTATAGTACGGCGATTAATATCGAGGACGCCGGTATTTCTCAAGAGCAGATATTTGAAAACATCCGTTTACACAAAGAAGTATTAGGCAGCGTCCGTCAACAACCGTGGTCCATACGAAGGAAGATGAAATTGGTCCAGCAAGCCAAGGAGTACGTAAAGAAGCACGAGGGTCAGCTGCAAGAGCGCTTGGCAATGAGTAAAAGTACGAGGGATATCATGGCACGGTTTCACATAGTCCTAGTCAAAGTAATACGATATAATTCAAAGAGAATATAATAATTGTTAATACTTCGATGTTGATAAAATATGGTAACGGTTTTCTGTTAAAATATAGCAATGGCAGCACAGCAAACGGGAGATGGCCAATTTCATAAGTCAAATAATTCCGTGGGAACTAACGATCAAAGAAATCGAATCTCAATTCGGCACTGTGGTCGCTTCGTACTTTACGTTCCTCCGCTGGTTGTTCTGGGTGAACTTTGTCATATCCGTGTTGTTAGCGGCTTTCGTCGTCATGCCCGAAGTACTCTTAACGATTTTATACAATCATTTTATGATCGTCTAATAACCAGCTACGGAATATCCGTACCCGCAATAACATATAGTAAGATACCCGTTAGTAATAAACCGTTATGGTTTCACAGATTTTAACGACCAATAAGGCGGACACCGGAGAGCGCAAGACACTGTTGCCGGAGGAGCAGGCCACTTCTATGGAACTAATGACTTTGTTGAACTTCGAGGGAGTCCTACAGCATTCGCCCATGTTTTACGGCTACTATTCGAATCGACAAAGTTCAGACACCGGATACCGACTGCCCACGGCCTACTTTATTACGGGGCTCGTCGTTTACATTTACAGTTTCGTGGCCACGCTCAGAAAGTATATAATATACCAATAATTGCAAATCCGATCGGCAATAATAGCGTCGTTTTAATGTGCATTTGTCTGTTGTTCGTTGTATCAATTATTGCACGTAGAATGGCCGCAAACTCTCGTCTCAGCAAACTGTCCGAAAAAGACGACGAGTGCATTTTCACGTGGAAACTGTTCACCGGGTGGGATTACATGATCGGAAACGAAGAAACCGCTCACAATCGTATATCGTCTATTATACTAGGTTTCAAAGAGGCATTGCTCGAAGAAGCCGAAAGAATGAAAGACAAACAAAAGTAATGAAATATGCACTCGAAATTCGCTTTTGCCCACATGCCAATGACCAAACAGTTATTAAATTAAATTTAAATTACGTTTTTATGGGAAGGGGGAATTATATATTTAAGTTTCAAGGGTGGCTAGAATCTCCGTATTCTTCAATAGTCGTGCTTATGATTTCGTCGATCAGTGCAATAGAAATATTATTTTGTTGTACTCGCCTGTTTCGCAGTTGGAAAGTGGTGGCTCTGAGGATATTTGCAAATCTGAATATGGTGTGGATGCTGGGCAGTTCGGTTTATGCTGTCATTCTCGTGGTGGGCAGGTCCACAGAACCCGAGGCTGAAGCCACATTATGGAGAAAATACGAAATCACAGTTGTCATGACGCTCATTGGCACGTTCTTTCCGATTGCTTTCGAAGTGTTGGGCGTATTGGAGAGTTACCATCCGAGGACAACGCTTCGTGTACAATTGGCCAGGTAGGCATATAAATACCACGTCTAATGCAGGACCGGATTAGGAGTTTACCGGGCCTGGAACCCAATAGTCGTGAACTCTAAAGGCCCTTCGCCCTTAATCTTTACAATATTTATTACCAATAACTGAAAAAATATATATCTTTTTTTATCTTTTTATCTTTTTAAATATATATCTTTTATATCTTTGAAAAAAAATGATACAAATTAATTAACTGTACAGAAATATCTTTAAAAATCTTTAATATCAGGTATTCATGTTAGGTATTTAGGTGTCTGTTATGACAGTCAATTTTCGTTACACACAATATTGTTCTTTAAATGTCAAAATAAAAATATACTATTTTAAAACTAACTTTATTATCTTATTATAGATTTTGAAGTACCTATCTATTTGCGAATAATGCATGGGATACATGGGATACGGCCTCATGGGAAATAATAATTATCTTTTAAATAGCTTTTATATTTATTTAGTAATATTTTCATATTTTCTTCCTTGTCTTTTTTAAGCTTTCACTCAACTGCTCCACTAGCATATTTTTGAGACATTTTCGTAACTTGTAATACGATTATAATATTATGTATTCTGGTATTCAATATTCGGGTGAAAAGTTTAAGTTGGCAAAAAGAAAATAATATAATGAATAAATATGAAATAATGTGTACGTGCCAACTGGTACGGTTGAATCGTTAATACCCAATGATGGTCGACGGCCGATGCTTATATGTTTCTAGAAAAAACAATCTAAATATAGTCATAAACGAATCCAAATCCAAATCTACAAATAGCAAAATATTGTCGAAAATAAGATGAGTAACGTTATGTCTCAGCTGGTGCTAGTACATGTCGTAATACAAATAATAAAACAAAAATTAAAAAAAGCTATTATCAAAATAAAATTTAAACATAAAATATTTTGAACTTGGTCTAAAATAAAATTCCTCTTCATTATTTCAGAAAATCCAGCCCTAATCTAATGGTCTACATACGAAATTTTATTTTATCAAAATACCAGTTTTTGATAAAAGATAGAATGTACCTATTCGTACTGTTTTTTAAACACAACACTATTTGCCTTTTCCTAATGTATCCGGAAGTCACAATTTTCTACAAATAATATTCTATACGACTTATAAATTGTATTTCCGTTTGTACGTGACTTTTTCTGGTAACGAAAAGGCGGCCTGATTTAATATTAACAAATCGATCGAAAGTAAATTGCTCCAAAGTGCCTGAAAATGATTCAATATTTTCACAACGAAAGTAAAAAAAAATATCTACATTACAGTTTAAGGAAATATTTCACGCATCATTGCTTTCACCATAGTATTTGTTACATGTTGTATACGGATGATTAGGCGCTTGCGAAATTGTTTGAAATAAAAATCTACCCAACAATTTTACTTTGAGTACAAATTGTTTTCTTAACATATTGATAAAACGAAAATGTGTATAATTGTTGTCTCAGTATACATTAAAAGGGTGGGACATGGACCCGAGTCCACCACGGATATCGAACAATAGTGGACCCTGGTGGTTAGTACGTTTCTAATAACATAATATTATAAAAATAGGCACAAAACAAGAAGTTCATAGGACAATTTACGTAATTTAATGGTTTTGTGTATTCTGGAAGTGATATTTTAGATATAATAAATTCCAATTAAATAATATTTAAGAGTTTGTTTCCAAAAAGCACGAAAAAAATATTTGTAAAAAGAAATTCTTAAAATAATGTTTGTAGGTATTTAAAAAGTATCTACGTATAATTGGTTTTTTATCTCTAAAATATATTTATTTATGGGTTAGGTACCAATATTTTGATTATGGGCATTTGGATTCTGTATTCCATATTGTTGACGTCATAATAAACTTCTGCAGAACCCAAAAAAACATTAAATTATGAATATTGAAAGTTAAAATCTGAATGCTTCACTAATTATTACTAATTATGGTTTTTTTATTAGTACTTGCAGTTATGTTTTCATAATCATCAGAAAAAATACACATTTTAATTTCAAAACAAAATATATTAAATTATATTTTACAAAAGTGAGGTTGACTAAAAACAACAAAACTTATAAGACTAGCTACGTTTAGAATCAAATATAAATATTACAATTCACGAAATTTAAAAATAATAACATAGATAGGTACTCAAACATAGTAATGTTTACTTATAGTTAACTATATAAACTCAAAACGATGTTTTACATATTATTATAACAAAAATAAAAACCATGCAAGTCGCTCCACAAAATGGTAGATTTCGAGTGCTTCTCGTCATTGAGTAGGTCATTGTAGTTTAATCATTGCATACAAAAAATGTACCTAACCTACTGGTTAATTCATAGTAAATATTCAAGTAAATTACTTACTATCAAATGTGTGGAAAAAAATATGAACGAAGATTTTTTTTCATATTTTTATTTTAAAACTAGTTACATACATTTTAAAAGATAAATTATTTTAGTACCTAACCTACCTAATTATTATAACACATTAAAAAAAAAATAAATGAAAAAAAAACTATTCGTTCGAGTGCAGTTTATATTTTCCTATAAGTACCAATTATATAATAAGTTAATTTTCTCTGATATTGACTATAGAAATAATCCAGTATAGGGTACGTAGATTTGGTATGTTACATGTGTGCTCGACAAAAACCACACATACGGGTACCACGTTTTTTAAATTAAAAAAAAATAGCAAATATTGTAGAAGAAAACGGTATAATAAGTTTAATATTTAGAACTTCAAACGGCCATAACAACTAATTTGGATTTATGCTACATTTTAATGAGGATTAAATATTAATTTTATGGCTTAAAGTAAATAATAAATAATACCTATAATATCCAAGAATAGAATTATATACCATAATCGAATTAAGAAAAAAAACCGATTTTAACTATTATATTATGTCAAATAATAATACTTATAAGTTATAATACTCATCTTACCTATAATAATGTTGTTATTACAACTACTGTACACTCATACGATCTTGTTTTGTGTTCAGAACGAAAAAAAAAATGGCAAAACGGTATGAAAAGTCGTCTTGGCATACAGTTGTAATTTTAACTGCTGATATTATGGTCGTATATATATATATGATTATTATGTGGGTCGTATTTCGATCTGTAATTGTTTGGCGTGTATAGAAAATTATTCTAAGGATTTTCTGTTTATGAGGAATGCAATCATGACCAAGTGCCCTATTACAACCCATTGATTTCTCTCATTCGATTTGTCAGACTCTTTTTACCTGATTGATAAGTCTATTTCACGGAAACGGGCTGTTTCAAAAATGTATTTTTAAATCGGATTACATTAAGAGGTAAAACATTATGATTGAATTTCTTTTACTGAACACCGTTGTGTATCGATTACTGGGTTTTTTACGTCAAGTACGAAAATCATTTCGACAACAATTACAATTACAATTACAATTACAACATTACAACAATCATGTTGGTAAAAACTTAACTCGAAATATATTACTGATTACAAAGTACCTATATCCTAATTATTTTATAATACGCCTAAATGGTGACATTTTAATTTAAAAACGTGCTTCTTTTGAAGAAGAATTTGTTCACCGACGGTACTTACTTCACGTTTCATTGCACACGTTAACAATAGATTACATCACAAGTGGAATTAATGAAATTAATTGTACAGGCAATAGTATTATAAAATTGAAAATATTACACCACCTATTTAGATTTAGTTTTCTATTTGGTTCAAATAGTATACATTTTAAATGATTGAAACAAATAATGTAACCATAGTATTCAACATGATTATTTAAATAATCTGTACACTTATATTTCAAGAAATTAATTTTTAAATTTTAAAATATTTTTAGTTGAGATTAAATTTACAACTATTTAATAATAATATATAACCAAATAAAAGCGAGAAAGTTGAAAGATTTTCGGATATTTTTAATACCGTAACAGGCCATATACGAGCGCACGATCTTATAATTTCATGCATAATAACAGTATTTAGTTTATTACATTATGGACACGTGTAAACTGTAAAGGAATATTACAATTTGTACACTGTACAGTGTACACTTATTAGCAAAGTAAATTTTGATAATTGCACTGGAGCCATTCCAACGACTAACCTAGTTAACGAGTGTTAAATGTTTTTTGTAGGTATCTTATCGTTGTCCACACTAATCACATGATATTAATCAAAAGTATTTTTATGCTGCAATTTACTCTCTATTTTTTTATTGATTGTCTGCAGCAAGCGTCAGTCGTTTAGTCCACATTTTGTACGAAAGTAGCCGCATTGTCATAGAAATACGTATTGACTTAAATACAAATTAATGTTTTGTGAAATTTGTATTCTTTTATCGTTAATTTAAATGTAAATGCTTAATATTTATTACAATTTGAAAAGTATATTCTTTTAAATTTAAATGCAAAATTAATTTCTGCAACAATTTGTAAACTTATAATATATTGGCTATAAGTCATAAAAAAAAGAAATGGCTTGACATCATAAATTAAAAATGTTGACATCTTACTATAAATCTGACCTATCAACTGGTAATTAATTCGTATTAATCTGTTACCAGGAAATTGGAATTCGTTACCTAAGCGACTTAATTAGAATACTAAAATACTTAAATAAAAATTCATAGAGAAACACAATATATAAGTTATGACTAAATGATATTATTATTACACTAGAGTCTATAACACTTAATTAACAGATACGCTGTGTATTGTAAGTTTCAATTCAATTTTTGCATTTATAATAATGTTAAATCTATGATAAAAATAAATATTTTTGGCATGCCTCGACTATAACGATGATGGAAATATAATATAACGATAATAGAACTCTCGTTTCTTCTGAATAAACCTCAAATCGATATTGACGTGTATATTCTCGTTATAATAATATGTTCCGGATTGTTATGACATAATATAAGACTTAATTCAATATTCTTTCTCATTACGCCCGAAACCAATTGTAAGGCTTATACGATGATATTGTGTTAGCTTTAATTTTCTCGCAATAAAGTTTAATAAATCAACTGACTCCGACCCACAAACGTCACACACCATTGTATCTTTGGGCGTAATGACATGTGTAGGTACTATAGTTTGGAGTGGAAAATACTCGTCTGGTTCAGAAAGTATGTTCTTATAAACTGATGTTTCGTTTGTTGTGTGTTATAGGATTATGGCGCTCAACTTGTTAAATCTTTACACATTGACATTCGCGTTGTTTGTGAAAATCCAAGACATGGTAAGTATACCATATTAACCCCTTTTATGTGGTTAATATTCGTTGTGACGTGAATTTATATGTATATACATATATATATATATATATAATATATAAAGAATATTATATATATTATATATATAGTCATGATCGAATACCATTTACATACGGCTAATTATGTGAATCGTATGGGGTTAATATATTATATTTAATTTTATCTCTGTGAAATCGCCTTTAGATGCATAAAAAAATGTATGATGTATAATTTATTAGTAGCTACGTTTTCGTTAAAGAAAATAAGATTTTCTATAAAGTGCATTTTTCAGTACCTTCAAAGGAATATTCGATATTAAAGGGTGACCTGTAGTTGTGGTAATGCATTTTCCACGATATTTAACTATATCTAAATTACCACGATATAGTTTTTATTGGACAATTTTCAATCAATAAATCAATAGATCAATAAATTATAATTTTAATAACTGTTAACATTTTTAATTTCATAGTCATATAATTTATGTATTTTTTGTATTGTGTAATACAACTTTAAATTTTAGTACACAGTTAATTAAACAGTTTTCTGTTTATTTATTGTTCATGTCTAAAATGTCTCACTATTCTATATTAAGTAAATACATTTTTATTTTCTTAAGTTCTTAAACTGCGCACACACGAATTATTATACCATAAGACGATTTATGAATGCAAGAGGTTATAATGAAATTAAAAATTTATAATAGTAATAATATTAGTAGTTTTCTGAGATATAAGAGCAGCGAGATGGTATGCATCACAACATTTATATAGTTAGCTGGGTACCTATATTTTAATTTATTACGTACTCGTCTGTAAATTTTTCTCGTGCATGACGATATATTTTCTACAACACACATGGTTTATAGTAAAATTTTCTTAAAGAGCATTATTCATAGTATCTATTTAATATTTTATTACATACGACAAAGTGTTTTTTAGTCTACGCAACGATTAAATTTAATAATTCGTTTAACATAATAAATATCCGCTAAAGATATACGAGTAATACCTATACGCATTACAGAACGGGACAAATTTATTATAATTTACTCTATGGATATGAAATTAAACAAAGAAATAACTTAGAATTATCGAAATGTTGACATTCGTAATATTAAAATATAATAATTATACCAATATTACAATTATTGTTCTATTTAATTTTTGATTTACTATTTAATTTTAGTTCATCTTAATACAATAATACAAATATACAATTAATCATAAGTAACTCAAGTCGAGTTAATTATAGGATCAGAAATAGATATATTATATTATATTTATTTAAAAACAAAGTTATGTTATATTTACACTCGATTCATAAAAAAATATTATGATTAAAATTAAGAAACATATTTAAAAAAAAAATACAATATTAACATCAGGTATTATTTAAAACTGCCTACTACTTATAATACTAAGAAATAAGAACTTTTTTTGAAAATTAAAATATTATATGAATCATTAAATTTTGTCTTTGCAAAAACTGTCTACGACTTTTAAAGAACTTCTAAGTTCCTACACGTATTCGACAATCGTTTGTTTTTGAGTGTTTAAAGAGGATAATCCTTTAAAACAATTGTTAGAACAAAAGTAATTTATAATAACATTACGCTCACCTAATAAAAACACCAATATTTAGACGGAATTACAAATAAAACATATATTGTGTAGAGTGGTGGGCAGTAAATATTGAATTAAATGCGGTCCGCTAAAAGAACATACCATGGAATAACAATAAACTCGTATTCGCGCTGTATATTAAAAAGGGAAACTCGTATTTTATCCGTTTCCGGTATATATTACTTGTATAATTCCAAGGCAAAACAACCGTTATTATTATATCATTTCTTTCCTTGGTCGGTCTAAAAATTAAAAATTCCATTCCAAAATATCAGAACTTCTTATTTTATTAAATTTAGACCAATATATTACATTGCACAACGTATATCCCAAACTCTAATTTTACTTGAAATATCTACAGGTATAGTTTTTCAACGGATATATTTAAATACTTACATATATATAAGTTAGGTTTAATACTTAAACGTGTTATTTATAATAGTCATGTATGAAAAAATCTAATTTAATGACTTAAATTACGACTAAAAAAAATTATGCAATTTAATTTGCGAAAGTCTTAAAATCGTTATTTGTTTATATTATTCTTTCAAAAAACAATAAAAAAAAAAAAGAAGGTATTGAAAATGAGTAAACATTTAATAGGTTAATGCAGATATTAAGTTTTTGTAAACGCCCATAAAGGCTCATGTACAGTATAAGTGTATAACAATATTACAGTCTTAAGTTTAATACAAAACAAAATAGACATATTAACTACCTAATAACAGAGATTAATGATGGATAATTAGTAAGCTTGAACAAAAAAAAAATAATTTATCTAATATAAAATAAGTTTATAAAGTATAAAATATTTATAATGGTAATAATAAATATTATGATGATAATCATAATAGTTATATTATGTTTGTAAAAACTTAAGCAGTAAGCAAATCATCAGTTCATAGAATCTTGCAATAAAATTAACCTATACCAATGGGTGAATCTATTTTTACAGATTATGATATTATAAAAGTCCTCATAAACATTACAATCGAGAGAGCGATTGTAAACTCTCCCGATTTTAATGACCTGTAATCTCTCCCGATGGTTAACTCTCCCAGGTCTGCTTCAGTACTTCCTGGCGGGTACATGTAAACTCTCACGGGCTTACTTAAGTACTACCTGAAGGGTGCATGTAAACTCTCTCGAGTCTAGTTTAGTACTACCTGATGGGTACAAGTAAACTCTCTAGAGTCTGTATAACTTCGTTTATACATTCTAATTGTATCATTTTAAATTAATGTTTATAATCATACACATTTTTTAATTTAATATACATTTCAGTTTTATTTTAAAAAAATCAATTATACAAATTACAGTGTAAATGAAAAAAAAAAATATAAATCAATATCTTTAGCTGCTGTGAGGTATAAAGTATAATAATAGGTTCCAATAAAAAAAACCTTATAAGTTAAATTAAATCAGCATTTTATTTTTATTTTTATAACAATATTATGAGCATACTGATAAGAAAAAAAAAATTAAGGTGTTTAATTTTTAATCTTAATAGTTTATAATTTTTCTTTATGTTTAATATGTGAGTTTTTACGTATTTTATTTTGTTTCTCGTAAATTTGAAGTTTTATGAACACTTCGGTTTAAAAATCTTTTATGGCATTAATGCATATAACAGAGATGGATGAGTACTAAACAAATATAAATTCGAATTCGAATGGAACGATTCACAAGCGTCGGTTGTTATTGAAATTGATAATGATGTTAAAGCCCATACTATTGGAGAAAATGATACATCAGGCAAAAAAAATGTTGACTCTGGAGAGTTTACACATTTCCTTCAGGTAAACACAATCTCGTGAGAATTTACTATCGGGAGAGCTTACTAGTTTTAAAAATCAGGAGAGCTTAACCATACAATCAGGATAGTTTACCACCGCCCAACTGAGATTTGTAATTCATAAATCATAACTATTATAATCACAAAACTCAATAACTTTATCTGCTTTAAATTGGTCAAAGTTCAATCAATTTTAATAATTTTATTTTGATCGTTTGAAAAAATAAGATAAAAGTGCTATACCAAAAATTTAATTGCGCAAATATTTTTTTTTCAAGTTTTTAAGTGTATTTCATTAAATTGGGATTCTTTTAATATATAAAAGTATATTAATATGGACAAAAACAGTATTTAATTATATTGATTTGTCACAGAGGTACTTATAAATACTAAAATACCTATAGTTAATATGAGAAACTTAGGATAAACATCATTATATTAATACCTATATTTAGAGACGATGGATCCTTCAGATCTCACTATTTTACATTCGTTTACCTGTTACAGACAAAGGAGCTGTTGGTTTTGAAATCCAATGTATCCAACATCACGGCCACCATGGCCACCACGGCATCTTTGTTGAAGACGACTTCGACTACCTCGGTATTGGTAGCCTTAGCGTTCATGAATTCCACCATGTCGAACACGACGAGACTTCAGTTGCCCGTCTCTCGTACGATCGACACACAACCGCATTGCTACCGACAACAGATAGAATGTCCGTTCTCGTGGACACCTGTCCGGCCCGTTCCAACCGATATGCATCCAAAAACGGTGAACGATTATGTCCCCTCGTCGACATCCACCGCTCGACCATCGATCGCGCCCATGCAACTGATCACCACCGGGGCCGCTGACTTGTCATCGGTAGTGGATTTTGGCCATGGTTCGGACTTTGGTCGAACTACAGGTGTTTTCGGTGTGAATCTGAATGGCACTGGAGGGACTGAAAGTACAACTCAAACGACTTTCAAGACCGTCGATGGTCTAGAAATAGCCGCCGAGGTTGTATACTACGATGAGACGTCTTCTTCCGAAGATACCACCACCACCGAGTCTGACGTCAGTTATACACACAGTTATGACGAGACGATTGAGAATTCGACTGAGAGTCTGGTTACAGCTGATTCGATGACGGAGAATTCGACCATGGATCTGGTCACTGCTGGGTCAACAATTGCCAGTTTGACGGACGTTTCATTCGACTTTGGTTCGACCACCCTCGAATCGACATCTAGATCTACACAGAGTGCGATCGGTGAAATGATACCGGGCGAGTCTGTAGAGTCGACGACGAACTTGGTCACCACCGAATCGACGGCAAGTCTGGACGCAGTCATGTCGATGGCAAACACGACAATTGATCAATCGATGATCACTATAGATGACGACGACGATGAGCCATATAGTACGATTTCGTCTGATGATCTACAGTTTTGGCGGACGGATGAAACAGCCACGGCATCTGAAAGGAGGAGAATCGTGAAACGGATGTCGGAAGTAATTTTCAATGGGACTCATTGCTTTCAAGTAGTCTGTTCGCCTCCATCAGCGGTTACAAATGTAACCGAGGTGCCAAACGGTTTTCAAGGATTTAGCGAGGAATCGAGTAAATACCAAAGCTTATACTCGTATACATATTATATGTGTACTGTATGTCTGTATATATATATATATATACTAGCTAGCACAACGTTATGTATAGTTGAGTCCGATGTCAATTTGTGCTCTGGAATTCTATAGAGACTATTACATTTCTGCAAAGGACAGTCATTTAATCAAACATCTAACATATTATAGTTACGTTGATACGCATACATATAGTACGCAATACACATTTTATAACCATTATAATTAATTCATATTGTATGAGTATGGAATAATAATTCGTATACACATAGGATGTTATAATCACTAGTGAAATTAATTAAATAATTACGTAATAAGAGTCTTACCATTAAAAAAAGTTAATTAAAGATACGTCAATAAATTTATAGATATTGAACTTTTTACTTTAGGCCCATTTTCATCATATTATATTTATTTGTATTTGTATATAATAATACCTATGATACATTTCAATCATAATGTACACCATCAATAAAATTTTAGGATTTATGCCAATATAAATATTACTATATCAAATATTAATTTTAAATGCATTTTTTTTATAGATGTGGTAGGTTATATATTTTAAATGTTAGAGATATATTAGAATAATACATTTTTACCGTAAAAAATATGAAGTCATTTAATTCTAATTTAAATTATACAAAATAAACCCGCAATGTGTATTGTATAGGCAAAGCGTACGCGGCAACGACGGAACATGAAGATGCGCCCAGGGAAGACTTATCGCTTCGTGCCACTTGTTTGAATCTCCAAATCAGGCGACGATTGCGGAAGTTGTGTTGGGAGACAATGTTTGGACAAGAGTTGGTAAAACTTACAGTCATGGATTTGGTGAGCGTATAATTTAATAGAATAATAATTCTAGTATGTCTGCAGGTATAGCCGGTATCTAATTATTATATTATTTGACAAAATATGTTTGACTTCAAATCATCATATTAGATATTTGAACACAATTTGCTTTTTAAAAGTTGTAGTTGACGAAAATGGATTATGAATTTGCAATAACTAATGAGTTTGATTCTTACTTATATACAAACTATATACGTGTAATAGGTACTGTTAATATACATGGAATACATTTATAAAACGTATAAATATGAAATGTAATTGTTCATCTAAAAATGCTAAACGATTACATTTTATATTGATTTAAAACTTAAAATGAAATAAAATACATATTATTTATACGTTTAGGTTTATTTTGATAACAATTTGAATTATATACTGCAATAATTTTACTCTGGCAATTTGTGTAGCTATATTGTGTATTTATGATATAATTTTAGTTGCACATAATCATCAATCATCACCTATATATCTTTGTTACAAAATGCAATTTTTTTTCAATCAGACATTCCTAGTTCGTGGCTGGTGTTATCTTTATCTTATGATGATAAAAGGTAATGTACTTGTTTTGTTTTACTAACTGCAATGAAATATAAAAAACCACAACGAAAATAGATAGGTATAGGAACATTAAAAAGAAACTACCCCAGATTCAGTTGGGTCGTTCTATTTGTTTGACTGTTAATTTAAATCTAAGATAAATTAGTTTTTCACGGGAGACATCTTTCACGGAAATTAGATTCGACTTTTTGCATTTCAGATTTGTTTTTATTTGTTTCGCCTGTCTTGTCACAACCATCTTGTGGTTTATTTCGTTGTTTACGTATATTTCTTAAGTTTTTTCCTGGTAAACATACAGTTGGCTGAACAATTTCATTAATATTTTATTCATACCCAGTTTTTGTTTCTATACTGCTTTAATTTAAACGTTTTTCAAGCCAATAATCAATGGTTTGTATTTATAACCTTAATTTGTTTAACGCTTACAATATAATTCGTGTGTTTAAAATCTCACTCTATAGGTTTTCAATCGTGTGCAATTGCCTATAATCTTGACAAAAATTATTAACAGGCAAAGCAATATTATAATATCATAATCGTCGATAACACATTGTCGCATTACTCATCATAATGACTTGTATAGTTGTAATTATATTATAATATACAATACCGGCCAATGCACTTCCTGAAAAAATCCTATGCAATAAAATAATATATCTTATCAAAAATATTCATCCTTCCATTTTTTAAAATAAAAATGTTGGTTAAAAAATAATACATTATATTAACCCTGGAAATTTAGTGATATTACTTAAGAAAAGTAGTCCATACTGGTCATAAAAATATAGTTTGGTTATAACTACAAAAATGTGATTAATTATTACTCGTTATTATTTATTATACACTATGATGTGATAAAACCACCATCAAATATCAAGACTATAAATAAAATATCGACGAGAAACCCATTTAATAATTTATTAATCGATATGACGATTCATCTCACTGATTATTTCGTTCTGCAGAATTGTAATTCTACCTATGTAATAGTTGTATATTATACTATTATTATGTAAATTATGGTTTTAATTTAAGCATTTACAATCGATCTAGGACAAATGGACGCAGCAATTTGGGCTCAAGTACAAAATAATTATAAAACAATATTCTTTTACATTTATATTACAATATCGTATAACACACTAAAACAATACACCCAATTATATCAGGATATTATAAGCATTATCCGACTAGAATAGACATTTTTGATCAGAGATATTGTCTGTAGATATTTTGACCGGCAGTAGCACCACTAGCCCAAACAATTTTTTTTGGGAGTGGGCCGAAGTCTTTCTGTACATTTTCCTAAAAAGTTTGGCTCCACTATTATCCATGCCTATTTTTATAATGAAAAATTATTATTTTTACTCGTGTTTAATTTTTATTTTGTTATTACTGATGGAATTGTTCGCAACTTGTTTCAAGTCTTACTTACAATTTGATCAGATGTACAATCATTTATCAAATTTTTAAAAATGTATAGGTAAATAATAAACTTTTAATTTTAGCCAAATAGGGCCTGTAACTAGAGTTATCCGCGATGAAATAGGTCAAATTTGATAACAAAATATAAATACACTTTCTAGAACGATTAAAAAGTAATAAAAAATGTCTTATGAATCTATGTCTATTGCTCGGTGACGTCGTCGGAGTTGAATAAAATATGCGTGTCACGTGCAGCATTTTACTGTGCGATATGGTAAACGCTTTATTATTATTTATTAATTGATTTCGGTTGAGTTCGAAGAATATATTTTTATCTCGAGGGGGCTTTAATAATAATATGCGTTACAAATGTCGATATACTCGTATATCAAACAATTTTACCGGGGTGCATCGATCACAGACTTGCAGTATTCACGTTTATTCGATTCCGGAATGTGAATAAAGACTAATGCCCGTCAGTGTGTTATTTACACCGAGAAAACACACGTGACTATTTGGAAGCCATTACATATAGTACTTATATCCAGTAAATATTTCATCGCTCTGTAATTTATTGTGCGGTACAATATGTTGTGTTACGCCACGAAGCACAATGAGAATTTATACTTAACAATAAGTTAGGTACACGATAGTAAAACCTACAACAGTCGATGGCCGTCTATTGCCGTTCCATCGACGAACAGACTGTTTTAGATATTTTTATTTGACACAGAGATGAAAAGATGAACTGAGAAAATAAATGCGATTATGAGATTGTATAATATTATTAATAAACGATTAAAATTAATTCGTGATCCAGTTTATTATTCAATAGAAAAAATAAAAAACAGAAAAGCTTATAAAAAATGTTTATATAATATTATACACGCATACAACGAAATACCTACTTATGCTTTTTTAAAACAGCGGTAATAATAATAACCAACTGTTGTTCACGAATTTAGATTTATAATAATGTATTTGAATGATATTAACTGTCGTCAAAGAAGCCATTAACAGTATGATCTTCATAATATTAATTGCACTGAAACTTATTTGAATAATAATTATTGGAGTTGAAGTTTTAATAGGAAACACTTAGCGTCTAGAAAATTAACTATAACTAAACCGTAAAATTGGATAGGTACCTATATCTATGAAGCTATCGAGAAGTGTTGAATAAGTATTTATGTCAAATCAATATTGTAAATGTTGTGTTCATAACTGATATTTGAGAATACATATTATTATGAAGAACGTTCACTAAATATAAAAAAATATTAACTGTACCGACTCTAAAAATAATATATATATATATATATATTATATTATTTTTATATTTTATATCATATAATAATAATTTGGATATAATAATATGCTGATAATGTTTTCTAAGTTTAATAAGACCTTTTCCTAAAATGTTCATTAAAAAATAAATTAAGTTATTTTAAATTTAAATTTAATTTTATGAAATATGAATGATTTTATATTTAAATAGGTATCATGACATTCTCTATACATATAATAATTTTATTTTAAAACCATACTTCTAAAAGCAAATGAAGCTCTTTGAACTTTATTTGATTATTATGTCACACTGCAAGTATAATTAATATTATATTTCTATTTAAAAATTGAGTATTCTATTAATAATTGTAAATATTAAGTATGTAATATAAAAAAACCTAACCTGACTTTAACGTTTTCGAAATGTAAAAACAATATGACGAGGTACTGATTAAATATTGAATAGGTTACATTAATATATTAAGATCTCTAAAGTTACGATGGAAACAAGGAGATACCACACGATTGAAGAATTTATATATTTTTTTAAGCTTAAAATCATGAGTAAATTTACGGGGTCGGTTAGAATAAAGTTTTAGATAAGCTGTGCACACCATACATGTTACACGTGACCTGCAGGGTGGGACAAAGAGACACGAGATAGTGAAATGACGAAACCTCAACGTTTGGACATGTACCCGCAGATTTATAGTTTCTAAACAAAATATTGTGCATTCTGTTGGTTTATTTTGAAACGCGTGAAATGCATACAGAGATAACAAAAAATAATAATAATAAATTCAACTGCTGAGTGATATATTATATTATAAATGATGTAGATGATACATTACCAAACATACTAGATAAGCTCATTTTAATTTTATAATAATAATATGTGTGCGTAATTTATATCTTTTATATATTATACCTACTATATTATCATTTTTTTTAAAAAAAATGTATTACGCACTATATAATGACAATCATTTTTTTTGCTTAGTGTTATAAACAACACTTATGATTGTAATAACTTTAAACATTTATCATTGTATACACATATATACGTCTTATAAAATAAAAATAGATGTCGTATTTACATTGAGTACATTCAATTATTATTATTATTATTATAATCAACTGGAACTTCGTGATTGTGACACATTCGATACTCAATTGGAATCAGTTTAGGTCACAAGAGGGGTGCTGAGATACTCCATAAAATATGGAAGATAAAAGACTATCAGGCCTGTGATTCCGGTGTCCAATCACAAACCATAATAATCGACTACCTCAATCCGTTCTTTTAGAGGAATAATAAAATTAATTCATAATAGCACTTACAAATTGATAGATTAAATCATTTAGATCAAAGAACTAGATTTACAATTTTGAAATCAACAACTAACTACTCAAATACTCCACTACTAAAGTTACCACTACATTTATTCGGTCTATTTGTATTGATACACTTAAAGTTGTTGACCATTGACCAAAATATCTATATTATGTTACAAAATTGTATTGAATTTAAATCATATTCATGGATAGTTACTTAGTTTTTATAAATTTAATCTTATTTTATTTTATTTAAACTATTTGTGAGTTTGCATTTACGATTATAATAATACTTGTATTCTATTTAAATCTTTAAAAATACATAAACACTAGTTAAATTTTAAAACATTTTATATCCACATTGGTTTTTTTTTTTAAAAACATGTTTATGTTAAATTTAAAGTTATTATTCGATTCAGGGGTTGGATGGAATACCGAGATGGTGTTAGACTCAGAGTGCACAAAAAATTTTCTTGTTTACAGATTTTATTTTTTAAAAAAACCGTCAAGGAAATTAAAAAAAAAAACTCTAAGCTCTGAATATACACTACCCCTGTTCAATCTTTATTAAAAAGGTGTTCACCAATCGCATTCTAACCAAATAGATTCCTCGTTCCACTCAAAATCTTAAAAGTTTAATGTGTATTTCTTTTTATATCAGTCGCTTTTCAATAAGACAACCTTTATTGGGTTGACTTGGACACGAATTCAGAATGAATATTTAACATCCTCATGCTTGATGCTGGTGGCGAACATACATGTTTCTTTTTATTTAAACATTGGTCGAAGGTAGAGTATTTGAGTATTAATATACATGAATTGCACAAGCTTGGTAAAAACCATATTATATGTAAAGTGTTACGTCACAATACAGATTGTCACATAAAATCCTAAAAAAAAAAATAGCAATCGAAAACCTTTTAATAATTTATCTTAATAAAAACACTGTTTGCATTGAAAATAATATATTTCAATCAACAATTGTTCTCAGAGAGATAGTAAAATGTAAATTCCATAGACCATTGAATAGTTAATAATATATTCTTCTTTATACACTAGACATTATGTTAAGCATATAAACTTTTATATCACCAATTCTATTTAAAAATGTTTTTATTTTAGAGCAAATAGACACCCAAAATTGTGAACATCTGAGTAAATAGAATATTTTATATAGAATTCTTCAACCATACACTGATGGTCGCCGCTTGTCGAATTTTCGACATTCATTTGTTTTAATTTGTTTTTTCGTTCATTGACTAATATTGTCGACTTTGAAATACGCGGATACGTTTATTTTTATGTACGTTTTCATCAGTCGGACGAGGTATATTATATTACAATTTGCGTAGAAATTTTACAAGTGAATGCTATTTTATTTTTTAAATTTTTTTCAGTAAAGTTCAACAATTTGTAAATAACATTGGTACAACAAGTTGAAGTGATAGTCAGGTTTAAAAGAAACAGAAAAAAACAGGCCTGTGGGCTTGAGTTGAAGGGACCATCCAGCGACGGCACTTTATAAGTGCATATTTTAATAAATAATAAATATACACATTTGTGTACTATCATAATTTTGTATTGATTTTTGTGTCATTTTAGGAAAATAAGACCGCTTTGCAATGGCTGGTTGAATAAATTTATATAAATATTCTCTTACGCTCACAATATTTTTAAAATTTTTTTTGATGACGTCGTTTGGAAAGGTCGTGTTCGATGAGAACATTTTTTTTTAACGTACGAGTGTCCATACACGTGTCAAGTATTCACTTTTGTAAGAAGCAAAGAACAAAAGCGTGTTTGTTATGCATTATAATATCAATATAATACAATAATGTGTATAAAGGACGGAATACAACAAAAAGTATGAGCGCATGCGTATTTATACAAATATTATTATCGTGTGATAAAAAGTGACGCAGGTGTACTCTATAATTATTATTGTGATCTTAATAATCTTTAATGGTATCTGATGCGGTAAACCATTTTTATTTTTAAAAAATTGTTTGATGTGAAGAATTTGAATTCGATCTACCAATTATTACAGTGATATATAAAGATTAATCCGAACATTTTATATTTAATAACTTGGTTTTATTTGAGTTTAATCATGACTATTATAAATGTTTTTTGCTCAAAAATGTTTTCTTATATTATGTTTGAACGCATGTATTTGAATAAGTTATATTTGTATTTAACAAGTTAGTTCTCGTTTGTCAAATTATACTCAAACGTCGGTGTAGCGAAATGTGTGTATTTTTTGTTTCACTGCGTGAGTCTAAGAAAAAGTTATTTAAAAATAAAAATAAATGTAAATAGTAATTGAGCCGTTCCCGGCTTTTGCTTAAGATGCCGGGATTGAGACCGAAAACAACTATATAAATATATTTATTCAGTTGGATTGCGCTTTTTCTTGCTAGCTTTCTTTTCGGGTTGGTTTATAAACACCGGTCGACGATCGTAAACGTATATTATGAGTTCCACTGATTTATGTTTTGTACATTAATATTTGTACACGTTTAAGTAACGGTCTTGATATTAAAAACAGATTTAAATTTTGTATGATATCACTCGTCAGGTTTTTAACAGTTTTAATTTGTATTTTAAACTGGTTCAAGTCCAGTATAGGAGTATAATATAACCCGATTGATATCTAGGAATTTAAAACAGCTATAACGTACTGGAATTTGAAACATATAATAACATACTTTACCGTTATTTGTGTATAAGGTTTCGACGATCATCTCGACGATCTTCGTGGACTTTGCGCGCGCCGTGTTCGTGCGGTACATGAACCGGTGCTGGTGCTGGAACCTGGAGAAGCGGTTCCCGCAGTACGGCGACTTCAAGATAGCCGAGAACATACTGCACCTGGTCAACAACCAGGGAATGGTGTGGATGGGCATGTTCTTCTCGCCCGGGCTGCCCATCATTAACGTGGTCAAGCTGATGATCATGATGTACGTGCGGTCGTGGGCGGTGCTCACGTGCAACGTGCCGCACGACGTCGTGTTCCGGGCCAGCCGGAGCAACAACTTCTACCTGGGCCTGCTGCTCACCATGCTCTTCCTGTGCGTGCTGCCGGTCGGCTACGCCATCGTGTGGATCGAACCGTCGTGGCACTGCGGCCCGTTCTCGCAGTACAAGAAGATCTATCACATCTTCACCAACTCGATCAAGAAGGCCGTGCCCAACCCGCTCGTGCACCGCGTCCTCGACTACATAGCGTCGCCCGGCATCGTCATACCGCTGCTGTTGCTGCTCATCCTCATCATTTACTACCTGGCGTCGCTCACGTCGTCGCTCCGGGAAGCCAACAACGACCTGAAAGTAAGTGTGCGCAAACACCCGCCCGGTGGTCGGGAGTTAAAATAATATCATTATGTTATACACATATTTTGATCCTTGGGAGAAAATAACTGTAACGTGATGAAATGGATGAATGTTATAATTCCAATTTTCAACAGCGGAGTGACTTAGTGAAGTATGTAGTCATAAATAAATATCGGGACGTTCAGTATTGTGCCAAGATATAAAATCATATTATTTTTTAACAAATATTGTGTAGCTCAAACATTTCTTAGTAGGTCATAATAAATTTTTTTTTTTGGTGGAGTAGAATAATAATAATTATCGATTCAAAATTTATTATTGGGTGAAAAACCTTGAAAAAGCTTTAAAATTGAATACAAGGTTTCGCATAAGTTTTTATGACTTATAATAGCAGTTGAAAAGTGTTAAATATACATAGACACGCCTTTTTTATAATCATTAAAAGTTCAAATGTTTACCAAAATTCATCAAAATCTCGAGTGTTTGCAAATTTTAATGTATAAAATGTTCAATTTTTATAGCTAATAGGATTGACAATTTAAAACACGATTTCTCGGAAATAGTTAATAGTGTAAACAAAAAAATCTAAAGTTTCTTTTTGAAGACATTTTATGTTCAAAATCTGGACAAAATTTAATGTTTAACCAAAGAATAACAATGTTAGATATCTCGTTGTAATTTAAAAATATTATTCGTGGGTAATTGAAACTTTTAAAGTGGATTATTATATTATTTTATACACACAAAATGACATTTTCAAATGCAATGTTTTTGGTAAAAAAAAAATTTCAAAAAATTCAACCTACTGTAGTATTATTAATAGTAAAATTAATTACTATTACGGTAATGTTATTATCATAACATAATATGTTATGATAATATCATTAAGTATATTATACTTTCCTAGTAATGTTGGCTGACTGACGGTCTTCGCTCAGAATAGTTTTTCGTATACAATGATCTGATATCATTAAATTCAAATTTAACACATCGATTACAGTGAACCACACAATACCTAATGTACAGCAGAGCGGTACCCTGCACTTGCCCACCTTATACTTTTTTGAGTGCGTTGTTCCTATTTAATTATATATTTATGTAACAGATTGTATAGAACTCACTTTAACGATAGATATTACGGCCGTTACTGCAGTACCTATCCACGTTTTAGGTTTCTAAACATAAGTTTAGAATACCATTTATCCTCGGTGTGTCAGTTAGTTACCAGTACATAGTTACGATGGTTGATATTAAGGTGTTCATTATTCTAATATTCTAATATTCTGATATCACTTACTTACTTATTTCATATTTGACTCGGGCAACTCCGTGTGGAACAGCTAGTATATTATATAATGTATTATGTACAACGGTGTTTTTACAGCCTATCATTTGTGTGTTTAAATTATACATTTATTATATTCTTCTTTGTATGATTATGCCTAATGAAATCACTAAAAATCGGACAGACGGACGGTCGGAGCATAGTGTGAATATCTTACTAAGGTTTAACTCGAATTTTACAAATGTATCTAAGATACACGTACTTACATTATAATATGTATGTACAATAAATTCTAAATAACTCTAATATAACTGTCGTATAACTGCAGCAGAAGTGTATGAATAATGGTCTATCCCGGGTACAACAGCTAGGGCTACAAGAAACCTGTGAATAATAAAGGTACCTAACATTATTATGTGCGTCTTACTCTATATGCTCCGTCCTCGGATCGTAATCCACCGGGAATGGGCGACGTGTTTGGCCGGATCGTAAATTATGTCGCTCACAAGTATTAATATAATAATATCATGATACCATTCAGTTTATAAATACTATAAACACCAATATGCAATAATAATACACTACGAGACTCCTCCCGCTGGAATTTCGTAGCACAGGCCAGTGTCCATTAGCACACCACTATTGATAATATAGGTGGGCGGAGATGCGAAAACATATTAGATCAAAAATCGAACGACACGACGCGCGACGGACGCGAAAAAATGACCGTTTGGGCAGTGTGACGACGTACTAGTGAAACAAGTCTTGTAGTGTAAACGTATATTTTATTTTGTGAACCTCATAACATCAAGTCCAAGGAAATGCATAGACAGTTTCTTGAAGATATAACGAGCTTAGGATGGCGCTTAAAGTAGAAGCACATAAATGATCATATAGGTTATCAACCGGTTCCTCGACTAGGACGCATATCTCCATTTAGAAGAAAAATATTGATAAGAACAAAATGCATTTAATTAGCCAGGTCAGTTACATCTTGTACAATATCTTGATAAAGTCGTTACATAACCACTGAGTCCTTAATTGCCTTAAACATTTTTTTTTTATAACAAATAGTCTATACACTTCAAAGCTTAAATTCATTTAAAAAATACAAATATAGGTAAATTGAATAATTGTTTGATTAAAGCATAAAAATGGGATTCCACTTTGGAACATTTGTATTAGACTCTAGGAGCAGTGGCATATGGGGGTCGCTTTAGGTGGCTCCATTAAATTAACTATTTATACCTATAATTTGGCTAAAATTAATTTTAAAATTTACATTTATTATATTTTAACAGACAATTAAGTTTTAATTTTAACTTAATCGTTTTGTATTTCCATTTATGGATTGTTTTAATATGCAATCAAAGTTCAAAACATTTTTTCACTTGCTTAGGAGGAAGTAAGTAATAAGAAGTTTGTCTTATGAAAAGTTTACTCAGTCATTATGCGACACGTGGTTATTAATTTAAAAAAAACCTATGCAGATGATCAACATATATTTACATTAAAACAACTGTATACGCAAAACTGATATCTTGAATTTAAACGATTGTGAATAATATATAAGGAATACAGAATGAAGGAAGAAATCGATTTATCCTCATTGTTCACAAAACACATCACGATAATATCTTACAATATAGGATAAAAAAGGGGGAAATTTTGAATGAATTATGCACCAAACATTTCTAACTTAAAAATTAGCGGTCAATATAATACAAGTCTGCTCATTGAACTAATAATATTATGTTGGAATGTATACGAGATTACTTTTTGTTAACGGTTAAACATTCGAAAATTACATTTCCACTTCGCTATAATATTTCTAATATCTGTTATCCCAAATGTTAAATTGATAAATCATTTAATGATAAAATAACTTTATAGCTTATATAAATAAACATATTGTATTTATGCACGTTCTAAGCGAACGTTACCAAAGTCATTACCGGTAAACGTTCGACAAACTGTTTTCGCATCCACATACATTCTTAATTACCCATTGTAATAACCTACATATTAGTAATATACTAATATAGTATTACAGGTATTGGGTACTCATTGTGGAGATTTAGTTGAAACCAACTCAACCCATAAGAAAATGTTCCAAAATATGTATACTGCTCACCAATAAGTTAAGACTACAACACTGTCAGTAAAACTCTATAAATAATAATAAAAAAAATAAATCGACATTAAAATAAAGCTTCTATTTAAGTATATAAACGAATTTGCATAACCACATTACACCACTATCAATGTTTTAAATATCATTGTTCATAAATATTACCTTCTGTGCAGTAAAAATAATACACAATAATATACATAAATAATTTTAATTTTTTTTTACACAATAATATACACCATAAAACATACAAAAGTGACAGTTAATCAATAACAAATAAGAAAGTTTTGTATATTATATTAATTTAATTAAAGTGCTTTTATTTAAAAATGAAAAGAAAAAAATATCTATAGATATTTATTTATATATATATATAAAACTTAATAATTAATATTAATTCGTTCAATAGTACCAGGTTTAAAAACAATATTATTCTCTTCAAACATGATTACATGAATTATGATTAAAAGTACCCGTTAGCCCCCGCATCAAAAATCATCCGTCATAAATAGCTGAGCTACACTTAGACGTCGATAAAAGGATAGGCAAGTTAATGTGTGCAATCGCATACGTTAGTACGTTAACATGCCGTCTGTGATAATAATAATGATAATAATAATAATAATAAAAAAAAAATAATAATAATAATAATATAATAATAGTTATCGTTTCCATGATATTCGCAGACGCAGCTGAGACGGGAGCGGACCGAAGAACGGCGAAAAATGTTTCAGCTAGTAAACAGGAAGAAAAATGGCGGCGGTGGTGTGGACGACGACGACGACGACGATTACACGTGCATGGACACGACGCTGGCCAAATGGAGACATATAATGCCAGACAACAAACTGCAGACGGACGTTCCCAGCTCCGTGTTCGAAATCGCCGAGAAAAAGCTTACGGGTAAGACCGCACAAACAATATACTTATACCCAGAGGACAGATCGGGATACTAATTTGTTACGGGATATTTACACTAAATGGCCCACATTTGACACACATCCGCTTAACGACAAAATATTGTCAGCAATTAAATTTAGACGTTTTACAAGTTTCATACGTACCTATATATCTATAGATAAAATATTATATTGGCTCTGAACAACACGATATATATTTAAGTTTCAGCGATATTCAGCAATATTTCCTATCAAATAAATGAAAAAATGTTTTCACCGTAAAAATTTAAAATAATTTCCTCCTTCCTTAATAAAAATGTAATACCAGAATAATTAAAAAAATATAACCGATTTGCCAATAAAATGTATTTTATTTAAAAACACAAGTCTTAGGGGGGAACGCGTTATTCTGGACAAAATAAGTAGAGGGATGAAAAATGTCGAGTTAAAAAAGTAGAGGGATGCCATCTCTCCGTATTCCTACCCCCCACTTGGACCCCCGAGTATATTGCACTGTGATACATACTCACGATGGTTGGAGATCAGTGCGATAAAAACTAAAAAGGCTCTCTGCAGCGATAAGTTACGGTGGGATAATCATTGTAGACTATAGTGCCATATAATATATTATATAGTGGTGTATAATCGTATAGTGGTGAATAATCGTGCATAGCGAACGATAGGCGTATAAAGTACAAATCTGTGTACTTACCTTTAATAGAATATAGAGATATACGTGACACGTGTTGTACAACAATACAACGGGCGAGTAGTATATAGCTATAGCTAGCAGCAGCAGCAGCAGCAGCAGCAGCAGCAGTATTAGATAATATAGATTAGCGATAAACATAAAATGATAATCGACGGCGCCCCTCCTCTCCCCCCCCCCCGTCCACCCTCCTTGCGTCCGGGGCGTAAATAAAACCCTTATGCCAATCCGGGCTGCGCATTTAATAATTCAAAAGGCTGAATAAATAACGCACTCGCGTGGCTGGATTTAGTGAACCGCACTATATGCCCGTACCTGTATAACTACTACTCGGCGGAGACGGCGTGCGCGCAGTGCGTGGTTGTTAATGACAAACTCTCGCGTCCGAATGGACAAGGCCGATGATAATAGTTTATCGATCGCGACGCCGTCGTTTTCCGAAAATTACATTTGTTTATCGGTAGACACGAGTTCAAAAACTAATAACCGTTGCTTTATGAACTATGCTTTCGATTATCATTAGCCAGACGGGTATAGGCGACCGAATCCACTCGTTTTTCAGGTAGTTTATATATTTTACCGAATAATTACATTTTACTAATAAACTATATTAATATAATATGTTACTATCTTTTATACTATCACTATATTATAATCAAGGTTAAAAGGTTATGGTTGGATCTTTTATATTCTGCGTTTCTCAATCCGGTAAAGCACGATTGAGCATAGAACGATTGAGCATAGAATATTTTATGCGATGTTGCCAAATTTACGTTGCCAATATTTTGTAATTTATTAT
This sequence comes from Neotoxoptera formosana, assembly GCA_022818045.1. NCBI lineage: Eukaryota > Metazoa > Arthropoda > Insecta > Hemiptera > Aphididae > Neotoxoptera > Neotoxoptera formosana. Next base: position 14,507,041 of record CM040633.1, on the reverse strand, counting down.
TTTCGTATTATTACACCAATTATTATGATATCTGAGAAATAAAAAAAATTGAATTTAATATTCAAGCCTACAACCAGTATTTAAATCGTAAGAATACGGAATCTTTATTAATATATTTAAGCCAACTTGGAAACAGATACCAAGGTATATCAATTTAATTTATTATTATTTTATTATTACCAAAAAGACTTATATTATTGACTATTATTGACTTATAAATATTTTGATTTTATTATTTCCATTATTCAAATAAATATTTTTGCATAGTAGAGTTTAAAATTGAAAATGGCAACGTTGCAGAGTTTTTTATGCTCAATCGTGTTGGTTTTCTTTTGTATTTCAATTTCCTTTGATACGCCGACAATTTATGCTCAATCGTGTCTCGAAAAAGGTGTTTTATGCTCAATCGTGTCTCAGCCTCTCAATCAGAGTATCATGACAATTATTGATAACATGATCTATTTTTGATAATGATTTATCAAATTAATAATTAATATATAAAAGTTTAAATTTCCAGGTTGATTTTATTGTTGTCGCGTGAAAAATTTAACTGTTTACATTTTAATAAAAAAACTTTTATGTTTGTTATACACTTATTAAATATTGTAGCAAGTTGCACTTTTATAATCATAATTATTCAACAAATTTTAAATGTGTCACTTCATTCTATCAACTATATTTCTTGGTAAACAAAATCGCATTAATCTTCTTACATATTAGTTTAGACTAATTAATATTTAATGCCTACCTATTAATTAGGTATTAAAGCGCTGATACTAATGATGTGATAAATTGTCAAATTTAAAACCTAACTGTTTCAAAATAATTATACACTTCACTTTTAAATAATGTCATGAGGCATTATTATAATAGCAATAATAATATATATATAATATATCTTTATTTTTCCATTTAGTATTTAATAGCAAGAACTTAATTAAATTACGAAACTGACAATTTATTGAATACTTGAGCTATTACTTAAATTAGTATGTTGTTTTGTGATCATATTTAAAATCGGGTAAGTATAAGTAGGTAGACAAAAAAAAAACAAATAATAAATTTAAAAGTGTAAAAAAGTAATTTACAAGTAAATGTTATAATGAGCATAAGTTAAGATTCAAAAATGTTGTCGAATAATTAAAATACCAAGCTTGGAATCGGCGATGACCCAAGTTTTTCTGGTAAACCTATTAAACCTGCAATATTCTTTATTATTTATTATTATAATGATTGATATTATTCACATATAAAATAATTATTATTTACAGATTAAGTAATTTATCATATGTATGTTTTATATTAATTATGAATATAATTTTTTTTTCCATAATTAGATATGTACATATATTATTAGTAATTTATAATATTATAAATTTAAATTATATAAATAATATTAAATATAAGAATAATAATAATAATTATAAAAATAAAATAATATAAATGGGTATCAATATCGTACAAAATATCTAAAAAAACAAAGTAAATTTAAGCATATGTAAGTATATGTCGATTAAACCGTAAAGATAGTACCCAATTTAAATATTTAAACTTTAATCATCGGCTTTTTACGTTATTTGTATACTTTACCTCTAAAATACATTCTCTCTATAAATCATAGCCCTGATTGTTATATATACGGCAACTAAAACGAGATTGTAATTGTAGTAGGTACTCTATAGTCTATAACAGTATTTTTTAAAATATTTCAATAGTTGTATATTACTGAAATCTTCAGTGATTTTTGGAGACTGATGAAATAATTATTTTCAATTATAACGCAGACAACGAGGTGCTGGACCGAGTGCGTGAGAAACTCGTGCACATTGAAGCGGAGGACCAGCAGCCCGAAAATAAAAATCACCCGAGTCGAGAAGATCAACAACAGCAGCAGCAGCAGACGCAACCGCAGCCCACGAAGCCCCAACGCAGTCATCAACACCATCAACCGCCGCAACTGCAACACCATCACCATCATCACCACCATCACCAGCAGCATCTCTACCACCATCTCCGGCGGCCGTCGAGGAACGAAGAACCGCGGGACACGGCGGCGACGCTGCGCAAGTGGAAAAAGTCTAAAGTGGTCAGACACCTGTCTTCCGAGTCCGAGTCGTCGGATCAGTCGGAAGCAGTGCCGGAAATCCGCGAAACAGTCCAACCTCAGGTCGCCGCTGCCTCTCACGTTTCCGGGTCACACCACAGGATCACGGCCGGTGAACTTCCGGTCGGCGGTGCCGTCGTCGAGGATGCGGGGGGTCCCGTTAACGTCGTGGATCAGCCCGTCAAGCAGAGGGCCAGGCTCAAGTTGGCGCAGATACTGTACAAGGAAGCTAGGAGAAGAAGACAAAAATACGTGGAGGAGCTGCAAAATCAACAGGAATAAATGGAAAGCGAATACAATTAACACAGTGAGTCGTTTGAATCACTTTTGTTAGGCTTTTATATCTTATCGTTTTGTTTATGGACCACGTGTATCGTTTGCTTGAGAATAACACGTTTCTACCAAAGGTGTACCTTTGCCTTCTCCACCAGAACAATTTCTATACCTACTACATTAAAAGGTGTAATGCAATGTACCTTTCGTACGTACCTATCAATACCTACCTTTCGTACGTACCTATTTATATACTTAGGTGTGAGAAAAAGTTTCTATACATAATTGCCATAAATTCCACAAGCGTTGCAACTCATCTCGGCGTCCTGTCATAGCTGTATTGTCATCGATTTTCAAAATAAATTGATTTCTGTTTGTTGAAACAAAATCACTGTGTGAAACCATCTTTAAAATGCGAATTTTTAAAAATAATTTACCAGTGCACCTTTACATTGTGTTATGGATAAATTTAAAGTCTCTAGCTATCATAGTTTTGGCTGAACGTTGATTAGCCAAGCCAAGACATTTTTATTATGTAGATGAGTAATTAATCATAATTACTTTATGGCAGCATCTAATAAAGCCAAACTTAATATAATAATTAATGTATATAAATATACAATATAAGGATTGACCCGATTGGTTCAGTGGCTTCGTAGGAAATAGGAATAACAAATTATTACATCGTACTGGGGGTGTAGAAGGGCTACTTTTCGCTCCGCCCATTAATACAAATTGACGTCGTATAATTATTATTTTATAAAAAAAAAAATTATTAAAAAGTGCATATAATATGCTACAATTAAAAAAAAAAATTATAAACTAATTATAAAACTACTTAGATATTTTACTTTATTTTGTTTATTAACAATTTGACATGCCTTGATTAAAAATAATAAGTTTAATTAAAAAAAAAACTAATATTTATTTAAACTTTTTTTTTCTAGTTGTTATCGAACAACTCGTCATGTCTTCAGTCGTGGCTTCACTGTCACTCCGATACAGAGTTATTATTATTGCTTAGTTGTTTTTATACTATAATTATATAAACATAATTTTATTAAAATGTATAGTTCACTGTTTCTCAGTATTTTATAATCCTTGTATTTTAAAAAACTTACTATATTAAATCTTTTAATACTTCAATAGTAGGTAGGTATAGCAATTTTTTGGTGGTAATGTGGTCAATATCTCATTAGGTGAAAAATGTAATAGTACACTCTAGGTAAAACGAGTACCACCCATTTGCTTTTATACCATAACATTTACGTGACTTAAAAAAACTGTACGTTGTTTGGGTAAAAACAATCTAAGCTCATTTTTGGAAATGATATCTCGTATTCCTTTTTTGCGTGAATATCAAAAATCTAACATATTGCTTGGGAACACAAACAAGAATAATTAATATTTACTTTATAATTATTTGTTGTTAAAACAATTTATTTAATAATAATACAAAATAAATTACAATATTTAAAAAAAAAATACATAGATTAATTATTGATTATAACTATAATACATCGTTTAATACTTTATAGAATAATTAAAATATTAAAAAAAATCACAAATTTTTGTGACACAACCATTTTTATTTAATTTTTGAGGTTGGATAAATAAAATAATTATTAAAAACTTTTGAATATGGCAATATAAGCAATGACGATTTTTTGGAATAGCTGGAAAACATAAAATGCGGAAAATACGCAATAATAATACTGCTGATTTACCGTATGTCCGTATACGACATATAAATGGCCGAGACAGTCATAATATTATATACTTACTATCTGCACGATCTATATAATTTCAATAATATTTTGTTTTACGGTTTCAGAGAACATACTTTTTGGAAGCACCAGTTGGATTTCGAATTTGTCCTGAAATTTAAGAAAAATCTTACTCATCTATATTACATCAATACAATACAATACATAATATTTTATTTTATTGTATAATAATCAGTGTATAGGTGTCAAATGATTAGTTTCCTAGCACGTCATTGTTTATAGTGTAGTTCAGTACTATAATATATTAATATACTATTAAATATCTGCACGTCACTGTTAAAAAAATATTGTTCTTAAGCCTATATATTGAGATTTGAGACTATAATATTTTAATCGTGTAGCTTGTTGGATTCGTATATTATTAAGAACGAATAGTTTTACTGAACCAATTTTAGTCATAATCGTTTAACTGTGAACACAATTTTAGTTTTTTTTTTTTAGTGTTTTTAAACGTTTATTTTAATACATAATTGATTTTACGCTGAATTATCTCTTTATTTTTTAGTCGCACGTTTATAAAATCAATGCAAATGTGTATTTTATAACTGTTATAGCATTCAATAGGTAACTATAGGCTATATTCAATATTGTTTATACTTAAGGGGGTGCAATGTGAGTGGTCTCGAGTTGCACTTTCCGTCTATAGTATATAATTATCAGATATACATTATTAAATTATTTTTTTGAATTTATTATTAAATGATACCAATATACCATAGAGTAATTTAATTAGAGTTATATGATGTAGACTATTTAAGTTCGAATAATAATAAGTATAACACATTAAATAATTATCTAAATTTCTATGTTGATAAGAATTTTAACATCTTCGTCGTACATTGAAATCAATTTAATCAGTTAAGTTATTAGCAGTACTCACGTAAACTTAATATTAGAAATTATAATATTTAAAATGTTCAGAATACGAATTATGACTACAGTTGACATATTTTAAGTTAAAACTTCAATCTCATTCATAATAATATAAGTCCTCATATCCGAATAGATTCCATTAAAATTATCAGCTTCGTTACACGCCTGCACTTAAAGTTTGAAATGTTTTGTACAAAATATTCTAAAAATGTTACAATTATTCTGTAACGAAATATAACCATGATCAATTTTTTCGTAACTTACAAGGAATTTCATTATTCCAATTTTTGATACCGGATGCCAGGGTGACGTTCATCCCAGCACCTCGATACCATTCAAAACGATTTATTTTGACATAATAAAATGTTTATAAAATTAATTTTTATGGTATTTGAGTTAAGCCAGGAATCTCAAATGATTAAAATAAATTGTAAAAACATCATGTGAAAAAATTCGTTTTGATGATTACAAGCCTAACCAGCCGGTAACCCGGGTAACTTGAAACAGTTTTTATGAGATGTAAATTAAGTCAAGAATCTCCAATTTTAGGTTATATTTTGTTATAAATTGTTACATAATCTTGAGAAATAAATAAAAATCAATATTATTATATGATATATTATAATGGTGATAGTGAATATTCTATTTAATTAAGATTAATAATATTATTTATCATATTATGTGGTTGTTAATGTTACTCTTCTGATATATGTCATTACTGATTACTTATTAGTTATTACCTATGTTCGACTTGGTATTATTGAATCCATTCATGTTAATTTTAAATAAGGGTGAACAAGGGTTCTGTGTACTTAAAATCTCGGAAATCAAATTTATGTGTGATTCATAAAAAAATTTGCAAAAAAGTTTTGTTCTATACAGATGTTGCTCACCTTTTATTGCCCCTTTCCTCGTATTTTACTTGTTTTTCCTTTTGATGGACGAGGTAAGATTTTTCGAGCGAGTTTCAAAACTAGGCTTAACAATTTGCTGGAATAATAAGCTAAATATTTGTAAAAAACAAAAAAATTAAAAAAAACAATTTTTTTTTTAAGAAAAGTGATGGAAAGATGTATTTTTGGATCTTTCCTTCTTAATTTGAGGGTGATCTAGGGTTGTGTGAAATTCAAAACTTGGCAAGCAAATAATTTAATTTATTTTTTCGTTAGTTATAAGAGCTGGTGGACTTGCTTTGCGAAGCGTGTATGCATGAGACAGTGACATCCCGTGTTAATACCGGAAAATAGTACGATTTCTAAGTTTTAATTAAGCATTGAGCACGGTCGACTTTTGCACGCTAAATCAAGCGATGTCAGCCAGTTGTCGAATAAAATATTGAATAATCGGAGGTAGAAATACCACTCGATATATTTTCCACCATTGCGTGATGCATGTTTTCGACAGTATACTGTCTAAATAATTATAGTAATTTTAATAAAATGTATTACAAAAAAAAATTGTTTCGTTCGTATTATGAACATTTAAACAAAATATAAATTGCCTTATCAACGGTGGGTATAAGGTGGCATTTTATAGCCCCTTGATCTCCTTCGTTCGGGTGGGTTATGGGAAGGTTCTGTTAAATCTATTATTAAAACTCATTTATACCAGGTGTTAGGTGCGGATCATTTGACTTTCGACGAGTTGAATACGATCTTAATTAGAATAAAAGCAATCCTCGACTTGAGGCCACTAATCTGTCACTCTGTTCCCGTGATTTCGTTTTTCCCCTATGCTGGATCTTTGTCCAAATTCCGTTTTTAGTGTATGTCAAACCGTGTGCATACTGCATATTATGAGAGTCACGTGATCTCCCACCGCGTGTGAATAAAATCACAAAAACAGGTTGACGGCAACACGAGTTGTGTCATTCAAAGATTCATAGTAAAGTAAACTACAAGCGAAACCATATTCTACATATTATATATTTTTTATTTGAAATATACAATCTGTAATAATGTTTATAATGAGTATAAGACGTGAGGGAAGAGGAGTAGAGAAAAAATATATATATATACATACAAGGCACGTGACTTGAGAAGATTAGCTACCCAGTGGTAACACTCAAAACATATTATATAATAAATTAAAAAACCAATGGATTCAATGGATTCTGTAATTCCAGAGATTGTGGAAATTATATTATAGAATCGTAAGGATAATGTGTACATTACGTACGTTGGCCACATACGATTTCAACTCGCGTGTTAATTATAAAATTAAATCTTAAACATATCAGAAAAATAAATATAGTTAATAACATTGAAAATATAAGAAATGTAAAAACACCGTATAATATGCAAGTTTATAATATACCTATGTATTTTATAAATAATTAGCAATAGTTGTCATTAAATATTGTATCAAATTATTGATAAAATACACGGTTTACATTATATTTACTCATCGGATCTTCTCAAATTATATTTGCTTAAAAATAACCCCACGTACGTGCACAATGATCTTATAATTTGTGAAACTTTTTAGTCAATCAAGTATAGGTTTTTTAAAATTCAATATTTTAATCTATGTGGTTTTTTTTTTTTACCAAATATAAAACTGCGACGACAAGAAAATATGAAGAAAACACGTTTTGGCAAAAAGCCCTGACGCGTAAGTATAATATATATCGGTACAGCAGGTACACATTTTAAATACTGTGCCAAAATGTTTTATATCCTTTTCTGTTGTTCGCTTAATGAACAAAAGTAGAAAAGGTTGCAAATAACGTGGCGAGAAACGTCAAACGTTTCAATATCAATTGCTGTTCAACGAATTTTTTTTTAATATTCATTAATGGCGTACGAGATGACGTATATATTGCATATGCTATATATTATTTTACTAGAGTAATGAGTTTATAAAATTAAAAAATTAATATAAAACTTTCACCAAAATATGTGTTGTTACATTTGAACTGGCATGGCATGGTTTTTTACACGCAGCAGATGATAACATCACAATAGCAAACATTAATTTCACAACAATAATATATATTACAGACGAGAGAGCGAGAGACAAAACTAAAAAAATAATGCATCTTGTTAAACCGATACTATTACTTATCGATTATAATAACAGTAAAAAACTAACTGAAATGAACGACAGTTTAAAAAAGAAAATGGTTACTGATCATTGTCCGTTATAAAATTTGTTTTCGTGCTGTTATATTTCTTTTTATGAGATATATACAATATATACACTCAAACACACACACACTCTCACAAATTGTGTTGCGGAAATATAAACCGATTGTAATAATATTATTAAAATTTCGGCCATCACATAGCGCTTAGTAATGTATATTATTCTTGGTGTGACTCTAGAAATACAATAATATAGTCCCACATAGCCACATGACCACTGTAAATTGTATCCGCCAGACTACAAAGATTTATGCCGGTCAATTCATCGTTGATACGTGCTAAACACAAAACTTTTTTTGAACGCACGTAATACAAGTACATATATCCACGGGTAGATTGTTTGTTTTAGAAAATAAAAAAACATAGAAAACCTCCCGAGAGACACTTTCGGTAAACAGAGAAAAAGGAATTGTTTGAGCCGAAAAGTACATATTATTATACCTATGACTCGGGGTTAAAATATAATCCATTGATTATTGGTTTCCTAGAAAAAATGTTTGCCTACAATATTATGTTGGCTTATGACAAACGTATCGGTATAACTCGCAATGGAACCATAATTGAACAACTTTAAGATTATTTCACGTCCGTATATAGTCCGTTTAGTTATTTTAATTAATTGTCGAAAATGTGAAGGAGACGAGTGTCAGAACTTTGCCTTTTGTTCTCTATTAATTTGTTTAAGTTAATTTCTATATACAATAAATATAATATGTATTATACTCGAATATATGATACAGTACAAGAAGTTCCGGATAAACTTTTAGATTGCTCTTGTAAATTAACTTCGAGTAAATGAGTATTACAAGGCGGTACTTCAAGTAAATACAATTGACATCCAATTTTATTAAATAGAAAAAAAAATCCGAAAATCATCACGTACCAGTGACAATAATTATTATTGACAAGTGAATAATACGTACAAGTGCACAATTATTTATTATTTATTAAATTCAGATATTATATATTGGGATTTAGGGTTGGCGATATTTTGGGTATTTTAGAATACCGGTATTTGGTTAATTACCGTTGTTATTATCAAAAATACTGTCCACCTACATTTATTATTTTTACATAAACATAAATCACGATAATGATGAAATATGTAATAAAAAAATTGTATACATGTAAACGTGTTGGATTAAAATGCAATAATATTCTGAATGTTTTTTTTTCCAAACATTTTCAAATGGGGATTGTCTAATTTAGCAAAAGGTTAATCTGCCTTAGCCATTGCACAACATAGATTTACATTAAAACTACATTTACTTGAAGAATATGTAAAAAGTTGATGCTTTGATTCTAAATACTTGTTTTTTTGCTTGACATTCTTTGTTCGATTAAGTTTTGATGATGAGAACTATTGAGTTATCTGAAATATTTGAAACACTTATATCACATGCATTACAGTAAACTACATTATTATCATTCGAAAAAGTTCCGTTTGAAAATTACAAATAACATTTGAAATTTTAGTTGAAATAGATCGTGCTACTTTAGTCATAGTTTATTTTTTAATTTATGAGGTAAAGATATTTCACAACCACGCGAACGCAAGTACTGACACTGTGGTTAATGCGTAGTAAATATATTTTGTCAAATAATTGTTGAACATAAAACATAATCTAAGATCATTAAGATATCGAACAGAATCAGATAAGATAAACTAAAGTCAAGCTATTAATATTTAACTGATACTTTCAAGTTTTATTCTATACTTATAATTTATATAGATACTATTATCGATGTATACATGTATAATGCTACTTAAGAGGACGTTATACCCGCATGTGTTGTCTCTGTCTTACAGACGTACAACATAACAAAAACTGTTTCGCACGGGGAAAGAACCGAAAAGGCTACAGTTAAAACTAAGAGCCCAAATTTTCACACTGTAAAGAGGAAAATATTTACTGCGCAACGTCGCTTTTATTTTTTCGATATCACAAATACAAAATAAAGTTCTTATTGTTAAAAAATGAAAAAAAAATGGTTTATTTAAAACTTGAATAACTTTTTTTGTATATATGATATCAAAAAAATTAAAACGAAGTTGCACAGTAAACGTTCTCCTCTTTAAAGTGTGAAATTTTGGTTTCTTAGTTATAACTGTAGCCTTCTCGGTTCTTTCCCCGCGCGAAACAGTTTTTGTTATGTTGTACGTTTGTAAGACAGAGACAACACATGCGGGTATAACGTCCTCTTAACCACCAATTTTGATAATGTAAACTGACAAAATATTTTACATTTAAAATTTTTTTTCAAAATTTACGAATTATGTAAAGTAAAATATGTATTATTTTTATTGCAAATCACGTGTAACGAATTTATCACTTGCCATAATTGACTTATCACGTTTTAGTAAAAATATGTACTTACATATAAATTCTAGCCCAAATCATAATAATATATAATATCCGTCATCTATTATCTGATGTCTAGAACTGTTTGTAGAACCTTTTTTTATTTTTATACCCACCCCCCTTCACTACTGTATTATAAAATATTTCGCGATTTTTAAAAAAATAATGTACTAATGTCACTTTCTTTTCTATAAACATAATTTTTAAAATAGTTGTGAATTTTTTTTGGCTTGTAACACTTCTAAATTCACCGAAAATACCGGATCTAGGGAATCGGTTATTTTTGGTGGATTTGCCGAGGTATAGTATTCTCGGCAATACCGTAGATACCGGTAGTAAACAAATACCGGATAACGGTATCAAAATTTGAAATACTGCCAGCCTTAGATTCTCTAACTTCCACCGTCATTCGTGAAGAATAATAACAATACAAATAAACTATTTTTTATTTGAATCTTGTGAATTTTCTTTTTAAAACGAATTTATTGTGAAACAAACCGTTTTGCACGTTAATAAATAAAATATACAATGTCTTTAAATTCCTTAATCCAAATACGTATATTGTTTTTTTTTTTTAAATGTTGTTTTAACCAAAGTTATATTATTTATCATAAATAATAAAATTATTCCGGCATAAAAATTGCAATATAAAATTGCAATATAAAGATAGGTTTAAGAGTGTTTTTTATTCGTCGGACGGTCTGAACTCTTTTATTGTATTTATTATTTTTTTTATGAAAATCTTTAAAACATTTTTCTACGTCAAAATATTATATTTTAAAATGTCTCTCTATTCCATGCATTTTCCCGGGATCGTGTTTAAGAATGAACATAAATGTTTAAATTCCCAACACTCTCGTTTGAACCGGCTGATTTACAAGTCGAGGATATATTATTGTTATACCTATACAACAGTACACACAATGTCATATTATTATATTATATTATGAGATCTCAAACGTTTTTGGTGAACACTCTTTTTCTTTTCTCAATCGTGATTTTCCTAACCTAACCCATAAATTATGTCTACCGCGTATACCTTACAGTGTTTTTACATTTCTTGTAGTTTCAAGGTAAAAATATAATTATATTAATGTAATATTTAAAATGATATTAAAATATTAAATATGTCATATTTAATATGTACATATTTTAATGTAATTATAATTAATAAACTATTTTTATTTTTCTTGTTTATTTAAGTTTTAATCATAATCAACATGTGAGTTGATATCGAATGTGGCCAACATGTAAGGAACGTAATATCCATAAAATGCTAGGTATATAATATCAACTAATGAAAATTACTGTTGATGCGTGCGTGTTCAGTCCCTAATGCATTAATCTAGAATTAAATTTTGTATTTTTACATATGAAACTTTTGGAACACTACAAAGTACAAACTGAAAATTGGTCACATGCAATACACGTTAAATAAAAAAAAAAACGCATTGTTGTAAAACCATACTTACATTAACCATACATCATATTTTTTTATATGCTTATAATGCTTTTAGACAGTAATTATTAATTTGTTTTTCTATTAAGAACATAGTAGTGTGAACAATTTTTTTCTAAAAACAAATCACTATTTAATATTTATATTAAAGTATAGTAATTATTACAGTATTACATATTATAATATTAATTTAGCTTTTATTAACGTATAAGTTAAAGGCCGGTGTAAGTATGCATATAGTATAAATAGCTAAATATTAATCTAAATATTTTAAAAACTTTATTGTGAAAAGTAAATAATAATATATAGGGAGTAGGGACCCAGAGGTTAAAAGCGTCAAGTTTCTATGGATAATATTTTTGGAATTACAACTAATTAACACTTCAAAAATATTTCGTCAGAATTAGTACTTGAAATACCTATGAAAACCCGTTGTGCATTTGTATTTTTGAGATTTAAAGTTTTTTACGAACTGTTTGTACGATATTGTATGGGTATTAAATTGTATATTTTATAAAATGCCTTTAATAATAAGTAATAACAATACAAATAAATAAAAATAATTAATGTTTAAATGTAAAAAATTTTTTTATGCAAATAATTTATACCAGCAGTATCTATAATAATAAGACATACTAATAAAATATGGTAACGTCTTATTAATTTTTCGTTTTCATATGAATCATAACAACTTATATATTATGTTTGTGGACAGAAAATATTTCAAACTATACAATGTCAAATTTAAGTGTTCAATATTTATGAAAAAATGTCAGAGTGACCATTTCATGAAAATATGGAAAATGTTTGCATAGAATACTTATGAAACTTTATTTCACTAAGTATAATAATATTATATAATACTATTTAACGTCGAGATGTATGTAAAATGTCAGTATAATAGGTAAAGTGGTAGTAAGGTTGGAGTTCTGACAAAACGGCGACAGCGGCTCTTCACTTTATTGGCGTGCTTTGTACTGTGTACAATCGTAGATACCTACCGATAAAAACGTGCACGGGGCATTGCAGTGAACCATCCTGGTTGCTTTTCGTCAATGTTGATATTATTATTATTAAAATGTTTACACAAACAATATAATATACGTACATATAACCCCCAAGTGTCATTGTCAACAATGAGAGGACGGAAATTCCACCGACCATGACCTTTTTAAACCTTTTTTCGTGTAAAAATTTCACTGGTCCTTTTTTTTTTACCTGAATATATATTTTATAATGATCGTTAGTTAAAACAAAATAATAATCAAATTAATAAAAAAAAAATTTAATAAATTTAAAATTGAGATTTAATGATGATGCATGCAGGTTTGACGAATTGCATCGTGATAATATATTTGTCTTCGAATGACGAAATAATGATGTTTAAAATATATTGTTGGCGTGTTTTGTTTGAGAATTGTTGAGGTTTATTATGTTCGATAATAGGTACTGACAGTACAGTTTAATTTTATGTGAGTAAATGTTTTAATACATTTCCAATAGAGCTGATTTAAAGTGGTATATTATATTTAGTTGAGTGTTTTGAAAAGATTAAGCTAAGTGTGGATGAAACGAATCGCATGCATAAGCACTTAAATTCAATTTAGCACTACATTGAGTCCATATATTTGATGGAAATAATGTTTCTTCTATGATTTATGTGTATAAAATATTATAATCGGCGAATTGTGTAAGCCTTGAGTTTCCAGGTGTTATGTACATATGCCAAAAAAGAAACATCTTCAGAGTCTAAAAATACTAATCCAAAGCAAACTTTAAGCCAATTACCAATTTCCGTTCTTTTTTTTTGTAATCTTCCGTTACACAAATCTTTGTATTGTTCAACTTTGAGTAATATGAAATCTACAACACATCAATTTCACATTTGGCCAGATTAAAACACATGCGTTGTGCAATGCTTTTTAAAAATCAATAACAATATTTTATGGTTGAAAAATACTACGATAACATATTTCGTTAATGATTTTAAAACATTATATATAAGAGCAAACATGTTTATCTTTTAATATACAAGAAACGCAAAAGAATGCAATATTGCCATTAAAGTATCCATGCATGGTAAAAAGCTGAAAAATGTTTTACGTAAATGTTCCATCCATGTATACTATATTGTATGTTTTACAAATATAGCTTCGTAGTTTATTTTACAAGAGAATATAATAATACATTTTTCTACAATATTATATTGAACAAAATGTTCGTATCTACATTGCAATACATACAGTTTCGTTAAAAAAAAATTCGTTATGAATGTCAAAATAATTGTTAGGTATTTGGCATTGTTTTTCTCCTAGAATTATACAAATTTCTTTTGGCACAATTGACATTCCAGACCTGTATTTATCTGATGCGCTCATTCAATGTATTTTCGTCTAAAGTGACAATAATAATTATTTTCCTTCACAAATATTTTCTGTTGCCTTTCGTTTTGCTCCAGTATTTAGAACTTACCATTGAAGTGTATTTACGTTTGACGCATTGTGGTCATGTTGCGTTCGTTGGAATGTAATGTTGTTCGATTATTTCCCGAACTAATTGTTTTCAAAACTGCGGAACACTTTTCATTTCCACACCACCATTTTTCTTCACTGGATTTTAAAACCGTTCATTTATAATACTTAAAGTTATTTGAACATAGCTGAACTTTGCCGCGTTCGCTGAATATTCCGTTCAATGTAATCATCTTGAGATCAACGGATGGATTAAAATGTGCCTTATGTATAATATTTTGTCGAAAGCGTTCGTATCGTGACTTCGATATGAAATTTAGCTGCCCGTGTAACAATGTCGTTTACATAAGTCGACAGTAATTAGTTGCTGTGCAGTTATTAAAAAAATTGTTCTAATCAGTAGAGCATATCGTCGGTGGAGTTTACAAAATCTAGTCCTAAAATCCACTACCTATAAAATCGTTGGAATTTACAATCGCCCATTAACTATACTACCTACGTGGTCGTGTTACATACCTTACCTATATTATAATGTTATTTTATTACATCGGTGTACTTTAATCGATGCGATTATTAACACTGTTGTGAATTATTGATTGTAATATAATTCTATTTAATCTTTTCAACAAGTTTTCATTTTCAATGTGATTTTAATCAAACAGTTCACACGATACATCGTGTAAAGAGATTTCGAGAATATTAAAACTTCATTCATTCACTATCTTGTTGTACATTATATTATTGCAATAGATTATGTGTATACAAATGTATAAGTACCAAAAAACGAGAAAAGTAGGTGACTGCTCTGCTGTACAGTAGATGTCAAGTGTACCTCTTCTGAGTAAGTCACTATAATCTTAAAATCTAATTCATTGATAAATAATTGCATATGAAAAACGATTCTGAGGGAAGACGCCAAGTCACCTATTATATTACTAAACACCTGTATTTCATGATATGTTTTTTGATATTGCTATTAAAGTAGATTATTTTATAAGTATTGCGGTAGATTGATTTAATTTTTGTAGGTTTCTTACAAATTTTTCTAATTTCATTTTTTTTATTATTAAATTTGCATATGTGTATATCATTTAATATTTTTATTAACTTTTTAGTCAATACCACCTTTCTGTAGAACGGCGTGAATAGGTTCACGATGCACTGATATCATTGTGTATTCTAAATAGAATGATAAAATTTCAAGTCTCCACTTAAAATATTTTTGAATGACTATAACAAATTATCTGCATCGTTTATCTAAAACTATTGAAAATAAACAAAAAAAAAATTTAAGGTTCATATTTTATGAAATAAGTAATAACTAATACGCATTATAATTCATTAGATTTAGAGAGTATTCTACGTATGGTACTCAATTTCGAATACTACGAGTAGTTTCCACTAACGATAGGTATTTTTGTACTCACATTTAACTTTTATTCTGGGTATATTTACCCATAAGATAATGGTTTTATCACAAAACTTTAAAAAATAATAACGCGTTTCCATTTGAAGCATAAATAAATTATAACTTACTATACACTTTTTTGCAGAACGCTTAACGTCTCAAAACAGCTGCATATTAGAAACACATAGCACGCACGATATTCTATTGTAAAACACTCTCGAATAGAAATAAATGTATGAAATATAAATAAGCCGTCATACGTAGTACATATAGTGATGCTAAAAAAGTAAATAAGATGAATTGGTTTACCACCGCTCTGGGTCTACGAAGTATCATTCATCTTATCATTGGGTTCGTCATAAATAAAAAACAAGTCGATTTCGAGTGGTTTTAAGTTTTGACTATTGTTTTTCTAGAATATTTTTTCATATCGGAGAACCACCTTTTTGATGATATGTATTTGAGTATTTCACTTAACATAATACATTATATGAGATGTTATAAACATAAAATAACTTTTTTTTCTAAAATGCAGTACATATGTGTTTGTAGGTAAAACAAAAATAATAGATCCGTTTTACTTGAATAAATAGAAAAAATCAAAATCATACAAAATTAAATTATTTTGTATGTAACCCAATATATTTATTTATATGAGCACTAACCATATGAACAACCGAAATAGGATTATACTTTTTTTCAACGATTATTGGGTATTTTATGGTTTTCAAAAAATGAAATCCAAAATGACCTTTTAAAGTATTATATTTCATGACCTAAACCAAAGTAATTTTACATATTCAAAAAATCGTTGCTTGTAAACCGATAAGAAGAAGAAGAAGAAGAAGAAGTAAACCTGCCTATAGAGGGTGATTCACCAATCAGGCTCACCCCGTTTTTTTTATTTAATAATGCAGTTATTCAAAAAAAGTATTTTTTTAAAATTTTAAATATACTTACAAATCATATTTTTAAATTCTTGAGATTTTATATACTACTTGTGTCTTGTGGAAGTACAAACTTTTGTTTTTCATACGATTACCTATTTTTCTACTGTAAATTATTAAAGGGATAATTTTTAAATATCAGAATCAAAATTCGTACCGGTAGTTTTCAATTTAATCAAATTTGTGTTCTGAGGATAATAGGTTTGGAAGATATGGGGTTACAGTGTTTTGACAATTTCAGTGATTAATATTAATCTATCAACATTAATAATTTGAAAACATTTTTCAAGTATAATAAATACTAGATCAAATATACCCTATATTTTATATTTTTGTAAAACCATTTTTAAGGACTATTATCTTTAGTATAAATAATAATTATTGAATAGCTGAAAACTAGGTACTAGTTCAAATTTTAATTTAGATAGATACATCACAAATTATCCACTAAATAATATAGATACAATAAAAAAGGGGATTTCTTATTTGAAAAACAAAATTCGTATCACCACGGGCCACTTCTTAAGTAGTACAAAAAATTAAAAAAATTAAAAGAAATGGTTTTAAAGTATATTTAAAAATTCTGAAAATCATTAATATGTATAAATAAATTATTATTAAAGGAAAACATGGGTATGCGCACGCTTGATGAATCCACTGCTAAGATGACTTCGCAAAATATGATTTTGAAATCATTCACAAAACACAACAGGTAAGACGCAAATTTTATTTTTATTTAACTAATTAATACTTAATTATTTTTTACGAAATGTATAAATCAGTTAAAAAGACGATGGTGCAGGGATTTATTAAATCCCTAACTTTAATGTGTCTCTTGAGGGCTCTGTCACTGAACAGCAGCATTCTTCCCCATGCCAATCACTTTGTAATTATCCTCCTATCACATTTTCTTATTGTACCTGTATACATATCGTGACTTTTCTATATTTCAATAATAAAAAATGTTAAAATATCGTGTGTAAGAAATGCTGATAACAAAACTTAGTGGAAACTTCAAGTCGCTACTGTTATTTTTGATTTAATTGTTAGTTCAACGAAGAGTTTGGTATAGATCGGTGAATCTCACACAAAAGTATACCTATTCAGCGAGCACAGCCGCTATAAGTCCGTCTGCTTCCGATTGACGTCGTAGGCATTCAATGTCGGTTGACTAAGTTATTTTCTTATCTACGCGTGGCCAGCGCGCGCATAGAGAAGGCCTTATATTATATTATATTATTTCTGTCCAGATCGCCGGTGCAGGGAAATATTATGGTCGGGCTATTATTCGGGCGATGAGAAATTTGATATCGTCGTCGAGCGACGACGAAAAACTTTTGGCTGGGGGTTAAAACGTATTGTTCGATAAAGAGAGCGAAAGACTTTTGCGAGAGGCGTAGTAATAAGAGCAAGAGAGTGAGAGAGAGAGAGAGTGTGTGAGAGAGAGAGAGAAAAGACCAACGTTGTCGAACGAAAGTATAGTTCGGTACCGTACGATGGCGTGCTGTGCAGGTAAACAATATATAACGCGGCGAATCTTCATTATGGCGCTCACGAAATCCGTCGTACCATGTTATGGAAACTAACTGTGTGAATCCAACTTCCGAGATGCGTTCCACGCGTTATCGTCATAATAATAATATATATTGTTTGCCCTCTATTTTACTTGCTCTCGCGTCATCGGGGGACAATCTTGTCGTCGGTATTGTATAACTATACTTCCGAGAGATGATTTTTCATTTTAAAAAAACATCGTCGATTGACACGTTTCGATTTGTTTCCGTTTAAGTTTTCCTGTATGTTTTTCCTCCGTGTGTTTACGTAGAAAAGCAATCTGATTCATCGCGTACAAAGTAGGTAAGTAGATGAAATCATAATATATGAGAAATTTCAATTTAATTCTGAAATAATATTTAAAAAAAAAAAATGAATCAAATAAGAAAACGTCATGTTATGCTATGTTATTTATGTAATATTATATAAGTTTTGAATCTTATTTCCTATTTACAAAATATTTCTATTCAGGCAGTTTATTATGATTTAATAAAAAAGTTGAATTTTTAAAATAATACCTACGTCTTATACAAAAAACTTACATAAAAAAGCTTAAAAAATGCGTTTCTTATATTTTAACCACGGGAAGTAGTGTGTATATCATTGTTATTATACCATTAAACATTTTATAAATTTTTGTTAACAAGTTACTAAAAAAAAAGTTGTTTAGATGAACAACTTTGAAATGCCTAACTAAATCATAACTAATTAGTTATTTTTTGATAAATAGGTATACTGATCAATTGTATATTCTTGAAAAGTTTGTTTAAAAAAATATAATTAATGATGCATAAAATAATAAAATAAATTAAAATATACGTCTGAAAAGTATATTATCGTATAATAATTATATTGAAAAACTGTTGAGTATAATTCATGAAAAAATACATATTTAACCGACATAAACGTAAAAAAAAAATAATTTATAAAAACATTTACGATGACGTTATCATTATGCTATACTTAATTTAAGATTGTAATATGAGTATACCAAATACTTCTAAAATCATAATATCAAACATAACACGTGTGTACGTTTTAAAATATCTGCGATTGTATAATATTTTTTTCTGAAAAGAAGACTAGCCGACACATAATAGTTGCGTGGATCACTGGCTGGTGTGGTGTGGAAAGGAGTGTCTGGAAGTGTCACATTTATGTTGCGATATTAAATCTAGAAGCAAAGATTAATCATCGCGTTTAAAAGATTATGAGTAGTTCAGTTGAATCCTGGTTTGCTGACATTCCTTTAAAAACTGTGGACGGTTGTGAGGAGAAATAATCTAAAATAATTTGAAATGTGAAAATAATTTATAGTAAAATCTAATCATCATAGTAATACCAATAGACTCCTCGTTTTACATTGCACTTTTGAAAAATATCTACAAATAAACATTTTCATATTAAATATTTTAATATAAAAATCTGAATATTATTAATATTTTGTACGAGTATTATGTATAACATGTTTATGCATATTATACTTTCAATATTTTTATAACTCATTTACTTGAATCAGTATTTTTGGGATTAATATATTTTCATTAATTTGCCATAAAATTATATTATCAACGATAAATTTGTAAGCACTATATTATTTTTTATTAAGCCAAAAAACTAAGTTATTTTAGTCTCATTAATTATATTTATAAACATTTTATTATGAATAATGATTTTTTTAAATATATATAGTAAATTTAAGTATATAAATATACTAACCACCTCTATTATTTCCTTAACGTGTCGACGCTAACGTTAATGATTTTTTAAGTATGTTTTTATGTTTGTATTTTAGAGGAAAATATGTTCTTATTTATTGTTTAGTAAATATAATAGTCATAGCTATATTAATTTTTAATTATTTAAACTAGTTATCTTTAGTTAGATTTGTAGGTACCTACTACCTAGTTATAACTCAGTTTATTACTCAGTAACACAAATTCACGGATTCACGTGAATATAATAATTCATGGGTTCACGTGAATAATATTATAAATTCACGGAAAATTTTAAGCAACGGGTTTTAGAAATCGAACCTTTATTTCACGTGAATATGTGAAAGCGTGTACACGTGAAATAACGAGCACTAGTATTAACTAAATTGAAATAATAATAATATAGTATTATATCATGTATAATTTATGTTTTGTAATGTCTATAGGTATTCTTACCCTACCCTGTAATAACAAAAAGGTACTGTTTTATTTTACATTTTAAATTGAATAGCAAGTACACCTGTAAACTTAATTTGCTTGACTTAATTTTGAATTGTAAACACTATACCATATGCAGGTAAGCACGATTAAACATAATTTTAAATATAATTAATAAAGTGCATTGTAACAGTAAATACACCCAATACAAAGGACTATATTATACTCATATATTAATCATCGCATCGTTTAAATTATTTTCGGGAATCCAGAAGCCGGAGACCTAAACCTTACGGATATTGACTGTACAAATTTACAAAATAGTAAACAAACATTTGTGTAGTGGCTGGTTGGTAACCGCGTATAGTTCTCATATTATTATTATATAGGTATATAGTATACGTCTGCACCTATATTATTATTGCACACACGCATGCAAAATATATTATTATCCTAAAACCGTGCGACTGAGACAAAAAGTTGTTTTTGTAAATGGTCGTGCTCACTAGGAAAACTCTGGTGGTTAATTTGCCTTGCTGTGCGAAACGACGGGCGCCGACGTTTAATTTATTAACATGCACACCAACCATCAGAACCGACCGACGGACGTATTGTAGGCATGCTTTTCAACCAAGAATAATAAATTAAACGTATGTAATACTATAACATGCACCCGTTCTTTTGTAATATATACCTGGTATGCGGTATGCGGTGTGTGTGTGTGTGTGTGTGTACTGTGTTACGAATAAACGTTGATACACGTCTACTTACCGGTTACTTCGACCTAAAGGTAAAACAACGTATTCGTGACTTGTGTTCTTCACGTACCTAAGTAACCATAAACCCAATATACAGGTCATCCGTCGACGAGTATTACAATTTTTATTATGAGTTAAAAAAAACGTGCATTTTTTTATCGTAGAAATAATATAAAATGCGGTGTCTCGGGGTGAGGCGACGATGGTCGCTATTGTGGCGTGTCACCGCTTTTTTTTATACACATGATTAATCAGTCATCACAATTCGTTAATTATTTATCCCACAGGAAGTTTTTTTTTTTTGACCGACCCGTTATTTCGTAATATAGATTCAGTCGTCATACTATCACAAACGTTATTTTGATATTTAATGAATTCTAGTAAAAATATATAACAAAGGTAATCCTTCATCGGCGGAGGTGTGATAAATAGAGAGTTTATCGATTTCACTGATTTTCTATCCATTGTCTACTAGTTCATACTAACTATACCTATCGATTTCTATATATTAGTCTTAAATATATTATAATATATAAATTATAAAATGTATAAGTGTTGATAGTTAGTTCTATTCGTTGGGTGCGTGGTTGTAAATTCTACCGATTTTAATGACCTGTAAACTCTCCCGGGTCTACTTAAGTACTACCTGACAGGTACATGTAAGCTCTCCCGGGCTTACTTTAGTACTACCTCCACAAATCTGTAATAAATTCGTGTATACATTATAATTGTATCATTTGAGTTTAATGTGTATAATAATATGAACATAAAAATTATTTAATTTAATATACATATGAATTGTATTTAAAAAATTAATCATACAAACTATAGTAAATGATAAAAAAATAAAATAATATAAACCAATACCTTTAGCTGCTGTGAGCTATAGTTAAAATCAAAATACTAGTAAAAAACTCATAAGTTAAATTAAATATACATTTCAAATTAATTTTTATAATAATATGAACAATCTAATTAAAAAAAAACTTAAGGTGTCTATTTTTTGTTCTATTTAGTCTATAATTTGTTCTTTATTTTTGGTATGAAAGTTTTTACATATTTTATTTTGTTTATCGTAACTTTAAATTTTTATGTTCCTAAACTTTGGTTTGAAAATATTTTAGGACATTAATAAATATAAATGGAGTTGGACGAGTACTATAAAAATTAAAATTAAAATTCGAATGGAACGATTCACAAGCGTTGGTTGATTTTTAAGTTTATGATGACGCTGAAACCCATTATTGGAGCATATGTAACATCAGGCAAACATAATGTTTACTCTAAATAGTTTACACATTTCCTTCAGGCAACCATAATCTTGACCCGGGAGAGTCCACTATACAACCGGGTGAGTAAACAGCCGGGCGTTAGATACCATAAACCTATATTTCACGTAAATCATTATTTTGATTACGTTTTATAAATTATTAGCATAACGTACCTATTTATCAAATAAGTCATAATATAGGTATTTTAAACAAATAATACATCAATAAAACTGACATTATGATTTTTGTTATAAATAAATGAAAACAATTAAAATATCAATACAGTCTCAAACGTACAGTTGGTTTCTACTATTTCTATACATATATAATGTTTAGGAGAATTATAGACAGGTAGATATAGTACGAACAGTAGCGTATATATATTTTTTTAAAACTCAATGTTTCGGTGTAATCGATAAATATTTTGACACACAATATACACAATGTACACAATATTTTTGAATAACTACACAAAACTATAATTATTATCCATATTCTTAGGCCGGCGCGGTGTATAGGCGATTTCGGTACATCCGCACGTAGGTGTCTTCGAACGGCATTCCTGTTGGTTTTCGGCAACAGAATATTATTTTAATATCAGAACATTCAATTGTTGCAACTTGCAACGACATTAACGTGCCAAATAAGCGTGTCAGCTACTGTTTAACCAGCGAACGACAACAAACTCTCGAATTTTAAATTTGCGAGACAACGATAAGTGACTGTATTACCACATCGACATTTTTCCACAAAGAATTCATGGATTTTCCATATTTTTGTGTTGAGGTATACTTTATACATTCCTCAATTATTCCTCCAATAAATATATAATGATAAGTGTTTTGTGACATGTGTCACATATTTGTCGGGGCTTTTCACTTATCAAGTATGACGAGTGTGCGAAGAAGGCGTGTACAATTCTTGTGTGGGTGATTGCTATATATATCTTGTCTTCGATTGAATGAAAGAGAGGGATTGTAATTTTTTAATTGTTTTTTTTTTTTAAATATTTTTAAATTTGTTAGTATTGGGGTATTGAATCCCAGTAGTTTTTCAGTAATAAGATTTTTTTTTTAATAGAAATTTTAATGTCGATCGAGGAATTGTTATTTATTGTAGGTTTTAGAACAGTTTTCGTTGCATGATCTGTGTATTTGTCTGATTTTTCATTCCCCGCAATGTCAATATGAGATGGTACCCAAATGAATTCGTTATATATTTTTTTGTTTTGATTAACGTTGATTGAATTAAAACAAATATTCTTAGCGTATTTTTATAATGTGCAACGCTATTGTGATATTCCAATCCTGAAATCACTATTATGGGTTTATTAGATATATACTCACTATTTTAATTTTCCATATATTTCGTGTTTTTAATCCAATTTATGTAATTTTGATATACGAGGATCCTATTCCAGGTGGACCATAACCGTCGTTACCCCTCATAATTCATCAATAACACAAACTTTATAGGTACTCTGAAACTAATTTATTAAACTTGTCTCTGAAATGTTCGAATTTATATCCAAAAATGGAGAAAAAAAACCAGCTCAAACGTTGGCTCACGCGATGATTTTGATATATTTTATTGCACGTGAAATATTGTCCAAACACAGTACGATTTTCAGCCGGTCGCGAGCACTTTGTCATAGGTACCCGCAGTCGGTGAAATAGGATTGCACCTTGTCTGTGAACTTTTCTTTGATGTCATTTTATGTGCCCGCGAAAAGTGTACGACCGTGTTTTCGTATTCCCGGAGTCCCACAAAACCATTATCCACAGCAATTATTGTTTATGATTATAATTTATAAAACAATTATAGTAATTCCTTAAAACGCAGCGGGAACGTATTATCGTAATGCGTGCTGTGTACTTAATGTTTGTTTAGCGTCAATACATACAATAATTATAGAGCTTTTGTTACTTGACGTTCAATACTCATTTCGTGCGTTACTGCGTTCGTTTTAAATACGTTTTCACAATAATACTAAAATAGTACATTATCAAAAACATCAAATACCAACCGTATAAGAGGAGGAGGAAGTGACTATAATCGAATCGTGTACGTGACCTTTTAAACAGCGTCATTACGAGAAAATAACACATTTTTAGAGATGGAGCAATGTATTGTAGACTAAAGACATTGTCATAACCGTTTACCTTAAAGTACCGAACATTAGTAAAAATGTAAAATAACAGTCGAAATTTGGTTCATTTCATTATTTGTTACCTTTTAGATTAGTTTTTTGTGGTTTGTGGTATGAATTATTTACATTCATTTCTTGAGGTATTACTGTAATAAGTGATTTCCACCCAACCCCAACCAATTTATGGTATGCTATGTATAACCGCCATCGTCTAATAACACATTGTAATTTATTTTTATGTTCAAAAAATCCATTTTCATACAAACGTCAAAAATCTAATTTACAAATTAATTTATAACACCTTTTTTGTCAAGAGAAACAAAAATAAAAAATAATTAAAACAAAAAAAATGTATCAATACTTTCCATACCTATATAATAATATAATGATTTTAATTCAGAATGTAATCAATAGTTTTCTACGAATTTACTAATTTAGTTATTTTTTACAAAACCTCGGAGCATGTCTAAATGTCTTACATTACAGTCAAAGTTTAAATGAAAATGCTATTCATAGAGTAATTTTTGCTTCTTGATGCTTGCACAGTAACAGTAGCTTTTGATAAGATTCATTTTAATGGTTGAAACTATGGTTATGGGCAGTTAGATTATATTATGATTAAGATATACGGAAAGGTTTCTTTTACCATTTAAAGGTGATGGAACGTGTATTCTAGTATATTTCATTTTAAAATTATTAGTTGTTATAAATTAACAATATTATTATCTCCTACATATAAAGAACAAGAAAACAATTTGTCTTGATCGTATTACTGATTACTTCAATCAAAATTAAATGTGATTGATTTTCAAGTTATATCTGTATAATAGTAATTTTCTAAAGAAGTTTTTCAAAAACAAATTTAAAGCGTATAATAATTATCACTAATATTATATAAGTATAGGATTAATAAGGATGTCGGTTTGATTCTTGTCATATCAAAACAACTTTATTGTAATCAACAAAGACAATAATTGTCAATTGTTGATCAATATAATATTATTAAATCATAATGGACAAATAAACATAATATTTTACTAAAATGTATATAAAATAAAAACTTTGTTTTAATTCTTACTTGGTTGTATTGTTTTACTATAAACTATAATATATCGTTTTATGGTGATAGAGGTAATCAATGTGCAACATGTTGAAATATTCTGTTTAAAGGATTGAAAACAATACAATTATATTATAATTCATATTAAATGTCTACTATTTTCTAGTCAACAGGTGAGACTCAATGCATTCGTCATTACTCGTTTGAAAACGAAAAACGTCTTATTTTAAAAATTCGCATCCACTGTGAAATCAGATACATGACCTTTGTATTTATTAGGTGTAAGGATAGGTATCATAAGAAAAATTAAATTGTATTCGAAATTCTTGGCTATATTATTAATTGTTTATTTTGGTTTTTTAATACATTCTTAAACAAGTTTAACTTAATTGTTTAATAAATATGCTAATTACAATAAGTATTATTACTATAATGTTTTCTTTTAGTTTTTAAGAACAACTGTTCTAACTATATTTGGACCCTAAATTCTTTTTGCATAATTTCTATAACTAATACGTAGGAAATATTATAAAAATTAATCTAAAATATAAACAGTAGTAATATTAGTTATAACTCATGCCAAATGTTACCATTAAAAGGAGTCAGGAACTTGTTATTTCTACATTACAAAAAATATATATTTTATACACGCACAATACTGGTTTTTTTTCATATGATATAGTAGTTGACCGATATTTTCGACAAATATTCTGTAGTTGAAAATAGATTTACAACTTAATTTTGGCATAACATGAAGCAAGCATATTTACATATTTTTATTAGTGTTTCATCTTGACGTATTTTGCCATAAATTATTAATACATACATAATCTGCATAATTGTAAACAATGGGTTGTAAATATTATTTTATGAACAACAATTTGGAAATTAAAAATTATTTATCTTGGTTGTATATTGTTTTTTTGATGAACATATTTTGTTGTATTTAAAAACAAAAATTGATTAAATTAAATAATAAAAGGTACTCTATTCATTATAGTTTATTTGTATGAAATAACTATATTGTTATAGTTATATATTATTATAATGTTTATGTTATATAATTATGTTCAAAAATAACAATATATTTTTCCTATTCTATCAAAATGTAATCTAATGCCTTTCTTTTTGTAAGTAATTGACAGTTAATAAAAGGCTTAAAACAAAAATGTATACACGATCGTAGAATATATTATAATATATATACATTATACACATAATATGTATATCGTGTAAATAATTGACAACTAGAAGGAAAAATGCACGTCCAAAAGGTCAAATGCATGAATAAGGTTACATTTTATGATATAATGTAAATTCACAACGTAACGTAAGGTTGGATTTCGATGGGTCACTTTATATACACAAAGTTTAATAAAAATAAGGATTTCGTTGGATTTCATTATTGGATAAAAGGATACGTTTTATGTACACGTTTAAAAAAAAAGTTCAGATTTATATCGGCTACGCCGCTAACACGATAATATTATTTAAAACAAAATGACACTGCGATTTTTATTTATCCAAATAATGATTTAATTCATGTCGTCGGACAATCGTAAATATGCGAAGGAGGAAATTAATTGTTTTCGGTAATTTTATTCTCAACGTTTTCGTCGTCGATATGCCTACAGAAATATTATGACCCGGACATTTAAATTTCGTTTAACGATTTACAATTTTTGTTGGGTTTATCATCATTTAAAAGTAAAACTTTGCGCAACTTTTGAGTTTATCGTTAAAACAATATCTAATGCGTGAAATGGCCCGGATATGGAACATAATAAATTATTGGGTTGATCGCTAAATTGCGCGGAATAAATATTTCTACAAGACCAATATTATAATTTTTAAGTAAATATGGCTTTTAAATTATTTCGTTCTGAGTTATTTTCTGTAAATAACGTATTGCATTAGGTTTTATTTTTGTGTATACGAGTTATGGCCATCGAGCGTAACGCGGTCGGTCGTCGGTTCGACTGAAAATACGATTTGTTATTACTGCATAATAATATAATATGACGAAACAAAAGTCAGTGTCTCCTTTTGTCGCGAATATCGATAAATCTCCGCTAGAACCCGTTACGATCCGATAACACAGATTTCCATATTATAAATTAATTACCCATCACTTCCGACCGATAATCATTATTATTATCATTATTAATATCATTTTATTGTTGTTCGGTCTACGGTGATGATTTACGACCGAATATAGTGTCTTCGGTCGACGATTCTACATCGGCGCACGTATTATATAGAAAAAACGCGAGGTTAAAATTTAAAATCAAAATAACGTTGTATCCATTACTATAATATTATTGTATTATTATTACTATGGTCCGACAGCAGCCGCGGGGACGAGCTCATCATATCCATCGGTGCCGGTCGTGCCACGCTATCGTGTAGTGTTGTTCCGGTTCGGGCGACCAACAATTGTCCGACAGCCAGCAGCCGACTATGACGGTGGCCATGCCGATCAACAGGGCGAGTATTATGTACAGCTCGGCTTTGCCTGGAACACAATTTTTCGAGTGTCGTCGTAAAAACAATAATATAATCATTTACAGTGTAAAAATCAATTTTTTATCGTATTTTTCGTCCCTTCGATATATTAATATTATGTTTACCGTCGATATTTTATAACAGATTTCAGTCGGTACGGACAGATATAGTTTACAGTTGTACACGGTGATTCGCCATGAAGCATAATATTCTCCCTCACTTTCCCTCGAATAATGAATTATTTATTTCAGTTCGGATTTTTGGAATTAATAAGTGGGCATACCCTATTAGAACGCTATTTTGAATTATTTAGATTTATTATACTATTTAGGGAGTGGCGGAACACACCTCTTTAAAACCAACCTCTTTTTTTTATTGTAAAAATATATGTTAACGAATTGTTTTTGAGTAAATAAACTCACTATTAAAGGAAAAATAGGGGTTAGCATGCCTAGTGAAACACCCTACATACACGGGAATCAAATATGAATTTGAACATATTTAGTGCTTATTGTGATTGCGTCAACTACAGTCAATAAACGATAAACAATCGTGCACTGTACCTATCATTTATTTGTGTTAAGACTTGACAATACAAATATCCGGTGACACCGCACAACAAAAACAAAACCAAATTGATATGTCGCGTGTTAAAAAAAAAAAAAAAAACCAGTAGGTACTGATGAAACAGAATAAACTCTATATTTGACATTCGGTACCTTTCAAAAAACGACGAATTTAGTTCAACGCTATTGTATATATGTATATTGTTTTATCGTGCGCAGGCTTTATAGACGCTTACCATATATTCCTTATTGCATATTAACACCGTTATATAAAAAAAAATACCCAATCGAAAACCCGACACCGAAACGAAATGGTTCGGGTCCTTAGCACTGATTATAAACAAACAAATATATAATGTAAAATATGTATATTATAATATGTATATTTTTGTCGTTTTACCACGCAGCAGTATATTCATCTACATAGTTTTGTCGTTTTTCCACTTCCTCTGCTGTTTTTTTTCTCAGCATTTTTGTTTATTTATTTATTTTTTTTTTTGCATGGCTTTCGTAATAAAACGTTTTCATCGCGGGTAGAGACGAAAACACAATGCTCATTTCAATATTTAAAAAGCGAGGGAAGACGAGGCTTGCATTTAGAGACTCGAATCATACGGCTACATATAATACATACAATATAATATATATACATACTCGCAACGGAAGACGCGCAGCGTTATTTTCACCACATTCGCGCGCTAACACTTTTACTACCTACGCGCGTGTACTTAATATTATGTATGATGTGGCGTCGCGGAGTCTGGAGTACGTCGGTGGGTATACATCGAGAAACTCGGTCGGGGCACGGTCGTCACCGGGGAATACCCGTGCGGTGGTGGTCCCTCTCTTTTTTTTTTGCTCTCTTTCTTTATATATTATTATACAAACTTAATCTCGAGAGAAATTGACAACGCGCGTTTAAAAATACAGAATCTTTCCCGGAAAAACGTCGAAAGGGTTTTATAGGTCCCGTGGCCAAAACTATAAAGCTTATGTACGAGACATGTGTTATATTATGCGTGCGAGTGTGTATATTATAGCCGTGCGGTGACGAACCTGCAGCGCGTGTGCAATAATATATTAATGTAACAACGAACAAACATACTGTTACTATTATTATTATATTGTATAGTAATTCGAGGGAAAACCATCGGACGGTATAAACTATACAAAGGAGAAAAAAATCGGCAGACCGTTATTAAAATTCATTGGTTTCGACAATAACACTAAAGTTAAACATTCATTTATTCTTAAAACCAGTGAGTGAAATCGGGTAGAGGTCACGAGGGAAAAAGTTGGTATACCTTTTATTGTTTTTTTTTTTTTTTCAAAGAATATTCCTGCACGTTTTGTTTTAATTTTCAATATTTTATGTATATAATAGTCATTAAGCAGTGTTTTTTTTAAATTCGAATTTAGTAAAACAATTTAACATTTAATTATTAAGCAGTGTGATGCGTAAACTATAATTCGTTCACATGAATTTCCCCACGTTTCCAGGAATTTCCGTCACATTGTGTTCCCGATAATTGTCCATCCCTCGTAAAATATAATCAATTTTAAAGCATTTGACTATGAAAAATGATTTACCTGTTGTAGCAGAGAACATTTTACCATGTTTGAAATCTATGACGTATTATACTGAATATTTGTATTATTTATAGATAAGTATAATGTTACGGTAAAAGTAGGTTAGGTTTTTCTCTTATTATTATTTATTAGCTTTTAGTCAGTGTCCACGCCAGCTCTACGTTTATTTTAAATAGTACAAAATGATGACAACAACAAAGCAAATACAGATATTTTGTTATTATATAACAAAAGCAGCTTTCAATATATAAACAATTATTTTTTTTATGATAACTTTGGATTTAATATTGAGAATAGAGAAGTGACCGGGAAAATATTAAGAGATTTTAGATGGCTGAGCAAAATTATACGTTTGGTATTTAATGAACGACAGTCGAAGAGTAAGAGGTCACAGATGCTTTCGGTGAAGTGTAGCGTGCAAATTGAAGAATCATTTATTAATCTAAGTTTAAAAAGGGAT
The DNA here is from genome assembly GCA_022818045.1 of Neotoxoptera formosana. NCBI lineage: Eukaryota > Metazoa > Arthropoda > Insecta > Hemiptera > Aphididae > Neotoxoptera > Neotoxoptera formosana. Next base: position 14,476,144 of record CM040633.1, on the reverse strand, counting down.
AAGTTAAGAGTAGGATTAAACCTAGGCTTACCGATTACTGCTGGTAAATATCATCTGAATTTCAGCATTTCACCGATTTATACTGGTAGGTAAATTATAGGATATACGAGATAGTTCAGTCAAACCGGTCAACGTCCAACTGATAATAACTGTAGTACGGACTTTTATAAACGATAAATTATAAATCTTAGGATAAACAATATATATATTGTTATGGTATAAGTCCGAACTATACTTAAAAATAATTATCTCTTAAAAAGTTCTATTAAAATTCTGTTCCGACAGTGAGAGATCTTTTATTTTTTTCGTTTTTGCTGTGATAAAATATTGTTTTTTATATAATATATTAATAATGTACTAAATTCATCATACAATCCATTTTATTACGGTATAAAAAATAAATTGTTTGTTTCATATTATATATAAATATAATATGTATCTTTTGGAATAACTGATGTTTCATAAATATTTTCAGACAAGGTAACTTATTCGTGTATATATAATATAAACCCAGCTGCAAATTTAAATAGTTTATGAAGAACTTTGCGAAAGAGATTGAATTTTTATTACTATTCTCGTTATTATGCTATAGTTGACAAAATGTATATTTAAGTTTCGAGCCATTTTAATGTATGCCACAAGCAACGTTTTGACAAATATGTCATCTGCTCCTGACCATGATGGATTATCTAATCGCGTCATTTTAATGATTTTTGATGTATAATTCCGTACATTAATCCTCCGTAAATCATGACCGTGATATAATCACCTTTAATGTTAACCAGACGTATAAAATCTCGTAATTTTGATATCGTTTTGTATTGATTATAATAATTATAAAATTTAAGTCAATTTATGCAACACATATAGCACAAATGATTAAGTATTTCGTAAATGTATTATGTGAATTGTGAATATTGATATTATAATAACATTGTGAGTATTAAGATTATACATTGTTTTTGATTAGAGTAGTCTGAAAATTAATTTATAATTTTTCAACAGTTTTAGTAAGAAATGCAGTTAATATATTCTATATTTTTTTGAATTAATCAAGGTTTGTTCATACATTGTCTAAACTGCAGAACGTATCATTTGATTACATATTTTATACGATTTTTTTAAAATGAAAAATGTATATTACATACTAAAGTCACGGGACGGGCGGTAGTCCATTCGCTATATTTTTTTTTTACAACACCCATTTATAATAGTTGCTTTGTTTTCATTAATTCTACACATTTTACCTTTTCTAGTCTGATGTATACGTCTACGTATACGAGCAAGATGCAACGCTATAGAAGAAAAACGAAAAAAAAAATGTAAAAAGCGGGGGGAAAAGAGTGGAAAAATTATTGTGTGGCGATAGACCTACGACAAATATCAAACAAGTCTGCATGTATAAGACACGTCATTCAAAACAATGCTGTTAATAACGAATAGCCGGTATATAAAATGCGTTAAATCGCCAAGTGTGTTACGTCGTGTCTCCTGCTAAGTCGTCACCGAACGCGTGAAAAAAAAAACAACAATAAAACCATTTCGAACGTCGGCAGAACGGCGTGTAAGTGATACAATCCTTTCGGGTCGTTTTTTTCTCGCTATGACATCCCCGTAAAGTTTAAACGAAAACCGGCGAACCAGAAACGGCGGATCGTGCACGAAATGCATCACCTACGCCGAAGTTTTTGAACAACCAGTGCCGCGTGCATCGGGTAAGCGCGTTCGCGAGACGGGAGCAGCGAGGGGTAGCGATGTGGGGGGAGGGGAAGGGGGTGGACCTGTATTAAACGCGCGGAACGTAAATCCGGACGGTATTTAACTCCACGACCCGCCCGACGTTATATTTTAATAGTAATAGTAATAATAATAATAACAACGCAGTCGTTCGAACCCTGCCTCGCCTTCAGGACCGTATAAGGTCCTGATACCTTTCGTTTCCACGAGCGATCCACCGCACCGCAGCCGGAAATCGTTCGCTTTATTGTACAACGACGACGACGATGATAGGTGGTACGCGTTATGCCGAGCGGCAACCGTGATATATTATTATCAACTTAGCTTGTCAAAAGACGCGCACCGTATCGTATATATATATATATATATATAGTTTATTACTAAGGCGCCAAATCCCGTGACGAGTAGGGGGATTAGGCGGGAAGGCTTAAAACGTGTAACCTCGATGACGTATAGTTCAACTCTAATATCATTGCGCACTTTTAAATTTTAAGTTTTAAATTAAATTACGATAAATCATGACATATAGTTGCCACTATTACAAATTAATAATATATCAATATGAACAGTTGTTTTAGTATTGTTAACTTTTACGATGTACAATATTCGACACTTATTGTACCCCCTTTGGGATCAGAGTATAATTTGAGTCCAATAACTGAATGAAAAAATAAGGGGAAAAGTCCAAGAATAAAAATAATATAATACAAATACATTGCAATAAAAAAAACATAACATTTGATAACAATAAAAAAAAAGACATTTTTTTAAAAATATTGCCATTATGACTTTAAATTAAATAAAAAAAAACTTATAACAACTGTAATACTTTTAAACGTGATCGGTCAAGGTAATGGTAAGAATCGTCAAATTAATGCAATACAATTGGAAAAATGGACTAACAAATATGGAAATATGCCCTAAAAAACATACAAAACATTATTTTATCTCTATAGGTACGTGTAAATCGAGACAAGCTATAAGTCGAGTATGTCCATTAACCCCATATCCAATAAGTGGCAATGTTACCTACTGTATTATAAATTATGCATATATCACGACCAATATAATAATGTTTATTTATCAACTCAATTTTAGAAAGAAAACGATCCTGAATCCTGCCGATTTAGGAATGAAATCTTAAAATATCAGCAGTGAAATCAGTTTATTTTAGACGTAGGTATACTATAATTATTCATTTTGAATTATGAATGTCCTATTGGACATTTTTACATTACTAAAACTGTGTCTTAGTTAAAATGTTTAGTTGTGACATTGTGCAATAAATTCCAGCTACACATTACAATCTCAATCTATGGATGATTCGTCGCACATGTTTCATTATAAGCCACCCGTACAGGTCATATATTACAGTACATTCATCATGTTTTGTTAAAATTAAATTGCAGATTGTGAAATGTATTAAATAAATGTTGTATATAATCAGCATCGATATAAATATAATATTATATCGATTTTTATAAAAATATAATATTGTGCCCGGATGTAAAAATTCCCTGCTGCGTCTAGAATACCGTCATTGTGTCCATGTTGTTCCAATGTCCTCTGCTTAAAGACGCTGCAAGGAAACCGTACCTCAAGACGGAGTACCCATTATTTTCTGCTCCTAAAATTGAGGTAGGTGCTATTGACAGTTTCCGCTTTCCAATTTTAGAAATTGATCACGATTGCTCACTAATCAACAGGATTTGTTGGTCCTGTAATAGTGTCTATATTCTTGTATACAATATACACATTATGTAATAATTTAAAAATAATTGATACAATTTAATAATAGATTTATTTTAGAAAGTACATAAGTAAGTTGTGTATTTACATAAACATTATTAGTTATTTTGCTTAGCTGACCGATTTGTATTTATTGGTCGATGCATAAGATAAAAATAACTTTTTATTTTATGGCAGTAATAATTTTTTTATTGACATCATTTGTTTTAATTATACAACAATGCATAGTTTTTTTTGTTCCATAAAAAAAAAAATAAAAAAAAATTAAATTTACATTTTAAACATCGTGCAACCGAAACAAATAGATGATAATTTAAAATTATTTTTTCACGTTTTTAATTAATCTTCGTTTTGATATATTGGTATCTTGGAAAAAGTAATATCTCAATTTTAAATTGTATTTGTATTATAATTTATAATTGTTTATAAATTGAAATGTTATTAAATTTTAAAAGTTCTAGCTATATACTTTTTTCATACCACACAGTGTATATATTTAAATACAAGAGAAAAATATTAAAATATTCATTAAACTTAATTTATTTCTCGAAACTGTTTTCCATGCCGTTAAATGGCAGATTTATTTAGAAAAAAGCAGCTATTACCTTAGGCATTAGTACCTAGCTGATATTGAAACATAATATTGTATAATATCATAATGTTTTAATTTATCGTAAACTTAATATATATATCTTGCAACCTTATCACCTATCAATAAAAAATAAAAAATTTAGAGCGTTTAATAATTCAAAGTTATTTTGTCAATAAATCATCAAATTCTACTTTGGGTTGACCTCAGAATAAGGCCAAGCATTTTTTAAATGGATGTTTTTCCTTAAACCTAGACAATCGGTAGGAAAAATATAAAAATAATTTATTTGCAGACGGTATTTCTGATATTTAATAGAGCTACACGAAACTGTTTGAGTTTTAAAATAAAAACTAAAATCAGTATACATTTTTAGCTACGGTTGGAATCGAATAAATATTATGCAATTTTGACTTGTGCACTTAAAATGAGACGCGTGTATTGGCATCTCAACGGATTTTACATATAAAACTACGGTGACGGGTAGTCTAGACTGTCTAGTGAATTATTCTCTAAGCCGTCGTAACATTAGTGCTTTATTTAATGCGTATTACATATCATTATGTAGTTTGTCTTTAATAATAAAATATTAATATTTCTTGCATTTCGTTGGTGTACCTTTTCACATTCATAAGTCATAAGGCGTATTAGGCGTATTCGTGTATAATATGCATGGTGTTTAGTTCTACGACCTGCGGAGATATTTTTGCGATGACCTGTTTTCTTTTTTCTTTATATATTTTTTTCCATATTTTAAAATGTGGCTGCCCGGTGTGCCCCATATCATCATGTTCCTATTCTGAAATTCGTATTAATACTATACGCAGTTCGAAAATAAGATCTGTAGGTGGGTATCCATACAATTGTTAATATACTGTTATATTTTTAAATTAAATTGGTATCATCACACGTTATTTTTCAAGTTACACAGTCGTATATGTTAATAGCGAACGGGAATACGCGTTTTCCATCGACGACTCTCGGTCGAGTATATAATGTGTGACGTATTATATAGATATAATGTATAATATTTTAGACTTTATGTTATCAACAGGATGGCCCGCTGCGAGTTAAGAGGACGCCACACCCGCATGTATTGTCTCCGTCTTACAAACGTGTAACATACCAAATTTATGCTCAGCAGTTCACGTTTTATGCCGTTACCTTAAAAATTAGAGTGAATTGACCTATTATAAAAGTTGATGGTAAGAACTTTATCTGTGTTTTGTTGGAAATCTTTTTACTATAATTCAGTTTTTAAGTGAGTTATGAGCATTTTTAATTTACATTTATTATACACACATAACTCACTTAAAAACTGAATTATAGTAAAAATATTTCCAACAAAACACAGATAAAGTTTTTACCGTCAACTTTTATAATAGGTCAATTTACTCTAATTTTTAAGGTAACGGCATAAAACGTGAACTGCTGAGCGTAAATTTGGTATGTTACACGTTTGTAAGACGGAGACAACACATGCGGGTGTGGCGTCCTCTTAATGTTTTGCATTATTAGTTAAACCAGAAAACTGGAAAACACGGTGAGCCACCCTCTGTTTAATGTATGATATTACAATATTATCCTTCCGGCGGAACTTATTCGTCGGCTTACACGAACAACATTCGGATAATAATAATAATAATAATATATAATTAATAAATCGCGTCGGCGCCCATATATATATTATACTAAACACATAAACCAATACCTAATAATATATAATATATAATATTGTACTAAATATTAAAGCATAATATTATCCTACATCGACTCGTGCCACAAGACTGGCGATATATTGTACGCGTATTATGTATACAGTAAAACCTCCTTATAACGGATCACTCGGTAGGTACCGACTAATATTTCCGCTGAAAAGAAGTTTTCGTTGTAAGGAGATTTCCGTCTTATAGGAGGTCCGTTATAAGGAGGTTTTACCGTATATATATATATATTAGAGCGACCGGGCGCTATTATTATATAATAATAATATTATCGTCTACCAAAACGGTTTCGGTGGATATCTATTATATTCCTACATACGGTGTATCTATATTACACGATGTACGCAGTTATTTTATACGCAAATGTTAATATTTCAACTACCTAGTAAGTTAATAATAAGTATAATAATATTATGCATATAACAGTCGTATATATAAATGTACAACGGCGAAGTGTTGCACCGGCAGTTATATAATATATAATTTATTTATGCGTGTGTATATACTGTGCGTGTATATCCGAGCGTGAGGTGAGCGGCTTAGGCATATATTATATTTATATTGTACTATATTATAAATATATATGTATTATATGTGTAAATATTGCATATATATGTATGTGTGTATAAAATAATACTCGCATTTCCGTTCAGTTCTTGTTTTATTCACGGCTCGCGCCCCTCGATTTTTTATTCATAGCTGGGCATCAACGAGCACCACCACTGCGGCCCTGCAGTTGTCCAGCACCATTACTAGCCGTTACTCTAGCCGTTATCCGCCGCCGTCCAGTGAAACACGTCATATTATTTATTTATTTTATTTATATATTTGTAAAGTCAATACGCGCCAAGGCGGAAATTATACGCAATATAATGCATACTAAGGAAAATATAGAGTATTATATATAGTAGTTGCAACTTAAATCAAATAACGAGATAGCACATGATATTTTATTATTAAGTGACAGAAATTTAAACGAAAATATAGTTAGACGAAAGATTCAGAGTAGGTATATTGAGAAAAAAAACATTTGGCAGAAGTATACTCAATATCGAACATGTCGTTTTGTAAACCCTAGCATTTTTAAAGCTCTATACGGACCTTCAAGTCAATAGGTAGGTACGCAGTGATCCGACGAAAGGGCAGAATAGTATTAAATCCCGGGATCTGTTACTATATAGATGACATAACTGTTAAAGCCGAGATCCATTAAGGAATTGATATGACTTGAGAAGAGGTGCGGACGCGATATGATATTGCGTACCCACTTGATAAGTATTCAGAAAGATAGGCCAATGTTTGAGACCCGTTAAACGAGTTGAGTGCCAGTTAAGTAGTTACGTATAATATTATATCAGCTACCACAATATCATGATAATATACAATAGTAACTTTCTGTACACTAAATAATATTATAATGTCAACTATAATTATTGTATTGATGATGTTTTACAATATAGTATTTGCTTGCACAAACTCACCGAGTGGCTGATCACTGCTTTTCCATATGTAACTGTACACCGTGCCGGGATCAGTTCGCCGCCATTCGCCCCGCCAACCCCGTCGCGATATGGCGCTGTTGTTGTTGTTGTTATTGTTGTTATTGTTGTTGCCGACGTTCGAGTCCAGAGGCGATCCGGCTTGAGGTTGACTCGGCTGTCCCGTTTGTGGTCTACAATTGCCATCTGCGAGTATAAATACGATATATTATTATAATACCTATCTATTGTAATTGGAAAAAAATAACGAAATATTAAGAAATAGAAATAATTATATGGACCATGCAAGAGTAGATACATTGTATGGCCGATTAATAGTTATTCATATGTTTTTCTGTAAAATATATCGTTTTAATATAATACAATACATGTGAATTGTATAATGTTAAATTTTCGTTTGTTAGGAATATTGAATATGGATTACGATAACTAACCAAACACTTGGTATTTTGGATTCCACTGTAATCAATTTTGGTTTAGATTATAATGAGTTTCCTCATAAGTGATACGTATATGTATATATGTATTCACTATACATTGCAGTATTGCACATGCACCTATATGTGTAGACCTTAACAATTATAGGTAGGTACGTTGAAAAATCAATGTGGGTACGCTTTTTAAAATATATATATATACTTATTATTCTTAGATTTCGTTCTAAAATATTCAATTTACAGCTAATGACCTATAATAAATGTACAATATGTTATTAGGATAATGCAATACAATAATATATCATGTTTTGGGCGCCGTGAAATGATTATTTAAAATGTACGATTAATAGAATACGTTGTAATATGATAAATTATTATTACAGTGTTTGATCTTCTGACTTGTGATGATTAATTACAACCATGTCCACAATTATACATCCAAAAACACTAATGGTGTTTAAACGTAGAAATATTGAAAACCATCGCTTTCACATGGTACAAACTTAAAACATATTTTATACAACCATAATAAATGAGAATTAATTTACAATACGTCGAATTAATTTTAATCGAAATGTTATCAATTCGTAAATGATAAATTGATAATTTAAGTGCTAATATTATACACACACACATATTATAAGTACAACATTGTATTGAGCGTTCCGACTTGGTTATACATACATTATTTTTAATTTTAATTGTATTTTTAATTATACAATAAAATTAGGTCCCTCAAGGCTTATTTAAATAACAAAGTCATTTAATATCATTGTTATTTAATTCGGTTTGTATTCGGGTGAACTGTTTATGTAAACTTTTATTGAAGGAGAATTGAAAATTATGTCATCGCTTAAATCAATGAGGGTTGCAATCATGTATATAATGCCATGCATAAACACAATTGAAAATAAGTACTATTTTATATGTTCATGTGTTATATTGTTTTCTAGTATAGCCTTTAAAATATTAATATTACACGCTATATTAATTTATATATTTAAAAAAAAATCCTAATTCTAAAATGAAAAATATTTCAATGAACATCAATACAGTACCTACATAATGATAAACAATACCTGATAAATTACAACGAGATATTTGATGAATGTTTATAAGAAATTTACCTCATAAGAGAAAAGATATTCTTTTTCACCCCAAAAAGAAAAATTGTCCGGTAAGTTAAAGATTAGAAACGTTATTTTTTATTCGAACAAAAGTGACGTAGTGTATCTGTCAGTATCTTTTCACTTGAAAAATTAACTCTTACAATTGTGGGTTGTTTATAACTTTAATTCAAAAAACTGTTATTAAACATTTTCGGAAAAGCAATCTGTTTGATTACTCTTTTGATTCTGAGTGGAGCGGTGAATGTATTGGTTTTACAATGACGTGTGTTTCTTTTAAATATTTTTTTATGTCATTGTATATTATGTTTTGTAATAGAAAAATCCTTAAATCTTCAACTTTGAGAGAGGTTTCTGGGGAGTTTATCAATATTTATTCAATGAGTTACACCTGAAACCTATCAAGAGCAAAGCTACTTTTTTGGTTTTTTAGAGATCGGAATATGGTGGTTTTTTAATGATATGGTTTTTTTATTTATGTGTCAGTCAACACATTTTTGTGTTATCAATATAATATTATCTAGTTGAATTAACCATGAGTTATCTATGAATATGGAGGAGAATAAATAAACAAAATGCACAGTATAGATTACAAATATATTCGCTGAAGAATTGTTTCGGGTGGGTGTTTTATTTTTTACCTAGGGTGCAAAATTCACGTCCCTGTATCTACATAGGAGCAATAGTACTACAATTTAAATGAAAACTAACGATTTCAGTTATTTTATTCAAATTCAAATATATTATATTATATTAATTTCGGAGACTCGAAACGTTTTGCATTACGCAGATTATTATTTTCTATACAACGAAATTTTCAATCTAATATTAGACAAAGGTTAAAGCTATTTATTTTATATCACACCATTGTTCGGCACGTCAGAGAAAATATTCGCTTAAATATCGTTGACTTATAAGCTTAAGCTTAATGACAATACTATTAGGTACTAATAGAATAATAAATTACTTATGCTAGGTATGATAAATTATAAATATATCATAAAATATCCTAAAAATTAGAAGCTGATTCTGCACAATTTTTTTTTTGTATTTATTAGCTTATCATTGAATTAAATTAATCAAATGTAACACTTATATTACAGTAAATCACATTCCATACATTTATTACAGTGACGATCTCCATCCGAAAACCACTATAAAGCAGAGTGAGTTCGTTGGTTTTTTTCGATTGATGTCGACAACATTTTTGTTTTTCGGTAAAAAAAAAAAAGTTATGTTAAATAATACAATAGGTAGGTTCTACATAATATTATAATCTGTTCTTACAGCAGTTAAAACAATATCAATAATACATATTATATATTCGCATTTTTTTGTGTTTGTAGTTAAATCGTTGACAAATCGGATATTTAAATGTAAAATAACGATTTTTCTGAAACGGTTTTAATTATTCTGTCGTAGTTCAAAAAACATTTATCGAGTTCCTTTTTTGTGTTTTATATGTATATAATATATTTATGATGAGAATACGTCCTACGGCGTAGAATTAAAATCAATATTATAAAAGATCGACTGTCAAACAAAAAATGTTTTATTATTAAAAATAAGACTCATACGACCAGCAGCAGCGTTAAGTTGATCGATATACAACAGAGGACAATTTGTAGAGATTTACTGAGATCTGTGAAGGGGCAGTGGGGTAACTCCATTATAAGCTTCAAATCGGTAAACCTTCTTGGCAGCAGACATTTCGTACTACCTACCACTCGCGCAGTAGTATTACTATATATAAAAGGAGCGTATATAGAAACTCGTACACCTCGCTCGACGGTCTGATCGCTTTCCCCTTAACGCGTTTTCTATTTGTCGCTTAAACACAGACGCGCTCGCCGCTCACACGCGCACACAAACGCGGAAAATTCATCGTAAAACTTTAACGCCACGGCTCTCCGGGCGAAGCGTCTGAGCAATTATTTCATTCGTTTATCGCGCGCGCGGGAAGTGCCGTCGTTAACCGCACACTCGTCCGAGCAGAGGGGATATTAATTATATATTTTTTTCCCCGCTCGTCGTAGTTCGCCCAAATCCCGTGACCGTCTGCGGCGGCGACGAAGAAATCACGCGCACACCTAATATTATATATTATACAGGTATATAGTATATATAGGTACTCGCGAAGTGGGCACGGCACGCACAACTACTACAACCGTCTCTGCTGCGAGCGGACGAGGTGACACGGCGCGACGGTAGTCGTCGTATATACGGCAGGAGCAGGAGCAGGACTCGACCCCTTTGCCAGGGCGTTCTGTAATTTCTGGCACGGTCATTTGTCATTGGAGCTTTCCGGTCGCGAACGTCATCAATCATGGTCTTTAACATTGTGTGCGGCGTGCCATCCGTGTCCGCCCGTTCGTTTTTGGACGCTCGCGCGCGCGCTCACGATAATGCGACGACGACATGTTGTCAGTATGTGTGTGTGTGTGTGTGTGTGTGTGTCTGCGTGTAGTACAGACTACGCGCGGTCACAATGACGACACGCCACTGACGGGCAGAGCAAGAATAGTGGCGGCGGTCCCTTGTGTTTTCACACGCGTTTTCGTTCACACGTATCCCATTACCGCGGTATAATAGTATAAATTATATACCTGGTGTGCAGCGGACGCGGGCCAGGAGGTGATCGCGGTCGCTGCGCGGGGTCGATGTTATTATTCAAATTGTTCTACCGCGGCGCGTCAGCCGCCAGCGATTCGGGCTGCAAAAATCCTACGTCGAACGATGCCTATACATATAGGTAATATATAATAGCAGTAATAATCGTGATGAGTAATAACAACTACTGCGTCGTTTTCTGGACCACCGCCGGCTATGTAGCAATAACGCTACTGCGTACACATTATTATTATCAAATATGTGTCCTTTCAGTGAGTCGCATATACGTCCCTAGGTAAGTGAACGTATAAATGTATAGGAATCAGCGGTGGGTCGAATTTGTTAATACCACGAGCATTATAATATAAGGTATTCGAATATATTAATAATATGCTACCCCCCAACCATCGATTAAATAATTGTATTTAATCAATGCCCCAACAGACCACGATATCCTCTCCAGGTTCAGAGTTACGTTCACTCGAAGTATATTATTTTCATAGACTTACTTATACTTAGTATAAAGTCTATGATTATATTATTCTTATAATCACAATCATGTGATAAAATTGTATCGCGTAATAATAATTACTGTATTATTTTGTATTTTTTTTTTTATAATAAGTCTGTATCGTACCAATAAATCATAATATTTTATTTGGGAAATTTTCTGCAGCGTCTTATGGAAAGTGTGTGCCAGAAATACGTACTAGATTCACGTGCGATAATACGCATAACGCTGTTGATAATAAAATACTGTATAAGTATAACTACTATGGTATCACGCCCGACTTTCTTGAAAGGGTTTCTGCAGTCGCGAGAGATGTCCGATTTTCGTGAACACGTTAATCGAACGAAAACGATTTTCCGTCGAACTCGTATTGACGCCCTTTGCGCCGCTCTTTTTCAAAGACCGTTGGTAGTACGGAGTTTTACTGTGATGCTTTTTTTCACGACGGTGTAAAAAAAAAAAAACTAACGCTTGTCGATTCATCAAAACGTCACACGGCCGCCCGTGGTTGAAAACGACGCCGGAAATGTTTTTGCGTTAATAGAACCACGTGAGACAAAACGTTTTAGACAATACTTAAATCGGTCGTGGTATACAGGGTGTTTGTTTTTATGAAAATCATTCATTATTCATAAGTTCATAACAATAATGAACGTTTTTGAAAAAATATATTTTACAAAACTTGATGGTATTAAAAAGCAACATAGTTTATAATATAAATGTCGTAGGCACCTTGAGAATTTCGTGATAGCATATTTGATTTTTTTCTTAAAGAGCCAGTTTAATTTTAAGTATATTGCAATAAACCTTGAAATTACAAAAAAAATATGACGTGACAATACAGTAAACTATTTTTATATTGAAAAATTTCAAAATATGTTTAAAATTTTCTTAAATTGGTACTCAAATAGGACTTGTTTTATGTTGTTATGACGAGATATGCAACATAACATTTTTTATTAGTTCATTAGATATATTTTTTAGAACATAAAACAATTATATTATCTAATTCACAGGTTATGTACCTGTTTGTTTTTAAATAAATTTGAGTTTCCAGTTAACCTTTTATTTTTTAGAAAGGTAGAAAAGCATATAGAGAATCTTTTGTAGAATTTTCAAATTTTAGATTTAAATAGAAAACTTTTTATGAATTTCCTAATTAAAAAAACTGCATAGTTTCGTGATTTTTACGTATTTTGTCAACATTTTAACTTTAGACGCTTATTAAAAACTATTAGAGACATACTCTCAACTTTTTTTCAGAGAGTTCAGAAAGTTATAAAGATTATTGTATTACATTTTAAAATTTTTTGACTCACTAAAATTTTTTATCTTCAATAATAAAAAAAAAATCAAAAAAAAAAAAATCGAATTTTAATCATGTTTATAAATAGCTCAAAAAAAGTCAAAACAGATTGAAAATTGTGTATAGAAAACGCTTAGATAAACATTTTGTGAAATTTTCATGTATTATTAATTTCACGGTCATTATTTCTTTTGTTACACCAAAAATAAAAATCAATTTCGTCAAAAATTGGATTCGCATGAAAATTCCCGTTTTTTCTTTAATTTTTTGTTGTTAAACGTATAGGTTTATAACATTAACAATCGTCTAGGGTAAAAAAAAAAATTTAGATTTACGATTTTAAAAAATTAAGTAGAAATTGTAAATCTTTCAATATTAGTTTTATATTCATGAAACCTGCATGGATCAATTGGAATGCATCGCAAGATAATAACACAGCTCATAGAACTTTTTTCACTAGATTAGTTGAGTGGAAAATCACGAAAAAAATATTTTTTTAATCACCTGCACGTAATTGATGTTCTATTGAATTCGTTAGCAAGCAATGCTGAGGTGATCCCTATAAAATTATCACCTGCTTGTTAAAAACAAATTTTGAAGACAAAACACCAAAAGTAAAAAACAATTTTGTCAAAAATTGGCTATGCGTAAAAACTAAAAACTCCTGTTTTTTCCTTAATTTTTTTTTCCCCGACGCGTTTAAAAACTATTGCCAAATTTTGACTTTTGACCCCCCCAAAGAACCAACTACATTCACTTTCCTATCAGAAAATATGCGGATGAAGAAAATCGGAAGGCTTTTACTGCTCTTAATCATGGTGAGAGTTACGAAAAAAAAACAAACACACGTCATTGTAGAATCAATTTTATATTGTTCTAATGAAATATCCAACATAACATTTTTTATTAGTTCATTAGATATATTTTTTCGAACATAAAACAATTATATTATCTAATTCACAGGTACATATGCGGTGAGATGTGGTTCAAAGAGGACGCCCAAAAATAAATGTTTGGACAAAATATTAAAAATATTGTCGCAATAACTGTGGACGTATAACCTGCAGCTCGGTTCGTCGGTATCACGAGAGGCGCACAATCGAAAATTACCGATGGATTTAAGGCCATTGTTGGCCTTTGGTCCACAGATCTAATTACTCTTACCCGAATCTAGATCAGTCTTAATTCCAGGACCCGCTGAATTGAATTCAGGTAGCAAAACCTGGTCTTGACAGTCTGCAGGTTTCCATTACCTGCCAGCTTAGAATCTAGTAACTGGTGATTTGGTCGGTTTGCCCAGCGGTGAGCAGCCCCGGGTGCTGCCCTGCCCTCGACCTCTACAATGGTTTTATATCGTTGAATTCAAATTTAACACACGCAAGTGACCCACTCGACACCTACTGTACAGCAGAGCGGTCCCCACTTGCCGATCTTTTTTAAATATTATTTTTATTATAATGCGAATGAATTGATTAAATAAAACCAAAAATCAATTAGTACATTTATTTAAAACTACAAATTATTTTTTCGTGGAATTTCGAGGTATAAAGTATATTTTTATTTTTACAAGCACAGCACAATGGTTCTGTCTTTCATGTCATCTTGCACGAACGTATTATTTATAATAATATATACTAATTAATAATATGCAACATCAATGCATTGTACTTCATAAGGTTATTGTAACAAAAAATGAAGGGATAACCACACGATGGCAAACATTTCTCAACATCGTATACTTAATAGAAGCTCTTGTAAGGCTTTGTTTGGGAATGAATCACAAGTTGAAGTGTCTTGCACGAATATGCCTGAAAGTATGTAACTTTTAATTATAACTGAGGATGATTTCAAGGAATCTATTTTGTGCATCATCTCTTGATCTCATATTAATTTATTTTTCGTTGTATCGCGTAAACATTATTTTTTTTTTTTTTTTGAGAACAGCTAGTAACTTTTCATTTGAGGCAGTCGCTCTAATCTTTCATTATGTACAGCCAATTGGTTTTTAAATTTTTTAACATTCTTCATACTTGCCAAAATCTATGCTGGATTTAGTTTCAGTAACATCAGTTTTATTTAAATCATTATCAGTAGTTAGTAAAATGTAATATGCATTGACATCAATTTGCTTATAGACAGTTCAATATCTTGTTCGTTCAGAAATCAAGCCGAATACGTTTTCAAAAAATATGTTAAATTACAGAAAATTTCAGATTAATGTTGAAAATATAGTCATACTTTAAATCACCGCATTGATTGATGTTTTAAAAAGTTTTTTGATCTATAATTAATGAAAAAAAGAAAACTTAATTTTTTTTATATATATATTTTTTTTTCATTTTTACTTGTTCCTGTTGCTTTGTTTGATTGCATTGTCTAAAGAAATTGAATTTAATATTTATATACCCCTCTATCTTTATTATAACAAAAAGTCTTGCACTTTTGACTTTTGTGGAAGAATACGATTTTAATTTTAACCTTAATTATCAAGTCTAGTCCGGGCCAAACAAACTTTTTTAACGTTACTATTATTTTGACTTTACAACTTCAATAAAACATTGGTTTAAGTTTTATTCTTAAGTTTTTCATTAATTAGTACATTTTATGTACATTATTAATTTTGTTAATGTTATTCTTAAAAAAAAATGTTTTCCACTTCTGGGATATAAAACATAATATTTAGCTACTTCAATAAAACATTGGTTTAAGCTTTATTCTTAAGATTTTCATTAATTAGTTAATTTTATGTACATTATTATATTGTTATTTTTATTGTTAAAAAATATTTTTTTTTGCCACTTCCGAGATATAAAACAATTTCTATCACACAACATAATTTAGTTTTCGGATTAGTTTTCATTATACTGATTTTATTAAAAGCTCAGACACTAGATAATAATATTCATTAAACTTGTAAGCGCCACTCTTGAACAGTCGAACCACCGCGTGCGTCTGCGAGGATAGCAGGTTGGTAACGAAGAAAAATGAGTTGTTCAAAATAGACATCTGGCTGACTTGATATCTCTTTGACCGAATATAAAATACTGTGTAATAAAAGATTTTATAGTAGATGCGACGGAGAGAGGATTATTTTCATAATAAATGGTAAAATCCGAAAAAAAAATAATCTAAATATTTCAGCGGGATAATTGTGTAACTATGGTATCAGCAGTTCTTCACTTTTAAGCTATATAAGATTAATAAGGGTTTTTTTTTTTAATCTTGAAATTTAATAATGAAAAAAACATTACGCACTAAACATTTTCCGCGACCTCTCCAGCCGGGTTATTTTTGCTCTCTTGTTCCCCTATATGTCCCTCGTCCCGTTCCGTATTTATCTTTGCTTTTATCGGTTTACTGATAAAATATTTACGGGACTCGCGTTTCTGCGGTGGTAGTGTAATGCATATCTAATGGGAAATTTACCGGTCGGATTTCAATTCACAAGAATAGAGGAGGCCGTATGGAACTCGGCAACAAATATGAAGGCGGCGGCGGTGGTTGTTTTGCAATAACAGTTACAGAAATTGGAAGAACCAATGGGGGGACGGGAAAGTTATTATACGCGCGCGTGTACCTGGCCAACAGCCGAACCGACCGCTTCCACCGCCGCGGCCGCCGTTCGCCGTTCTTCCGGTGTGTGCGATATATAAATTATCGTCGTTAAGAGCGGCGGGCAGAGCTGGCAATATCCTTTTCAAAACTATCGGTAGGTATAGAGGTCCGATCTAACCGAAACGTGGATACACATATATGTGTGTAGAATCGGTGCACGCCTGTACAAAACCGCCGGGTCGTACTTATCAACTTTGCGATCCACTAGTTTGGTTAAAATACTTTTCAACCGCAATAATTATCTGTACGGTATGAAGGTAGTAGGTAGTCAATATAAGACATAATGTTTGTATTCTGTATACACGATAATAATAAGTAGGGCTAGGATAGTATAGGATTTTGCATTTTTTTTTAGGATTTACAGGACATAGCTTTTCAAGCACAAAATGTGATTTGGTCATATACGAGTCCAAATATATAGGTTTTATTTTGCTTTTTTTTTGCATTTTTTGTACTTTTATGGATTTAGGGTCATTTTGTAACATTTTTAGGTCATTTTTTCAATTTTACGGGCATTTTTTATACTTTTTTGAAATCTAGGTAATATTTTTATACTTTTTCATTTACACTAAATGTTCTCGATAAAAGTTTTGAATTTGTAACAGAAATAATATCATATTCGATATTTCAATTATAGAGATAGTATAGAGAATAATCTTCGATACCGCGAGTTATCTTAATCGTCAAATTAAATAACAGTGATGTGGAGAGTACAGTGTGTAGTAGTGTGTTAATACTCGTTATCGATAATAAAACCAATTATATATTACAACAATGAACTTCGATACCACGAGTTATCTTAATCGTTAAATTAGATGACAGCGGTGTGGAGTATACCTACGTATGGTTTTGTTAAATACCTATTTACTTAGTGTCTTTACTTTCGGGATTGCGTATCAAAAATCATCGCAATCGAGTCGTATGCGGCTTTATGTTTCGGAATTTAGCACTTCAAACTTTATTATTCAAATCAAGAAAATCCTAAATTAACATTTTTTTTGATATTTTTTTATAATATTATAATTTAAATAATTTTGTACCGAAATATTAATCAATAAATAATAATTAATAATTATAATGCATTTTTATAACATTTTAAAATTATTTTTTATTTTTTGGGCATTTTTAAGGCAATTTTAGGTTATTTTAAGGTCATTTTTTAGGTCATTTTTAGGTTATTTTAATGTTATTTTTTTAGGTTTTTTGGGTCATTAAAACCCTAGCCCTAATAATAAATAAATTTTATTAAGTGTAAAAATTATAAAAAATAAATAAAAATAAAATTATAAAATATAATATAATATAATATATTTTAATAATATATTTTATAATATAATTATAAAATTATTTTTTTTTTTTTATTTAAACTATCGCGCAAAAAATGATTAAAATAATTATTTAATGCTAAACGTGATTGTTTCCTTAAAACTTAAACAAATATAACCAAGCGATACGCGACTCGTCGGGGACGAGTTTGTAATTCAGTGATGAATATTTAAATAGAAATTAAACTTTTACAACCGGATATTATTTACATACCTACACGTAATTCGGCAGTTTTTCTCGAGGATTTGAAAATTATGACACAATGAATCAAAAAAAAAACTTGAATAATAATAATATTGTATATTTTTATTACAAAGAAACGTTGGTATTATTTTGAACCACAAATACGATAAATTATGCACTCTGGAGTTATAATTTGAGCAAAACTGTAATCAGATTAAATGAGTCACTGATATGTACACTGATATTTAATATATTTCCATTTTTCATCATCAAATAGTTGTATAAGTTGTATTACTGTCGCAATATGTACATTTTATAGTTAATGAATTAAAAGTTGAAACTGGTTAAATAATAATTTCAGACTTTAAACCAATAAAATTATTATAGCAAATTATTATAGCAATTATTATAGCAATATTATCATTATTATAAAATAGTATTTTTAGGGCGAAATAATACAACACATTTACAATTTTTGACGTTTATAGAATCCTAAAATACTCATGAATTTTGTTTGTATTAGTTATAAATATATTATTATATTATATTCCTATACATTATACAGTATATTACATGTATAATAGTATACCATCGCAGTAGCTGATACGGGGAATATGTACCTGCGTAGTGCATTATAATATATGACTCCGTCCGAATCGGTTCCCACTGGGATGCTTATAAAACATAATTTCCCTGTCTTATTTTTGAATAGAATACCCCTTATAACATTTACGACAGTTTAATACCCAGATATAATAAGTACAAAAAAAAAATGTGAAACGCAATGAATAAAAAACCAAAGTTAAATTGGTAGGGATTAATTTTAAATAGTTGGAATATAAAAGTTTTGACAAAACCTAATCCTAATATTTTATTTCCGTTTGTTTACAATAATTAAAAACTTTAACAAATTGCTTTTAAGGCTGTAAAATATTTAAATAAAAATCCTAACCGGAATCCATTTAAGACATTTCGGAACTACCGATCCCAATTGTAAATGTTCGCAATACAAATCTAAATTTATGATTAAAAATGATATACCTCAGTTAAGTTATCGTGAACTAAATTGCACGATGTTTAAAAATATTACTGTTCACAGCGAGTAGCTTGAGGCTTTGAGAAAATATTACTGGTTTCTATTTTTATCTTACTATAATATTATAATCGTTACTATATATTATGTATACTATAGCGTATGTTGATGTAATAATATGAAATTTGCGTGATTATAATATCGTTATTTATTTAAAATCAAAAACGGTTGACGTACAATTATTTACGGTTATGATTATGAGTATCAGCAGTACATGGATCATGAACGGTAAGGGCTTCATGGTTAGGTGGCATTGTATATTGCTGGAAAAATACTGCGTCCAATCTTCCGGCTCAGCGTCATCTGCAAAAGAAAACAAACTGTTTGTAGCCTTAAAAAAAATAAAATCCTATATTTACACGGATTTTATTTTATCTGACAATAGTGTTCTCGAATTTATTCGCTCAGCCAATATATGTTTAGCGGTGTGCTTTGGATTTTTACGATCACGGTTCCTAGTCTCTTGTGCACACAAGCAGTTTTATTAACAGCTGATGAGACACGTCTTCTGATGTGTACGGGGACTTTCCAACTGGTGTCGACCGAAATGCATATAAACCTTGGTATTTTATGTATTTTTGTATTTTATTCCAGTCCGTATATTGATTGGAATATGAGTTTAAGTACTGGAACGTAATTCAGTGTATAGTAAAAAAAAAAGGTTAGGTTGAGACTTCGGAGATATATTTACGACTTGGTTCTAATAAGACGTTTTATTTAAGCGAGCACAAATAATATTAAACATTTGTTAGGATACAAAAAAAAAAACAATAACCATTTTTAGTTCCAACGAAATATACAAATATTGAGTTACAACACTTGTCTTGCTATCCAACTACTAGCCAACAGTTAAATATTGTATTAAATACATATTATTATTTAGAATTTAAATTAGATATATTAAATGAATTATGAAGCAGGCGACTTGATACTTTACGTATCATTATTAACATCTCGTCGTCGTTAAACAATTAATATTATATTTTGTTAATTACGACATAACGTTACATTTGCTTTAGTACCTAATTACATTCAAATCGATTTAAGTACACTTAAGCACTCTCGTATACATTTACCAGATAAAGACTAACATTAAAATCCACTTTGAACTTAAAGCTAATAGTAATTAACTACGATAAAATCTATTTGGAATTATGAACTCGATTTGAATAAATACGATAGTTATTTAGTATTATTTAATGCGAACATAATAATTGAATAATTGTAATAGATTACTCTATGAACAAGTAATTAATAATAATTAAATAATATTGTACTCGTATGGACACGATTATGAAAACGTTGGAAATAGAAGGTCCAATGTAAATCTGGATCACAAAATAATGATGGTATCTGTACGTGACGTTTGAACTGCTACTGCGCAAAATGTTATAAGCCCGTTTCAATTAATGTGTTTCCAATATGTTTTAGTAAAAATATATATTATAATAATATATAATAGAACAAAGGTTTTCAGAAACAGTAAACTGAACAATATTAATTGTACGGTGTTTTTAGTTATAGAGTTTGACGAGTGCCGGATTCTAGCCTGGCTTGTACTGAAACCGCACGAAAGGATATAAGTGGTAAAAACAAATCGCTACGAAAATCATACGTAGTTATAACTTATAGATGGAGTTTGGATTTGGTTTATAGAGGGACTTAATATAGTTATTATACTTGTAGAGCCTCGGAAGTCTTTTAAAGACTTAATATTTTACCGATTTCAACTTCTTAACATCTATATTTAACTTAATTTTGGGTGAATTGAAAAAAATTATTTCATGTGTTTCCACTCTATAGTTATACATAAAAAAACACAAAATCAGTACGATAATAACAACTTACTGTCTAGATAATATATTATATGCATAGAATTTAATATGTTTAGTCGAATATAAACAATTTCACTTAAAATACGCATCAGCTGTCATTGATACTTAAGTTTAATAAACTCATTTAAATTTGATATTGACTTAATTAATGTGGTTAGACAATGGTGTCGAGAACTGGGTTCAAGAGAAAATTGAAATTTTATTAAATAGTTTATCTAGAGTTCACGATTTAATTTTAAATCTTGTTCAAAAGTTTTGTGTGATTTAATCCATTTTATTATATATTATATATGTATAGGCGGATAGCCAAGCTTTAATATATTATATTATAAATATGACTTTTGCGCAGAGTGTTGTTCTTTTTATTTTAAATTTAAAAAAATGATAAACGATTTTGAACAGGGCAAAGTTAGCAAAATCGTTATTCAAAATTAAAGTTTTTAAATAAATGATTGAAAATTTCCAAAACTTGCGATAAATAAAATTACATAATGGTCCAATGAACTGGGTCGGATTTAGATTATTTATAATACATAATAATATACAAAATTACAATTAAATTGCACAAAATACATTCAAAATTGTGGCATAAATAAATAATTGGACCTCGACTTAAATTCAACATTTTTAAAAATACACTGGTTTACCAGATTTATTTGTAAAAACAGGATGGCTAATTGTATCAATAGTCCAAAATACTAATAGGTGGACAATTGAAAAATACCACAATAACTGTTATAACTTTTATAGGTTCCAATTGTTGGCAAAGGACTTCTTCTAAGACATTATGCGTTTAACCTTGTATAACTAATATAACTCTATTAATATCTAGTTTAATATTTAAAACGGTCAAATAACTAATCCGCTTCTCAATTCCGAAACCGATACTGTCATAATTTTCTTTCATTTTCTAATTGTTAACACAATAATAATATACCTTTTAAGTCGAATGATATAACAGATCATAAATTTCTAGTGTTTATGAACCCGATTAGAGAGATCTATGCATCGATACTCAATATAATAGTATGCATTATAATATTATGTTCGTGTGGTCTTTGATAGGTACATAATAATAATATTATGTAAAATATCCTTTAGTGAATTTTGTAATATCTCCGATAGTGAACTTTCGAACCATGACGACGTGTCCGACGGTGTTTTGAAGTCAATATTAATATTATAATACCCCGTGCGAGTATAATACGTTTTGTCTGACACTATTTATATTTATAGCTTTATTCTGTTTAATCTACGATCCTCAACATTGTTGTGTGATTGTTTTCTCAGTGTTAGTATACACTATACGTGCATTATGTGTGTTTGATTTAGATAAATTTAACAGTTATATTGATCGGCTTAGTATTTTTTTTTTTGTCTCGTTCTGGATCCTGCAGGGAGCTATTGTCCTATTTACGGTAGGTATATAATATACAATGACGCGTGACAAAAGGTTCACACGTTTCATGCATCACAACCGTTGGTAGATTTAAAATAAATATATTGATTGTACATAAGATAAATTATTTTTTGAATTTCCCAGCGGTGTGTAAGAAGATCTGCGAAAACGGTAAAAAATAAAATTGTTGTATCACTTTATACAAGCAAATAATAAATTTACAACTAGGGACAAACTTAGATCTACCTGCTATTTGACGGGATTTTTTTTTTTTTTTTTAATATATAATATTATACAGTGTTTTCAGCTCAAAGTACATCCGTCCCAATGGCCTACTATAACTACTCTAGTATCAGCACTTTTTGTTCAGTTGTGATAATCGACTGAGCTCTAATAAAATGTTGACTGTTACTGCACAATGCATATCATGATATTATATTGATAAATATAAGAAAAAAAATGCACGAACAAAATATATTATTCTAAATATTTTGAAATTATAATCATTTTCAATTTTTATTAAACATTTTTTATTTTTATTTTTATTAGTCTTAATTTGTGTAAATGTTAGTCTGTTAACCTCGTGAACCCGATTAGTTAACGATTTTTTTTACTGAAGCTGACACTACACTACCCGACAGTCTTATTATATGAATATTGTGCAAGCTAGTACAGTAAAATAAATCTTAATATATAAAACTGAAAATTGAAACCTTTGATGCTAATGTTCTAGGAAACTACTCAACCGGTTGTCTTAATTTTTTTTTAAATGAGAGATTATATCACGGAGAATGTTCCTATCGCAAAAAATTATATTTAAGTATAATTTAAAGAGGTGTTCACACAACGATTTTAAAATTCATGACGAAAATTGAAAATACGTGTTTTACTATTTTGTTATAAACGCATATTTTATAAACTGATTGCTATTTGTTACAATTATTAGTTATAAGTTACAGTAACAGTTTTTCCTACGTACATATTATTTATACGCTAAAAATTCTGGAAAAACTGAAAGTGCTATTTTTGATGAGATATAAATTAATAATCTCTGCTTATTTATAGGGTTGTCAATGGTTACATATCTTATAACTATTATAATTAGTAGGAATATGGCATATACATATTTTTACAAATAAATTTATAAAAAAGACAAATCTTTGGGTACATTATAAAAACGTATAAACTATATTATATGGGTATGTGTTTAAAGGACTAAACCTAATTTCCTCATTAAGGATAGCAAAAATGTAATTTATTTTTATTCTTTCGGATAAATTTTAAGGAATAACTTTGAATAAGAGAGAACAAAACAAGTCGCAGTTGTAGACCTCGGTGTCTGAGACGTTATAAATACGCTGACATAATAATTACCGTTAAGTTGGTCTTTTGGAATTACCTGATAGATTCGAAACATGTGTCCATATTTGGAAAATAAATGTCAAATAGTTGTAAATTAGTTTTTAGAATTAAGAAATTAAGCTAAACTTAAATTTAAGCTGGATCTCCTCCAGTTTTGTTGGATTTGAAAAATGGGCCAATATTTTGCAAATAAATTTTACAAAAAAATTCCAAATTGTTTTTTAGAATTTTTTTAATTATTTTTTTTAATTGCTGGTTTACCATCCTCCTCATATTATTTCACAGTTAAAATGTACATTAATGATCACATTTCCTTGTTCTACTATTCTTCCACAGATTGTAAATATTCTTTTAATAATAAAAATATACAAAATACAAAGTTCACAAAAATAAATTGAGCTATTTCATTTAAATAGGTTCTCCAACACAGTTCAAGCATCACACGAACATTTTCACTCTACGTGATTCAAGGTTCACATATTGTTTGAGTATTTCACTTTTAACATATTGATGACATGTACGTATTTATTAACTTATATTCTTCATAGGTGTAGGTAGTTGAAAATATTAATGTAAAATTAAAACTATTCGCATATCGCAAATAAAAATCTTATTTTGGATATTAATTAAAAATAATTATGATGATGTAAATACTTGATTACTTTACTAATTATTTTAATTTAAAAAAACACTACAACAATTTATAAAATAATATTAGTAATGAACTAAACAATTGATCTAGATGCACGTGCAGACAAGACAAGAAATAATTAATCTTAAACAAAAAATGTAGGTTCATATTAGTCGTACACTCGTACATATTTTATTTTTTAGTAAAGTGCTAAGTCGTAAATAATTCTGAAAAATAAAATGTTTTTATTTAATTAAAATACGTGTCCACCAGCCACGGAATAAGTTTGAAACCATTATTTTATCAGTAGATATTATCGTGTACGTGGACATTTTACATATCTGCAGATGGTTTTTTATAATACCACACGTGTTACTAATACTGATATAAATACAACCGAAAGTCGAGTAATTATTGTTAAACCTGTACAATGTAATTTGACTAGGTAAGAATTACACAATATCACACTGCATATTTGTAATTATATTGTATGCAAATATGTGCTACCTGTTGACTAAAGTTGTAAGAGATTAATATTAAAAAAATATGTAACTACACACAGGTGTGTCTCAGCGGAATATTTTGGAAAATTACAACGAAATATCTAACAAATGTTATTCTTTGTTTAAGTATCTAATTTCGTTCAAATTTAAAATCCAAATGTCTATAAAATTCAACCATGTTAATATATTTTTTTGAATTTTTGGTTACACTATTAATTACTTGTTTTAAACTTTCAATCTTTAGCTATAAAAATTGAACATTCTATACATTTTTAACTACAAAATATTTTACAAATTTAGCAAAAATAACATTTGAGATTTTGATGAATTTTGTTTAAAATATGAACTTTAAATGCTTATAAAAAAGTGCCTTTGTATCTTTATCATTTTTGAATTGCTTTTAGAAAAACTTACGAGAAACCTTGTTTTGAATTTTCAATCTTTAGCTATACAAATTGAATATCTTATAAATTATTAACCACAAAATACTTTTAAATGTTTTAAATTTCCTAGATTTTGATCAATTTCAATCAACATTTAAAATATGCTTAAAAAAAATTGTGAATTTGTATCTTCAATAATTTTAAACCACTATTATAACCACTAACAACTTATGAGGAACCTTGTATTCAATTTTAAAGGTTTTTGAACCAACGAGAGTTGTTTAATCTATATAATTATAGAAAAAATATTTAAAAAATCGAAAAATTCTTATTAATCAATTAAGCTTAAAAAGAGTGAAAATATTTTTAAAATTGTTATGTGTATAAATAAAAATAATCTCAACATTCGGTGAAAATTTCAAGTATATACTGTTATTTGTTTTTGAAGTACAACAAGATAAGAAAATCGTTTCCTGAAAAGAAAAATTGGTAGTTCACGGGTGAATATCCAATGTCTAATTTCAAACGCTCATAAAAAATTAGTTTGACTTTACGTTAAACTTTTCTCTTTGTGAAAGGTAGAAAAACTTTTAGAGATGCTTGTGTTAAGTTTTTAAACTTGAGGTTTAAACGGAACAATTTTTATGTATTTCTGAACCAAAAAAATTGCAATTTTTCGTAATTTTGACGTATTTTGTCGACAATTTAACTTTAGACGCTTATAAAAAACTACTGCGGATTTCACAAAAAAAATTTTTTTAATTTTCATATAAGAAAATTACACGTTCCTCGTATATACGTCACTCGTGTATCTGGAAGATTTGACATTTTTTGTTAATGTAATTTCAGTGAAAAATTCTCAAAACCTCAAGTGGCATCCCATACATATACAGTAAAATATACATTAAATATATACGAGTATTATACTTTGACTTCACAGTAGACAAATAAAATAGTCAAATATGGAGTTTATTATCACCATCCGACATATTATTATAAAATATAATGTACTTTATCATTATACTCATTAGGCACCATACTATAAGAATCAAATATTTGTTATCCTCTGTTACATACTATTTCGATATTATCGTAAGGTTTTACAAACGTTTAATGTTGTTCTTCGAATTAATTTGGTAAAAAAATACTAATTTTGTCTCCGTCTTAATTCTCTAGTCCCCCTACAAGTGACAGGAAATGCAATTGAATTGTTTTTGTGAAAACTCAACGCACACTTTGGACAATATCCAACTCAGGTTGGCCAGGGAACAAAGCGCTTATAGCCCGCGGACAGGCGACACGGCCTATTGTTCTTAAGTGAAAATCAGTTGGCAAAGTAATACCGCACACGACTCCACAAAAGGTCACAAGAGGTTGAAATTCTCTAAATTTAATTTCGGCCACACGATCCATTTTCTCTATTTTATTTAATTAACCAATGCTTACAGAAAATTACAGAAACCTATTTCACATAACACCGTTTAAGTTCTAAAAGTCCTAAAAAGGTTCTTAAATGTAATCGAATTAAATTCAATCGAATTAAATTTGATTGCTGAAAAGGAAAAAACAAAACCACTCGAAACGGCTAATATCAGATCGGGATAGTTGTTTATTATATTGTGTTATTTGACTATTAATGTATTCATGTTTAGTATATTGTTTTTATTGTTTTTTTATAGAATAATTAGAAACTATTTAAGTTATATTGTAGTATTTTGTCATTTTTGATACTGTTTTATTTTAGTTTAAAGACACACAAACACTCTATTTTATATACCAAAATACTTTAAAATTATGGACTTGATCGTTGAAACTAAGTTTGGTAATTTTAACTAACTAATTAAAGTTATTAGAGTATATTAAAGTTTTCTAGAAATAATTATGTTACATAGTCTACTTCAGAAAGTTACACTTTATAAATTTAGAATAGAAATTATATTTCACTTATAAGGATGCGCTTACATTAGTAAAGTAACTATAGTTAAGAAAAAACAATTTTAATTATGTTTTTTAAAATGATTATTTTTGTACAAAAATCAAACAAACTAATTCATTATTTATTTATTTAGAAGTATTAACTTTTTTTTTAATTTGTAAATATCACCGAAATATCTTTGATTATAAGTTATAACTAGTGACTTATATAATGTTTACTTTTCAACTTACTATTTCCATTGTACAGTCAGATATTAGTTCTATTCCTTTTTAAGTTGTGTTGAAATTATTATTATCATTGTTGTTTCTCTTAATTTTCAAACTATCTTGGCATATTAACTATTTATTAGAATGTGGTATTTTCACAGAGTCAAAACAAAAAAGAAAATTAAGCAACACCATACCAATAACCGTATCACAATACCATTTAAGACAACGTCTAATTTTGTCAAGTCATCAACATTTTATCACTTAAAACTTAAAAGTAGAAGGTACATTCAAAATTAATATATAATTGGCGTAAGTCTAAATATAATTTAACTTTTGTTTCTTGAGGTATAAAGTTCAAATAATTTTAACGCTACTTTTTTAAGAGAAGTGCAGTGATTGGCTTTAAATAATATAACCATTTTGGATCAACCAAACTTTGTGCAAAATAATTTTTTCGAATGCAATAATTGTTCGTTATTGTTTTCATTTAAAAACGATAAAGTGATTCTGTATCACATTTTTTTACTGTCCTAAAGTCATCGTGCTTAAACTAAATCAATACAACAACTGTTATTATTAGTAATTATCTTTAAATAGTTTAATATTTACTTATCATTATTTCTATGTGAAATAATTTTTTTTGAAATATTTATTTTTGTCATTTCATCATTTCTAAATAAAACGATCCCCATCATCTCAACTTTCAATAATATTTAGTGCCTAACTTACTATGTTATAGTATAATATAATAGTATATTGTATATAATTATATATTATATTATATTATATTATTATTGTATATATTGTATATATTGTATATAATTCATCAAAAAATATGTTCCAATATTTTAGAATATTTTGTGCACAACAAATTGAGATCAATAAAAAGTGTACAAATTATAAAAATAAACTTAGTTTATAATATATACATATTTTAATGCATAGTTAATAAATATTATATATGTTTTGCGTGTGCAATGATTCTAAACAAAACCTTTTTTTTACTTTCCTTTTATACTAAAAAAAAGTTTCAAGGTCATCAATAATACCTATTACAATATAAAAACATTGTTTTCTAATAACACTGTTAATGCAGTTAATGTAAAATATAAGCGTAAAACCGCCTGAAAAACTTAGCATACCTAAAAAATAAAATAAAATGATTGTTCCTCAACTAGATAGGTATATCAATAAAAATGACTATTTAATGAATGCACTGGAAGATTAAACAATTTGAATACATCTTGGCATCTTTTACTGTAATAGATATAATTTTGGATGTATAATATATATTACTTTGAATATTTTTTTTTTTTTTGGAACTTTTCCTAGTTAGTGAACATCGGTGTATTGTTTGAGCGGAAATTACCTCGTGCATTATTTTTTTCTCATTTATTTATCTATAAATATAAAGATGGGCCACTGCTGCGTGATAAAATGTAGCCACGCAACGTATTAAATCATTAATGTGTACTCCTAAACTTTACCTTTAGTGTGCACAATGTTTTCTAAAAGTTCAAAGATAGCATTATAATGTAAAAAAAAATCTTCTAAGTGAATAAGAAATATAATTATTTCGACAATTTATGTTCAAAGAATAGATAGGTAGTTATAAGAGTTTATTTTACATTCTAGTACACATATATATTTCTTTGATAAGTATAAAAGTGATGGTAATATTAACAGAAGCATCATAATTATCATTATTAAAAAAATATATATATTTTTAATGTAATTTGTACAGTTGTACAATATAAAAAAACCAATACATATTGTACTCAAGTAAATAATAAAAGTATAAATATAGATTATATAATATAGGTTATGTGCTTATATGTGATGTTGAGTATTGAAAACTTCCCAGAAAACCTATTGTTCGTGATCACTCGATTACAATTATTCAAGTATCAAATGAATAATAAAAAAAAAAAAATTTAAGATTTGTATTTCAAATAAAAAATATTTTATGAGACATTCTTGTATAAATATTTCATTAAAAAAAAATAAAATAATAATAATATCGATAACAGGAAAAGCATATTAAAACGATGCCCTTACAAGTTTTAACTTAAACTAGTTACGTGTATTATGTTATGTAACATTACAGGTACATAACCTTTATTATACACAGTATTGTACATTAAAAAACAAAGGCCATGTTTTCAGATTTGTGGGTAGATTTTATGTTGTGAGCAAAGCTATGGTTTTGTTTTACAGTTATATTTTGTTCTTTCTATGAACTCTTTTTCGGGTAGTAAAAAAGATTAAAAGTCCCATGTTTTATATTTAGAGACAGAAAACTTTATTCATATGATGCTTTAGAAAAATATGATTTAAATAATTTCTTTACGGTTTTCCTGGATCTCTCAAAAACTATCAAAACCCACTAAAAATAAATAAAATCCAATTTTGTGTTATGAAGGTATTTTTTTGTTGAGATTATAAAATTATAGACATTTAAAATTTTAACATTGACATATAATTTATCAACGTTGAAGTAAATAGATATTCTTTCAGTTATATTTTCCAAGCCTATGTGAACTTTAGTGTAGTGATTTTAGTGTATAGTAACTAATATCCAGTATAATGTATAATCGTGTACATTTTATTTTAGGTTCATGGAATATTTTCCATGGTATCATCGTTGGTCTGTTGTATTATTATTGACATTATTTTAGTATTTTAACGACGGAAAGAAATAAAATATAAGTTTTTAAGACGCGATAATTGAAAATTAATGTTCGCATTCGATATTATCCGATGAACATTGATCCATTAATATACTTTTTAATTGTGTTTATATTTTGTACATTTTTTCTTGTTTTCTTTTTTTTCAATATTTAACTGTCATAATATTATTTTTTAGTGTATATTTTCAATTTAATTAGAAATATTGTCAAAAAAGTGGCACTAACAATGTTTATGTAAACTACTGTCTTTAAATGTGAAACGTATTTTCCTTGTACCTTTTAATAATGATTAAAAAGATTTCGTTTTAAAACAAAGAGAATAATACAAAACTCTATTTGATAAACATTTATTTCCGCTAATAGTAAACAATGGGTGTAAAATAAATAACGTCATTTAATATACAACGCGTTTAGATAATAATTGGTGTAAATTCACTTACTACTCGTATTTATACAGAGTTTATTGAGGTTTTTCGTGGTCTAATAATATTATTGTTATTATTACAGTTTCTAGTGTGTGTGAAAGAGAAACCGAGAGAAAAACGATTGCATTGTTAAAAATATAACAATTACTGTAATTTTATATTTTATATTTTTCAATCGTAACAATACTGTTCTAGAATATTAAATTAATTTTGATGTTTAACGAATTACCACAATAATATGTATTTAATTGAGTTAGTCTATTTTTGTTTTCTTATAAATTAATTCAAAAGGTATTTTTAATTAATTGTTATAAAATCAATCATAAAAGTTTTAATGACAAAAATATATAAGAGTTATTTGAATAATACATTTTAAAATATAAAGTTTTTGTATTATCATATAATATGATAAGTACTGTTGTAAATAATATATTATTTAAACTTTATTATTGCAAAATTAATATTATTTGTTTAAATTCTATCGTCGTATAAAAATAGCTAGTATAAAAAGTGGAAACTTATCTAAAACTTCTTTGCGAATATCAATTACTAAGAAAGAATTCAAAAGAATGTTTAGTTTTAGATAGGCTGATTTAAAATTTTTTTTCAGCTATGCAATAGGTTATTGCATACTATTTAATAAATATATTAAAACAGCTTCCTTTAACGGTAACCTCTATGTAAATGTCATTTTTTTTTTTTGGTCAAGTCAAGTGTTACGGGAAAAATACATTAATACTTCTAAATAGCAGGCACTCTAAATAACGGTCAAAATATAAGATAAAATAATAGAAAATATCTAAGAAATTTAAAGTTTGTGGTTTTCCCAAATTATTTATGTAACTTTATAGTTATCTCATTGAACTTTTACGATAACGCTAGTTAATTAGCTCTTTTTACTATTTGAAAAGTTGACGTGCCTACGTGATGGTTTTAATTTATCAAAAACAGCAGAAATTAATTTAGTTAAAATTTGTCTAAATAATATAATTGTATAACAAACTAGTATTACTCAATATTTTTAATTCAAATACATATTTATATTATACATTACACATTATTTTAAATTCTAATATGCAATATTTTTTTTATTTTAAATCGTACACATAGTTAATAACTCTTCAGTGTTGCACATGTCATTAATACATTTTTTACCACGTGCATGATATTACCGTGTATTTGTTTTTTTTATGCACTCTATACAGTGGTCGTCTGGAAATATTGCACTTCTGTTAACGGTCGCCTCTATAGGACGGCCACCTCTAAATAGTGGTCATTATGTCCGGTCCCTTCGGTGACCGTATTGTATGAAAGTTTATTACTGTATTTGTACATTTTATTGTACTTGTTTATTATTTTATTGCCAAAGTGTTACATACAATCTCATGAAATTACCAAATTTTCTACATGTCTCATAAAAGTGTTTTTATTATTACCTTAATACAAGAAAATGTTAGTATTTTGATTTGTAAATATATAACTCAGGATTTCTTGGTTACATTCTATTTAAGTTATATTTTAGTCAAAAATCTTAACTAAATCAACAAGTCAATTAGTTTAATAAATACTGTTATACAAATATTACTATACCAAAACTATATAAATTATAAATATTGATATTACACGGTTTAAAAATGTATATACAATTCTAGATACACTTTACACAATTTATTTATCCGTATATAAAAAAAAAAAACAATTTTTTATTGACAATTTTCGTAATAGCTACCGGATAATTAACGTATTTACAGTTTATTAAAAATTTAATAATTTGAAAATATTGTTAATGAAAAATATTTATTTTGTACTGCAGAATTAACACATCAGGAACAATATTTTAAACATTAACTGAGTAAAATTGATAGACGGCGCCTTGTATAGGCAAATGTGGTACACTAATGTGTTCAGTACAAAAACAGAAATATTCCCCGGTGTATATTATGGCTTCATCATACATTTACGATTACAATAATTTCCGTGTAAAATACTGTAGTCTGTAGGTATATTAAACTAAGATAACTTGGTAAAAGCTAATAAAAAAAATGATTTTGTAAATTAGTGTATTAACATTTAGTTAAGAATTAATTTCAATAAATTTAAATGCACAAAGCTGTTTAACCAGCTTTGGCGCTTTACACTTAATTTAATATGCTGAACGTTTTTTTTTTTATTAATATGCATATTAGGTATAATATTTAATTAATGTGTTAATTTTTTCACATGGGGTGGTCAGGGTAGTATGTTGACTACGTTGTATACTTTTTTTTTAATAGTACACGATTGTGTGTGGGTAAAAGATAAATACTTACGTAGTTAGGTACCTAACCAAAAATTAATATTTAATTCATACATTTGAAATTTGAAAATTTCAAGATCATAAAAGATAGATATACTTATTCGAGTGCATTAACAAAATGTATTATAAACTGTAGTGAATCAAAATCAGGCGACTACTTTATTGTCTATGCATTATGTGCATCAGTAATAAACTAAAATAGGAAATTAAATACAAATTATTGTGAATAGTTTCAATAGTATTGCATTTTTACATAACTCAACAACATATTTATTTGCAAGAATGTTAATAAATAATATATTATATTTTAATGTGAACATTGCCCACAATAAATTGGTTATTTTATAAATAATCTGGGCATCATATTAAAATGGCTCTGCAATACAGAGTATTATTAAATAATTATTCATATTTTCCAAAAATTCCAGGATAGGCGTGTCTAGCATACCATATTTTTCATATTGCTCATAACATAATATTATAGATCAATGCAAACAACCTAATAACTAAAATCATAAAATAGTAGAAGTTCATTTAAGCCATTAAATGTTTTAATAATTAACTTTAATAATAAATATAGCTTCTCGATGGGCCATTTCCATATGATTACCATTACCATGTTATTTACTTACCATATATTATTACGTATGTATTCAAATAGTAATGTTTTGTAAAAACACACATTTATTTATGACATAACATCACGTTAAAAAAGGATAGTATATCATTTTCGGGTTTTTTAATTAAGCTAATACAATCCAAAGCTGGACTAAATCTATAATCTATAGCAAGTCTATTTAATAGACAAATAAAAAATCCTACATTTCGAAAGCACACATTTGGTATTGGAATTATTTTTAAATACTTCTTATTTTCAATGATCTTAAAAATCAAAAAAATATGTGGTTACTACAACAAAGGAAAGGGTTAAATGTTTGAGGACGTAACAATTTGAGAAGTTTTGTTTAATTTTCAAAATAAACAAAATGGAATATAGCTAGACATTTTTGACAAACCTATAAATTATCATTTAATGTACACAAATATCATAAATGCAGATTATTTTAATCTAATTATTATTTTTAGTAGATGAAAAGTATAAATTATAGTTTCAAGTGAAAACAAATTTAAGGAATAAAATTATTTTTTACTTGAACTTATATAATTTATGAATATAAAAATAATGTAAAAACAATTTTTGTTTGAAAAAAAGTATTAACAAAGAAAATGTGATGTAATCAACCAAAGCGAAAGTTCAGCTGCAGATATTCAATATTAATTATAAACGTAAATTATTTAGTATAATTACTCCTTCAATAAATAAGTGCTCAATAAAGCCTTTTATATATTAATTTTTCATTAATATAAGTTGATTTAATGATTTTATTCTGAATTTTTAATATCTTAATTATATATATTAAGGACCCTCGATTTCACAGTATACAACTTTGGGACTCAATGAAGCCATCCAATACTAAAACCAAACAGCATTTAACCAATTTGTTTGTTGTTTATTTTAAATTGTCAAGTATCGATCAGCTATGTGGTATAGTATATTTTCATTCCGAAGAAAAAAAAACTTGCTTCTCTTAATTAAAAAAAAAACTCATAAAAGGTCTACCAATCCCATGGATTCTCTTATAAATAGTCTCACCTCGAGATAAATTTCAGATAACACATACCTAGACGCTTGAAAGGAACGTCAGGTAGGGTTCATTCTTCCTAAAATTGAACTTGGGTGTGTCGCAAATTAAATACTTCTCCTCTTTTGTCTTAAATGCCATCTGCTTACTGCACAATTTATACATTACGTTTTCTTCTTCTCCTTTATTTTTAGCTAGTTTAAACTATAATATTCCTTAATGCATATTTTTGAGTTTAGTCTATTAGGTATAATATAGTTATTAAAATATAAAATATTATATAAAATTAACAACCAATAATGAAGTTTGTTTGAATGTTTAACTAATCGTATAATATTTAAGTAATATATTTAGTATACATAATATTATAACCTGCATATAAAACTGTATTTTTGTAGATTATTGAATGTATTGATCATACAAATTGCGTACATATACTGTTTAAATGCCAGTGAAATGTTTTAGTACAATTATTTAAGCTATGTGCATTTTACGTATTTTATATGTATATTTATTATTTATTGTACCCCACACTGTTTAACTATACATCATAAATTAATAAACATTAACAAGTATTGCTCCAGAAATTTACAAAAATGTATTCTGCGAATTCAAAAACAATTTTTCAGGCCAAAACTTAAAAGGTATATACACTGCCAAAAGTGAACAAAGAGTTGGAATAGCAATGTTGTAATCAACAAAGAAATAATAACACATAAACTTAAAAAAAAATGCTCAAACTACACCGCCTAAACGATTGCCATTATATTGACATTATATTGCCATCATATTATCAGCTTTTAAACACATTGAAAATTACTACCCACACTGAAATTACAACATATACACCGACTCTCTTAGCACCATCAACAGCATCCAAAATATATTTTATGCCAATGACATCGCACCAATATCAGAAATCAAGTCGAAAATTTAAAAAATCAAAACAAGAATGTTAAATTTATAAGGACACCGGTACATAACAATTTTTTTAAATAATATACAAAAATGATTTAGCAAACCAACACGCAAAAAATACAATAGTATCAGAATCTCCCGAACAAAAATACAATACAAAATTAGACTCAAAAAAAACATATAAAATTAATCACACACACTATTTGGTGAAACCAATGGTCAAACCAGAATACTGAGTTACGAGAAATAAAACAAAGCATAAATCCCTGTCCACAATATAGAACATCAAGAAAAACAGAAATAAAAATAAGTCGAATGAGAATCGGCTACACCCACCTGAAACATTTGCACTTCGTGAAAAACCAACCACCGACGGAATGCACCTCACGCGAAGTTGGCCTTACAGTAAAATATCTGGTGGCAGAATGCAAATCGAGTAAAGAAGAAAGAGATAACCTAACATATCAGAGACAATACATGAAATACTCGGAACCAACTGTCAGCCAGAAATCGTCTTGGCATTCCTCTTTAGCATCAATATGAAGAATCACATTTAACAGCAAATATATATATATAAGTCCCTCACACATGAATGTAAATAAATTGTTTTTATTTAATTTTACCGCTACCACAGACCAATATAAAAATGTATAAAGCTAATGGACTCTGCTGCCAAAACTAAGGATAAATAGAAAAAAAAAATTAACAAGTATTTTTGTAATATCTACAAAAGCTGAAAGCTGAACATTTGACTCATAATTTAGTATAATTTTGATGACATTATTAATATGTTCGCTTATTATGATATTGATTGAGTACCGAAATTGAAATTTAAAAACAAACGGGGCGTACTGATTTAGAATATTATCAAATTTTTAATATTTTATTGTACTTAAATTGTTATAAAGCTGCAGTTTTTATTATTATTATTTTCTTAAACAATATGAATTTGTAAAATAATTGTTATGGAAATTACTTATATTTTACTTTTTTACTGACATAATAATTGTATTATCTATACATTAAATACATGTTTTCATATGCAAAAACCATAAAAAATTATGCTTTTTTAATTATTTATTTTGTGGATTTAGATACCATTATACCAATATCATAATATTATATGTCGAACTGTATGTAATAAACAAATAAATAATACATTGCGTAATTATATTAAAACGATATTTATAATTATTTTAACAGAAGGATTAGGGAGGATAGGATACATTATATAAGTATATTATCGTATCATTTATCGATTAAAAATATATTATATAATCAATATTTATTATATCAATTTATATTGGCTTTCTCTACGAATTTAAATTTTATTTTTATATTCATTACAACATAACATCATAATATTGACATAATGTACGCTAATGATAAATACAAATTTATAAAATAATTGTACGTAAATACCTAGTAGGTACCTCGAGGTCAGTTTCATTATCATACCATTCTTCGAAGTGATAATGTATTTGGTTAACTCGTTTATTAATGTTGTAGTGAAGTTTTTCGATTATTTCAAAGGCAAATAATATTATATATTATTTTATATTTTATGCATAATACGTTATGTATATTTTAAAAGGTCAGATAAAGGTGCCCACGCTAATGTGTGTAATCCGAGTATTACAATAAATCATAATATTACCATAAGGGAAATGGAATCAATCATTCTAAGCACAGTGCTTGTTTTTGAATCAAATAGATATAGATTATGCTGTTGCTCCTCTATTTTTGTTAAATCTGGTGTATAGTGGTGTAAAATATATTTGAACATTGATAGATAGACGATGTAACATAAACGATCCATAAATTTACGCGTATTATAGTTTTCAAGCTTCATAGGATTTTACAAAGACGTAGTACGTTTATTATTTTACTTTAGTTTTATCGAACGACAATTTTTGATTTACTAAAAAAAGCTCGATCAACTACATGTAGCGCATCTCTAATCTCTACTCTGTATAACTCATATCTTCTTTATATGTATATATGTACTAAATAAATTATAACAAGTGAACATAACTAAATAATTGTAATAATTATTCGTATTTTAAGTAAAAAACATTAATCTAAATATTCGTTAAATACACTGTTTTATCTATATTTCAATGAATAAATATCAATTGGCACTAGTGTGATAGCCAAAATAACTTTATCATTCCACCAATGATTAAAGTTAATAAAGATTGCAATAATAATTTAAAATTGATGAATATAAATAAACATATTACATTTATTGAATTTTTCAATATTAAACGATTAAGTTGATTTTTTATGTTTTATATGTATTGATGCTGAAATTGGTTGAGTTTGACTATGAAAAAACAAGTTATTTTAATTCGTAAAATTAATAATCCAATTTAATTCTATTTAGTTCTATTTAAATCAATTACAAAATATATTTTTAATTATTATTATGTAACATTGACTCATCTATAAACACAATATTGACAAACCAATTTAATCCTTATAAAAATTAAATAATCAGTTAATCATTGAGTTTTGATCACAATCACCGATTAGCACTATATACTCTTCTAGTTTGTATAATAACTCTCTTAATTCCAATGTGATATGTTACTCGTAGTGATTTATTGACCTTAATCAATCGATTAAAATACAAGTATTAAGTTAAATATTTTTAATAATAAAATAATATTTTTCGTTTGATTTAGATTGTGGTTTATCGATCACTGGT
Organism: Neotoxoptera formosana; assembly: GCA_022818045.1. Lineage (NCBI taxonomy): Eukaryota > Metazoa > Arthropoda > Insecta > Hemiptera > Aphididae > Neotoxoptera > Neotoxoptera formosana. Next base: position 14,437,698 of record CM040633.1, on the reverse strand, counting down.
ACAATATCCATCAATACAATCATGTAAAAATAATAAGATTAATACGCGAGTATGATTGACAGTCGGATATCATTGATAGACATCCGATAGATATCCTATAGAGGGGGGTTTTAAAATATAATATAATTTATTAATATATCAGTTATCCATATAACACGAAGATTAAACATAATAATATTATTTAGATAATGGAATTCGAAATGTTAAAAATAAATACAAGATGAACCTTTGCATATTATACCACGGTTTGATTTCATCGTAATACAAATGTATTTAACCGAGTTCATTTAATTTAAAAATAAAGAATTTATATTATTGTATGCTGACTAAAACAGCCACCTAGATTTTAATATAATATTAAACTTAAAACATTAAAGGAAGATATAAATTTTCATAAAATGGCATATGTCAACAAATACTAAATTATTTTGTAAAAACAACAAATTATGGTAAAAAAAAAAAAACCAAATGTGAAACAACCAAACACGATGTGTACAGAAAATCAGAAAATATACAAAAGAATAAAAGTTAATTTATGCTCATACCACACACGTCTGATAAAAATATGTACAATATCGTTTAAAATTAAATTTTTAATAAAACATAAAACGCATCGAATTTTTTTTTACCGTTAGGAAACAATATTTTTTAACGACATCACATGTGAGTTGAATAAAAGTTATGGCTCCGATCCCGCATTGCTCGACCAACATATGTTCCACAACAAACGGGATAGAAAAGGATCTGCTTTTGACAGGATTTTAAAACATAGTCATTCCGATGTAGATAATGCTTGCGCACCGTTGGCTGAAAAACAATATTCGCAGTACTCGTGTGTATCCTCTGTACAATAAAGCATATACTTGGCCGAGCCAACGATAATCGTAATAATAATAATATGACTAAAATATCAAAACCAATCGCGTCTATATTATAATATTAATTACGATAAATACACGTAACTACGTTATATCGCACGCGTGATTAAAATATATTATTTCCGATCGGTTTTCGCCGACGTCTTTGCCGTTGTCGTGAACATTTTTTTGGCTCGCCACAATTTAACGACCGGACACACGCACTGCTTCGAAAACGATATTTAATGATCGAGTAATAATAATTTTAGTCGATTATAAGTATAGTGGTTACTGTGACAAATCACAGAGCCACGTCACATTCGTCGTCTGGTCACGCGCGGCATCACACGAATTTTTCAAACGCTTCTCGCGAGTCTTGGCAAAAGCAACGTGCACTTGTCGTGTACGCCATTATCAAACACTTGGAAAATATACCTGCCACGACCTAATATCACGACTGCGTTAAGTGTTCTGGACGTTTTTGCTCTGCCGCATTTAATATAGGTACCGTTAAATTATTGTGTGTGTGTGTGTGCGATATGACGTTATATATTATAATATAATGAGTGCGTCGACGAAAAAGAAAAAAAAAGAATACACCGACCAAACTCCTCAGAAACGTTTCAGACGTCGTCGAAATAACCGTTTTTACCGCGTAACCACGCGTACGACCTGTGCGGTTTTATCGTTTGTAAATATTATATTGTGTACTATAAATAATAACAACAATACGATTCGACTCCTCTAAACTCAACATTTTGCCAAAGATGGTCATAAGGAGTGGACAGGGGTTTACGGAGACTTGGCCACCTAAGTAATACTCAAAGCCACCCTAAAATTGGATTCTACTTTGGTGTGTTTCGATTGTTTAGAATCAATAGCGAGTTTTTATATTTGGCACGGAATTAAATAAATTTCAGTTGTAAGCACATTTATTATTTTTTGTTGTTCTAGAAATATAATACGTGTTTAATTACTGTTAACTGCTTATCACTGTTGGTATTTATATGTTTTTTGTACCTATTCATATTTTGGATAAAAGGTATACAAATATTTCAAACTTTGATATTTGGGGTGGTTATGGAGTTTTTTTTCTCATATTTAAATATAGGTACAAACTTTATTTGAATACAATTCGATCCTAAAATTACACCAAATTTTCAAAGACTTATTTACGTATACGTCGAGTGTAAAGTATATTAAGTATTAATATTATATAGATCAGCAATAAGTGGTTCGAAGGTCAAATCTGTTTTTATTGTTCTAAACTGACCTTTTACAGGGTTGGATGAAAATAATAACAAGAAAAAAAACCGTTTTAAAATCGTTTTCAGTTACACGCGCAATACGATACCTACTCGTATGTTTGTGAGGGTGAAAAATGCGATAGGTATCGTTTCATGAATCTCTCGTATCGTTCGATCGGACGTTTGCAGATTGATATAGATGTAAAATGTCGAGTCTGGGAACAACCATACACATTAGTATTACTACCATGTACCTATATAAAATATACGGTGATAGTATAGGGAAAAAATCACAATTTTTCAGAAAAAAAAATACTGAAAAAAACAGTATTTAGTTAATAGATTTGTATTTGAAAAAAATGCATTTAAATACAACAGTGAATGCTGAAATAAATAAATAAATATATATATATATATTTGAAGTATCTAAAAGAAAGGTATTTAAATATTTAAAAAAAGGTGTATATTAAAATTTAAAACACTTGAGTGTTTCTATATTGGTTATTATATAAAAGTTTTTTTTTATCCATAGACAGTAATTCGGGGAAATTTAAGGGAATCGTAAATTATCCACGATTGTTTACAGTCGTGTAAGAGAGCACATCCACCGTCTAATAATTTTTATATTTTTGAAACTTAATTTTTAACTCGTCGTTTTGTCATGTAAACAAAAATTACAATAAATATCTGCCTATATAAGTTAATAGAAATTATAACGTTCCCTCTACAATATTCCATATGCCCATGTTTTGGTAGTAAATAATATGTCCGTTAAACGCGTTGCAATCACCAACAATTATTTGTATTCATTTAAATTTGTTTGGTTCCCCCTAGCATTCCGATAGAATATAAATATACTAAAACATAACCATGGAATATAACATAGGTACCTATTATTATTATTATTATTGTATTGCGTATTCATTTTGTACTCACCGAATCATTAAATTCGTTATTGAATTATAAACGTTTTACGTCGAATTAGTATGATGTCTATTAAGAAATGTTGTAGTCGTTTTCTGTTCGGAAAAATATCTCCAGGGTATAAAGAACTTGAGATTTCTGAAGAAAAGGCTACTCACGAAAATTCAGTTCGTATTATTCATATTATTATGCCTATATAATATAATATATCATATTACATAAAATAGTATACTCTGTTTTAACTGTCTTAAATTATTAACTGTCAACATGACATTGTATTCTTTTTCGTTGGTGTTGTACATATTGTAAATATCTTATAAATATTATTATATGAAAATATGTATACCTAAATTGAATCGTTGAAATGTCATCGTTTTATTTAGATCAGTTTTTATTTCACTACGAAGACAAAGGTACGCCACCAAAAACCAATTCATAACCATGGTGGCTCTAGTGAAGCTATGAGTCCAGCTGACCTCGATGTACGTACCTATATATTATGCGTACTCCGTGTACTTCATTATTATATTATTAAAAAATTGATCACCCCCGAGACACATCTATTCCTGATAAGTCTTAAACGTTAGACGTTTAACCTGTCACAACATTATAATAAATCACGTTTAATATATTTTAACCGTTGGGCGTCGACATTTGATTGTATTATTTAAGATCAGTTATATGGACATGATGTTTCCGTTTTCACCGCCGGTCGAAAATAATGTGTTATCCAATGAGGAAATTAGTGATTATGTTGAAACGCGTACAAATTGTCTTTTACAAGTTCATATTATAACACACTTATAAAGTACGGTACGTATTCAATTATTGTAATCTGATCTTGTGTATAGGTGAAACGTCAAATAGGACCAATAACTTGCATAGACGAACCTCTAGTTAAAAAACAAAAACCGTACTGAACATAAGTATGTTTCTTCTTTTTTAACGATTAATATAACTACTAACACTTATAATATTATCATAATATATACATTTAATAATTGTAATTTAATGTTATTACATAGGTTCAACCTAAAACCGAATATTAATTCGAGAGAAGGCGACTTCTGTCTTAAAGTTTCACATACCTAAGGCACGTCGTATAATTATTATGTTTGTGATGTACAGCTGCTATATTCAATTGGTTAATATAAGACACTTATTATATTATAACTTATTTGTTTATTTATATAACGTTATATGAGTCCTATTTGTATTACTAATTACATTATAATTATAACAATATAAGAATAAAAATAAAATGATGGATTATTATTGTAGGCTTTATTATTTTTAAAGAAGTTTCAATTAGTTTTAATAAGAATATAAAACAAAAAACGTAAATAAGTTGTCTAGTGAATAAACAAGTGATCTTTACAAAATGTGTTACCAGCCAATGCATTACAATAATAAGAGAATAATATTATGCTAAATAATTTTTTGAACATTATATACTCCTTTATTCAGCCATTTAAATTTGATCATATTATTTAGACAAATTATATTGTCAATAGTTTTCTTAAATAGGTACTGAAATCTGACGAAACATCTCAGCGTAAATAACTCGAGAATCTTATACATAGAATCAAAATCAGTTGAAAATATTGTATCTATGATGACATAATGTTCTTATATTTTATGAAAATTCAATATTTCGCTTTTCATCCTTAACATATTTTAAACTTGAAATTTAGAAGTATAGGTAATCATTATCAAGTGCTGGCGCTAGACATTTTTTTTTTGTAAGGAGGCATTTTTTAAAAATTATTATTGGGTAGGGCTACGATATTCCAATATAATCTTTACCCCTCCCCTCATTTTAAATAAACAATATTTTATCATACAACAAAACATAAAAAAAAATAGGCAAGTGAATACCACTATACTGTACAGTAGTTGGGGCGTGGGTCACCGTAATGAATGTGCTAAATTTGAATTCAATGATATAAATTATATCACAATGTAACCACGGTTATTTTTTTTAGAGTTACTCGAAAAAACAAAATTGGATTTGAGTAAAAATTCCAGTTTTCCTTAATTTTTTTTTTTTTGCTTTCCGTGACGCTTTTAAAAACTACCGTGAATTTTCTATTTTGACATCTTTAAGTCTCAACTAAACACAATTTGCCACCAGAAACCTCTCCCAATGTTGAAAATCAAATCGTTTTTTCGACAACTTATCGTGTACACATACAGATAAAAAAAACACACATCATTGTAAAATCAATACATTCATCTCAGAATCTATTATTATGTTTTCAATTTTGTATTTATTATTGAAGGAACTAGTAAATAAAATCGTTGTGAGAACTAGTTTCAGCTTAGTTACATCACCAATAATATACATACCCCTAGATATATAATAAATTATTAATTTTTACAAATTAATAAATCATTTATTCGATTAACTCTGCAACGTAATAAGTATGATTTGTCTTTCGATTATCGTTGTACTGTTGTGTCGTTAACTCGTAGGTAACCATATTATAACCGCTACACGGTTACCTATCTCCGAGCGAAGACGACAATGTTTAACGTACGACGAGTTTTGTACAAAAACACCTACTAATGTCGTTTTAAACAGACGGAAACCATCTCGGGGGGTCGATCAGTTAGTTACCCACCCGTCGACTACTTCCGTTATCGTTTTAGATAGCAGTGGAAAAATAAATGATTACGTTAAACATTATAGAATCTTTGGGAAAAATCAAATCGTTTAATTTGCTTTTATATTATCACATGGGATTTTTCGGTTTGTATAACGAATAAACCTGTACATTTCAAAATATGCAGTAAGTGAAAATAAATGATATCTTAAAGTAAAATAATTATTAAGAGAGTTGTCGCCTTTACTGATATATTTAGTATACCCTAGATACACCGTATACCGTATATACCAGAACACGTGATTTAAAAATACGATTTATTTATCAGAACTTGAAAAAACTGATTATTAAAAGAAAAAATGGGGGTGTGCATGCATGGTGATTCACCTTGTATATAATTGACCGTGTCCTGACTGACTGATCAATGTAGAGCCTAAGCTATGTTAGCTAGACACTTGACATTTTGACAGTATCTTCGTACTATTATGTAAAGTGGTGTACTAAGAAAGGATTTTCTAAAATTCGCATTTTTAAGATATACTCAATACAAGAATTTTGAGATTTATAAAATTACAATGGAAATCGACAATTTTGTTTTTTGATAAACGTTTGCAATTGGTTTCAGATTATGATAGTAATAGAAGAAATTAGTATTTTTTTTGTTTTATAATTACGGTGGCCACTAGTTAAATAAAATATAAATTGTTATTATGATTGGATGTACAGTTATTTTAACCTGTGTTTCTGTCATATACACCCAACATTTAACTTTTACAAATATTTCTCCTCAAATATTGAACTGTGGCATTTACGGTGTACTTAAAATGAGTGAATTATTTAATATCATTCTAAACAACCTTAAAATATTACTTCAAGCGTGAAACATTAACTATTAGACGAGCAACGAAGTGCACTTCGTTAGCTAGTTATATAGAGCTACTCATTACATCTATCCATTGGTCATATCCTCAAATAACGTTATATCTGCAATGGTCATTTGGATTTGAAAAGCAGTCTTCAAAATGTTTTTGATAACATTACACTTTCCAAAAACCTCTTAAAGTAGTTGAAGAAAACCAAGCGTAATTAATTACAATATTGATCAAGTTACTGAATAATATCATCTTAGTTTAAGAGTTAATATATATTGCACGTGTCTTATTGTATACCTACCAGATATCAAACGTACCAAATGGCTTACGACTTGTGAATGACAAATTAGTCGACGGTATCGTTGTGATATAAATTTGCAATAATTATAATAAAAGTTACATATTAATTACATTTATCTGTACAGTTAAAATTAAAAATCAACTCATTGTTTAATACAATAATAAGTCTCATTAATCTATGTCATTAAGTTTAACAAACGTTAGGAGGAAAAAAGTTACTAGTTGGTAAATAGGTAATATTAATAATTATACATTAAATCTATCTAAATTTCAACTAAAAAAAAAGGTTCATATATTAACCATTATTATTTTTAAAAAGGTACTTGTAGATGTTTTTTTTAATGTACCGAAAACCCAATCGACCCAATTGATTTAATTTCCCTCAGAAACTATTAACAATTTCTCGCTTAAAGTTATTGTTTGTAACTCAATTAAGTACTGAATTATTGACTTGAGTGGTTTTAACTATGTGTTTTTGTCTGGGAAGAACAAACATTCTATGTATGTGAATATATATCTTAATGTTAAAAACAAAAAATAATATTTGTTAAGTTTACATAGTTCCGATATACATACACTTTTTATTCGAATTCTGCAATCATCACTTAGATTAATAACCAACAATAGTTGATTTTATTAATATTATTAAATTAATTATCACACCTCTTAAAATATTTTTTTTTAAACAAATATTTAACTATGTTATGTATCTTTGATATGATATATAAATACCTATAGAATACATTTAATGAAGTCCAACATAAAAAATAATATGTAGAGTACTAGACTAACTCCATTGAATATTAATATTTGTTCCTATGCTGTGTTTGCTTTATTAGAGACGTGAAGTTTTTATTATGTTTTGCCGCCTCGATTGAAGAAAAAAAGTGTATCATTAGACATTTCTTTTAAAAGATAAAACAAATTATTCATAAATTTTAAATACATTTAATTTTAAAATTGGATGAATTTATTATTTACGTATGTATTTTCATAAATATAGACAAATACTATAACCATCGGTCTATGTTTTTGCTCATGCTTTTCTTAAAGCTATATTTTCTATTTTGTTGGACATAATATCATCAATTATGTATTTTCTGAAACCATTCCAAAACAAAGAACCAATAAATTGAGAACCGCATTCATTAGATTTCGGATAAAAGATGTTTTGGGGAAACACGGTGATGTAATAAGTTTTTTCATCATTTCACTTGAACGTTGGACGTTTTTTTTTAAAAATATTTCGATTTTTTACGAGTAATAATGTTTAAATTCAATGTACTTGACAACAATGTTTAGTTCATACAATTTTTAGGCGTATTTCACATATTTTTAGTATCTGTAGACTGTAGTTAATTAGTTTTAACTCATAAGACATTTTATGTTACAATTTAAAGTTGTTTGTATAAAATAAAATTTTTTTTTTTAGAAACCAATATGATTTATATTATTTAAAATATTACAATTATTTGTAAAACAACAATACATAAAATAATATTTATGTACAGAACATGTATAATGAAAACATAACATTACGTATACTAGTTTTCTTTTTTCAAGTTTGAAATTAAATAAAGACATTTCAAGCTGTAAAATAAAATAAACAGATTTTTACTGTTGAAATATTCAAATTTTAATATTCTAACTGATAGAAATATTGAACGATCTCTTAAATATGTTTAATCTGAGTACATAGCCGGATTGGTACCTATTAATTATTTTTACTTTAAATGTTAAATGGTAATCGAAGAATGTGTTTCATTATAATGTTTGTATTTAAGGAAAATGTATAGTTATTAATTCATTAAAATATATCACAGAATGTTAAAAACTCCCTATAATGAAATGTTAAACTTTCTCAACTCAGTTATAAAATAAATGCAATTTTTTTCCCACATTTTTCAAATGATTGAATATAAGTTTGACATATTCAATCATTTACACAAAAAATATAGGATAGGGCTTTACACACTTCTACATAACTTATATAAATCTAAAATGAATGTGCGAAATGTTATATACGATGATTGATAAGTTAAAAATAATTTTAAAATAACGATTAAAAAAGTAATTTAATGTTATATACGGATAAATTAGATATTGGAAAATTATGTATATAAGTATACAAGATAATGTATTCTATTAACACTAAAATATATTCATCTTAAAAGTATTAACGGTTTTGAAAATATTTCGTATCATATAGTGTAAAAACATAACATTTTTTTTTTCTTTCATTTGATAAAATGTAATTAACTGTGTTTGAAAAATGATCTTGTAAATATGCCAATCTAATTGAACAGTATGCATGCAAGTTATGGATATGCAAATTTCAGTTTAATCATTTATTGCATTTTGTATGTAAACTAAATTTATAAGCTTGAAAGTTGATTATATTTTAATCGGACATTTTTAATTAATAAAACCAATTTTAAATCTTTTCCAAAAAATTTAAATTCAATTGTATATCATTTAAATATTTGTGTTTTGTCAAATATTGAAAATCTCCGTGGTGATTAGCAGATAACAACAGGTCATTCCTGTCATTCCTGCTGTTTTCTGGATGAAATCATGGTAGGAGGATGTATTATTTATTGTGTTCAATAAAAAATTATATTTTTTACATATAAAAATGTCTGAGTAAATTGCAGAGGAATTTCATTATTCATTAAAATGTTAAACTAATTATGATTTGAAGTCTGCCTGGCTGAACCTTAAATAATATGATGAAAATAAAAACGAAAAATACGTTCAATACATTTTATATTTTCATTTATATATTTTGTCAGTCGATAATATTATGTGCCAACGATAATTTTATCGTTAACGTTCTACTTGTAACTAATCACAATAATATCGTCTGTACTGGTAAAATATGATTTGAGTATTACACATTTAATAATTATATGCCAATCGCGTTATTAATTACAACTCACTTATTAATAAATTACGGTCATCGGAATACAATTTCTTGAAATCAACTAGAAAGCATCGCTTTTTGTTTTCCCTATATTTTCCGGAGTAGATATAAAAAAACCTAAAATATTTGTATCTCTAAATCGATTTTTCTCATTCACCTCAGACAAAAGCACCTCTGGTAATGGAATTTATATCCTTAATCAAGTTTGTTACTATGATGAAACACTTATATCTCAGTATGTTTGCATTAAAGAGAAACAACGTTAGTGACTTCACCCTTTTCGTCTTAAATATAACGTCTTTATTCAATTTAACTGTAGTCTGGGAGTACATTGGACGTTAAATTAGTTATGACGCCCTAATAAAGCTCACTAAGGACTATACCAATAAATTCAACAAAATCATGACTGGGACTCTTATTCAGATGTGAGATCGATATCGATTTTCAAATACCTACTCTGTCATAACATAAATAAAAAATTAAACTTTTCTATCATACATTTGGTTATGATTAATCTTACAGTAATTCGGAATCTACACAACCTACGCTTATATTTACAATTAAAAAAGACACAATTTCGACATTTATCTTGAAAAAGATCTCCGACACATTCCTTTGTAAATAAATTACAAAAGTCCTATCAACTTTTATGTGTTCAAACTTGAATCATTTCTCCTTGAAATTAAATTACAGATTGAATTATTTGAATAATTGAATTATAATACCTATTGCTTTTCTAAAATCATTCATATAATTTCTTTCTTGAGTCATTTAAAATTCTATTAAAAAAAATCTATTTGTATTTTAGATTCTGTACATTTCTATTTCTGACTACCTATTTACACGAATATTAACAAATAACAATTTTGAATGAACTCTAAATTAACAAATTAAACTTTTTTGACAATTTTATATTTGTTTTATACAATTATATTTATATTCTAATACAATATAATATAATATAATATTTCACCCACTTTATCTGATCTATCCACTATTCTTGGGCTAGCATTAATTTAAAATGTTTCGAGAGAGATCAATTTAAACATCACGTCAAAGCCATCAAAAATTTAAATTGGTTATTAAAATGTAAACTGCACAATGACCACTCCACCTCTGGTCGTGGTAGGTAATAATCAAAAACAAGCAAGTATGCCTGTATCCTAAAACATTTAGTGTTAAGAAATAGATTGTAGAAATAGAGATGATCTATTCAAATTAAACAACTACAGTCTATATACATATACGTGCTACATATTTATTATTTATAGTCAAGTATTGAAATACTTGCAAAATACATTTATCATCAAAAGAAACACCCTTTAAAACATATATTATAATACAGTTTTAAAACGTGTATATAGTAATTTAACCTGATAGATACACACTGCATAAATAATATGGCATTTATATTATACATTATGTATCTTATTCTAATGAATAATATAGTATAATCATTAAGTACAATTTATTGCAATAGAGAAACGTGTGATTTGTATAATGTGATAATAGAACCTAATACTGATTATTAAAATGAATAGATAGTTTTGGTTAAACAAAGCACCCACTATTCGTTGTGTTTGTCTTAACATATTATATTAAGATGAAAAATTGAAAAATCAAATTATTAATAAAGTTTATAATGTTAAAGAGTAACATGTAAGACGATGAATGCTTATAAATAGGTACCTAGTCATTCAGTTCATCAGTTCAGTGGAGCATACAATTTTGAACAGTAAGTGTTCTGTATAGTAAAGCTAAAAACAACTGACACGGTGGCAACTCGTAAGCCACCTAAAGTAAATAAGGGATAGCTCGCCTACCTCGTGTTATCATTACAATATACAAGTACCTACCTCCACTGAATAACCATATTTATTTTACATATTATAGGATCAGTTTGTATTCTTACATCTAAATAGTTTTGCAAATGCATTGTATTCAATAGAATGAATATGATGCTAGCTTCCTCGATATAAGTAAATATTCATGAAGTTAACGAATCCTATTTAAATTAAAAACGACTTCAAGTAGGTAACTACTCTGCTATACAGGTAGGTGTCGTGTATCTTATCATTAGGTAGGCAGTGAATGGGTGTATTAAATTTGAACTCTTTGAGAAATACGATGAAAAACGATTATGCGAGAAGACTGTCTAACTATTTGGTAACTAAGGTTACCAAAAAATTATGTTAATAATAATAATATTTTAACAAATGTTAGTATGTTCTTACCAATTATTTTTAAGAGTACTGAGAGTTTTAAATTTTTACCTCACAAAAGTAACAACTAGATTCAATTTGTAACCAAAACTTCCATCAAAGTTGATGATCGATCAGGACTCAGAAAACACACATCATTATTAAAAATGCTCCGCTCAGAATCTAAAAGTGTCATCCTACAAATCTTATGTTTTTATTAAAAATATGAATCAACCTTAACTAGTGTAATAATGTAATTACCTACTTGTATGTTCATATTATGAAATTTTCTGAAAACATTAAGAGTTTTCATTAAAACAAATTATACATCAAATAGCTTTATAACTTTGTTAAATTAATTACGTTTATTGAAAAATATTTAAATAATACTCTTTTTAAATAAGCAGCTTTTAGTTAAGTCGTATGATTATACCTAAATTGTTAATATACCAGTTAATACACGAGTATTTGACTATGCAAAGGGCAAATGGCAAACCCATTTACTTTATTGTTCATTTTTGAAGATAATTGTTTAGTTTTAATGAAAACTTTAAATATTCAAAGTGAGTTTTATGAAAAATCTATAATATTTAACTCTAGAAAATTGAAAAAGTACACAGGTACCTCCTAACATAATGTATATACAACGGCGGCTACATGCAGAGACTATCTCAATGATACCTATCTCGTTTATATACGTTAGTTTACAACAAAATTATAATACGTTAGCCTTTAAAAACAATGACCAACCATATTTTATGCGTTTCTCGTTCCTCAAGTTTTAAAAATACAATTATTTAATTTTTATTTATATTATAACTTATATGTGCGTATTTTTGTTTATCCCGCTTTTCTTTATCTAAACCTGTAAAATATATTTGTATAATAAACTGTATTATGTCTACAGTATATTATTATAATAATTTAATACTTTGAATAGTATAAACTATGTTAATTGCTGTTATAATACAATGGACATAAGGCTAACATCTGGAACAAATGCTGTCATTACAATTTTAACTGTCTTGTGTATAAGCTAAAATCTATGATTAGTTGAGTTTATTCTCAAAAGTTAAATCACTAATAATGAAGAAAATAATTAATGGTTTATACCCCCTTGTGATAATAAACCATTACAAGCTGTGTTCGTGGTAACCTTTATATTATTAAGTGGCGTACTATATTTTTACTTAATAAAATTAGTTGAAAAACAAAAGTAAAATGTAACATTTATTATCAAATATTTACATAAAGCTTCAAAATTCGTTCCACGGATGGTATTTTATTTTCAAGTACATTAAGGTATAATGGTTATAAGTAACTTAATATTATTATGAATCTAAAATTGGAAAGAACTTTTTTTTATACCTCTTAATTTGGCATGTGTATATATTTATTGATTAAGCTTTGTTTAACAAATTTTTAAACAAATTAAGGAAAACGGTGGATATGAACTATTCATTTTTAACGAAGTAAACTAGTATATTATTATAGTATAAATAGACTATTAGTATAGTATATTATAATATTATTATAATATAATTATAGTCTATTTAATGAAAGTTAGACGTATTTGGAAAATAGCACAAATTATTACTAAAACAATTTTTTATGATAGTTTTCAATAATTGTATATTGAATAATGCGTGCACGTTTACGCAAACTGAAAACGTTTTTAAAAGCCAACGAGAGCTTAAAATGTATACTTAGATCGGTATATCATCGAGAAAGTTGAGTATCTTATAAAAACCGTAAAGACGATTTTACAACATAGGTACAGCTATAGTACCTACCAACCGACTTATTATAGTTACGTAGTAGTACGCATTACGTTTCCGGACACGCACCCATAAAAAAAAAACACTGTCGGAACCAAGAACGAGACGACGGCTAATAGTTTTTTTTTATTTACTACCATTCTAGTTCCGTCATTTCTCATTTTCTCAAATTCGAATCGTCGTAACAATCAATAGGTAGGTACTAGGTATATTGTATAATAAACAATAACATTTTATAAAATACACATTTTTTTTTTTTTTATCATAGTTTTTGAGAGCTGTCAAAAATAACGACAATATCTACTTTACACCGTATTTCATCCGTACCTATACTTATTATATTTTGATCGCACTTACTTTTTCTTTTCTTTTATTAAATTTGTTTTTCCTCCCCGATTGTAGCGCCAAGACGACCGTCTACGATTATATTATTATATATACTGTGTTCGCAGTGCGGACGAGAGTAGTTGTAGGTGTACTACGTGAACCACCGGTGGATCGTGATCAGACGATATCGACGATCTGGACGCGTACGGACGATAAAACTTTCGATCGGAGCGAGGGCGATAAAACTTTCGATCTCGGAGCGAGCGCGTGTCACGGGCGCACGGTTCGGTGGCCGGTGCGTTAATGTCGCGCGGCGGCTCGGCGGCTGGCGGCGTTGGCGTCGCCGTCGTCAGACTACCTGTTGGGGCACCTAAAGTATAATATCATACTTAAAGTTTTGGGTCAGTCGTGCCAACGCCGGCCGCGCCGCCGTCGAGTATGAGCTATAAAATAATGTTTGGTCTCGAGAAATCCCCTCGTTTTACCGTGGTCGGGTCACTGCGTGTGCATGTATTGCGATCAAACGAAATATTGTTAGAATATTAATGTTACCTACGATATATATATTATTATAAATTATAATAACATAATATTTTTATTATACTACAGTCACATACACGAGATGTTTTATTTTCTGTCCCTTTGAATAACGCACCGTCGCACTGGTTCCCAAGACTCTTAACCTAAGTATCATGTACAATTATTGATGCGCAGATTTGAACTCTTCTACAAGCCTTCTTGATATTGACTTTCATGAATTTTTGATTTTATTCTTATAAAAAATTATATGAACAAAGTGGAAATTCAAAATATGTCATATTTAAATTTTTAAAACATTTTAACTCAGAAAATCATAAATTTGGAGAAGCTTAACTCAAGCAGACATTACTAAATATTCATACCTGTTTTAGAACTCTTATCACTTTACTAGATCAGTTAGTACGTATTGCAATACAAACACGTCTAAATCCCTATATGTTACGTGTGTGTTGATGTAGAATGAAATTTACCGTTTCCAATCCCTTAAGGCAACTCTTGAGACAATATATATACGTATGGTATTATTTGTCACCATTTCAATCCGTTAGGGACACTTAAAACTGTATATTTTGTTTAAGTTAAATAACCAAAATATTTACCATTTATTTTTTGCATAATATCCATACCAAACTTTAAATGTCTTTTTTATTAGGTAAGTATACAATAATAACTGACGTTTTGATTGGAAATAATAAAAAAACAAAATTGAAAAATTAGTGAAACTAAATAATATATGTTATAATTTATCATCAGTATTGTATTTCAGATTATGTTATTGATTAAAGTTTATTAACATGCAAAACCAAACAAAAAATATTTAAAATTCCTTCAAACTCTAAATCGCAGCCATTTTAAAAATATTTATAATTTTAAATTTTAACCGTATTATACACACTCAATAAAATACATTTGCAAATATATATATATAAATATTAATAAACACACAGACTTTATTTAGGTACATAGGTAATAGTATTTAATGTGTTATATATTGTAAAAAAATATATTATATGCAATTTTCTTTTTTATTAAAATATTTACTTTATGATAAATTACAATTGCATAATTACTTTAAAAGTTCCAACTTTAATCAGTTTTGTACTTTTGTTTCAGATTTTATTAAAAAAAATATATATAATATTTAAAACTTTTAAAATTTTAAGCAAAACAATGATGTATTGGAGTTGGTAGAATATCGACAACTTATTGGTTTTAAAATGTGTAGTTTTTTTATTTTAATTTTTTTTTTTCTGTCATTATGTTGGACCAGAAAAAGGGCTATAATCTTTAACTCTGAGGTTAGTATATAATATCAGATTGGATCTATTTAGTATAGTGTAGTCAAAAGTAGATAATTACTAATTTTTTCCAACCAATCTGAAAACAAACCAAAAAAAGAGGAAAAATAAAAATATTTACGCAAGACTAGTTTTTTGACAAGATCATTTTTTTGTTTTTTGTTTTGAATACTATTGATTAAAATATGAGTAAAATTATAGAGATTAGAGGCTAGATAATAATATTGGCTTTTTCAAGCTACCATTAAATGAAACATTTTTAAAAAAATCAACATATTTATTTATTATTATTATGGCAAAAACAAATAGGTAATTATAAACAAAACTCAATATAAAAAATATTTTAAATACTTAATGTCTCAGTCTTTTGATGTCTTAAAAAATGTGATATGCATACATATGACCATGTGTGCCCTAAAATATTTTACTGTTTCTGACTTAATACATTGGAAAAATAGGTGTTTGATACCTACCTATGTAATTTTTTTTACCTTAAAAATTAAATGTTTTGTTTTAAAACCGTAACGGTATACCTATAATAACTATAATTAATAATCATTACATTATATTTTTTTAGTCAGTCCAAAGGCTAAATAAGAGTTCCTGTTGTCGGTGGGCATTAAATCGGTACTGTCACTCGATTCGACCACAAGCCGCTTGTGGCTAGGAAAGTAACGAGAAGACTAAAAAAAAAACCCATTTTCCAATGACAGAGATTCTGTTGTCCAACATTCCAGAGCCGAAGATGGATAGCACCTTGTTCTACGAGACAGAGACCGACTATTTCGGAACAACGCCTGCCTGGGACGCAATCACGGATGGCATGCAGACTGACGACAGGTTTCCATATCACAGAAAGGGTTAGGTTGGGTTATTGTGTTGGATATATATTTTTTGAATTTTATTGTTCGTGTATTTTTGTTTTACAAAATATATTTTTTTGTACTTTTTATAATATATGCTCGTATGTTTTTATTATTGTTTTTTACAGATCATAAATGGTCGGCAGGTAATGTCTCGAGGTTTACGTTTTTACCTATAGAGTAACAGCTTGAACATTAATTTTCCTTGCACGCAGACGCACCCTTATTGCGGTATCACGGCACAACATTTTAGGCTATTAAATTGATTTATTATAATATTTCCCTCTCGACATAAAAGTTTGCTGAAAACAAGAACCTTTTCCGCTCGATTCTTACTACTCACCTTACCATTATTCTGTCAAAATCTAGTGTACCTAATACCTTTATACGTCCGACATCGATTTCCTCTACATTGACCCGAGAAAAAATTTTTATAAAATATATTATATGTTCACTTAGTAGGACACATTAATGTCGAGGTCAAGTCTATAGTAGGTATTTATTATTTAGTATAAGATATTTATCATTATTATACATCTAGTTTTAGAACATAAAATAATCGAACTATTAATATTGAATAAACAAACAACTTAAACAAAAATATCCTGTAGATTAATACACGCATACATTGAATATAAGTTAATAGTCACGATACATTTAAATAACCATAAATTATTACGAATGTCTTTAAAAACATTTAAGTCTGTAGAAAACTCTTAGATAAAAATTTAAATCATGTATTATTCAGTGTCAAAAAAGTTATTTGAAACACTTCAATTTTAAAAAGCTCATACCTTGTGCTACAAATCTAAAATATCATAAAATCCTAAGTGGGTGAACTAGATAATATTTCTACCATTCAATTTTATGTATATATATATATATATATATATTACCAGAAATGTTAACAATTGGGAAATTACATCATTGATTGCCTAGTACATGTTATCATTTCCTAACTATATCGGGAAATAATATTATACACATAGCACAATAAAATTTGATATTTAGAAGAAACGGGTAATTTATTTAAATATAATATAAAAACCAGTTAGTTAAATTTTTTTTAGATTTTAATTTAAATATTACTTTTATCATACATACCTAATGACCCTATTACCGCATTATCCTAATAAAAAGAATTAATCTTAAGCAAATTTTCCTATTTTTAAAAAAAAAATTTTTTTAGTCAACTGTAAGATATTTATTGATTAGTGACATACTGACATATATATACATTTAAAATAGGACAATATTCACTCTAGTCTCTAATATAATAAATAACAGAGTAAAAGGGATTCCTCTGAAAGTTAAATACTAAAATGTGCTAATACGTCATGCATTATAATTTAGACATTACTTGCGGGTAAGACGTATTCTTAAGTGAAACATAGCTCTTAAACAAACTATTTTGTTTCCAGTGTAAGTGATGATTCTGAGTGTGAAGTCTTGGACTCTCTTAAGTTTCACGAAAATGTAATAATATTTCAAACTATTATTATATTATTTCGTTCTAAATTTGTATAGATACTTTTTACATATCTGCTGCGAAAATATTGCTCTAGTTGATAATAGTATCACTGAAAAAGCATTTAGTGCACTGAATATTTGAATGGGCTTTCAATAATAATTGTCAAGTTGATATTTGAGATGTCTCATGAATTGCACATTAACAAAAACAGTAAATCCAAAACCATTGTTGACAAATTGTTCACAAAAATAAACAAACTCAGACCGGCTAAAATCTATTCAATATTCAATTTCCCTAGCCATCAAAATGTAAATGCTAATAAAACTGATTCAATTTACCATAACTAAATTGCAGCGTGCGTGCGATTAATTACCTCGAGTAAAGGATATCCTGCCAAATATTATCCCATAACAGTTTGAAGTAATGATTAAATACAATACCGAATAAAATCATGAACAATTAAATGCATTTTTTAATTTACTTATAGAGTTAGTTTGTTTTTTAGTAACCAAATATATGCGGATCATATTATAATACTAATTGCTCATAATTAGTGACAAATATAATAAATTTAATTACGCGTTCTAGTGTCATATCAATCATATTTATTTACTAGGTAGTCCAGCAAAACAATAACTGCTACAGTGTGTATAATTTATGTGTACAAAAATAAATAAATTAGTCGTTATTTAAAGTTAATAAGATAACAGCTATAGCACTTAGGTACATAAAAAAAGCCGAAAGTGTGAAAGTAATCGTAGGCATTCGATTTTCCGTTATAGTTTTTGTTTTTTTTGCAAAAAAATGTGTAAGACTTAAAGATAGATTTCAATCATTTCGACGACCCCTGCATTTATTGCCAACTCAAAAAGCCCATTTAAGGTATAACTTCTGCCAAATAATGTATTATATTGGTTGAATTTCTGTATACAACCATATTGAAACTTTCCACGCTATTACCTCAGTTATATAATATAATACTTGTCACGAAAGTGGCGAATAACGAAAGATATTAATACAATTTAGATAAAAACAAAAAACCTCAGCAGACTGCGGTTGTTTATCATATTTCAAATATGTTTAAAATTTCAACTGAAATTATCGAAATATAAATAACTCATAAATAAAACCAGTAAATTGTTTTGATAACATTTTAATAATCGTGCACAACTATAATTTTTAATATAAAAGCTTCCTTGCTTCAATAGTTTTAAATCAAAAGCAAACCATATAAATTTTTAAATAGGTGCATAAACCTAAATTATGAAACCATTATATTGTTTTGAATACGACTATTATAGCCCGGATTAAGACCATCGGGGGCCCAAGAGCCTATACTTGATTGTAGAAAAAAATTAATTTCTCTTATACCAGTTCGAACACTATAAAATGTATTATTGCTGTATTAGTATACATACTACATTTATAATTACTTAATGTTAAGAAATAATATAACCATTGATTGAATATACTTATGACAATTTAGTTAATGATTTTACTTTCATTATAATTTAAGAAAAATACTAACATTTTACTCAAAGTTACTGAAAACATGAAATTAATTATAATTAAATGGTTTTCTATATTAATATGATAAAACAACAAATAATAATAAAAATAATAAAAAATACTATTTATTAATAATAATAAAACATTAATTTATATGAAAGTTTTTTTCTTGCTTTTTGTAAAGCAAATTCTTTTTATGATAAGCCTCAAAATGATATAACCTGACTTGTATCACTTAAAGATTTTAAAACTAACAACATTTCTTTATCTTTTGAATCTGAAAATGTATTTATTGAAATTGCCCATCTATGATCAGAGCCATTAAAAAAATACAAAAACTAAAAACATTAACTTCACAGCAGTCTACACTATGTACATCTAGTACATTTTGAAAACCGTGTTGTTGTAGTTGTCGACTCTTGGTCATACCCAGTTCTAAAAAAAAGTATAAAATGAATTCTAAAAATAGATAATAGTCAAACAATGTTTGGTAATAAACTAATAATACAATAATTTGATGGCCGGACAGGATATGGTAAGGCGGTAGGGTCTCGTTGGTCTGTACATACCAACGTAGGTTTAATATGCTCATAAATATTTTTATATAGATATCATATAATATTATATCGAATAAAATGTACAAAAAAAGCAAATAGTAAATAGTGGGTATTTAAATTTTTTTTTTTTTTAGTTCTCATTAAAATTAAAACGTAATATTTTTGTTCCGAAAGACACTAAGTTCTTTTTGAAGCCCCTTTAATCCGGGACCGCGAACTATACACAGTTATATATAAGAATGACATTATTATTTTGTGGTAAGCGAAATTGTTGATAATATAATATTTGTTGCTGAGGTGTACCGTCTACTATCTAGAAACCTTTGTTAACAATTCTTAAAACGTTTACAAATTTTGAACGAAAAAATAGAAATACATTTTTGTTTCAGTCTTTCTGTGATCATACAAAAATCATGCGAGATAAAACAAATTAATTCAGTCCGATACAAATGATGATTTGAGTTAAAATTAGGGGTTGCAGGGGGAAAGCACACTCTTATATACATAATAATATAATAAGCAATATAAAGATGTATTGAGTTAAAATGTATTATCTCCCAGCGAAGATTGTGATATAGTCTTTTAAAATAAATAATTGTTCTGGATGTAGGTAAGTAATCTATAGTTAAAAATATAATATATTTTAGTACTTGTACCTAAAAATTAGAAATATTTCTGATTTACAAAATTTTTATTTTGCTTTTGAAAATTAGGTACACTTAAGTTTAAGGTGTTATCGATTCTAATCAATTAAATAGTTATTGGTAAGCGGGCCACAATATACGAAAGTAATGAAATTTAAAACCATTATAACAATTTTTTTCACCTAAAATTTCAGGAACTTCGACAACTGAAATCGTTAATAAAATAAAGCAACACTTTAAAAAGTTTTTACTAATAATTGCACGAAATAGCACACTATTCATAAGGTATAATACTCAAAATTTGGTATCACAAAATGTGTTTACTGAACGACAAACAATACCTGAGTCTTGTATCTTATCGCATGACAATGCAATCAATATGACGAATGGTTAATTAAATGTTGGAATATAAAATATGTCTAGGAGTATGTTTTTTTTGGGGGGCCATATACTATAAATTTAAGGATCCTGCACGGGTCTCAACTCAACTCCAGTTTAAATCTATATGCAATGTAACTGTTTAAGTATAAACTTATTAAAAATAAAAAATAAAATGTTTAAAAATATTAAAATGTATAGTTATTTATTAGCATATACATAAAAGGTGATAATACAAGATCGTTATCAAGCTTTAAATGTATCCCAAAACCATTTATATATATATATGTAATCTATGATCATAACATCAGATGGATAGTATTAGGTACTATAATTACATAGTCACTGTACCTATATTACGCGGCTGCGTTTAAATAATAAAAATGTGTATGCATTTTAATATTTGTATGCAATTTTTTCACTTTAAATAGGTTTACATATAAAAAATAAACACTGTTATTAGTAAAGTTGTACATTTTCCAATGTACTTTTAAAATTGTTATTATAGTCGTGTAATTTAAATAATGAATCATCTACTATTATATCTTATTATTATACAGTTTATATAGGTACGTACATTATTGTAAGTTATTAACTTACTCGAATAAGTTCATAAATATTTTCACAAAGTATACGTGTTTGGTGTGTACAATATAAATTAAGCTATAACACATAATTGTAATCATGCAGTGTAGCATGGTCCCTCGAACACCAAAATTAAATCAGTTGAAGTTTAAAATTGTGATGTTTGAGAAATAACATAGCAATAAACAATGTACTATTACACGCCTCGATAAAAAGTTTTTAGTTAAAACATAATTTCATTACACATAATTTATCTGTAGATAATTGATATAATTAAAGAATAAAAACTATGATTTTAATTCAACTTTAGTAGGTAGGTTAACCTACCTATAATATTTTCATTTGTTTCACAAACAAATTCTTCTCTCAAATCGGCTATTCCTACAAGAGTTATAATTTGTATTCAGATTTTTTTTTTATTTGATTGAACATAATAATATGAGATTTATTATAAAACTAGTTAATGCCCACATTTTGATATATGCTTGCCTACTATATACATGCCAGGACAAAGTCATTTTGGGACCATAGGCAATTTTCATCACAACTATAAATATGGAGATATTATGACATTAATTAATTGGCTATATTATACATACTTAATGAATAAATATATTGATAATATTAATAAGATAACTTACTGCTGGACAGTGGAGATTCTAACATGTATGTATATTAATTTCATCTTTGTTTATAAGTCGAATCTTGTCAAACGTATTTGAATTCTATGCGTAATGTGTTGGATAAACCTGCAGACGTTGTGGTTAATTCTAAGATAATTTCAAAAGTCCCACACACGACTCTCGATGATTTAATTATGCATTTTCCATTTGGATATTGGCTCCCGACATTAAAATTATAACCTTTGGCAACCGGTCCTCGATTTGTTGGGGTCTAGCATAATATATGTACTTACGTCAAATATATTTTTACTTTTCAACCAGCAGAAATCAATTATTAATATTTTAAACTACATTGTACAAAATTATTACCTAAATTAAATACTATACCCGGGTAAAATTATTTAATTCTGTGACATTTATGTGTAGTCGGACATATTGACCTATGGATCTTTACATTGTACGATCTACTCGTTTTTAGTTCATCATTATTTTTTTTTAAATTCGATATCTTAAACTAATATTTATTTAAAAAAACCAAACAAATCTCATTGCTATGGGCAACCGAAGTGTTTGAAACAAACAATTATTTTAACGCGTTCAGTCCACTGTCACAGAATCTTAACTGATAGCCTAAATAGATATTTCTATATACTTTCAGTAATTTTCTATCGAAGCGTTATAAACCTATACGTCCACGTTCGATGGAGAACGTGACAGAACAAGTTTTTTCGTCGGAAGATGAGATCCAGGAGTCATCACAAACTGTCCCGTCCAAAATGCTGCCAAAGTCTTCATCCCGCGGAGACGCTTCCGTCATCGGACCTTTGGATTCGAAAGAGACGATCGACGTCTTGTCGTTGAATGACAGCTTGGTAGACCGGCTCCGATCCCCACTGTCTGTCACCGACGGCGAAGAAAGACTCGAGGTACCGACGGGACGTGCCGCTAGTCCGTACACTATCCCTATAGAAAACTGCGCCGGAAAAGAGTTCCGGAAGTATATGTCGATGGTGAACGACGCGTTGTCGGAAGTAGACTCACCGCCGCTGTCTGTACCATCGGATCCAGCATCTGAACCATCCGCTCCACGGTTTGTACCATCGGTTTCACGGTTTGTACCATCGGCTCCACGGTTTGTACCATCGGCTCCACGGTTTGTACCATTGGCTCCACGGTTTGGACTATCGGCAGACCATGTCGTAAAGTCGGCCGATGAGGTTCACTGTCTGTCTGCGGATCTCGCGGTAACTCGCTGTACCCCCTGTGATGATGATACCAGCTCGGTGACTATCCGAACACAGTATACCATCCCCGTAGAGAATTGCGCCGGAAAAGAATTCCGGAAGTGCATGGCTGTGGTGAACGCCAAGATGTCGAAATTCGACTCACCTCCGTCGTCTGTACGAGCAGATTCACCGCCTGTACCATTGACCCCGCCGCTGTCTGTTGAGGCGACACAGGAGGTTCAGCTGACCGTCGCAGCAGAAAAACTCGTCGAGGAAAAAGTCATAGAGTCGGTCCCAGCATCGCCCGAAAACGGACCGGCTATACCTCGAGTCATGTCGGCTGATGATATTCACCGTCTGTCCGAGGACTTTGAGGTAACCCGCGGCAGCCCCGACGATACCAGTGCGGTGACCGCGGTCGTAATGCCAAAACGCCGACGGACACTTTGGGCCCGGACGAAGCGATTCGTCCGCCGCATGTTGTGTTGTGGAGCATGAGATTTTGTTACCTTTGTGTAATGTAATTACAGTCCAATTATGACATTAAATGTAATTAGTTTAAATAAATAAACACGTTTATTGTTATTTAATTGGTTTTTATTTGGTAGCTGGTACATATTATAACATAATCTTATTATTAACGCGTCGATACGATTCGTAAGGAGTAATTAAAGTTATTTAACTGTCAAGATAATAATATTATTATTGATAGAGAGTTGTAATAAATTGTATATAATATTATACATATTCGATAAAAATAATTTACTATACAGTAATAATAATATGAAGAACGATTATATTACGATTTTAATAGTTACTGTCCGAATAAGGGCTGTAAAAAGAAGAACATTTGGGTTATTGGCAGTTTATTATATAAAATTAGTGGGCCCATCAATCTCGCTGTAGGTGTGTACGGATTTTGGAGACAATGTGTCGTTATAATTCTAAAAGACGTGCCTGCTATGTTAAGCCTAGCTGGCTTCGTAAAATAGAATATACTATCAAAAAAATAAAAATATCTTGATTGATTTTTTGATCTAATTTATTGATTATTATTTTCTAAGTAGACTCTAAGAGAAGAGAAGAGAAGAGATATAATTTTAATTTAAAGAAATTGCGACATAACATAAAAATATTAATTATTTAATTTATTTACAGTAAAAAGCCAGACGGCAATTACAAGGAAGTAGTGAACAAATAGATTAAAACTAACATATAAGTATAAATATATCTTTACAATTAAACTTATGACTTTTGTAAGTGTAGAATATATTAGGGTAGTTACAATGAATAAAGTTTAAATAGTATACATAATACATAGCAAGTGCATATTATACATACGTGAACTATGTATATCCATTATCTGGTTTTAATTTTGGTCGACAGCAATGAATTATATAAAATACTTTTCTAAATCAAATTCAATATTCAAAATAATTTAACAAAAAAAAGTACAATATTTCCCATTCCACCATTCTTCAACTAAACAGGCTTTATCTTTTAACTTTTGTACATTTATATTTCCCAAAAAAATGTTATAACCTCTTAAACGTTAAGACAAATATTATTGTAGCACAAAAATGAATATTTAATTACATTACAAATTGTTTTGTTCCAATTAATTTCTTATAAAACCTAATGGTTGAAATTTAATAATTTATGTTAATATTACAGTAAAAATAATTTTAAAAAGAAAAATGAATATTTAAAAAGAAGTTAAATTCACATCACGTTTTAAACTAAAATAAATATGTCAACTTTTTAAAAATTATTTTGTATTTTAAATAGGTAGACTTTATTAAATATTATGATAATTACCGGTGTGAATGGTCTAATTTTTTTGTGGCAGTTGCACTGTACTACAGTACCCATCCTTAATTGCACCTATAGCCTATATCATCAAAACTCAGTACAGCAACACGTCACTTCATATGAGTGAAAAAATAAAGATAATAATATGGTATATAATATGCAACATACGTAACACGATAATGGCACACACAATATTATGGTAAATATTATAATATAAGGAAGACGCTTACTGAATATTGATAATGCATAAACATTAACCAATGGGGCTACTGGTATATGACTATAGGAAGCCATTATTGTTCCACTCGTCCGTATTATCTGAAATGTAAATAACGAAGTTTCAGAATAATCTTGATGAAATAAATGTCCTTAGGTTTCTATTATATTAATAAGGTATAAACATGCCAAGTAATTAGATCATCAAATCGTTTATTAATCGCTTATTAAATTATATATTATCAATAATATATTTCAGCTAAATTAAAATTAAAACCAACTAACGTATTTTGATAAGTTAGGTAAAACTCTTATTTTAATATAAAACTTATGCTCGGTTTGTAGTAACGGCTTGTTAGAGGTCAAAAATAAATCGTGAAGAAAAGTTAATAGGAATATACTATAGGTATATAGGGATGTAAACTTTTTTCATTTTAGTATATTCTACTACTATAGTGCTACGTGTTTTCAATCCCGATAAAACGTTCAGCTTTTAGTAAAGTTTTAACTTAATATTTGTTTTAAACGTCGACGATTATAATTAAATCAAATAAGTGTATATGTGTCTTAAAACACTGTTTAATACTTTTAATTATTTTATTGACGTAAATACCTAATTGATACAAAAGATATATAAAAACAAGTATAAACTTATTGTATAATATATCAAGTTCTTTATATATATATATATATATATATATATTTTAATTTATCAAGAAGTGATTTAAACAAACACATTATAAATTGTCTCCGTAATAATGCATTTGGTTTAACAAACTGAAGTCAGTGAGAGTCATTTAATAACCCACTTACCTACTAAATATTTATAAGTTATAACTATGATATAAATTCTGGGAAAACCTTTCAGGATCATCCGTCCTGATCCTGTATGTGCAATTTCAAAATTCAACCTCGGTGACAGTGTTCATTTTTGCAGTTGTTATCTGCTGTATTGTTTTGTTGAGTTGTTTTTTAATTAAACAATAAATTTAATTATCTGTTTAAGTTTCTGATTAGTATAATAATTTTGATTACTGGTTATTATAATATTATTACTATGTTTGATTATGATCCAATGAATATTTCAAACATATAAACTAGTAGGTACGAAAGAAAAAAACCATGTAATTTTTACTTTATTAGGTTTTAATACTTTTTTATTTGTATACAATATGTGTATATTAATACTTAATATCGATTATTATGTAAAAAAAATTTTCTTTTGCAAGATAATATCTTATATTGTTTTAATTTTTTCAATTGTCACAATATTTTAAGTAATTCAAATAATTTGTTTATTTTTATTTTAAATAAAAATTAAATGTTGGTAATTATTTAAATCTATTTTAAGTGTATAAAATAAAATTTATTTTAAAAAGATCTGATATTAGTATTATTTTGAGGTAAAAGACAATTCAACGAAAACAACAATAATAATAAAAATAATAATCTTTAAAGCACTCTTTAAAGATTGTTGTCACCTGGTTTATATTTTTAAAACGAATCAAGTAAGTTGAAGTACTGATTATTATTCACTTTTTTGGTTTAAACAGTCGGCGAGAGGATAGCGAGACATAACATGTTTAATAATATTCTCTCATTTATTTCACCTAAACCCAAATATCCCTTTTGAAATTTAATGTCCAAAATCTGCCATCTAGTACAATTGTGTATATCCGAGACCTTAATATTATCCTGGGTAAATTATTGTGCTGGTGTCATGGTACCTAAACATTGTAACTTAAATTATTTTGTGTCAATTATTCATTGTCAATTAACTGTGACATTATTTATTTTAAATTGACAAACAATTTAAAAGTGATTTTAAATTTTAATTTTGGCTAATAGAATTAAAAAGGTTTGAAAACTAAACAAAAAAATAATATAAGTCCTTAATACACAATATTGTGAGGTGGTGAAAAATTGAACGAATGTACACTTCAAGGAAATTTGTTGATTTCTTTCACGAAACAACAATACATAAACGCATTTAACCAGTCAGTTTTCATAAAACTGACGTCGAATGAACTAACTGTTATTAACTTCTCTTAATAAAATGAACAAATGTTAAAATGTCAAATGCAAATTTTCGGGAAGAAAATAAATAATTGGTAAAGGATATAATATAAGGCATTTAATGTAATTTTATTTCTTGATGCAGTTTTTTTTTTTAATGCACATCGTAATTATTATAATTTATTTCAAATTAATGATTTTTTGACAGTAAGTCAGTTTTACGTTTGTTGATAAAAATGTATTTTTTTAACAATCAAGGAAAAGTTTACTAAATACTTTATTCTTTATACTTTTTTGTTTGAAATATATTTTTTATTTGTCATTATATTATTACCAAATAATGATTGTAATAACATAACAAAAATAGCATTATTCAATTTGTAACATTATAAAATGAAAACCTGCTGCTGTTATTAAATTTCTGAAAAACTTAAAAACTTTAATAACTTTATGAATACAGATAGTATATATTATACACAATAAACATATATTATTATACTAATACAATTTATAACATAAATATAACCACGAAATAAGTAAACTTGTTTAGGTTTTTTTTTATGATTTATAATAATATGCATTTGTTTGATTTTATCGAAAATTGGTTATGATTACGAACAGGATTAAGAATTCTTAGAATATTCAAGTTCAAAACAATAATTCACAGCTATAGTTGTACTAAACCAAATAATAAAAATAATGCCGTGGAAATTAAAAACATGGTACGAATATATACGATCAAAGCTGGATTGGCTTGTAGCATATAAATTGAAATCAACTAAGCCATTAATATAAATTATAAGCTAAGTCTAATACAATGGTCTTATAATGTCACAAACCATCCCCCGTGGACTGAGATACTGAAAAATAATTATAAAACACATCGCTGAAAAAACTATTTATTACTATTCTTGTCAAGTTTTCATTTTAAGATATGGTCGTAGCTAGAAAGGTGGTAAGTACGGTATATTATATACCTATATATAATATATATATACATATACATATAACTTCAGCATTATCTACTTATTTTTCTTCGTCAGATTTCGGGGTCTAAAGGAAACACAATCACAGTCCTTTCTGAAATATGGTGTTCATTATTTTTTTCAGAAATGTCAGTTAAAAATATCAATCGAATATAATTGCATCAATTTAATATAATAATAACTATTTCAAAATTATACAAAACCAAATTAAATTATTTGGTAGACATTACTTATTTTAAAATGTTTACAAATTAGAGATATTGCCTATAGCATAGCACAAAAAAAACAAATTTCCAAACATACTGACCTTCCAACATACTAAACAATATATAGGTAATAACTCCAATATTTTTTGCAGAATTAAGGTAACAAAACTGGTGGAAAAGTTTTAAAAAATGCATTTATTTTTAATAAATCCACTCAAATTAATAAGTGAATCCCATCTTAAAGCAAAGATCACTTTGTTTCGTTTACTTATAAACTGTTAAAAATATAAATATCTTATGTCAGTTTAGGATTCCTCCGCACAACAACAATAAAATATATTAAATCAAAATCACAATTAAAATAAAGTTAAGTACACAGTTAGAGTCATTGTTTTCCTAATTTTGACACGAAAAAGTTTAATTAATTTGGTTATCCATTAGTTAATGGTCTAGTAACTAGCACAGCCACCAATTAATTTAACTCTTTATTCATAACAATCGTTACATCAATTTTTTTATGATTGTAATTAAATTGTATCTTAGTAACTACATAAAATCCGTTTTTAAATTATCATTATCATTTATCGGTTCCATAAACATAAAAATGATTACCTATTTCTTAATTCACTCAACTCTTGTACCAAAATATATGTTTTAGTTCTCACAATATAAACTTCATAATTTACGGTGTTCGGTTTAATGTTTATATGATACGAGTATACATTTAGGCGTCTAATCACGGTGTATTAAAATAAATATATATTTACATTTACCTATTGCATTTTGCAGAATAACTTATCGATTGTTATAGTAAATGATAAATAATAAACTTACGATAAGCTTCAATAGTTCATGACATTATTCTCAACGGTGTTTACGACAAAGCAATTCGATGAAATTAACACAATATGTTTTTCCCCTGGAAACCATTATTTGGACAGAAAAAGTACACTACATAAGTTTCACATAGTAAATTTACCTCTATCGATTGGATAGTGAACGAGGGTGGTATTTTAAAGAGGTCTGTTGCCAAAATTGACTACCTATGGTATATAAGTATATAACTAACCGCATTGTTTTAACAGTATAACTTCTTTAATATTTATGTGAAGCCGTGAAGGTATTTTCCAAACTCGGATAAATATTTATTTGACTATGAAAAGAGTATTATTATTTTTGCCAAACAATTTTTTACCATATGTTTATATATTTTCATATTTTATTACAAGTATATATTCTAACAATAATTAAAAAGGAAAAAAAAAAATTAAGAAACAATTTTTAAATATATATTTTTAAAAGTATTTGGAATGTCACTGAATATAAAGTCATAATAGTCAAATTTTCGTGATTTTTTCAATGTTGTCAAAATTTAAACTCTAAATACTTACAAAATATATAATAATTACATTTAAGACTAGGGTACCTAATGAATAAATTAGAAGGAACTGTGTATTAAATGCTCAAGCATTTTTATTCATAAACAAAAATACTATTATAAAAAAATCGGAAAAAAAAACACGAAAATTTAAATTTAAAATTAAAAATTCAATATATAGTTTAAAAAGAGGCAGAACTATTTTTAAAATAATATATTTTCTAGAAAATGCTCAGATAAATATTTAATAAAAATTTCAAGTCCCTCTGAAAAGAAAAAAAATTGATTTTCTTAAAAATGTTCTGTTTCTGTAATTGTAAGTTTTTTCAGATTAATTTGAAAAGTAATGGACATTTTTTACTTTTTCCAATTTCCTGCCATAATCACTTTTAGAATTGAAGATCGACAGATCCACAAATAAAATCACATCATTCTTAACCCAATATAAGCTCTCTGCTCATAATTAAAAAAAAATCTTTTACACCATTCTTTTATCTTGAATGAACTAAAAAATAATAATAACAAGATCAACTTTGCACACAGATATTATGTACATAAATATTCCTATTTTATCTCTATCTGCTGGAAATTTACTCAACTATGTTAAAAAAGAACAATAATAATATAGTAGGCATGGCAAAATGTAATTAAATGGCATTAAATAAGCTTAAGGTTAAAAAAATATTTCAATTCTATTTGCGTACCTAACATTTAAGAATTTAAAAATTTGACATTAAATTATTATAAAACTGGGAATAATATTATGTGAACTATAAAGAGTTGTGATAAAATCACATTTCGCTGTATAGCCATTCTACTTTAAAAAAAAATAATAGGTACTGATTTTAGTTGCCTTTCGTAATTTCAGTTTATTTCCAGCAGATGGCATTAGATATACCTGATTTCAGTAGAGGAACAAAATGTAAAATTTTAGCTAAATAAGTATCAAAATATTTTAATTAAAAGCATTGTGTACAGTATGCTTCACATATTGCACGAAATATAAATTGATAAATAAGTTTTAAAATGCATTAAATCATTATAAATTACCATTAGAATTAAAAATTGTCAACTTTTTCGTTTGACTGAACAGTGCAAACACGTATTCTTTATTAAAATCAAAAATATATAAATTACATAACACTATAATATTTTAAATATTTAGCCAAAGGTATTTCAATTAATACAACATGAGTATAATATTATGTTGTCATAGTTTTTTTTAATCAACTCGTAATTTTTACAAAAATATTATTTAACGAATAATCAGTTTTGATGTTTAAATGTCAAAACCTAAAAAATATGTGACACGTCTGACACTTGCACATGTGTTGTTTTCGAAACAAATTAATTATTTATATGCGACTAATGTAGGTACAAAATACCTATCCACATGATTATTTAGCTCATTTTCATTATGCAATTTACCATATTTTACATTTTATCTTATACATTTTTTACTTTACCAGTATAAATTGTTTTCGTACAGTATTGTATATGTTCATAAATACAACAGTTTTCATGTTAAAATTGTTGTGTACGTGTATATTTTATCCATACTTGATATGTTCGATTACAGGCACGTAATTTAATACCTACATTTGTAATATATACGAAATGTACAACCATTTATCACAAATCACAATAGAGGCAAACAGTTGTTCATGATTTTAAAACTACGTGTTATCTTTAAGCTATAAGAATATAATATTGTTATACAGAAGACAACAGAAAACATTTTTTTATTAAAATCTATTAGAAATAAATTAAGCGAAATAAAAAAAATAAAATACTTTAAAATAGATAGCTTAAAGACATAATATAAATTTGTCTTAGGTTTAAAGAATGAAACACAGACACCTGCACCTGCAAGCTATAATGCGTTTTAAGTATAAAAAAAATTACACGAGTTAATCAAATGAAAAAGAAAAATTGGAAAGGGGACACGGCAGGAGCCCCCGCAGGCAAATTCGTTTTAAAAAGCAGAAAAAAATGTTTTGAAAAAATGTATAGATATGGAAAAGAAAATGAGACTGCAATCTAATCTACCGTTTCTTAAACCAAAAAAATTACATCAAATATTAAGTTTTCACTGGGTATGAGTTATTTATAGGGATCGCAATAGCATAGCTTTTTAAAAAATTAAATAGAATATCAATTAATTATAGGTTTTAAGAATGAAAAAAAAATTGAAAACAAAATTCGAACGCCTTTTCGAACGGCAATTTTTCCAATTTTTCTTTTGGTAAAAACATTATTTAGACTATTGCGAATATTTAGATAAAAATGAGCCCAATCAGTTTTTCCGTTTTCATGATGATCGCTTTAAAACGAACAGCATTTAATTTATATATTTGTAGATGGCGCCACTGGTAAGAAATATTAATGATTAGGATACAAACTTTCATCCCCTTCAAGTAATTTTTTCACGACAAAAAGTAGTCCATGTTTTTCTTCAAGATTCCATCTACCTCTATACCAAAGTTCATCAAAATTGGTTCAGCGGTTTAAACTTAATTAATTTGTTTACCTACTTTTTTAAACTTTTACTAGTAACTTAATATCATAGGAAGAGGTCCCCAGAGGACCTTAAATTAATCATTCGTTTATAAACTAATATTATTTTGAGAAATTGTTGGGTATAAGAGTAGATTAGACTATGCAGTCCCTAACTTTCATTTATACCTAAACAGTTTTAATTTAGTTTTTTTACTATTATCAAATCGAACATGCCCGAGAGTGCGGGTTTCCATGTTCCCCTCACAATTTTTTTTAAATATATTAAACGTGAATTGAGTTTTTAAATTTTGACAACCATTCCCGGAAGAGACCTTTGGTATCTTTTTCGAATAATCGTCTTTTGAAAAAAATTAACTTTTGTATATTTATATGTAATATTGTTTGGTTAATAAAATCTTATTAGACAGCAGTTTGCAACTTATATACCTACTATAAATTATAATACAAGATGATATTATATTAAACTTTAAACACTTATTATATTGAAAAGGATCGAACTTTTTCAAAATTTTGTTTTTATATGATTTCATAAGTCGTTAAAAAATACATTTTTCAAAGAAGTTATTTTTCAACATTTTTTATCTTTATAATTTTTAAGTTTTTTTTTAATTACAACATACAGTTTTAATTTGAATTTTCAAAGCAGCTGAATACATTTTTTAGACCGGTGTCACACTTTTGGATATTCACATCGGACGTTCCGCGGCGAAATGTCTGCAATATCGAAACATGATGCGAAATTAATTACCCACACCGAATTTCCGCTTGAGTATATTATGTACATATGCTAATACGTGTTTTGGTGTTTGCATAATCCACAGGTCGATTTTCCGCCGCAGATGCTCCGCAAGTGTGATACCAGCCTTAGTATTTCGGCACATAAAAATCAAATTTTGGACAAGTAGTTCATGCGTGTCACATAATATTATG
This sequence comes from Neotoxoptera formosana, assembly GCA_022818045.1. Lineage (NCBI taxonomy): Eukaryota > Metazoa > Arthropoda > Insecta > Hemiptera > Aphididae > Neotoxoptera > Neotoxoptera formosana. The sequence continues at coordinate 14,403,905 of CM040633.1, read as the reverse complement.
TGTTAAACTTTAAATGCATTTAGAGTTTTCGATGAGCTAGGTAGTTGACTAATATTTTGCGGGGTACCACTTCACTCTGAAGCTTATCTATAATTTACATATAATACAATTAACTCATAAGCTACTCGTCCGAAATTTAATTTTTATGTATCGAAACGTTTGGAATATGAAATTTAAACAGTATGTTGTCGTTCAAAAATATAAAAACCTTCAAAAATTACAACTATAGAAAATATGAAGAAATATTATTACTTTGTAACAATGTTTTTGTGTATATTATAGACATATATTACCGGTACATAGAAAGTATATTATTTTCGCTGGGCATGTTCGGGCAACGATGTTTTACTTTTCGCAGTTGGAATGGAATCGGTCCCGTCCCGGCCCGGCTTTTAGTATTGCCCAATATGTCTTACATAGTTATTACATACATGTGTTATATATATAAACATAATATCGTTTTCTTTTAATAAAAAAACAATTTTTTGGCAACAAAAAAATAACAGTTAATAACAATAGTATAAAAATACTGGTTTTATTTAAACATTTGTAATCAAAATCAAATGTGTAAATTAATGTTATAATTCATAATACATTTGTACAATATTTAGATACCCTTTATACTGGCATTTCAGAGAGCTTTTTTCTGGAAAATTATAGAAAATGATGTATAACATATAAATTAAAATTACTTTACTTTAAATAAATATACAAACAAACAATTTTAACATGTATAATATTTTATCACACTAACATTGAACAGTGGAAAAGGTAATATATATTAAATACGTAATCGACAATACAAAATATAGGTACATTTTATCTCATAAATTATGAGTTTATGATGTATTGGAATCACTTTTTTTTAGATAAAAAAAAATTAACAAACCGTATTATCATTTGTGTTTAATTAAGTGGACTGAGCATTAAAAAATTGATAACATAATAAAAATAAAAATATATGTTTAATATTGAACATTGAACAGTATCTATTATAATGTACAACGTTTTGGGTACGTTTTATCAAATTTTTTCACAACCGTCACTATTTGATTTTGAATAATGTTTACTAAGTATATCTTTGAAAAAAAAAATATTTATATTCTTATGGTAGGTACCCCCCTATGCATTTTATAATATTTATTTACATATAAATAATTTAAAATAAAAAAAAAAATAACATCAACGCTTGCAGAAAACACTGGAATGTCTAAAATAGTATTAGAATAAAATATTAAGAATATTCATCAATAGAATCTTTGATTTTGTATTGAATCCAATGTTAAATATGAAATATTTTTCTTTTCCATCATTTGTAATTTATTAATGATTTAGAATAAAATATTCGTATGATCATGGTAAACAATAAAATATTGTTACAAAAAATAATAATGTTTTAATCAAAAAAGAAATTGAAATAGGTATCGAAAAAATGAAAAAAATATTTGGATACAAGACAATGTCATTTGTTGTGCCTAGATAATCATCACGTGCTTCAAACCTCGTAAATGATGACTCCTATAGTATTATGTGGTAATGTTAGCATTTTTTATGAATATCACATTATTTAGGTAAAATATATTACATATTACACATTTGACAGGCGAGGCGAAGATTACTCAATAAGTATTATCTATACATTATTTTTTCTAATATAACAATCAAAAATATATAAATAGGAATCGTTAACAGGTCAATAAACTAAATTAGGGTTAAAAAAAAAAAAAATGTTTATACATTATTATCATTAGGTACCTATTGTAGTTTCCACTGTGACGCTAACACCGATAATAATATGTTATTCTTCTACAATTCGCGGTGCAAATAATAATATAGGTAATAATGTAATATAATATTATTATCTAGCTTCATATTATAGCGTTAAAAGTTCGACATCTTAGAATCGGCGAAAGCACGTCGGGATGAAGAGTTGAAACAAACACACGCGGAGCACAAACGAATGGCTGATTTTGAATTTCGACATTTTGAGGGGGATGCCGGAGACATGGAGCTATATATATATATTATACCGTGGTTGTCGTGGATATACAGGATATCGTGACAACGTCTAAACCAAAAAATACCATCGTTTCAGATTACAGCTAATTGTATGACGTACGACTACAAACGAACAATACATTATGATTATTGTGCGTTTACAACGCGTCTTTCAAAAACAATAATAATAAACTATAAGCTATAAACAACTATTTGGTTTATTGATATCGTTCTAGACGGATTACTAGTCGAGCACTGCAGTGTTGTGCGATGCAATAACGAAAAGAGGACAGGGGGTGCCGAACAATTCAACAATATTATAACATTACAGTGGAAATCGAGCCCCGCACACGAGATTACCGATTAACAAAAAAAAAAAAAACATAGGTACAGCCAATAATAATAATATAATAAGCTACGACACATAAATACGTATGCTATGCACACTACAAACCAACATATCGGGCGGCCGACGCACTTTTTTTATTTTATTGATGTAATCTACAATCTATACATTTTTTGTACAATAAGTAGGTTTGATAAGTAACAAAGAAAAGTAATTAACACGAATCTTGAGATTAGGAAGGATACCCAGTGGTAACGCCCTAATAAACTTAGGCAAAAAAAATCGCGTCATAATGTCGATGCGTCCGAATTGCACGCCAAAGCAAATTATGTCAAGATATATTATTCATTTTTATTGATCATCACATCGACAGCTTTGTTATTAGCATTAGTCGTTACATGTATTTACATTTATTATGATATTTATTATTTATTATTATGTACATCATTTTATTTTTTTACTTAGTCATCAACTATCATAATTGTATTTATTTTTTTACCAGTTGATTAAAAAAAAAAATTGAATATAAACATTTTATTTTTCACTAAATTTAATTATTATTGGATACAGTAAGTTATAATGTGTTATATAATATAATATTGTACTTAAACCCTAAAAAAAAGTTCTCGTTATAGTTGGTACTGTTGGTAGAAAAATAAGTGAACTTACGACTTAATAAAAACTTTTAAAAATATATCAATTTTGATTTATTTTTTCATTTTTAGAAAAATTTAACATGTAAATTGACTTCCAAAATGTTAATTTTTAATTTGATAAGTATCTACGTGATGCCGATTGGGCCATGGCATCCAACTCGGACAGACCCTCGAGATGGCATGTAAGCCGAACAGACGCGGTCCGACATTTTATATAAACCGATAACAATTATTTATTATATTCAAATACTGAACGCTCGTCGGCTTGATCCGTCCGGTAGCGAACACAAACGGAGACGGTTCGAAACCGAAAAAAATCGACACCGACATCAGTCTCCGGCGGGCGTTGGGTCCCTGGACCGGGCCGTGTACTTGACTTCCTGTGCCAGGTCTCCCGTGTCCACGTCGAACGTGGCATTTGTCGTGGGTCGGACACGCGCAGATTCGTCGGCCAAGTCCTCGCCGCTCATCGTGCTCACCGACAGACACTCGCGGACCTTCTGCAGCACGAGTCCCACCCGCCGGTCCATGGCCGTCAAGTGCGGTTCCCACAGCACGGGTGTCAGCTGGTCGTCGGCCAACGATTCCCGCATGTGTTCGCTAAGTTTTTTCACGTTGTGAAACCTGAAAACGACCACAACACACATCACAAGACTGTTAAAGTATATGTCAATTTTTTTTTTTTGAATATTCCAACAATATCCACATCGTTGTATAATGACGGACGTTCCACGATGGGCGGTGTAGATATGTGAACTTGGCAAAACGAAGACAAAGGTGTAGGATACCTACGCCATGGTCCATACGAACAAATTTAGCACCTTATTTCCCTGTACCGTGAATATCCAACAGATCGATTAGTCGGAACATTTGTTGGAAAGATGTTTACGTTTTTTTTTTTAAATACTCTGTCAAGTTTAAACAAACGAAAAAATTTTCACATAGAAATCGAAAACGGTTTTATAAGATAAACAAAGTCCCGACAAATATTGGGACCAAACCAACAATGACCAACAAAATAATGACCAACAGATTTGCAGGACGACTTCCAAAGTGAACTGTTTGCTTTTCTCTGCCAAATTCATGGACTGTGGGCGTAACAATATATAGGATTCAGCGAAATTATATAACAGGGGCTTTACCAGTCTAACTGGCATTTGTAATAAATACCGATAAATATGCTACACTCTGCAACAGCTCTCTCTAGAGTGTCGTGGTCGATTCAAACAGTGTGTAAACTTACTTTTGTAAGGCATTGTAGAGACATTCCTTATTGGAGTGCTGGAAATATACCTTTTACCCTTTAACTATACCCTTTTGCACGGGATAGCAGACTCATCGCGGCTAAAGAGTGACCTAATATAATGTCCATCAAAATTCGGTTGGAATCCAAAACAGACGATACGCATTTCGATATTCAAATTCGATTATAATATAACGTTTTTAAAATTTATCTGATTTAATTATATGACTGGTATGACTGCGTAATCATACAGGCAGAGTTCGATGTTTTTCCATAATGTTTATCGTTGCTGGAATGTATATTTTCATTCAATAGCGTCTTCTAACATTAAAGAGACTGACACAAAGGTACACAAATAAACTATTGGTTTTCCAACGAGTATCTATGTGCTATCCTCATGTCCATTCATAGAGGGTGGAGTCTCTGGACTCTGAGTCAAAATTTACCCAGGCCGCCGAAGACCCAATAATCGAGAGGGCCTGCAATGGAGGCTGAAGCAAAAAAAATTAATTTAATCTAATCTTGAAAAAAAACCCCAACTTTTATAATGACATTGTGTACCTTTACTATTATATGTAAAGTATAAATAAAAATAATACCATATGAAATAGTAATTATAGTATATACTATATTATATTATGATTTATGAAACATGAAAAATTAGTTAACTAAATTAACTACCTACGAAGATAAAAGATAATTGTTTGCGATTAAAACATATGTCTTATATTCCACTTTCTATTGGAGCATTTTGAAACTTAAATGGGTCTATAGTAAAGTATTAAGAGAAATCCACAAAACAAAAATACATTATTATTTATGAGCCTATATAATAAAATATATGCACCTAATTTAAACACTTTAACATATTCCCTTTATTTTCAGTGTTCCACTTCACAAACCCAATTTCATCTAAAACAGCTATTGGTTTTTCGCAGTTCGATTACCAGGAAAATGACCAGACGTTTAAACTTTTCACATATAAAAGTTTTTTTTCAAATTGACTTTTCAAACGATTATATTATCCGACGCACATGTGTATTTGTCTCGGATTGTTTAGGTATTACATTTAAGTTGCAATCAGAAATACATTTTATATGTATATGGAGGTAAGCATAGACCAAATTTTCTTATACCTTTATTGCGTTGTTCTCAATAATATAATATATGTTATATTATTAAGGTATTGGGTTATTTACGTCCTCACTACCAGCCATTAAAAATTGACCCCCAACTGCTATTATAAACATTTTTTAAATTTTATATTCTGAACAGCTAATCAATTTTTATGCATACATGAGGAATATTGAACTTTGAGTTTATTTTATTTTAAAATCATTTAGTTTTTATATTTAACCAGTATTTTGTTGATTAACAATTTTACTTCACTCATCCTACATAAATGTAAATGCTTACAAAGTTATACATAACAACATTTTATTAAGAATATTATTTTGTTTGAAAATATATAATAAAAAACATGGGTTAACTTTAAAAAAATAAATAAATCTAAAAATCTTTATGATAAAAATATTAAAAACATTATTTTTACACAAATATGACGTTTAAGTATTTATAATACTTTTGTAGTATTACTTTTTTTTATAAATTAAGTTATAATGCACCTTACATTGAACTATGTATTGTTTAAAAAATACTACCACTTAATAATAGCAATAATATAAAACCCGACGAAAGTTAATAGATAGATACGAGAATATTAACATTATAATATCATACTAAATTACAATACTGATTATTAATATTCATTATTTACATCAGCTACGAACTATTTAAAGTCACTATTATTACACGGAATGCGTCCTATAGTTAATAATATTATTATGTACACTCAGTTTAGACCAATTTCGTATGTTTTTTTTTGGTTTGTTAAAAAAAAAAAAAAAAATACCCCCCGATAAAAAACGTTAAAATAATAATAATATATTGAACGGCGGGCGTCGTTTAAAAGTCAAACCGTGTCAACCAGAACAATAATTATATATTAAGTAAGTACATCATAATAATATACCACCTACTATATAGGTACAGCACGCACTACGCGCAGTGCACATGTTCGTATTGTGTACGTCAGCAGCTGTGTCTGTCACAATATAATATTATTATTATTACATATTATTTTATATAATTCATTATTATTGTCGACGACGAGAATATTCTATTAGGTACTATTCCTGCACAGGTACAGCTGCTGCTGCTGCTGCCGTATTTCCTCGCATTCCGGCGCAATAAATATGCGCGTTTCCTTTGAAGAGCCGCAGGAGACTAAAAGCCGTATCGGCCGGGACTTTAAACGCGTGGGACAAAAGTACTCGCGGTTTCGAAGAATTACCACCGAAACGCGAGTGCATAATATTATAATATTATTTTACTCTTTCACGATTCGCGTCACAGTGGGCGGCGCTCGGCTCGGTTTCAGCGGGCAAAACCGCGGCGCATTGCGGTTTTATAATAATATATCACATATTATTATACGATCATCTAGTATGTTTGTTATAATAATACGAGAACCGACAGATGACTATACGGTTTACCGATTCCGGACCGGCACTGCTGCTGGAATGATTCGTATAAAATAATAATAATATACAGTCCGTCACGACGGCATAACAGATAATAATTATGCTAAGTGCCCGTGACGTGTATGTGGGCCGACGACGCGTAATAATATTGTGGTCGGCCCCGCACGAGAGCTTTTCAAAACGTCGCCCGGCTTTTTGTCCCCGTTGAATATTTTATCGGGTCCGCCTCGTGTTTGCGAATGCTGCCCGTAATGGGTTTTCCCAACCTCTTAACGGCCGCCGTTTATTTAAGATTATCTCTCTATCGCGTATATACGGCTGTATATAATAAATACCTGGGTACACGCGAGCCACGGACGGCGGCGACCAATCTCCTCGCCGCCACCCCCCCCCCCCGCGCCTCAGCCGCCGTCCGCCAATCGCGCTGGCATTGGCACGCCGCCGTCTATTCTCTCGGGCCCTTTTATCCGTCGACGACGTGCAGTTAAGTCCGAATATCCGCCGTTCGCGATGACTCTTCCGTCCCTGCCCCCTACCCCTCCCTCCGCCCACGCCCACGCATGCCCCGCACCCTCGACTTTATATTATATAGACACTCGCCGCCGCCGCCGGATGCCGCTCGACGGCAGTGGAGGTGGGCCGCCGGACACATACGTGGCAGAAAACAAACACACTTTGGTGGTATTATATATATATATATTTATTATACAATGTATATACATATATATACGCATACGACGCTTTTCTTCGAGTTCACCACCACCGATCCCGTCATCACAACTTATACGTCCTGTATAGAAGCGCGTTCGTCCGCAAAGCCGTTTAAAATTTCTTGACATTTTGCGTTTTCGTCAAAACGTCAATATTAAGTCGAATGGGTTTTCGTGTACTGATGAGAACATATTACCTACGTCATCGTTATTCATTTATTAGTCTATAAGCTGTATAATATATATATATATAGACCCGATATAATATAATATTATAATCTTGAATACGATCGTAAAGTGTTCGAGTAGTTTAATACAAACGATAGTTGTTGTTATTAATGCACCATCCTATCGGCTCTCTTAAGTCTCGATAAAACGATATCATGATATTATAATGTGCTGTAGGATGTGCTCGAATTGTAATCGGAGGGGGGTGACGTGTTGCGAATAGAGACTGAGCTCGTCTACTATTTTTTGAAATTTCCAGAGCATTCTTATTTAAATATTATTTTCATGGGGGGGATAACCAGTTTAAAGACCAATACCTACACTCGTAGTTAGGTATACCTACTAACAGACTTTCATATATTATTATACCAAAACAATTGGCCAGACATAAACTTTATATTTTATATTTAGAATTAATTATAAGATTATATCAAGATTTGCAACATAAACAATATATGGTTTTTTTTTGTAATTTAAAGATCTTAATGATGAACAATTAATATTACATTGGATCTAACCCCTTGTTAATTAAATGCATTCTGATTTTATCGGAGGAGTGCAACGGGAATATTTAGTTCTATGAACAATTTAATGGCTACAAGACTACAAAAAGAAATGCTACAAAGTTCAACTCATATTTCTTCACTTATGAATTATGATTATTAATTACGTTGGAAACCCGATAAAACTTTCAAACCGAATCGCTAATATTCTTATTTGAGAAGTCAAACGGGGTTCGTATAAAATAATTTTAAGTTTAGGTACGAATGAACGTCTAAAATTGAATTCATATCGCGCTCATAATAGACAACGAGGGAAATATATAAATTGCCCTGTAATTAATTGACCAAATCCTTTTTCTACGCTGTCTATATTTTCGGGAAGGTTTAATTAGACAACATTTTATTTACGATTATATTTTGTAAGGCCGTAATTGCAGTGCCAAACATTTGTTATGCTTGTTGAACAACGTGTAACGTTTTTCTTTGCTCTTATTTCGTTCGTCTTATTATAATTTTTTTTACATATCTATGAGAAAAGCAAAAAATATGGATTAGATGGACCTTTTTAACCGTAATTCTACTTGTGTCTGTTCAGCCTAAATCATGGTTACAGTTAAGTACTACATTACCAGCATAATATATTACATACCTGATACCTCCCTTTTAATAACAATTAATTATCCGATTGGAACCACAACTTTTATATTAAACGAGTTATTAACGAGCGTATAGTAACAACAACCAACAATACCTGAGCAAAGTCTCCAGCGTAGATTTTCGTATGTGACAGCACTGTATGATCGGAGCCAATATGCTCATCTCGTCGTGGAACGCCTTGCCAAACGCCCGACCGTGGTCGAGGTGAATAGGAAACGAGTCGTTGCCGAACAGGGTGAACGTTTCGTAATGATGACGGTCCATGTTGCCCATGAGAAAGTCGAACACGGACAAGTCCATGATGTCCAACATCCGGCGACCACTATTGTACGGCGGCATGTTTCTGATTAATTCGCAATAATTTGGATCTATATCGAATACAAAATACACAATCAAATAAGTGATAACGATTTCGACGAGTGCACGAAAACGCGTATTATAGTGCTAAACAACAAAATATAAGGAAAATACTTTGGGGAATTGTAACGTAAATATTTTTATTTTTTATTTGCGTCGCCTCAAGTACAATATTTACAATTCACAGTGCCATTTTACCCCATTTACTACTTCAATATAATATTTGCATTACTGACTTTTTATAGCTCCATAAAAGTGTCCAATATCTATTTCAATAAAATGAAATAGAAATTGATCACTATAACAGATTCTGAGCTATTTATTTATGTTAATCTTGTGTAAATGGTTATTTTTAATTTATAAAAAAAACATGTTAAGACGTATTAACAGTAAATCTAACAATTATTGTACAATATTATGTAGGTACTCTAAAAAATCTAATCTGAGATTTGAATTATAGATACATTAGGGACAGTCATAAAGGTCCGTATATTTGTTTATTAATTACTTTTATTATCAACAATTAAATTCACTGTAGCGAATACGCAATTAAAAATTAAACGTTCAACAATTCAGTAGGTAGTCAGCGCTATGAAATAATAATATGTAAATGGCGAAATTATTATTTATATTATATTATATATCTCACTGTCTTATAGGTTCTTATTTTAATCAATCTTATAGTCTTAATGCTGGGGTCTAGGATAAAAATTATTCCGACGATAAGTCACTAAAGTCATTATTGTTAAATAAAATAATTTAAATTTTAAACATAATCTATATGACTTAAAAAAAATACATTAGTCATACCATGAGGTGTAATTGAAATTTGAAATTAAATATGGTTGTCGCTTAATTAAATAATTATTAACATGTTATAATATGTTATAGTTTTTGTATTATGTATTCAATTTAAAAAAATGTTTAATCTTATAACTTAACTGTTTACTTAACATTTTTAACAAATTACATTTCTTGACACATGACACATGACAAATAAAAGTGTTAAATATTTAATTTTTTTGAAGATTTACAATTAGTATTTATAGTATTGTCCGGGCAATAATAATATTATTGTAAAAAGTTAAGTTGTTAATTTTAACTATTTAAAACCAAAGTATCTACGTTATTCAGACTGTATAATAATCAAAAACACTATGATAAGATGTTTTGCGTTAAATAAATTGTTTAATAATGTCAAATTGTTCTAAAATGTTGTCGGCATTCAAGCTAAATTATTTTGTAAGTAAAACATCGCATGAATTGTCTAAACTTTTTAACCGCAATCACGATTACATATTAATTTTTAAGTCAACAGAAACAAACATTTTTAGGGTTATATTATAGGTTTTAAATATGTATGTCATAATTTGTATTACAATATAAATAAGTGTTGACGTGACGCGTTGATAAAAATAAAAATCTTATTTGAGTTTATAATCATAAACTACCTCCTAACTAGGCAAGTACTAAATACTTATTAGTTATTACTAATAATACTAAATATTAAATATTAAAAATCACTCGTAACAATTGAATAAATTGTTTGATGTTTATTACATAGTTGTATAATATATAAACAATATTATATCAACTAGTTAACAAAAAAGTCACTTATCACTTATGACACTTATGACTGGTTATGAGTCAATATATATCCGAAAAGTTATCTACTGTCAAAAGATTTCCGTCAGTAAATTTCTAACAAAAGGTCATCCCACGAGTTTTGTTATACTCGGAATAGCTATTTTATAATTATTTATGAGTATGCTGTGTTTTTTTATTTATATTTTAATTGTTTACTAAACAGGAGTTTGAAAATATTTATTATTTTCTACCATTACGATTGTTATATTAAGTATTATATTAAAATATATTTAATTACATTTTCTTACTAAGAAATACAGGGCCTAACTGAGAAAAACTCGCAAGGAGATCCGGGGTATTTACACTAAATAATAATATACACTTCAGTTACCTACACGTATAAGTCGTACGTATTATCAGTTACACAATAATATACACGTCAGTTGTATTGCTATAGTATATTATATTATAATATGATATTTCATCTCAAACGACAAACGTGTAAGTAAAATATAATTATAATACAATTGAACAATATTTGATACCATTTTTTCTTTACGTTTTACTGAAGTTATTAAAATGAATAGTAGGTTCATTTGATAATTAAAACAATAAATACCCCATCTTTATTTTACACGTACTTATAATTATATAACTATTAAGTCATGTTGACATTTTTAACTAAGTAAACATATTATTTTTTTAATATTCCCTTAAATTGCATTAATCCAAAATAATAAAAAGGATACATTTTAATTTTAATTAATGATTTTTAGTTTTGATTGACTTTCAAATGTGACAATCAAAAAGTTGTAACAATACTTCATTAAAATATATTTCCCGTGATAAAAAAATAAAACCAAATTCACAAGTTTTAATTAAAAACATTTTCAGGTGTATGATCAGTGATGTTATTGATCAAAAAGTCATATGTTATACATTTATAGATTAAATTTCAGCTATACCTACACACGAAATACACTTTACGTCAAACATATTTTATTGGTAAAAAAATTCACGTGTACAATATTTTTAAATATAATCTTTAGTATACGATCATTAAAAACGAACACTTTCAACATGTACCTACATGTGTGGAATTACGCGTGTCATAATTGACACCCTGAATTCAGTTATTTTTTCTTCATATTGTTTTACCTATGATCAATATTATAGATATCCTTAAATCCTTGTAGTTCCCTACTCCGTATTTTGTAAGCTAGTTTTTATCGTATTTCACCGGAATCATTGTTATTATCATCGATAATATTAAAATACAGAGATTATATTTTTGAATAATTTTAATAATCATTTTTTGACGTTGACGTAACACATAATTATTTATAGTTAGTATCGCAATCGGCACCGACCTGTTTCCCATTTGGCCTTCCTCCGCTTGTGGTAGCTTCGTCTCCACGGGTGCCTCCACGTCTTCCTCTCCAGAACCTCTTGGGATGGCAAGTACGCGGCGAACGAGCCCTCCAACATGTCCGGATTTCCGCAAATGGCATGCGACGTGTCGCAGTAATAGGAACACTGTCCATGGAAACACACATTTTTGTCGGGCGACACGAAGAACGTCTTCAACAGATCGGACGCGGTCACCTGGGCCATCAGTTCAGACGTGATGTTCACCAATCTGCCACTGACCGGCATTGCTCTCCGAAATCCCAATATCCTACGGCCAATATAATAATATTATTATACAATCATTTACCTATATTTCCAGTTTAAGAAAAGGTTGAATCTCTGAAAAATTTACATTTTATTATGCTTATATATTCATAACAATTTAATGGCTCACTGTGGTGAGGGGGGGAAGTGGATTCATAGTGATTGGTTTAGTTGGTCTTTGGTTTTTTTTGTATTCATTTATTATGTATCTACGGTAATCATTCGTTAAAATTGGCTTTAAATTAAATAAAAAAAAATTTTACAATTACAAAAAAAAAAAATCAATAATTCAAGATGTGGATTGATGTGTAGAGTCAAGGTGGGACACTTTTCGTATCAAGACTCAAGAGTCGTACTAAATGATTTTAATCGGCTACAACTAGTTTGAGCACTTTTTAAAATGTCTTATTAAAAACTCGGAACTCGTTTGAGCACAAAATATTATAGAATTAACCACTCGTTTGCTCTATAATATTATACTATATTACTATGCATTCATATACGTGTGGTACCTACATTCAAAATATTATTTTCCTATTGCCCAAAATATTTACTCTACTGCATTATACTATTCAAAAGTATGAAAATTATTTTTAAGTGACAGAAGTATTTTGTTTTTTAGAAGATAAACATACTTTGACGTACCCAGCTATGTAGAAAACACTTTGAAATCAAAAGGTATGAACTCAAATTCTCAATTAAAAACTTGTTATTAAATAAATCCATGTTGACTTTGAAAAGTAGGCTTAAAACTCAATTTTAAAAGTTATTCCTCATTTCCCCAATGTAAAATAGTATGTTATACATTGCATTTAACGCAATCTTGGTTTTTTAGAAAACAAATTAGTATTTCATTATCATGGGATTGTATAAAAATCATAATTCTAAGGTAGGGAAATGGTATAAATATTTTTTGAGTTTTCTGGTAATTTATAGAAGAAATAAAGATATCATATTTTGCAAATTTAATAGCAAATGCTATACCTGATTGATTATACTTCTCTGATTATGATTTTGTATTATATATTTTACCTAACTAGTTCAAAACTTCAACCTATGTCTGTGGGCTAGAAAACCAAATGATAAATAACCAATTACAACAATGGCCGAAACTGAAGTCTTCCATCGAAATCTTAATAATGAAAAAATATCTACTTTATTGTGCTATAATCTGTGCGCAAATGAGTTATAAAAATGTGCGAATACATAGGACCACTCTTTTAATCACCCCTCCCCCCCTCAGATCAAGATTTCGAATTCAGATACGTCACTGGTACGTCACTACCAAGGCTTGACGCATATAATATGTGTCAATGTTTACTGTGTAAATTAAGCATTTTATTTGAAGTTTTGTAATTATATTTGTTGAATGTTGCGGCGAACGATTGGCAACAAATTCAAAATCCAATCACGATTAGGTTTTAAATGATTCTTCGTAGTCGTAGAAACCATAAGATGCCCGTAGTTGATTATTGGTTTATAATGGTCGCAGGGACTCTTAAATTCTATTATAAAGATGTATTAATTGTTACTTTGTTAGCATTTATATAAGCGAAAAAATGTATATGGCAAAACCCAATGACAAACTGTATTTATTATTAAAATATACAAGCTATATTTGAACTTTATTCTTAAAACTTTTAAAACGTGCTCCCAGATTTCTAAAAAAAAATCCACGTGAAGGTTATGTTCCGATTTGGGATTATGTGTGAACAATGTGAGACGATGAGAAATTCTTAATGGTCCGTACAATGTCATCGCTCTATAAACATTATTTTAAAAAATGTGGATTTGTATTTTACTTGATGATATATTGATATAATGTAAAAGTAGTATAAATAATAAAAATATACATGAATAATTATGAACTATATGAGTAGTATTATAACTATAACTATCTCGTTGTCAATTGTATAGTACGTCTTAAAATATTATGAATACAATAAAACGAAGAGATATGCGTGTATGATGTCACCACAAATTATTATTATAATTATTTGTATGACCTACTGGAGTCAAAAAAAAAAATCAACATAAAACAATACTAGATAAGTCATTTTATAATAGATTTAAAATGTTATCAATTACCCCAGTTCTCGATATTTCGTTTTTGATAATTACCTGGAATTGGTAACAACCACGACATCGTTTTTGACAGGCCTCAATAAAATTATTTTTTATTTTTTCCAGACATCGAAAAAAATATACACCTATATACACCTTCGTATATATTGTATTATATATATACATATAATACACATAGTCTATAATATCATTTTTCGGATCGAACCGCATTGTGAAACAATGCGTACAACACCGTGTGATGTAATGCGTCGAATTGCACGGACGAAGGAATTGCTTCGTTCACAATAACGTTTACGACCGACTATCATTCCGGAACTAATGCGTATGATTTTAGTTTTGGCGAGATGAACTTACCTGTCGAGATGAAACGCAGCAATTTCGGCGTTGTGCCTTTCGTAGTCGGTGAAGTAAAAATGATTCGGCAGAGTCTGTTGTTCCCTGGTGAACCTGGTGATCGTGAATAAAAACAAAATATTTTCAAAAGTTTCACGATACTAATATTATATTACAGTAGGTTAATACGTATAATGATATTATATGTTGATTATGAAAATCTATGGACTATATTATTATCTTCGAAATAGCTTCGGTTTAAAAAAACCATTTCCCGATCAAATGTTAATATATTATGATTACCTATTATACACTGTATTGCAATACTATTACTTTTCACTAAGTACATAATATCACAGTAATAAATATATGAATATCATATAATTTCGCAATAATCTGAAATATCGTAAAACGATTGCCACGAAATGTGCGTGTTAGTATAATCTTATAATAACCAATATGACGCTAAGGTGAACTCAATGGGGACTTAATCGGTTAAAGAATCTTAAAATGCGCGTATACATAATATGTATATTAAAAATCACATCCTGAATATAATATGGATAGAGAGTAGAGACTGGACGTTTTTTGGCTGTCGTCTCGCTCTGTTCACCTTGGCGCAACCGATGATATTATGTCGTATTGTTATTATAGGTACCTATATTATATTATAAATTGTTGTATCCTGCAAAAAACGGTTCTAAGCATTTTTAATGTATTAAAAAATACCATATTGTTATGATATATTAAACTAAATTTAGAATAAGTCCAACTTTAAATAGGTATTTTATTATTACGAAATAATCCGCAATACAATTACAGCGAAGGTGATGAATGATACACAATTGACTGTGTCTACATATTAATATATCATAATTAAAAACTTATCAAATAATCGTTGCCAGTTCTAAAGAACAAATCTATATTATAAATACCTATTCAAAATCGAATGATTATTTAGTTTATTTTTTATAACCATTATTATAAATGATGAAATCTAAATAATTCTCATAATATATACACGTAGACGCATAAAGACCGACATCTATTTACAAACACTATACGTTGTACATTATTCAGTATTCCATCATAAATATTTCCTCCAATAGTACCTACCTGTTTTATGTTGTACGTGCTTCCTGTTATTTATTTGTGCAAAATTATCGACAAATTGCTAATTTTTATTTCTTTACAATAGCTGGCTGTGCAATATAGTATGATTCGATTACTGAGTCATGAAATGTCACTTTGTTGCAATAATTTCGAATAAATTTAGTAGCATGAGATAAATACTGAATAAAAAAACGTTTCCTTAATCCAATCGATTAACTTTAATGTTTATTTCTTCTGAACACTTTATTTCTAAATGTTTTCATAATTCTGAATTTAAACCAAACTTCAATGAATACGTCTTAGTAGTAAATACAAATTATTTTATTTTCTACTATAGAAAAAGTTAAAAATTGTCCATTTTATTCAAATAAAACAAAATATGTAATCATAATATGTGAATAGTAAATATATATGTATCAGCGCCGCATAAGGCATCAGCCCACCGAGTCTTAGGATTTTTAACGTTTGATTACAGCTATAGCTACTGTACTGTTTATTAATTTGAATATTTGATTCAATTATATTTTTCATTTATATTTGTAATAATTTCTCATTATTATATATAAATAAAATTACGATCAATCACTCATAACCAGCCCATATTTTGAGCGGCCCACCGAGATTTTCTCGGTAGGTCACCGCGCCGGCCCAATCCTGGCCTGGTAGCTATAGTATTATAGTGGATAAAACGAATTTGTTAAATGCAAACCCCTTGAAAAGTCACTGAAAACAGCGTCAACGTCACAAAAACTAGTTTCAAATTAGCAGTAGTCATTTACTAATTATTTCAATATTCAAAAATACCTGACGGAACTAATAGGCGATAAAACATGCTTTTAAAACATCAACGTCTGAGTCAGTTTTAAATAATAATTACGAAGAGTCCATTTGCATACATTAAATACTAATGATTCAATTAACGGCTACTTTGTTTGTTTTAATTTTATATTGTATTTCAACTATATAATCTAAAGGTCATTTGTATGTAAATAAATTAGTAATAAAAAATATCACCCTCACAAATAATTTGAAAAAATACATTAATTATTTACCTCATCGGTTTCATAAGAGCTTTGTCTCCGTTTGAATACTCTATAACAAGTTTGAGTTGCGTGCCTCCTTCTTTTTGGGCTGAAATATAATATTTAATATTAGCAACCTAAATAGGTATAATATGATAATATTAATAAAAAACAGGTTAAACCAAAAAACTCACCTACGCTTAAGATACGTAAACTGGACATGTTTTTTAAAATTAATGGCACATACGTGTCGTTCTTAGGATACATTTCTCTTTTTGATATTCTTGAGTGGAATATGGTTAATGCTGTCGTGTTTGGCCTAAAAAAAATATTGATATTTAAGTTATTAAACATATTTAACTCTAGTAAAGTACAATATATATAATATAATATAACATATAATTCATAAACAATAACATCCAAATTTGTAAGTGTTTAATATTATTTACACAATTTAACTTTTCGTTTCTCCTTTATTAAAAAGGACATTTCAAAAGGTATACAAGTCTCCTTATAACAGTTTCGAATGTAAAATTAAATTTAAAAGTAATTAATGAAACTCTTGGTGGAGATTTCTTCGCGGTTGATTAAAGTGAAAAACGACCCAATTATGCGCCACGTTTTCAGTAATACAGTAATAATAATAATAATAATAATAATAATAATAATGAAATAAAACCATCGGGTTTTATCGCGTGAGAATAAAAATCAAAGATATATGCGCTCTTTTCCTCCTACCTATGAAAGGTCTTAATGAGAATTTTCCCATTTTACTTTTTAATAGAAAATATTATTTCACTGGTCTTAAAAACATTACACAACCTCTGAATTCTTGGTAAATCAAAAGGATTTAACTGAACATCATTTTTTTTTTAATTACAATTAATCTATTATTTATTGCGTTGAGTTAAAACTATAACATAAAATATTTTACTACAATAAAAACTTAATAAAGTTAATAGTTATGACTTATTAATATTGTATAAAGTAGAAATTTATTAATTTAAAGTCAAGTCACAATATTACAATAGAACACAATTGCAATTTTAAATGCTTCAGATATTATTCAAACAATCATTCATCTTCAACAAACACAACAAATAAGTTCTCATTTATTTATAATTTTCATTTAAAATATATTTTTGTTTTTGTTGAATTTTTTAATTTATTTTATTGTTTGTTTTTTTTTTTACCAATGCATTTGACAATTTAAATATGTTTTACTCATAAATGTCGATGTTCTTCAATAATTGTTATCTTTACTTCCAAACGCATAGTTTTACAAGTATGAGTACATAATATAGTTTTTAGTTTATCATTCGACAAAATAAAAAAGGTAAAAAATCTTTTGTCGCTTAAATCTAGAAACAAAAATTTAAAAAATAAGAATAGGTTGTCATCGGTTTATAATTACTTATTAGTTATTACATATTATATATTTTGACAATGTAAATTCGTTTTTTATTTATTATTTTAGTGAAACTCGTTGTACCTATATAGTGTACAATCAACTGAGTTAAAATAAATTCTAATAGGTTTATCAATAAACTTTTTGAAAATTAAAATAAAAGTTTCATATACAAATTAATGACTATTGACAAACTATTGACTTGAATAAATTAGGTACCTAATTTAAAAAGATTTAAAACAAAAATACTTTTATACAAATCCTTATGCTTTGTTAATTTCTTAGATGACAGGTTTTTATCTTGAATCTGATATATTGAAGATAAATTGAAAATATAAAGTCAGCAATATCATACTTATTAAATCTGCATAAAAATATAGATTTTTGAATTTAGTATTAAATGTTGACACAAATACACACGAATACTAACAAAAAAATTAAATAATTTCAGAATTAATATTTTTTCATCATAAATAATACTTGTTATAATCAACGAATTTTTAAATGAAATTAAGAATCGTACTTGATGCATTAAAAAGTATGCAAATTATAAATTATAGTAAACTAGACAACTATACCCAGTATTAAAAATGCATGTAAATAAATTTAAAAAGTCATAGAGTGTAATTTTCTAAAAAAAACTACCTATATTTTGTATTTTTGAATTAAATACATGCATTTACATTCGAGGAAGTTATTAAATATTTTAATAATAAATAATAATATAAATAATATATAATCATCACGGGTCGCGTCCAATATATGGTTTAAGTTTCAATAGAGAAGTTAAACTTAATTTAATATAATTATTGTCATGATAATGACGTTGGATAAAATGATTATACTATTATAATTATTTATTGATAGTAATAAACATAACAACCTAAAATCCTTTGAGTTCAAATTAAATAAATTGTATAAGGGTATTTTTTACGTTATTATCATACTATGGTTTTGGAATCTAAGTCATTGTTATATTATTTAATTTGTGAAAAGTGCTTGTATTAAATTGTATAAAATATGATAACTTTCCATAACTAATATTATAAATTGTTTTGATCTCTGTAGTTAAACTATTATATTATAATAGGTATAGATTAGATTATTTTACAATAGTCAAATCGCAATAATTGTATTGTTGTTCATTATTTTAGTTTAATTAAATTTATTAATAATAGCGTTGAACTATTTTAGAAATAATAACATCAAAATTACTATACGAGTATTTATACAAATGTATTTAATTTTAAATTAAAATTGTTAGTAATGACCTTAACATGTAATTGTGAAACGGATAGTAATCAAAGCATTCGTAAGATATCAATATAATTCGTCAGTTTACAGAATTAATTGTATGTCAAAAATAATAAAATAAGTACAAAATATTTTTTTAATTTGTACAGGGTGATCCATTTAACGTGAAACACTCATTATTTCAATATACTATTAATGTTTATGAAAATATTTCTTTTGCATGGTTTTTAAGTCGTTAAAAAACTATTTTTTTCTAAAAAAATATATTTTTGACAAATTTTTTATCGTAATAATTATTTTTATTGACAACATTCATTTTCAATGCTTTATGCAGAAATAGTTATGGTGTACTTTGACATATAAAAATTGAATTTTTACCAGTAATTTATATGTTATAAGTATAGGTATTTTAAGTTTAGAATAAATAAGCGGAGACATCGCGAAGTGGTGTAGTACTTGGGTACACCGTAAAATGTTGGTCAACTACTCTGCTCGTCTTAAGACGACGTTTCACCCACATGTGTTGTCCTTCTTATAAGTAACATAGCAGATTTACGCTCAGCAGTCATAACGTGTGACTTAGTTGGCTTAAAAATTATTCCAGAGAATCGACGAATTATGAAACTCATAATGACAAGAACATTATCTATATACTATACTAACTCCGAATAGATAAATCACATTGTACTCAATCGTCCTCTTGATTTCAAAACCAACACCCGAACGCTTATTGTTTACTATTTTTTCAACTATGTATGTTTTTACAATAATTTTTTTCGACTATGACACAATCAATAATACAGCGATAATTATTTCTTTTACATCGTGTTGTAAAATACGATTTTTATACGTAAAATTAGTAATAATTATGTAGTAATTAAAAATTGTATAAATGACGTAAAATAAATCTTATTTTCGTGTACAGCTGTGTATATTATATGTAAATTAGGTATTTAAAACGTATATAATTAATTATCTAATTATTTCTCAGAATCAAAATAATGGACGAACGTCGATTCGCGTTTGACTTTGACATTCTACACGAACGCATAAATTAAATAGGTGACCAGCGGGGGGCGGTGTGGCCGACGAGAAGAGAGCGCCGCCGTCGTGAGCCGCATCGATAAGTAGACGTAAACGCGAGCAAGAACCGACAAAATAATGGTTTAACATAAGTTCCGTTTCCGCTGCAGTCGTGGACGGATAAGCGTTTATCTCTGTTCCGACGGCACGCCTATAATATCGTGTAGTGTTTTGTTTTTTTGTTTTCAAATCACCGATGAAATAACAATATAATAATAATATGCTCTTCGTCGCAGTGCTGCAGTGTTCGGAACGCCGTTAAAATATTTTAATTAAATCATTTTCGTATTCTACACGATGATAATATTATAATATTATAATCCGATCACTATTTTCAGTATTTACCATCGTTTTGTAGGTTGGATCCGCGGAAAGTAGTTCCGACACGACCCGTAGTAAAAATCCAAAATTTAAGATTATGCCTATTATACATATATATTGTCTGTACACGCTTCAAGTATTCTTCTCGAAATCGAGGGAAAACTGCAGTAAAAAAACAATAACCACTGCCATACAATATACGTGCTGTGTACTGCAACACGTTAGAGCCTATAAACCTGTACGACTTATATATATTATGATTTTATTGATAGGCACACGACTGCGTTTAGTTTCTTTAAAATATATATTAAAGGCGAGTCCTGTATTATTATAATATATATATATATAGGACAGTCGGTCTTCGGTCGGTGCAATAAACGGCGGCATTTCCCGATATCTTCACCTTTTAGCCGTTCGTTTCAAGCACGGGTATGTACAGTGTTCCAAAAACACCGATACGGCCGATTAATCTTCGATCGCGCGCGGCAGTGGAGCAACGTCAAAAGAGATAACGCCCCCTTTCCACCACCCCTTTGCACCGCGGACAATATAGATATCGTGGACGGCGGCGGCGATATAAATTACATAACAGTCGTTTCGTATTCAACAGGGACGGTGCCGGTCATTAATATTCCATATATGTGCGGTTTTTTATTCTCCTCCTCTACATATATACGCCGTACTATACGTACCTTATATATTTTTTTTTGTTTTCGTCGTTGTTGTTTTACCACGATTTAGATATATTATTATGTACGCATATAAACGCGCGTAGGTGCGCTCGACGATATTGAAACGGCAATAAAATAAAACAAAAAAACAATCCGTCTCCCCGCGCGCAGAGGTCTCGCGACGATTCATTGCGCACAGCGCGCCAAGAAATTGACCACAATCCAAAAACGCCGACTAATAAACACACGGGGGACCCATAAGTCTCACTGAAGGACAAACACTAGATATATTATTCGTTATAATATATATATATATATATATATTGTGTACGGATATAGATGATATTATTATTGAGCTTCGGCGGCGGTGTATGCATATCGCACACATTATATTATATTATACGCGTTATTCGGTATCATATTATAGTATATTATAATGTGCGCAATATTTTATTGATATAGGTTTTGATACACTTCGTTATTAATAATATTGTTGTTGTTTAGGAGTCTGATTTACTTTTTTTTCGCGCAACATTTTTCAAATCCACCCCATATATAGACCATACGTGACATAATATGCATTAAGTAAAATAGCAGCCGTGCGCCAAATACGAATAGTAGGTATATGTTATTCGTTCTGATACTTAGGCGCACAATTGAAGTATAACTGGCCAAGCCGGCCTATATGTAATATACAGCAGTAGTCATTGTTAGAAATAAAATATGAACACTCATCGATAAAAAAAAAAATATTTCATAACTGTTTAAAAATAATCACGTGAAGTTTAGAGTGTACATACGCACATTACATATAAATGTTTGGACCAAATTTACATATTTACAATTCAATGTGTTTCAAAAATAAAAATGTAAATTACTTTTGTCTTTTTGTGTAGGTAGATTGTTTGAAAATAGGAAACGCATCTATTATTGACATGTGCTTTTCGGTAATTATTTATTTTGAATATTTTAAGCAATACTAATTATTTTAAGCAGGTACTTGCCTAAAAAGTTTTTGAAAAACCATAATTATTTAATACCCAATTGTTAAAATGTTTTATATTACATTGTTTTGGCTTTTAGATTAAAAAAAAAAAACAAACATTAAAATAATAATAAAAAGGTAGGTACCATGTCGTATATTTTGATAAACGTAAGAGACGGGTGTATAATCAGACAACGTAGAAAAACGAATTTATTTTGTAATAACATATTGGTACATAATAACCATATCTTTATATATTATAATATAATTTTATTCTACTGTACGTGTGTATTTTACTGAATTACTCCTAAACGGCTGGACCGATTTGAATGAATTTTTTTTGTATCCGTTTAAGTGACGCCCTGGATGGTTTAGATTCACAAAGTGGTGAAGTGAGGTGGGTGATGTGAGGTGCTAGCACAGGGATTTTGAGATTTACGATGGAAATATTTGTTTATAAATGGTTGCTATTGGTAACCATTGGTTGCTATGTACTGTTTATTTATAGGGTTTTCAATGGTTACATCTTTTATCTACACTATACTTAATATAATAAAGAGGAAAGATTTGATTGTTTGTTTGTATTGAATAGGCTCCGAAACTACTGAACCTATTTAAATGAAATTTGGTACATAGATCGCGATTACAAATCTATAAAATTATAAATCCATAAACTCATTTTATTATGTCGTGACGACAAATAGTACGTAACATATTTTTCAATACAAATCGACGAACCCGTTTTTTTTATCCTCAATGCATTGAACTCAAATTTTGACTTTTATCAACGTCGAGTGTTTACATAGATTTGACCGGCTTAAGAAAAAGTCTGCAATAGAAAATAGCATGTCCGACGACTACACCGGGCCCGTCACGTACCTACATGTGTGCTTGTTATTGGTTGGGAAAATGTTATGACAAAACATATTTATATATAAGTTGACAGTGTTTGTTCGTTTACCAGTAAGTTGGAGCGAGGACGGTACCCGTTCGTAATATTTTTTAACGTGCTGAAATAACAATGGGAAACATGTTTTTTCAAAAATGCAGCTTGAAATTATAATTTTATTTCCTTTTCATAATATAATTCCGTGGAAACAAACACGCGTGCATTCGTTTTCATTCTAGACTGCAGTGCTATAATATACGGTCTATGATGTCTATTCGCCAAGATGTAAAAATCTATTCCGATGACAGGAAAAATAATAATAATTGCAAATATGCAACCAACGACAGTAGTTTAGACATTGAGATAGGTACCAATACTAACCTACCTTACGAGTACTTACATAAGATGCATCATGGAGTGTTTTAATCAATTTGTTATTGCGCGGAATTCGTATGGTAGGTATATATTAAACACGATGTACATATTACAGTACTACACATCATATTCAATATTATACAAAATATAAAAATAATATGTATATATATATACCTAAATATTCGATATTATATTATTATGTATAGCTACGCCCTATACGCCTACTCAACCCAAAATTCGTGTATTTTGTACGTACCTACCTACTGTGCACGAAATATATATTATATAATAACTGTGTAGGAACATACAATTCTATTAAATCCATTAGTGTATCCGTTATGTAATTAAATTATACGAATATTAAGAAATTATTTTGTATAATAAAATGGATAAAATGAATTCGTTATTGATGTACTATGTTGTTTATCGTGGACATATGGTAATAATATATTTTTCACTACAAATATTTCAAATGATATTGACGTGGGCGAGCGGTGTTTTCGAAATCGTAAAAATAGAACTATGCTAGTTGTGTGCTTAGTTATACTTAATAATAAGTACCTTATATAATGTTAGTCTTAAAATTATATTTTTTAACTTTATATGAAACAAAAAATGAAGTTTAAATTGTTGTGTCATTTATTAGCTCAGACACCCAGCGATAGGTATTATAGGTAGTATAGGTTAGGATAATAAATATTTTGATATATAAATCTAATTTTTCTAAAAATGAGGTACGTATGGTTGCTATTAATAAAGCGATTATGTGTCTTGTATTCTTGTGATGTTTTAATATTTATTGTATTCTATATTTATGTATTTTCGATTAAAATTATTAATACGTAAATCAAGTCGTCTTAAAGTTTAATAACTAACTTTTTTATAGCTATGTGCGCTAGTGAATCTGTTACAATTGAAAGTAAAAATAATATTAAATACAATAATTTAAAATGTAAATTATATTAAGTTAAATGGAAGTAAGAAGGATTTTGCGAGCGAAGCGATCGGTTATTTTCATAGTTAAATGAGATGGTCAAAACATTTTCTTCCCACTCTAAAAACTGAAATCACACCACTGTGCCACCTCCCAAATATTTAACAAATTAACAAAATATTTTATCAACCCACCTCCCACCGTTGAATATTCCTGAGCACGTCTTTGATTTCAAGTATCATAATATAATGAATGATTTAAGGAAAGTATAAATAAAAAATCGTGAATACGGTTCAAAAAACAAGAAGATATTTCTTGGTAATAGAATAAAATCTGATCAGTATTATGTTAACAATGTACAGATGTACAGAATTATATTTATTAATGCACTACAATATATCAATACTATAAAACACACTTCGTAATGATGTTATTGGAACCTACCTATCACATTTCAGTGTTTCGCAGAAAATTTGTTGACTAAATTTTGATTAGCCATATGCACATAGTTTTGAAGCATATTTATTTGTACGCATAATTTATAATATTTTGAAAAAATAAAAGTTGTAAAAATATCAATATTTTATAAGTACTTACAGCTGAGCTGTGTAAAATGAACACGATGGGTTTTTTAAATGTTACCCGTTTATATATTTTTTAAACTACATTGTATGGTTATAAGTTATAATAATAAAAACCCACTATTATTCTTTGTTTAAATAACTTAAGTACAAGTAATTAGAACTTTGTGTACTACATATTATTTAATGTTATCTTATCAATTAATTTCTATGTATGCGCACATCAGTGACAATCGCGGTTAGGTTAGGTTTAGAAATATTACCATGTCAATTGGTTCATATTAAGACATATAATGTTTAGTGCATATTGCAGTTTTTAAAATGTATTATTATAGAACAACGAATTAATATATCTATTAGTTGTAATATGTCAGAGTGTTGGATCAATAAATATAAATATATAAGTTGGTACATACTGTGTTTAATAAGGTTTATACATTTAAAAATTAAAATATAGCTATATTTTAAATGTAATACTTTTGAATTGTATTTCAGTTTAATAATTCGAACATTCGAAGAATATTCAGATACCTATTAATTTTAAGTATAGGTATACACGTAAGCTAAACATAAGTATTTGTTCTGATTTATATTTATCTGTTCGTTAGAAAAAAACGTTTTACAGTGTACGTAGGTAGGTACCTATATATTATCTAGTGTAAAAAAACATTGAATTTTGCAATAAATTAAACAAATATTTTAAATTCCTACTCGAGATGAGGATGATGATCATCATAAAATATGTACATTTTCTATTCGTGTCGCAGGCTGCACAGAGTCGCACAACACTTGCGGGTACTTATGACTTTTTAACATACAGCAGTTAAACATGATAATCGCCACATACAAACTATATACTCCATAAAACTTGGTGATATTATAATATTTAATATAATGTAACTGGCAACTGTGTAAGATAAACGAGAATTCTGAATTTCACGAGTAGCAGGATTGCGTTGTTTATTATAAATTTAATGAATTTGTTCGAGCAACATATATAACGTATATATATTATAGTATATTACATGTTTGATCAAATGTCATCCATGCATCGCAATGCGTATTATTATATATTATATTATATTATGTTATTATGTATGCACTCATATTTTTTCTATTTTCCGTATTTCGAATGTGTAAAACCGATGATGGTTGCGTCTAATAAAAATAAATCAAAATCAAAATCTATTTATTTAAATGTGTAGAAATCACTCCTCACGAGAAATTTGTTTATGGCACCTATTTGTTACGGATTATCAAAGCAAGTCCAGTGATATTTTTGATTTTCTGCGACGACTTCGAAGTGTTAAGCACTGATATATAATTGTTGCATAGCGCATTTATAATTATTTTATAATTATGTATATTTGGCCAAAATTCACTCGTACTTTAGCATA
This sequence comes from Neotoxoptera formosana, assembly GCA_022818045.1. Classification (NCBI taxonomy): domain Eukaryota; kingdom Metazoa; phylum Arthropoda; class Insecta; order Hemiptera; family Aphididae; genus Neotoxoptera; species Neotoxoptera formosana. The sequence goes on along the minus strand of CM040633.1, from coordinate 14,376,952 downwards.
ACGATACCTATACCAATGAATATTCATTTAAATGAATGTCTATATACTTACTGTAAACCCATACTTACTCACTCATCAAAATATATTTTAAACTTACCTGCATTTTATACTATAGATATTAAAGTGTTATTAGACAGTTTTTAAAAAAAAAATCCAACAGAATTATTTATCATCGAATATAGGAATATAAATATTAAATTTTAAACTCACATATTTTAGTCACGATTTCGATTTCAGCTAATTTATGTTAATACACGATGTAATAGGAATTATTTTAAGTGTTTTATTTCGAAGGACCCAAATAATGCGTACAAAATACGAATTATTATTTCAACTAAAAAGTTGAAAGTTTTCAAAATCAACAGTTTTTGAAAGTTTATTCAGGCGCGATATATGTATAGTAACCACACTTCAAATACTGTTCCATAGTCTGTTAGTAAACATTTATTTTTGAAAGTTTTCACACAAGACTTAGATTTATTTACTCTTTGTTTAGGACGTTTAGGTTAATATATAAAGTGTGGTTATAACACAAATGTGTAATTATAAAGTAATCGCGGGAACTAATGTAATCGGAACGCAATCCTATTGACTAGTTATTGTAAAGTAATAGTAGTAACTTCATATTATTTAATAGAATTGTACATGAGTACGATGTATTATTGATCTAAAACAAATTTTACAACATGTGTTTACGTCGTAACTCGTAGTTTTATTTAACAAATTGTTAAAAATCCTAGCACAGACTTCGCATTTGTACACTCTGCTATCGTGTAAAAACCAAATATTTCAGAAAAATCAACAATACACAAACCAACAAATGAGGGGGGCATATTAACATTTAATTATATGTAAGTATGTAACTGCATACTTGTGATAAGTATTTAATTACTTTTTCTGAATATTTGGAAATACATTTAGGAAAAAAATATTAAAACTTTTAATTTGAAACACTTGTTTATGATTTTGTATTTAAAAAAAATCCTGATTTTTTGTTGAATTATATGGAATTTGTTCATTGATTTTGTCTCCAATTAATTTTAAAATTATTTAATCATTGTATAAAAATATTTAAACACAAAAAAACTTACCCAAACAAAAAATGTTGGTCCTAAAGAGCTCACATATAAATATATTTCAAAAGTATTTTCAACAAGTACCTATGCTGCCCTGCTACCAAGAAGTGCAGTAACTCCAAAAAGTGAATAGTTGGGAAATCGTGTTTCAAAAAAAATATATATATATATTTCTTTCAGCTCTAATCGCTACGATGTCTCATAACAAAACACTATTGGCGTTGTCTAATGTTTTCAATTGAGATTCGTTATCTTTTCATAAATAAAAGTCCTCAATTCGCATTTGTTTCATATTAATGTTATCTTTTTTTGGCATTTTGAATTGCATCGGCGAAGTCATTAAAGTCATACATTTTTTTTCATTACATTTTCAACACAGTACCTATGTGTGCAACTCTTTTATTATGTTTTAAACCGCCAACACAGTGTGATAGTATCAACTTTATTGTCAGTTGTTGGATTTATCAATCTTAAGATCCTATATTATAAAGTATAATAAACTACGGTTAGAAATTTAGAGTAATTCAAATCCAAAGATCTTATTTCCTAAATCTTTGTTCTTTCAAAAGGTGATGTGCATCCTAACATAGAGTTACGGCACAGAATAAAGCAGTTTGGACATAAAATATTACTACGGCAATATGCAGTAAGAGAAAGTAAAGCTTTTAGGAATCCGATTGCTAAGAAATATTGCAGTAAATCCATGGACTTGCTGTTTTTCTTCTTAGTATGATATATTGATATGGCGTTACTGCATTTTTGCTAACCTATTATTTTATCCGAATAATTATAGAATATCTTTGGAGTTAGTACATAATAATATTATAATCGATTTTCAAGTGGTTTATAGTGGTTTTTACTATATTTTACCTTAGTGACAAAAAAACGCGAAATTGTACAGTTAATAATAATATTATACAACCTTACTTTTCAAAATTTTGGGGTAAGTGCAGCTTCTTAGTAGCAGAGCAGTACCTATGCATGTAAGCGTGTATGATATATGTATGTGATGCAATTTTTTTTTAGGCCATTATGATTGTGATGTGCAAACTAGCGTATCGTGTATTTCTATCCAATTGGTGGAAATTCATATTCATATTCAATATTAATATAATGTTTTAGATTCACTTGATAAACCGTTGTTTCAATGCATAACAAATACCATTACAAATATACATTTTCTTTTTTTATTAAATAGATATTTCTATATTATTTCGAGGTGATTGTCATTTGATACTGATTATTCCTACGTATTTAATAATATTTTTTTAAAATAATAACAAGTGTGGGTTGTCAAATCAACACATATAAAATAAGACTTTTTTATTCAATTTACCATTTTTACTAAGAAAATATTCTAAGTACACTTTTAATGAACAATATTCATCAAGGTAAGTATAAAAATTAGTTTTTTTGATCGTTTTGGGGAGAACTTGGAAGACTTTGGTGAGCTAATAAGCTCCCTCTCTTGATTGTCATCAATTTTACACTTAAAAGAGCGATTTTCCGGTATAAGCAACAATAAAGTGCTTACCTATAAGATCAGTATAAAAAAGTGTTTTTGGAGGTGGTAATGTGGTGCATTGTGCTTGTGCACTGTACTTTAATAATACAATTTAAAAAATATAATTTTACGTTGCATGATTGCATCGATGGATATTAATTCTGAGAGTACACGACATTTACCGTGTATTAGACCTCCATAGTCCAGTAAACGAAATAAAATGTAAAAAATATTTTTTGCCATAGTTTGTTTTTTCACGAACGAATACACCATAATTTACTCATAGTTTTATTCGTAAACTATAATTCGGAACCATCGATATAATACTAGCCACGTAATATTCGTGTAATAGTGACAGTGCAGTACAAAAATACACCTAAAAGCTTGTCACAATATTATAATATAATATACAGTTAGGTAAATATATTATACACGTGCTGGACAATTAACATTATAGTTATTTAATTAGGCTTAGGTACTTTTGACGAATAGTTTTAAGATATAAAATATAAATAATGACGTGCGCTGATTAAACGATTTATTTACCATACTATACAAAAATGAATGAAACAATTTTTAATTAATCCGTTTTTGTATATTTCAACGATTTTTTTCCCTATGCGGTTTATTGACTAGAATGAAATACTTGAGTATTATTTGACGGTGTAGAAGATATTATGATGAAAAAATAGAAACATTTGATTTTCAAATCATGTGTTTTGAATGAATCAATACGTTAACGGGGCCATTTTATTGAATTTTAAACAGCAAAGAAAATGGAAATTAATGAAATTCTGTTTCCTAATTTCCGCTGCTGATTTAATAGAGTTAATCAAATTTTATTGGATTCACAACGATCAAAAAGTTATGGTGCATCAGTGTCTATACAATGTGTAGATGTATTTTATGTATACATATAAACGATTTCACAGTTTCACTAGAAAAATATTTTCTATTGATCATCGTTTGATAATATTACAACGGTTTAATTAAAAAATCGTATTAAAAAGAAAAGAAAAATGCACCGTAAACATAATATGTTGGTATTATGGTGTAATAAATGGTCAATGGTTAAACACAAACGAAACTAAGCACAAAATAGCCGTAATAATGTAATATATTATTATGATTATTATTTACTGTTTTCTATAAGTCACATTTGGAAGTGGATCGTTTCTCCAGAACCGATACGGGCCGTGAGTGTGTTTGGTAACTTTTTCGGAGTTTAAACTGCTGTCAAAAATACATATAATAGAATAAAAATGTGTACCACATGAATAGGCCGATATCATATTGTTAATAGCGTTAAAAATATTAAACTGTACGCACACGCATTAAAATAATTGGGGTATAATATATTATATTTTATACTCAACAACAACGCGTTTATTATGACCTTTTCTTGACCTGACCTCTGATACCATTTTGTCAGATTCTATCAGAGTAATCATATTTTATAGCATTGACGAATATTAAAAATTATTAATTATATGTAATAATAATGACGAATAGTCAAACGAAACTACAAACGAAACTACAAACTATAAACGATGAGAATCTTAAATAGGAACAAAAATATATAAATCGTACAGCACGAAACGGAGCGTCGGCGTGTTCGTTATCGCTTTTTTTTTATAATACTAGAAAACTGATGATTAAAAAAACAATATAATGTTATACAGTGTGTGCCGCCGTGTTTGTGCCCATCGGTGTAACTTTTTTCTGTCTAGTCTATTCGAAATCGGTCTTTTTTTTGTAAATTATAACAGTCTTGGATGGCCACACGTGCGTTTGCTGACGAACAAATACAACAATATTTATTGTTAAATACCAGTTTAGCATAATTTTTCCAGAAAATCCGTACATGAATGCACAATTCGTTTTTTTGCATTTCATAATATTATGACCACGAGGACAACCTCAACGCCTAAATATGGCCAATAACGATAATATTATGTAGAATACATTTGGCGGGGGCCATCTGTAATTACGTAATATATTAATATGATTTGCAATGACTGACCACCTGTATGAAAACAAATAAATCAAAACGAAAAAAGCTATCGACTCGCAGCAGACTACAAAATATTATCATAGTTCAATATATTATCATATCTAGCTGTGTAGTATATTGTATTGTATTGTATTATTGTGATGCGGTATTTTGTCAGACGTCAGGAGGACGTGTCGAGATAAATAAATATTACAACACTACTAAGGTATAGCGTAGCAGGCGAGTATGCAGAAAAATTATTCCGGAGGAGGTTGATAAGTAAAAAAATTTAATTTATTTAGTTAACTTTTATCGTTAATAAACAAGATGTTTTTGATTTATCGTTATGATGTTGTATAAACAATGTTTACCATCAATCGTAATAAGATAGTGAAGGTCTATGTGGATAATGAAAAACAATTTTTGTACACATTTTTTTTTGGGGGGGGGGGGGGGGTTGAACCCTCAACCACCTCATCTCCATATACCTATTCGTGCCTGGGTAGTAGACATAGTAGTGTTACCTACCTAGTAAAGAACAATTATTCGGAAAATATTCGCGTGCAAGGACTTACCGCAAACCGTCTTCCATGTACTCGACGACGTACTCGTTGCTGGTGGTGCCGTCGTCGTCCGTGTCGTCGACGATCACGTCCCGGACCGTCGTCCAGTCGGGCACGTTGCCGCGGTGCCTCTGCGATTCGGACGACCGGGACAGGCGCTCGGTGAGGTCGGCGAACCGGTCGGCGGCGTACGGGTCGGACACCGCGGCCTTTGGACGTTCGGCGCCGGCACGGGGATAAGGTTGCGGCGCACCGGAACGGGTTGGCTGCTGCGGCTGCTGGCCGGACGGCATCAGCGTGGACGCGACGAACGACGCGGCCGCGTTCCACGCGGACTGCGCCTCGATCGCGTCCCGGGACCGGTCGGACCGGCCGTGGAAGTGTGCCGGAGCGTCGCCGTCGGCCACGGCCAGCCGGCGGGCGTTCTCGTTCTGTAGGTCGACCACGAAGAGCACGGTGACCAGGACCAGCGACAGGCAGAAGCCGACCACCACTCGGTCGCGGAGTTTCATGGCGGCAGTTCGCTGTCGTTACGGGCCCGTCGGCGTCGGCGGCTGCGGCTGCGGCTGTCGTGACGTGAACGCGACGCGGCGGTAAAGCTGCTGCAGACGGCGTTGACGAGCGGCGGCGGCGTCGGCGCCGGACGCATCGGATCTGCTGCTCCGCGTCGCTGACAAACCGGCACCGGCGGCGGCGGAGTGCCCTACGCCGCGCTCTCCCGCCACCCGACCGTGTTTATACAATTGTATTGCGCTTAACTTTTTTTTTTCCACAGATGTTGCAACTATAATTTTCCTCGTTTTTGTTATCGCCGTCGTTAACGTTGTTGTTATCGTCGTCGTCGACGGGTCACGCGGTATATACTTCGGCTATACGCAAACCGTTTTGTGTTCGAGCCCCGCGCCCGACGTCGTCACACTGTCGTCGTATCGCGTTTGAGGTGCCGCGATGGCTTTCGGTTCGGTTCTGCAGCCACTGCTACCGTAGCCGACGTTATCGCCTCGACCTTTGACCGCCGACGTGGCCGCGTCATCGCCGCCGCGCCGCCGCGTGCCCCCCGCGGTCGTCTCTTGTGGCCCCCCTCCCCTTCCCCTCGACGAGACCTACTGCCGCTGCGTCTCGGCGTCCGCCGCCAAGCTCGAGCAGCGCATCACGGCCGCAGTTCCTGGCTATTCGGCGGGTCCCGCGATGTGTGGCGGCACGCGACCACGATATGGCCGCGAGTCCTGTGCACACGTCCTGAAACACACGGTATTTAAATTAGTGGCGTATATTAGTGACGTTATTTCGATATATAGTCAGTACTATTATAATATTAATCAAAATAATATTCGTATTTTATTCGACACATGAGAGTTTTCCGCTCGAGCGCAGTCAAAACGTCACGGAAAACCGCATGGCTGTGTTATTATAACATACCGCGTGTCATATATATATATAAATATTATACGTAGACAACGCCGCCGCTTGTTCACGTAATTCGTTTCGAATATTAATAATAATATTAGTAGTTGCCAAATAGAGGAGGTCTTTACAGCCGCATATGGTTGCAACAACTTTGTTATATTAAAAAATCAGTAAAAAATCTACTAAAATGCCATGACGATATTATTAGTGAATCGTTAATTGTTACGACAAGACTTTTGCCAGTGTACAACAACGTTAATTATAACGTAATATTAATAATATTTATTATTTTTTCTGTACGGCAATATCAACTAATACCTATAGCTCATAAAAGCGTGTGCTATTACTGTTTGTTTAGTTGGTTGTGATTTTATGTGTTCTGGCGGTTTTTACAAACGAGGTCATGTGTTCATAGCCGTTACATATTATAGCGTATAATAATTATTATCGACGAACACCTGCGCGACGACGACTCGACGATCTATTATGATATTATTACATATAAAACTGTAAAACACTCCAATAATAGTTAGGTAGGTACTAAAAACTAATTATGTTACACAGTGGAGGGGCCGAAGAGAATAAGTCTCGTTCTATAGGATATCACAAGCACACACTAAACTTATATATACTGCACTGAGACGATATTATGTATTGCTAAAAATATTTGTGGGTGTACGCATTTTTCACGCAAGTAGATGACAATCAGTACCTGGACGAGGGGCGACAGAGGAATTCCCCCCCCCCTCCGAGAATTTATTTTTAGCTTAATTCAAATTAAATTTTGCTTTGCTTTTGGATATTCTTAATGGTTTTAAAGTGAGGTATTTAAAATAATTTGATTCCCCAGAAAATGTTTTACAGGTATTGTAACCACAGGTAACACAATGGTAAAAATCCTATCATTTAATCAAAACATTATTTTTTCTTGCAGCCCTTATATGAATATCACTTATCAGATACAAGTACATCAACATTTTGAGGATATTTAGACTGTAGTACTTTTCCAGACAAACATCATGAAAACGAAATAAAAAGTGTGAATGGTTATGAAGCCACACATTGATGAAATATTCTATTTTTGGAAACTTAAATTCAAAAAAATATAGGTACCCATAAACGGTATAAGGTAGATAAAAAGTCATCTGTCCTCAAAATGCTTTGGTAATCTATTAAATATAGCGGTATACCTATAATATGGTATACCATCTGAAAATTGAAAATTACAAATAATTGTAGATTGTTTTGTTTTCGTCACAGAAAATTGTAATAGGCATCATCGTACATTTAGAGTTGACACTAAAAAAAAAAAAATCAGAGAAAAAAACTATACGCCGTATACCTCTCAATACACCACTGCAGTTATATGTACCATCGTCATCGTCGTCACACGTAATTTATTTCCTGTACACACCACATAAAGTTCAACCGACTTCCGACCACGAAATGATTCCAAATCTCCATTAAAGAAAAATAACTATTATAGCTAGGTCGTGCCTATATAATATGCTATTAAAATAATATATTACACATAAGCGCATATATTCGGTTAACTCGAGTTGGCGATCAACAGGTCCCGCCGTGCGCAGTTTTCGAGACGGTTATTCGTCCTGCGGGACCACCTGCAAATGTTTAACAAAATACACTCCAAAGGATGGCCCGTGTATCTATCAGTCGCTTAAAAACAGCTTTTGTCGTTTACAGTGAATCATATCACAGGGATTAAAACTCCACATAACGTGTTCAATATTTATACACAACGTTATTCAAAAATTGAGAGTAGTTGTCTCTCGACTAAACGTAACACAAAATAATATATTTATTCACTTATTAGTCATTATACCCAACTATAATAATTATTCACGTTATTGTTTGAAAACCCAATCGAAGCCGTAGATTGTTAGTTCGTAAAATACGTCTGATCTATTCTTTATGTAAAATAGTATTTTGCATTAGTAGTTGGTTCATATATTAATATATACCCTTTATTCTGGGTTTTAAAAATAAAATACCTACTATAGAATACTATTACTAGGTATAGAATTTGTAATGTACCCGTCAAAACTTAATGTAATTCATTTTTATAAATAAAAGAATTTGTTTTTTTTATCTGTGACTTTTTTTTTTGGCTTATTTTTTATAAATTGGTTTTGATTGCTGCTCTTACAGTCTTAAACATTATTATGTTCTAAACAAACTAGTAAATACAGTAAAATCATAGCAACGTGAAAAATAAAGAATAAGTGTAATAATAATAATAATAATAAATATGATTATAATATTATCACGATGAAATCGTAAATTACGAACATTTTAAACAACATGATAATACAGTCAACAGATAATTCACGCGTTATCGTTCCGTTCTGTAGAACATAAAGTATTAAACAATGACCGCCATGTGCCGCGTGTTTGAGATATCTAGAGTTATAAAATAGTATTCAACAGCGTCGGCTTGGCTCGCTTTCACGAAACAGTTATCTTATCATATTAATGTGTTATTATCGACATATTCTAGTAAACTGAAGTACCTAAAATAATATTAATCAAATAATGAATGGTGTAAATAAACGTTTATTTTTTTTTAAATTTAAATTTAACTTATTTTTATTTTAATAAACGATATAGGATCACTGACGTGCTGTTGACTGAAAAATATATTCTTAAATTGAAATCGCATTCCATGATTCCCGATTATAAATTGTTAAAGTTCCACGGTTACTCTTTGATGTTGTATACATATTACATAATATATTCGTGTTCGTTCAAAACGACGTGCAAACAAAATGCATACACCGTTCAAACACATTAGCCAGCTCGAGTACCTATATCTATACCTGTACGTACGGGGGATACTTTTTGCATTTTCAAACGGAGAATTTAATCAAATAGCCAAGTTTTCAAGCTTTTTGTACATTTTGAGCGTGTAATACACATTTTTTCCCGGATTATAAAGCATTGACAAAAACCGTTACCTATACCCTCGTTACGCGTATGTATAATTAAACAAATATCTGTACTTATTTGTTGTATATTATGTACTGCAATTTCATTAACCTACACGATTTTTACTGGGTTTTAATGACTGACGCCTACAACCACGGGCACCTCCCATTAGCTTTAGATAGCTATGGTCATCGAAACCCCACGTCCGATCGATGGTAGACGGTCCGACCCCATCGGCTTAGAGCGATGTAGAGAAAACCCACGCGAGTCCTCTTGGAATTAACTTGTGCAACAAGTGTGCTCGTGTATCTCTATCGACCTGCCAAATATTATTCGTCATTGATAGGACATGGTTTGCGGAGTTGCATACCTCTACCGACACTTGTCTGAGGAAACAGACAGACCACGAGCTGACCAGACCTATGGGTTCTTCACCACTGACCGCAATTTATATTCCGGAAACCAGGATATCACCTGTACGGCTAACAATATAGGGACACTCGGTGCCTCCCGACCTGTGGATTTAACTCGTAAGTTTGCAGGACGACTACTCATTGCAGTGAGGACCTTCACCACAAAGACGTGGGTCGATTTTGGTTGACACTTTCTGCCGCCCCGGAAGGTGACTACCACACTTGTATAGGTAGGTTAGGTTGCCTACAATAAGATCGAAATATTATATAAATCGGAGCGATTGCTCTGATTAATGATTATAATAATGTATGCTAGAACTGCTACTCGACATCGTATGATGTAGGTATCAACCTACTCTGTGCAATATACTAATAAGTAATATCTAAACACATATACATAATATTGATATGGAGTCAAACCCATTTTGTATTTGCTATTTAGTTACCTACCATTTGATTGCCATAATTATGATGATAGTATGCTTTATCAATTGACATTATGATATTTTTTTTCACACAACTCGTTGTGATGTTGTGCATCTAATTCAACTCGAAGTGATAACAAATTAATTAACTAATATTATAAGTATCATTAATCATTATAGTACCATATGTAATGCACGTATAAGTGTATTATAATAGGTACTTATTATAAAAATAATACTTTGAGTACTTTGAAATTTGTGTCACAGATAACTTAATACTTTGACTTTGAATTCTAGTTCTTCATATGATGTTTTCTAATTTTACTTTTTGTCTCCATAATTTTTTTATATCATAAGTATTGTTAACACTAAATGCGGCTCTGAAAACATCAGCGTGAACCGAATGATGAAATTCTATTTTACTGAAAATATAGTTTATTGATTTAGCAAGAATGTAATTATTATATTTAACACCCAGGTAAATAAAGCAGCATCAACTTTTGTTTTTACAGACGTTCGAATTGCAAAATATATGTCTATTTATACATCTGTATAAATGACAGCAATTATATCTCGATATAACAAAATCGGTAAAAAAGTTTCATCCACTCAAGAGTACTGTGTCAATTTTTTTTTATTGGTTATGAAAATTAAATTTTGGCTTTGACAACTTGACTATTAGCCAAACATTGATAAAAATATTTTGTTATTAATAATTAGGGTAATACATGTTGGCTTAACATAGTTACTACACACAATCTATTTAACAACTTTTAAATAAAAATATAAATACATATTTACAATAAAATGAACGATTGTGGTAATCGGTCAAAAAGTCCATTTTGAAAAAAGTCCGAGCACATTTTCATTGTCAGTTTAAAGTCCGAAAATATAAACTATTATTTATTAAAACATATAATTATTTTCTTATTCAATAATTGATTTAATAATTATTTCTTATACCTGTAAAATTATGTTTGTCAAGTACAAATATATTTTAATAATATTTGTAAACTATAAGTATAATAAGGAATAATAATCAAATATAATATTGTAAATCAATAATATTTTTTAAATTTAAATTTTGTGAATAAAATATTTTATATTTTCGGACTTTTCTTCCGGGATTCATTATTTGTGTGATAAAATTGTATGATAGTAATACCTAATATAACTATTGTGTTTATTAAATGTTTTTACATAATATCAAATTTTACAATTTTTTTTTACCAATGACAATTTTTTTTTTGAATTTTTAAAGCAGCAGCTGCGTCAACTATAGAAAAAATTGTCTGTTTTAATGAATCTTCAAATGAGTATGTACTATATAATTTTATATAGATATTGTGTTCGTGATAAAAACACATACATACAATTATTAGTTAGGTTATTACTGTCATCGTTATATAATAGTAGATACTATTCGGGATTCGCTTAAGTAAGTTAATAATATAATATATTGCTACCTGGCCATAAATCTTGCAGCGTGGTAGTGTGGGGAACAAACATTCAGATGACATTCGTGCACAGGTGTATACACAAAACGCAATATTTAGGACATTTATGATGGGTGGCACATCATTTATCTCCATTATTGTCAGTTTTGACATACAGGTTATCGTCGTATTTACCGATCTATATACAGAAACTCAAATAATTACGCTTTTTGTCATTGGTACATTTAAATAAATTAGATACCTTATCTATACACGAATGTATAACCTGTTTGCACGTTTAAAACTTACTAAAATGTGTATTTACCGCATACAAATGAATAATCGTGTACAAAGCAATAATTAGCAAAAACACGATATCAAAAGTTGAATATTAATTACAGAACACATATTTTATCTTGAAACGACTTATTAGTGTTTAGTACTTGAAAAAACTCATAGGGTCTATAACACGTTTAAAACGAATCTCGACTACACAAGTCTTATCGTGTAGCAAACAGTACAGCCATATATTATATTGTTCGTTCAATATAGATACCTATAATATCATTGATTATAATATATTACTAAAATATATTGTATTATGATATGATCAATGATAATATGACAATATCTTTACCTACCTATTGGCTACCTAACATTTAAATTAATTTGTACGCAGCTAAAGAATTATTGCCGGTAACACTAAAAAACGCAAATCGAGTATTTTGTCTGATAGCCCAAAAGCGCAAAACTGATTTGAGTTTTTGTACCTTAGTAGTGGGTAAAAGCACAATATTATAAATTGTATTACCAAAATTACAATATTGTACCTGTTTCATTGTAAGTTTCAGTTTGCAATTTGACGTTCCTTTTATTTGGTTCTCAAATATAGGTACCTGGTTAATTTTTCTATTTTAAAAACAACAGTGATCGGGTTCAGTTGAAATTTAGATTTATTGCATCGTAACAAATTACAATGATGGTTGATAATAGTGTTGGTCGAGTACTCGACTTTGGAAAAATTTTCGAGTCGAGTTCGAGTACTCGACTCGACTCGACTAAATTTTTTTTGGACTTGTAAATACGAGTACTCGCTTTGAGTCGAGTACTCGCTTTGAGACGAGTACTCGCTTTGAGACGAGTACTCGTGTTATTATTTTTATTATTAAAAATACTATAAATAGTATTTTATTGAAAAATAATTAATAAATGTTAAAACTATAAATAACTGAAAGAACCCAAATATCCGATATGAATACCAGGAAGGTGATATATGATAGTTTAGATTGATAGTATAAGTATAGTCATTAGTACTCATTAATCTCATTAGTCATTACTCATTACTCATTAGTATTATATTAAAAAATAATAATATTTAATATTATATCAGTATTACTATTAAATATTAATTATATAACTGTATGAAAGAAAATATAATATTTTTGGAAAATCTATTTTTAGTACACTTTAAAATACTCGACGATTTTGTCGAGTACTCGCATTTTTTCAATACTCAGAAGTTGTCGAGTACTCGAGTTTTTTTTTATACTCGGCATTTGTCGAGAACTCGAATTTTGAACTCGACTCGACTCGAAATAATTGAAACTCGCCTCGACTCGACTCGAAATAAAAAAACAATACTCGTCCAACACTAGCTTGATAATCATTTAATATAATATTAACTATACTAAAATTGAATACGACAAAAATGAATCTGAGATATCACATCAGTTAAAGAATTTCTTTTTGGATTAAAGTTTTTCTACCTTCTGGCTTTTACCGACATTTCCGATGCATATCATAAATTATTTTTTATTGCTCCTGCCGGTAAAAAAAATATCAGTGTTGTCTAACTATACTTTAGTAAATTTTATTGAAAATGACGGCAGATATCCACCACACGTCTGTGCTGAGCCACCTTCGAACGAGCAAAAAACTACCAATAATCCACAATCATACCACCGTCACTTGAAAGACCAATTTTACAATTCTCGCCCATCAGTTTATTATTATAATGAAGTATATATTTACATATTATATATTTTTTTTTCTTTTACAGTTGTTGTTCCCAACTGGCATCGCACACATTTTTACTAAATATACGGGCGGACTCGTTTAAGTTATTTATAACAATGCAATTTTTTTTGGGCAATTTTTTTTTTGCCCGTCCACATAATGTTTACAATAATATTCATATTTCATCGTATACGATATTTCTTCAATTCGTTACGTTAAATCACGGATAAAAGATTTTATTATTGACCACTTTAGGATTACCAAAATTAGATCCATTCACAATAAAAACAGCTATACTAAAACTGTTAATCCCATACACGAAGTCAATTTAAAATTGAATTCATCGAGTAAATAACCTAGTAGCATTAGACTTTTATTTTTTTCCAAAATACGTTTTTGTGTAAATCATAGACCTGAACTGACCTATAATCCTTCAGGAAATAGGATTATACCACCTCAATAAAAAAAGAAAATCTTAAATTGTATTCACATTATGTCCAACATTAATAGCATTATCCAGAACTAAATACAATTATCATCGACGCATGTGAAATCTAGGTCAAGAATAGCATTATTATCTGAGAAAACTTAACACCGTTTTTTTTTATCATACAATCGATTATATTACATCGGACAAAGGAATTTATGTTCTCTCGATCATTAGGAAAATATGATGTACAACATTTCTATTCAACTATTAGCTATTATTATGTACTTATCAAACTTTATATTTTATAAAATATTTTGAGACAGGGGTACACGACAGTAAAAAATAAAAATAAAGGTTTTTATTAATAAATGACTTGAATACAAAATTAAACAATATACCTATAACTTGTTAATAATTTTACTCTTAGTTTTTTTTTTTTTGTAAAATTTTAAAAGTAAAATAAAACTATCTGATTAACTATTTGATCTGTTTAAGGCAATTATAAGAAGTTACCAAACTTAATTTAATGATCAAGCAAATAATATAATGTGAACTAGCCTTAACGGGTTAAACGTAAATTAATTTGTTTAGATGTTGAGTGTTTTGATTTTATATTTTATTGTATGTAAGTTATTCAAATTATTTTATGTGTTCGTGATTTTATATTTTATTCAATGTTTAGTTATTGTTTTAAAAAGTAACCAGATGATAGACGACGTCCGAAACTAGTATTTACCATTTTATTTTTATATTATAGCATTGGGTGCTGTAACATTTTTAGTTTGACAATTTACAAATAAACATAATAATATTTAACAGATATTTAT
The DNA here is from genome assembly GCA_022818045.1 of Neotoxoptera formosana. Lineage (NCBI taxonomy): Eukaryota > Metazoa > Arthropoda > Insecta > Hemiptera > Aphididae > Neotoxoptera > Neotoxoptera formosana. The sequence goes on along the minus strand of CM040633.1, from coordinate 14,361,916 downwards.
ATTTTAAATTAAAAATATTTTATATTATTAATGTATTTCTAATACACGAACAAGGTACACTATGTTACTGTGAACTTAGTTTTTATGAACCAACCTTCTAAATCCTAATGCACATTAGAATTAAAGACAGTATCATATAATATCACCATATATTTTCAACTATTATTCTATTAAAATTGTTTAAAACTCCGGAAGACGGTCGGATTTTGAATTTCTTCAATCCTTCAGTCATGTACGTTTTCGAAATACAGCTTCACTTTACTGGCATAAAATAAAATAATTTAATTTATAGATTTTAGTTGAATAAAGTTTGTCACAAATTTGTGTGTAAAATTGATTTCCGGTGAGTTGATCTCCGTTTCGCTCTTCTCCGTCAAGTTCATTTCACATTGGTCACTGGTGGTTCCACTACACAGTACACCGTGCTACTCTTTGGATGATTTAACCAATAATTAATTAAATGTGATTAATGGCCCGAAACACTGATCCAATTTTAACTAAATCAATGATAATTGCTAATGATTTTTTAAGCAAAATAGAAACTATTATATTAGATAAAATAAAAAAGTAAAAACGTACGCACTAAAATTGTCTAGATGAAAAATGACTACTAAGAATTCGATTTCGAAAACAAAGTATACGATCCTTTATGAAGTAGGTATAAGTGTATAACTATAAAATATTGGTGACTAAATTTGTGTGGCTAAATTTGTCAAATTTGCAACATCATTAATTTTATAATTTATACTTATTATTGCCTATTTGACACAGATTTTTAATTATTCATAAATATATAACGTAATCATTTAAAAAAGAAATTAACTTTTAGTTTTAAATCATATGCATAATTTTGTTAAGGGAAAAGTGCTGGGTGTGCATCGACATATATTGTTCTATACATACTACATAAATACAGTATTTCTACTGCTTTACATTTTAAATCTCGTCACCTTCCTATACGTGTGTATTATTACCTATGTCCAACTATATCGAGTATGTTGTAGCATGTTACTGATTTTAAAATGGGATGTAAACATTTTGTCATCAACAATTAAAAAACTGAAATATTGTGCATGTTTATAGATTTCTCTTTCATTTAATATATAATATCAATATAACACAACAAGTAATAGATGGACGTTCAAGACTCTTAAACGTGGTGGGTCATACTAACCTACGGTGTCCAAGGTTTCAATGTGTATTTGTTATAATCACATGTGGGTCGCCATGTTAAACCAGAAGTCAGAAGTCATTCGAGACATTAAAGTTTGTGATTTTGAATAACATTTTTGGAGTTGCATACCTGCTTTGTCAATCTTATTAGATAAGTGATGTTAAAGACTAAGGCGAGCATCCTCAGTCTGTCCAAATAGAAGTCTTACTGTACGCCTGTACAGCCCGTTGAGTTATGGGATCAGCTAATATTTCCGTTTCTAAAGTTAACTCCCTAAAACCCCGCTAACATGTTGTAAAAAATTATAAAATATACAAATCATTTTAGATGTTTCGATCTAAATCAAACAACTTTTGTATGTTACATTTTTCTATATTTTAGATATTTGTGTGATAAAATGGCTGTAACGTAAATTTTGAATCACCCTATATAACATGTATAATGTAAGTATAATTCATTTTCATCTCCTAAATCTAATTTTAAACACTATAATAAGTTAAGTAAAAACGCGGGTGTTATAACCTAATAATATAACCCATGAAAAGTAAAAACTATAAACATATTATTATCCTATGTAATATAAAATATATTAGATCTAATACGGTGAATAAAAAAAATATATTATATTTAAACAACAATACGATTCAATCATTGGTAACAAAAGAATATACGATGTATGATATTTCATTTCGAGTGTTCGTTATTCAAATACGGAATAAGATTAGGTATATCGGATAACTATATATTACATTAAATAATATAATTTATTAATTATTAACACTTTTGAAACTCGAAGATCCAATTTGTGAGCACAAAAAGAACAGCTCTCAAGTTTATTGAACACTCTCTTGTATAACACTCACTTACAGTTTCTTTTTTTAAATGATTTTTTTTGTTTTTCATTACAATGATAATATGGTATTGGATAAATACAATTAAGAAAAGTAACCAGAAAGCGTGTTTGACACATTTATGAACTAAATAGACATTGTATTGTTTGTAGATCGAGTCAATGATAAACCATGTTCTTCGAAATGATCAATATTTGGTGAGAAGCGAAAGTACATTAAAAATTGCAATGCAAACGTTACTAATACATAATATAGTTGCAACTAATAAAGTATCTAAATATTTTTATTAATTTGTGTTCATAACTAATTACGTACAAGTTACCTATTTATTCTCAAAAATGCATTACAGACTACGGAAGATTATATTTTTTTTTAATTAATATTAAATCTAGAAGCTATTTAGAACACATTGAATTTTTGAGAATAAAGTTATTGAAGTATTTTCCATTTCTTTGAAAACAAAAACATGTTTAAAAAATAATAATTGACGATAATTCATAAGTATACAAGTATTATATAATATAATGACTCAAAGCCCAGAGGATAAATCCCAACAAAATCGTATACCTACCTTTTTTTAAGACATCATTGACGTAGAAATGTTACTTGATATTAAGATATTCACAGGCCAAAGTCTATAATGGACATTAATATACTTATCGGTTATCATTTATGATTAAAATAAATACGGTTGAGTTTGGCTACGTTATAATTTGAACGCATTAAAAATTTGATAAAGAACACGCGATAGTATTTTCGTTTTTTGTAAAGATAAATATTATGCTCGTACTTATCTAAATGTACCTAAATTTATTGTACCTACTCGAATCGTCTGCGCAACGAATCGTTAGACATTGGTGAAGTAGTGTATAAAGTTGTTAAAAGAAATGTTTTTCTTTATAGAATATAATATAACGAAACCACGTGTACGGTGTAGCCGTGTAGGTACCCTAAATTCATATAGAGACTACAAATCTTGGAAGTGTGGAACGTAATTCATGCTATGCAACGCGTGAAACACACACAGAGAAAACAAATCTGGTAATCATCTTAAAATAGATATTTCTAAACATTAGTATGTCTAAGTTATCGTATTGTTATTTTATTTTTTTCAAAGTTTACATACGTTTGCACTATGATATATTATCATATCATACATGGGAGATTGCTAAGGGAGATGCGTTAGGTTTCATCGGTTGTCATTGAAAACTGTTTTTGTCAATAATTATTAATCAAACGAGTTTAATCTTAAATGTACTATACATTTTGAAAGTATTCAAGTGATTTTTTTTTGCTAGTTGTTGGTGGTGACCAGCCTGATATTATTTTAGCTAGGAAACAATTTCTAATTTTTACACCGACGATTATTGTGGATGTAAGTACATTGATTTCGCACTTGAAACAAGTAAAAACTGTTTACACAGGTTTTATAACCATTTTAATAAATTACATAAATGTTTAACACACGCACTTGACTTTTTAAGCAATATTCATGTTAATCACAAACTTTCCTGAACCAAATACTTAACTCTTTAGTACTGCATAATGCATACCTGAATATTGTGTTCAGTCAGCCAGAAATTATTTTAATTCAAAAAAATAAGTCGATTGGTATTTAATTTGAATAAACCAATATGTCTAGAAGGTACTTCATAGGTACAATATTGATTGAAACCTCTTAACTGTCAACATAAAAAGTGGTTTAGCCCATAACATTTATCATTAAAATTAATGTTTTCCACTATCACAGATAAAATATTATAAAAGTATATAGGTAATGATAGTGTTAGAATATATTAATTATTTACAAGAAACCTAAAATGGTCTTCCATCACAGTTAATTCAATTTAATTTTCTTGGACATTTTGATTCTTTAAAAAAAAAATCGTTTTTAAAGTTAGATCAGTTTATTTTGCTAAAGTTTATTAATTTACTAAATGTTTTAGATTCTGACCGTGTAACGTATGGGCTCAACAGTGAAGTGTTGTTTTTTATTGTTCGTAACCACGTTTTAGAGCATACAATTTGCTTTAATCTTCAACTTATAGGGAGGTTTCTGATAGACAGTTTGATCTAGTTTGTATTTTAAGATATTCTAAGTAAGTCAGTAAAAATTTCCAATATACTTTTCATAAGAATTAGGAAAAACTAACAAAAAAACAGTGGGAAAACTGAAATATTTACGCTACAGTACTTTTCGAGGAAATTCATTTGTTGTTTTTTTTGTTTTAATTCAGATCCCGCATAGAGACTTAATATTTTCACCAAATATTTTTACTAGAATCTTTACATCATCAATAAAAAGCAAGTAACCTTGAAAGTCAAAAGAGCCAATTTTTCAGACGACACATAAATGTAATCAGGGTAAAAATAGATAAAATATTATTATAATAATATACAAGTCAAAATGTTCACTACGGGAACACGCATGATAGTAAATCGTTGGTCGCTATTTTATGAAGCATTTGGTGTTATAGTGATAGCTGATAGGTGATATTCCCGTAAAAATGTTGATAACTGATTTAGGTGTATAGAATAACTTTTATAAGTTTATGAAGTTTGGAAATAATGAGCTAGGCATGATATATAATTATTCGAATATTTAAGATTTTTAAAGATGCATATGCACAATTTTTTTTTATGAGCATTTAAAGTTCAAATTTTGACCAAAATTCGTCAAAATCTAAAATGTATAAAATGTTCAATTTTTACAGCTAAGAATTGGCGTTCAAAAACAAGGTTTCTTGTAAGTAGTTAATATAGTGTAACCAAAAAATCAAAAAAATATTTTAAAATGGTTGTTTCTTAATGACATTTTAAGTTAAATTTGGACGAAATTAGATATTTAAATATTTAACAATGTTAGTTATTTAGTTGTAATTTAAAAATATTTTTCGTGTGTCCTTGAAACTTTTAAAGCATATTATTATATTTTATACACTCAATGACATTACAAATGCAATGTTTTCTGCAAAAATTAAATCAACATACTGTTTTATTACAGTTAAAAATGTTTAATACAAAATTCCTCCTTAGTTTTATTTATTTAGTAAATAGTATAAGTATTAAAAATGCATGAGCACTATTTTTTTAATATAATAAGTGTTTGATAATAAAATATAATATTAAGTTCGTTGTTTCTAGGTGGTATCATGATTATATTGTTAAATAATTAGTAAGACTATATTTAGAAAATGATTTCACAGCTTTGTCTGGCATTTGTCCAATATTCGAGTGTCCATTTTACAGTAATAAGATTAATATTGGTGATAATACGTTTTAATACAAATTGAACGTTGATACGCATATTTAATCTGGGAAATACTACGTTATGTCACAATTATTGAAAATAATACGTTTTGGAAAAATTCATTGGAAATGTCACCCGATGAGAAAACTGAATATACGTAGAACCTTATGAACGGGAAATGTAATATACGTTATGAAAAAAATAGGATATGGAAATACAACATTTTGGCCTAAACTACACCGTTTAAATTTCGTTTCACTGTGACATTAAATGTAGTTAGCACCAAAATAATGACAAAAATGAACTTCCAGGTATATTTTTAATTTAAATAAATGTATAACTCAATTTTGATAAAAATGGCAATACCACGTTATGACTTGTTGCACTTCAATTGCGATGTTTAAATTAACGACATCCTATATGTTCCTATTTGGTTTGAATTGTTTATTATAGTGTAAAAAAACCTAATAAATTACTTATTTTATTATTATCAGTTGACTTATTTCTTAAATCAACATTCAATTATATTTATATTATTCTCGTTAAAAATTAAAATACTTTCAACATGTCAATATGGAAATTCTGATACAAAAATTTGTCATAATAATATGTAGAATATTCACTATAAGTTAATGTATTATTATATATCGTACTATATTGTAAAGGCCAAGAGGACTGAATAGTAACGCAATAACATGGCAAGAACATATTTTACGTTTAGAATCCGTTTTAATTTTATAGTGCTCATAAGTTGCTTAAAATTTTAAAAAAAAAAACTAAACAAATCACATGGTCTACCTAGAAATATTCTTACATTTAAATGAAATTAAAGGTCAATTCACTCTAATATAAAAAATAAATAGATTCGTCTAAATTTGATTACTGTTATAATATGTTAGTAGCTAGGTAGTAAGATCGAGTCATTACATGCGGGTACTACTTACTCTTTGCTCTTAGATGTTGATTTAATGATATTTCCTGGCTTAAATCAATTCATAGATTATAATTCAATGCGGGGAATTTGAAGCCAAATCAAAATTATTAAACAAGGTTTTTTTTTTTTTAATAGATAGGTAGTTCATTTTTTCATTTATTTATTTTGAAATAATTATTATTTTCTAATTAATAATGTACATCAATAATTCTATTTAAAATCTGTATTTTTTCCAAGCAAATTAAATTGTACCCATAGTAAGTATAGTATAGGGTCTGATAAAATATGAATTGAACGCTATTTAAAGGCGAATTTAGTTATTTTATCAACTTTTAAAATACATTAATATCCTGTTTAATATTTTACTAAGGTTTTTTGAAATATAATAGATATTATATAACACGTATCCAGACCGAGCCAGACACCAACCACAGACACTATAGCCACTACTGCAGGTAATGGCGTATAGTGTAAGTATACCTATTTCATTTGTATAGAAATGACAACCGTCAAATCGGGATTAATAGAAAGTCATCAAATTTTTTATTGGATGGCGAAAATTATCGTGTTAAAGTAATATAGACATGCAATTACCCGGTATGTTATCTCATCGATAGTTCTTTGCAGCAAGACCGACTTATGAAAAGTGACATACTCGTGTCATTCGGTTTGACAGCGAGTAAAAAAAACTTCAATAAGTACTACCTGCTCTAAACATTTCGACATTTTGATAAGATTGTCAGATTTGCATAAACAAAACTGTAGCTAAAATTTAGGTCATAATGTATTATAAAAAAAAAACCATTAATTTCTTCATTAATGTTTTTTTTTATATACATCATCCAGTCATACTATTCTCAACCCTAGTGACTATAGTTGCTCTATCCTATTATTTTTATACTTTAAAAGTTATGTTTATTATACGTTTTGAAAACAAAAATGAAACTATTATTATTATACCAAACAAACAAAAGACGTCCCTCACAATATATAGAGAAACTGACAATACAAAAATGTTGTATTTTTTAATAACTCTAAGAAATTTACCAAACAATAATTGCAATTATAAATGATAATATACATATTATGATCCGTGTAAGTACCTAAACGAAACTGTATTTGTGTATGAAAATAATAATGTGAAATTTAGAACCATACAATATATTATATACTTATACACTCAAATTAATAATATTATTATTTAATATTATACAAGCCAAATTCAATTAATCAATTTCCTAAAAATCATAATTTATAATAATCTCATTATTTAAATAAACTTATTGGTTAGATATTATAGTTTGTCGTTTACGCATTTTTTTCTCAAAATACACAATTTACTTATGTAGCTTAAGAAATGTCAATGCCGTTTTATATAATGTATAAATCTAGTTTCCGGTTACTTTAGAATGGTATACATATACGTGTTTCTAAGTTAAATTAAACGAAACTGATTAAAAACAGCTTTATTGTCTCCCAAACAAGTGTTAATATTTTAACAAGGTAGGTTAACTCTTTAGTCTTTACATAATATTATATTATCCTCCACACACAACAACTGCAGCTTCAATAAACTTTGACATTGCACGAAAGACGTCGGGAACGTTCAATTGGCAGAAATTAAATTAATAACAATACGTCATGTCAATCCTACGTTGCAGTTAAATTATTTTATTTAAGATCTACGCGTTATATTATAAAGTTTGTATTGGTAGATTTGTTTCAAAAAGTATTTAAATTAAGACATCACACCGTATAGTTGCCTATATATTATTATATCTGCCTGTTTATACATCATACGTTTTAAGACGAATAATGAGATATTGTTCGTCAAAGAATATTATATTGTTAACAACCTCCATGCACTCGATTGACATGGTATGCTCAGTTAATTGTGTAACATGATATTAATGTTTTCCGTTAAAACCGTGAAGGTTATAAACGCTGGTATGTGTACACATTTTCCGATTGACCAAACGATTTGCCAGTCATAGTGCATTATTTGTATTTCACAAGTTTAACAGAATTTCCTTCTTTTTCTTTTTTTTAATAATAACGAAAAATTAGCCTCCTGCGTGTATATTAAATAATACATTTTATATGTCGTATATATCAAAGGGACAAGCAATTTATTACGACTAGATTAAACGCATAAAATGTTTCATCAACGGAATAGGTAGGTACCTACCCTTACCTATAGGAACATCAAATCGACCGCTGAAGAATGTTTATTTCGCTTTAAATTGGATGTATTGTATACAACCGCAGTATTTGTCTTATACAACTGTATTTATTGATATTTAAGTATAATCCGATGGACAATAATTGCTTTGCGTGAATAATGAAAAACAAAAATGGAATAAATAGCCCGAGTAAAATAAAAACAGAGAGTATGATCATAGTTTTCTCAGAAAACAGTAAGGTTCTTAATGTTAAAACGCATAAGCCATTTAGTTAGTAAATGTTCTATATTCAACGTAAGGTGATTACAGTTTGTAAAACGGTTTCAATAAAATATATGTTTGTATTGTTCGATTAAAATGCTCTTTTTATATATATATAAATTGAATTCGACTATATAAGATAACAGATAAAAACAATTTTCTGTACATTTGCTACTATTTCTCTTTTTAATAATAGGGGTTTATATGTTCAATCGAAATTCACATCCAGTTAAATAAAGTAAATGACTTCAATAAATTGTTGATTCGTAATGGTTATTGATACCTATTTGATTTGATTTAATAGTATTTAAACATAATAACCAACAAGTATAATGTCTGTGCTATATTTTTTACAGTTTTCTATTTGAAAGGTAAAATAGTATAAGATATACAAGCATTAATTAAAAAAAATTGAATAAAAAGTAAAATCTTTTATTTTTTAATTTTACTGACCATTTTAATAAATTTAAGACTTAATTACGGCTATGTATATTTACATAATACATAATAAACCGCGCACTTTAATTTAAACAATAATATTTCGTTCTCTAACGAAATTATAATCTTATTTGAGACACAATTTTTGAAAAACGTGGTGTTGCCGCATTATACAAACTGCCTACTTTTAAGTTTAAATATTATGGTAAAACAAATATATACATACGAGTACTTTTCGAATGCCACCGTTACAATTAAATAGGCATCAAACAGAAATTAACGGAAATTCTATTAGAGGTACTCGCACCCCCTCCCGAGACATTCAGAAAACTAATAAATTTCATCAACAAAGCTGAACTTCGCCATCTAATTCAAAATGTAACCTAAGTAAATCAATATATTACAAAATATATCAATAGATGGTTAATAATTTAATGTAAATGCAATAAAATTATAACGAAAAAAATTTAATCACCGGCTGTTAATGCACCTTAAATAAAAATAAATAAAGAATAAATAGTTTTAATATTCGATAACACATTATGTATTCTGCACTTTGTTAGTTGTACAACTTAGATTAAAATTAAAATAAACTAAACAAATATTTCATGAAGTATATTATTATGATAATAGTTTAAAATAGGTACCTATAATGAAAGTGAACGTCAACGATTTTACATTTATTGTTCAAAGAGACTCTTAAAGTAGCAGTAGGTACTCTGTTAGTAATATTGAATTATAACTTTGAATTACACTGTATATTGAATGATTCACCAAACAAGATCATCCCTTTTTCTTTCTTCAATAATGGAGTTATTTAAAATCTTATTTTGGTAATTTTTAAAAAATACTTAAGGACCATATTTTCCAATTCTTGATCATTTTTGTACTACATAAGGTTACAAAAAAATTATCCACTATATAATATACCATAAAAAAGGAGGGTTCTCGTTTGAAAAAACAGAAGTTTATATCACCACAGGACACTGCTTAAATAGTACAAAAAAATATCGAAAGTATGAACATTTGGTATTTGAGTAAATTTAAAAACTCCAAAAATCATAATTCGAATAAAATCATTATCAAATTGAAAAATGTGAATGAGCAAACTTGGTAAATCACCTTGTACAGTACTTTTTTGAAAAATAAAGTTTTCTTTAAATCAAATATTAACATGGGTAACAATTTAAACTTGAACTAAGTGCCTACAAAGAAACATCAATGTAATCTGTAATGACTATTGTTTACAAAATAACAACCGTGAAAAAAAATGTGAGTACGTATAAAAATAGTATTAACCTATATGAAATATTATAGGTAGTTCTTCAGAAATTTAATCTTGAAATATGTATAGATAGATACCTAATACTGTTTTACAGTGTATCAGTTATTTATTTAATGTTTTAAGTTGTATTACAAAAAAATGTTCATATAGTTGCATTTATTTGTATATATCTGATATTGCTAACCTATGTTTAGCCTAAAAGTATTTTCTATGGTAATTTTTTAACATTTACGAAAAATGTGTGTGTTTCTAAACAAAGAGGGTTTTGAGTGAAAATGGATTTGCTCTCAACGTGATAATGTTAATGTGATATATATGTAATATAGTAACAAGTACATAAGTGTAATTTTGTTCGGAAAATACTCACGTGTCAAATGAAATATGATGTACTATATTTTGTTCGATAGTTGTTCATATTATTGCAAATCGATGTTAACATTTTTTTTTCGTTGTCACTCTATATACTATCCTCACAATTATTTGTAACACCAGAATAATCAACAACGATTCATTTTCTATATATAAAATGTCATTTTCAATGAACTGATTTATTAATTCCACCGCGAGAAAAATGATCCAATATTCATTTTGTTGCATCGTAGAAGTCACGGAAAAATGTCGATTATTCTGTCCGTACTCACAGAAAACGCCCAATAGCATAATAAATCAAACATGACGTTTGCTCCACTATTATTTAATAAACCAAAGTAAGTTATTTCGTTTTTGAAAAGTTTAGTAAGCACCGTTTAAGAAAATACTTTAAGCCAATCGTTTTTCCAAAAATTAATTTACATTTACGTGCTTGTAATATGTAAAAACTTAATATACTTAAAAATAAAATCCTCAACTCGGTATAAGCTTAGTTATACAATTTTAAATAAATTTACCGAGATGGATAGTTATTTATGTTTACTAAGAATTTGGATAAGTACAATATAATTATTATAATAATATATTGTGTAATATACGTACACTACTGCAATAATTATTATTATCGTGACCAGAAATCGTTTTTGCCTGTGGAAACCAGCGTAAGAATTAAAAAATAATCTATTATAATATTTAGTTTAAATTAATTTCAACTACTTGCTCCAGTTGACAATTGGTCGGTCACTCGGTCATATATAGTTGAAATACTTTCCGTTTCAAAACAATCTGCACAAAAATGTAAATGTTGTATTCAATAGGTTTATGGTTATTGGTTGCGAGTAAAATAGATAGGGCAGATAGACAAAATTATACGCATGTTTGCGGTGCATAGCTTAAACGCAATCTCGACCGCAAGAAATGTATAAAACACACAGTACGATTGTTTGATAATTTTATATTTTATTATTGTACATAAGCTTTAATAATTATTATGTTGTATGAAAACTTTTTTTTGATTGGTGTTTATATACGTTCCATACGTAAAAAGTTAGAAAAAAAATAACTATACAGCGATAGATTATTATAATACGCGCATTATACGAGTATAGATCGTAATAATATAGTAGAATAATATATATATATTTTTAACAAGAGCAATATAATATTCACTACCGAAATCGACAAAAACAAATATTTTATTTTACGAATTTATTACGAAACCGTGTTACTTACTACAATATTATAGGTAACATATATTTTAGTCTTATACAAAACAAATATCTCGCATATTATAATAATATATATTGTCTGTAATTTAACCGCGAGTTACGCACATTTATCAGTACCTGTGCAGTTGTGTACTCGCGTATTATACACGTGTATAAGTTATAACCATCGTTTGAATTTAAAATTATCGTTCCATTCGTCGAGGGCACTGCAGTGTCCCGTGTATATTATACGTCACGTTAAGTTTAATAACTCGGAATAATAATAATAATAATAATAATGAAATGTTTGAATTTATTCGACGACGACGCGCGTAGCAGTTCATTATTTTATTTCAATGGAAGCACCTATATACAATAATAATAATAATAATATTATATTATGTGTATATACAAAATATAATAGAAAACGGGCGCGTTTCGCGACAGCATCGCCGCCGAAACGCGTCTGCTGCAGATTTTCCTGGCCGTACCGTTGTGTATAATTCATATATATATATATATATAGTTAATATATTTTTTATTATTATTATACCGCACAGCACACACACACACACACACACACAATTATTTATTACTCGAGCGGGGGGACACCGGCAAATTGCTCTTAATATTGTAATAATAAACGGGCGACTAAACGGCGGCGGCGGCGAGTTGCGTTTTTTAGACGTGCGTCGGCGGTGGCCTCACGAAACGCGACACGCACCAACACTCGGGACGGATACGATAATATTATATTGTTATAATACCTGCTAATAACAATAATAATAATGATAATAGTGCGTTCAATAATAATATTATACGTCTTATAATATATATATACCTGTGGTAGTTGCAGTAGTATAAAGCGGATGGTAATAATAATAATTATTATTATTATTATTATTATTATAGTAATAATTGGCCACGAGAAATCGACCAAAGATCATCGCACGCGGGACGCACTTGTTGCTGCGTTGATTTGGTCGGATAGGTATATAATAATCATAACGATACAAAATAAATTGAAAGCGTTTAACACGTAAAAAAAATATTATTAACACGTAATTACAAACGCCTGTTGTCATACTACATTGCCGCGAGCGTATTTTATAATATTATGATATAGTCATGGAATTTATTATTGTTTATAGGCTTATTCATTATAATTTATGAGGTATACTGTTTGCGATACGAAAATATTGGAAATTCCTCCTAAAAAATGACTAAATTTTATACATAACCGCCTTCCGTTATTTTATTTTAAACATTTCTGATATTATACAATAGGTAGGAACTGCTCAACTGCACTATATAATATTATGTACCTACAAGGATATAATATTGTTTTAAAATCCCATTTCGGCACTAAACGGTCGGACAGAAATTAATTAATTATATCTGAAGAAATTCAAACGATGTATAAGATTATTTCGTATAGTAATAGTTATAGTATAGTTATTTCGTATAGTAATATATTAATGTTCAGTACGACAGTACCTATTATACGTATTATATTTATGTTGCCAAAAGGATGTTAGCTAATAAAGTATTTACTCAAGTACATAACAGTAGAACACCGAAGGTGGCAGACCCTGGGTCCTACTACCCTTATAATATATATTAATACTTTGGTAATTTAAATTTTTTTGTTTTATCAACCTTTAGTTTATAAATTATTGATGTCTATACTATCATAATTTATATTATGATATTTAAATTTTAAACTCGTTTCATACAAAAAATTATTTTCATCACAAAATAGTGATGGAAATGCATATTTTCTCGATTAGACCCATAAAAAAATTCTGGTTGCGCCACTGGTAGATAATAGTTTTGATATAATATTAACGCCAAAAGGTACAATTCGATTACTCGTATAATTATGATTTCCATGAAGACATGTAGTAGTAGTGAGATGTAGTAGTCATCATAATACCTATTATAGCTATCAAAAAATTACTTAACTATTTTGTACCTATATATAATGTAATTGATCGGACAATAACTTTAACGTTGGGTTATTATTTCACTTTGATGGTTATTTTCTAGCGTGAATAAAATATAAGTACCGTCACCTCTAACGTTGCAGATATTCTATATTTTTTAATTTTTTTATGTATTGCGTTTCAATTGAAATGGTTATGGCGAGAAAGCGGCGTAAACGGATGTACGACAATCTAATTATTATTACCTATAACTTATAGAAACTCAGAACACTATTTTTTTATCGAAAGGCTTCTTCTACTACTAAACTACGTCATTTCAATATTTTTGGTTTACCTGTGTAGTGTAGTTAATTTTTTTTATGCATAAATGGGCGTCATTCGTTGATCCAAAAATTACCTGAACAGATCATACGTCGTTTAGACGAGGAATCAACTGATCGTTTGGGAGAATTTATCTTTAACTTTGTTGTACATACTTATCTGAAGTTTCTAGTGAAGAACTGCATTACGTTTAAAATGAAAGGCAAATATAGGTACATTCAAACTCAAAACCCGGTAAAGTTATACGTTCAATTTTGTTCACGCAACCAGAAAACGAAATTATCTGTTCCAATAAGAATATTTAATAGAAAATTAACAATAAAAAATAATGTAGAAAAAATGAAACAGAATATATTTGCATCTATTCGGCGGTGTAAAATATATTGACACTGTTTGTTATCAAACGTTCACCTTTATATCTTAATTTCTCTACAACCAACAGTGACGATAACAGATAACCCCGCACGCCTACCCTTTGAGGGAGGAGCCGTGGCGACACGGTATCGGCCGCCCACCTGGACCGGCAGTCGGTTGTTGGATCGTGAATAGACCTTTATTTTATGTCAGCATTAAATCACCAGATAATGAGATATCTTATTATTCTGGATGTAATACGATCAACATTCAAATATTGTATAAATGCAACTGATTCTCTACTCTTGTCTGTTTAATGTGTGTGTGTGTTTAACCATGTTCAATATTATATACCTAACCGTTGAACAGTAAGACTTAGTATTTCATTTATACTTTAGTCATTGATATTGCGCCGCCTTCGCCCTTCCCCTTACCACTGAAGACACAGTTCAGGAAGGACTGCGTCGACATCGTGTTCTAACGCCATTTTCCTATTTTTCCTAATACCATAAAAGTTGCACGTAAACAGCTTTAAGATATTCAAAAAAAAAAAATATTTTTTTAAGGATGAATAATTTTGTTTTGTAAATCAAGAAAAAAAAAATAATAACATAATATTCAGTTAATCTTATATTGTTACGTGATTCTAAAAATGGGAAGGAAAATTGATTAGACATGTTACGTGTCCACATAACTTCCGGCCAAACGATATAATCTAAAATGATCGCCTAGACGATGTATTAGACAAATTAGATGCCTAGGTATATACATTTTTTTTCCAAATGATATGAATAAATTCACCCTAATGATATGTGATTTTGGGTCATTCGCCTGCAAATGAAAACCTCCCACATAAATTAATTCTTTCATGATGTATTTTTAAATTTAAGTATGACTAAATAAAATCAACTGGACATAGATTGTTTACATGTTATCATGGGCAAATACTTATTAAACATTATTCATTTAAATTATCACAAAAAATATTAGAACAAATCAACAAGAATAATATATTAGGTAATAATCTTTATTAAAACTCTCATTCTAAATAATTAATCAATAATTTAGTTTTACTATGTTTATAGACTATTAACTATTTTGTTATATGCACTTATTTAACTAACCAAGTAATTGGTTTTGATTTTGAAACCATACCAAATTGTAACTATTCAACTAGAATAATACATTTTAAAAAGGATTTCAATTAGGCACTTAGTTAATTATTTTATTGTTTTATTTTTAATGTATTTCTCTGTAAATTATTTTAAACTATAAAATAACAACACACTTGAATGGTTATAGATATCTTATAATTCTAGTTAATGCGCTTTAATCGTTACGATACGAATTGTGTTATTTGTATATTACCTATACTGAACTGAACAACTTATGTATCATACATTATTGATTAATAAAATTAAAATTAACTAAGCCCCTATTATATTATTATGAATTAAATGATAATATAAGATAATATTTTTATCTCTTTTCTTTATTAATAATATTTGTACCTGTGCAAAAAAAAATTGTATTAATATTTAATTTAAAAAAATGGTAATACTTCCTCACTGGATAATAATCATTCAAATATTATTTACAACAACCTATAGGTACTTATTAATATGAGGTTCCTAAAATAAAATTTGTTTAAAATGTAAAATAAACTTGCATGAAAATTACTCTTTAATTTGTATACAACTAATCAAGTATCATACAATTCACATGTCTATATTTTTTATTAATCTTGAAAACAAAAGATTTTTACCTTCGTGAAGAACGTACCTAAACAATAATTTATAGCCATTAACCAATGTTATTGCATCTAATTTTTAAAATCATTTTCTCACAATTTTTTGACCGTCGCCAATAAGGTTCTTTGGGTGTGTGGGGAGTTACGGTTGGTATTATTGGAACACGTGCTTTTATGTGAGAGCGAGGATTCATAGCCAAAAACCCGGGTAACCAAATGGTTATTAGTGTATGGTCACCCATCCGGGAGCTAGCAACGCCGGACGATGCTTGACCGCAGCACACATTATTGACTGCCGCCAACTACCACATTTCATCATCAGGTCTCAATTTGTTATTATTTCATAACTAAAGAATAAAATATTAATGCATATTTATTTTTCTATGAACATTTAAATATGTTTTGTAGGTGCTCTAATAATTTTAATTCACGTGAAATTCAATTCTAGCGCAACATTATGTTATAGAAAGTAATTTGTCTACTACCTAGCCATATTATGTCTGTTTATATAGGATAAGAATCATAAATACAATTTTTTCTAGCTTGAAATCTATAGTTGTAGGTTACTCAAAAAAAAAAAAAAACAATAAAATTGTACTCTGAAATATATTTTCATTAACCGGATTACACTTTCGACTTCTTAGTAGCCACTAGTCAGTGAGTATATAAAACAGTAAGTATACATTATATTAAAAAAAAAAATGTTTTGATATTTTATTGTTTTTTTTTGGTAGATTACATATTCACAATAACTATTTAACTGTTGTTTATATTTCCGACAGATTTAAATCATAACTAAACACGGCATTTCAATGAGATTGATTTCAAAACTTAAATATTTTGAGTTTTGATAAGAAGGAAATAAAAATACGATAAAAATGTGGTCAATACTATGGGCAGATGAGCGCAATTGTATTTCGACCAGTATACGCCGTGACAAATCGATTACTCTCGGTCGGTTTTCAAATGTAATCCTGCTTGTAGGCAAATGGTAACGAAAAAAATAAATATACATATACAGGGTGAGCAGTGGAGTTCTCGGCGACGTATAGATACAAATATCTGAGTTTATGAAATGCACGTGAAAACTGGAAAACGGCACAGAGACACGGACCACCCTGTACGGTATACGAAATAGGAACCGCCGCGTTCCGATTCGGGTAAAAGCGTAGAGTAATCGACAAGGAAAAATACCTCTATATACAGAGTAAATTGTAAACTATAATATTTTCATCCATTATATATTATATTATATTATTATATGCACGTCGTCGTATAAAACATATTATGCGGTTATAGTATATTAAATAGTAATATGTAGATAGGTACTAGGTATAATAGTAATATTATATATAATGTACACACGTTCCAAGGCAACAAGTATAAACACTGCGCGATTCGGTTCGACCGCGGTACAACACTTATAACATGATATAATATAAACGATCTATGGATTTAACAGAGTTTGCGGGACACTATACATTATAATATTATACTTACTAGTGTTCATATTATGGCAGAGCGTGTGATTTTCGACTGATATAGGTAATAAAAATATATATTATACTTACAAAGATAAACCGCTGACGTTGAATAATGATAATATTAAGAATTAATGAAATGGCTTTAATCAGTTTAATTGATAACGTCGAAATCGCTCGGGGTTCAGACTAGGCACTATACCTACCTATACTCATAATAATTTATTGTTGTACAATATCAAAGGAAACCGCGCAGGCCAATTCAAAGTATTATCTATTATTTTGGTAATATTATGACCCCCGTTTAATGATCCCAGAGTGGATGCATCTGACGAAATAGTATAAATAGTCATTTGCAGAGATTTTGTTGAATTTAAGAGGAGAAGCTTAAATTGTTTGTAAATAAATCTTACATTTAAATAGACAAACAAATTCACATACAACTATTAACCACCAACTTAAATCAATTTCAAATTAAGTCGTACAGCTCACATTTTGATAGGCAAACAAATTCGCATAAGTGGGTACTACTCGTTTTTCTTTAAAATGTTTTTGTTCTCTTGGTCATAAATATTACATTTTGTGTGCGATAAACAATAATACATGAAAAACAATGTCAATAAAATTAATAATAATCGAACAGACAGGTAATACTTCTATAGCTGTACAATTATGTTCAACTTTTTTATAATACCTTCCTTCAATAATATAAAATGTTTTTATTTCCGTGTTAAGAAAATTTGGACCAAATAAACTACAATTATAGACTCAACAATTTGACTACGAAAAAATCAAATTAACAAAAATAACTAAATAACAACGAATCGTTCCTAAATATTACGAGCTATAAAATAATAATGATCAACACTAACGTACATTTCCTTGGGGGGCTTGAAAATAATTTTTATAAGCTCCCCTCATTACACCCAATACTTGGCCCATGCAGTCATCGGCTCAAGTTTATAGTATTCGCCCCGCGCTGCAGTGCTTAATATTCTGCAGTTAACCAAGCACCGATAACCAATTACTACCTACCAGATACCACGAATGTACCTTCGTAAAACATCGGTGTAACAGCTCGGAGCACCGGAAATTAGTCAACCGGTGATTCGTGGAATGGCGAAATTCAATGAGTGCGAGCTAACATTAAGAATTCAATACGCCAATCCTTTGCATAATACGCAGATACTCAGCTGATACGTATACTCTGCATATTCGCCAGCATAGCTATTTTAAAATCATTGTTTCAAACACAAAATATAGTAATATAGTATATATAATGTATATGTGCTGACATTACTGAAAAGCACTCATAGACGCAGAGCTTGTTTTCCACTATAGATCTCCCATAACTCAACTCTGCCATAACCCAATAATAATTTTACATTTTCACCAATACGTCTTACGATGTTTGAGGAACGCATCACACATAATAAGCTTTAAAAAGCTATTTTATTATGTAGTCACAACTGCATTCTGTAAACTATTTAACACTTTATAATTGCAGTATAAATTTAAGTTTACTTAAAACTTTTTATTTATAGTTACAATGCCGGACACATACTAGGAGAACACCGATGTACATTTAGTAAAAGACTCGCCTACCTTTATTTTGCACATATAAATAACTAATATCCCCATTGAAATTGTATGAAACGTTCAAGCAAACGACTATTCAACGTCCGCGGAGGACAATTTAAAAATATAAATAATAAATATATTACTCTACATTTTAATCTTTAATTTGTTGTACGTAATTATTGAAAAATGTAGAAGTAAATAGCGTTTTAATTTCAATAACGTCTTTCGTTACAATTTCGCTTCCGTTAAATTGTATTGATTCATCTATACCTACAATTATTTGGTATTAATATAATAGATACGTTATACATTTATACATATATTATAATACATATTGTCTGATATAATTATTAATCATAATGATATTATTGTTGATGAAATTAGAAGCATGCTATTTTTTTCGTACAGTTCATACCTTTATATACCTACTCCATTCCAGTAGCTTATAAATAACTTTGCTATGGGGGGAGGGA
Organism: Neotoxoptera formosana; assembly: GCA_022818045.1. NCBI lineage: Eukaryota > Metazoa > Arthropoda > Insecta > Hemiptera > Aphididae > Neotoxoptera > Neotoxoptera formosana. The sequence continues at coordinate 14,342,057 of CM040633.1, read as the reverse complement.
GGGGGGGTCAGATGCAAACAATTTATCACAGAAGGAACATTTTCAAACCTATGTACCTGCATATTAAAATAATATAAAGGCTTATGGGGAGAATCTAACCTGTTTACACCACTGCTCTATTCAGAGATTAGTATAAGGCTAGTGAAGTAAATTATTTAATAGGAACATAAATACGTTATACCTTATTAAAAATATTAAACAAAAGTGAATGCATGTGTTATTTATGTTATGACCACTGTTATCTAGATAACTTTGTTATAATTTAAACTTCACACATTTTAAGTAAATAGTTTGTTTATTACATATTAATCATATAATTAGGCTAACTGTTAACATTAACTTTAAAACCTAGATTTAAATAAGATTCACAATATATAATATTCATTATGTACCTTCTATATATAAAATAATGTTATATTTTTGTACAAAAACATTAAATGCAATAAATTAAAATGAAGTAGAATTTTTTTAATGTTAACAGATCCATTTATTATGTTATTAAAACTGTCATACGTGCTAATTGCAATTTATTCAAAAATCTAATTTTAAAACAACTAAACATGTAATCCCATTGGGATAATGTGCTAAGCAAAGTTTTTCGTAGGTATTTAATTTACTGCCCATTTCAAAGTTCCATCTCAGCTGGTTTTAATATTTCATTTGAAACCGTTATATTGATTCTCTCATAATAATGATATTCAAAGAGAAAATTGTGTATCACAACAAAATTACACTTGATATAATATTATACCCACTAAAAAACATTGTTTACAAAAAATCGACCATAATAATTATTCGTTTATGACAATATACAACGGTATATCTATATTACATATTTTTCTACAAGTCATGAAGTTAAAAAACTAAACAAAGAATATAAAAATATTTGACAAAGTTTCAACGCAAATATTTAAAATAATATATTGGTACATACATAGTATTATTATAATAAAAAATAATTATCCCACGTAATTTCCCGTTCGGCATTTTATTTTTTTATTTAAACAACACAATATTAAATTTAAATTGCACACGAAAAAATAAATATGATGAATATTTTTTGCACTAAAGAGTCTGTATGTTTATAATTGTAAGAGAATTATTCGGAATAGAACCTTTGTATATTATCTAAAAAGTATCAAGTATGCAAGCATTTATACTTTTAAAAACAAGAAACATTATTATATACCCCCGTATATATCTATTAATAAATATTTCTGACCAATATTAATCTTTTTAATTAAACTAGTTTAAATTAAAAAAACTCTCGTTGATAAACATGTGGAGAAACGTTTTAATATTTTAAATTATGGTAAAAAAAAGTCAATACACTTCTGTTAGTATAATATGAGGTTAATATTATGACCCAAATGCCTATGTTTATAGCAGAAATTAATTAAAAACGACATTGCTACCACAGATGTATATTATACAATACATGGTTTTTATTTACGATCGTTCGTGAAAATTTTGTAAAAACGTAACTTCGATTGATAAATATATAAATTATACGTATAATATATTATTATATATATATCTGTATTCTTTAAGATGACAATAATAGTCAATCGTTTATTTCTACACTTTCAATCGGTTTTATACCATACCATTCAATGAGTTTTTTAACTTTAATTCGCAGCTCGTTACAATAATAATTGTCAAACATTAATTTTTCGTAAACTTTTCATTTTATTTATACTTTGTTCAACGAATGAATAACAATCATTACCTGTTGACCTATTATGGTTAAATTATAAAGATGTATATATAATATATATAAATAATGTGAGTGCATGCACTATACAAATATTAAGTACCTAATAACTATGGTACATAAGTAATTCAATAATTCATGAAGCTCAAGCTCTACAGTTTTTCATACATCGCCCGGTCTAAAGTACCTACCGAATAATAATATTTTGACTTTTAAGTTCCAGATTCATTTCCCCGTATTTATTTTGGGGGTTTGGTGTTCAGAACGATTATGAAACATTTTAACATATTCATATTTATTATTATCATATCGGATATCGAACGCATTTAGTTTCGTCACGTTTTAAGGGTAAAGATAGTGTCATACTGTCATAAATCTAAAGTATAGTGTACTTTATTATTGTTTAGCATATTATTCCAAACAGCGACCGATGTGGAAACACTATAAAATAAATTAAATATGTATCAATTGTACACCTTCCTCACCGCCCCCCCTCCCCCACTCATTACTGTTGGTTATTATTCGTCGTATTACGATTTAAAGTATAATATATAATATTATATACTTTCCGAATAGATTAAATATGTACCTATACTATATCTATGGAAAATCTAAAGAATTTTTAAATAGGTATGCGATTTATCATATCGACATTATTAATACATAATATTCAGCCCTGAAATATTTAAATATGAATGCTAAAATGCACTGTATAGCATTATTTTGAAATATTGATTCATAAAACAGTTTATGATTATTCCACAGCCGCCTCGACTGACTAAAAAGATAACAGATAATGATATGTTGAATACTAACATCCGGCTTAACACAACTCATATACAATTCAATTTATCGTATTTATTATAGTTTTGAATTCACTATCAATACAATCAAAATAATAGTCTTATATAATATGAATAATAGATATTGTTACGATACGAACAACTTCACATTTATGAATGAGTTTCGTCAGAAATTTAAATACGAATTTCCTAGTTACATTTTTTTTACAAACACCCGATTCGACATTTCAACGCGAATACAATATAATATTATTATATTCATCTTTAAGTCGAATTGCGTTAAACCGCTGATGACGTACTGCGTAATGTTATATGTGATATATTATAAAATAATATTATGGTTTGCATTGTTATGTCATGCCAATTAAATAAACCGGTGGACATGCAATCGTACTACGTACTGACCACCACCGTTTCAATATCAATGATATTAACATAATTACGAACGTAATTTTTTTTGTACCCGTGTTTTCGCGTTGCGGTTGCTTTAATCAATACATCTATTTACGTATGTGATCGTAAAAATCTATTGACACTTTTTAAGCGTATTCAAATATTGAAAAGAGAAAAATCGTCGAGATGTTATTTAACTATATTTTTGTGTAGATTTTAAATATTATATTATGTGCGTGTTTGCGTGCGTATAAAACGAGTATATTATACTATGTATAATATATATATTATATTATACTATTATACGCGTGCGTAGCCTTAAGTTAAAATAAATAATGCACAATGTCATTTTTTTTTCAATCTATATATACATACAATATTAGTCGTCTTATATACTATTCCGGTATCATAATAATTTTTGTCAAGCGTTTTTTTTATACGCGGTTTTTGGTTAGGTTTTTGGTACGGCACACATTTGAAACTCTCGTTTTTAATTGATGTTTTCGGAGCAAATTATTTTCCAATTTTTAACACGGTATTCGCCAAACAACTACTACTGTACACAAGATCCGTCCTACTTTCTCCGTCGCTTCAATGACAGAAATCTGCGACGATAATAGACTGCTGTTAACAGAAAAGGGTCCTCGCACACGTCAAACGCGTCTGCGTAGGCAATCGTACAATGCGAAGTTATAATAATATTTAAGTAACGTAAAATCAATTAACATTTAGACCGTTATCTGCAGTGTACTATAGTAAAAAACCACATTTTCAACGTTGCTATACATAATAATATAGTGTCTGGTGACTGATGCACTGCGATGATTACACAACGATTTTTCTTTTCCATTTTTTTTCCCCTTTTTTTTCGTCAATTGTAGTGGACTTCACGGCCCACGAAAATATAATCGACATTGTCCTAATAGTGTTATTGTATACACGGACATGTCTGAATTCCACAACGAAAATAACAATTTTCTTGTTTGTTTCTACTTTTTTTTTCTCTACGCGCGTAGTTCTCTTACTAAGCGGCAGAGGTGGCCGCCCTACGCCTAAATGTTATAATGCGAATTTGGATTTGTAGTACATTTTGTACCAAAATTGAACATAAATCATCACGCGCTTACTAGACGAAGGTTTTAAGGCAAACTTAATAATTGTGTTGTTGTTGTTTTTTCTTTTTTAACGACAGATATCAGAGTGCACTTGAAGTTTTACCGAACAAACGTCTATTGTTGACTGTTTTAATGTTTTATTTTCTTGTACATCATCTACAACATATTTCACTAGTAATGAATCATAATAATAGTTTTGGTTTAGATACCTAATGACAACGGGTTGTGATATTCGTTATTATTTCCATTCTCCCGTGGATGCGAATTAGAGCTAGTCAGAACGTTATTCATCAAAAACAATACAATACTCTTATACTGAACTACATTACCGACGATGTAATTTTGTAATGTTTTTATTTTCCAAAAACAGCATTGTTCTAATTCTTTTTTTTTTTTGTATCGTTTATTCGATAAGGCTTCTCTAGATTATCATCTAACTACCTGCCTAATAATATATGTATATTAATTATAGTTTATAGTTAATTGGATATTTTCATATTTTAGCTACTATTAATTATGTCAAATTAAAAATTATAACTGAACTACTCGTATATTAACTAACAAGATCATGTTGACTACCTAGCCTCAAATGGCATAACTGTTAGATAAGTAGCTAAAATAAACTTCAATGCTATAAAATAAGACAATACTGTTAAGTTTATCTGAACTCATACTCCATTCATAGCCGGAACAACCTAATCTATATTATATATGTATAAAAACATATACTATTGTTATACTATTCATTAGATTTTTTTTTTTATTTAACCTTGATTTTAATTTCACCATAACACCTATTATAATTTATGGTAAAATATTTTCAAAGTATCATTATTTATTGTTTATGAGTATAAGTACAAAATAATTCAAATACAAAACCTAAAATGTTCAATGCACCGTGTAAATCAAATGCAATGTTCATCACATAATTGTATATTTGTATAATTTGTTACCATTCCATATTTTTTACGCAATTTATTTTAGAAATCTGAGTTGATTGAAAGATCCCGGATCTATTAGTTTTACAATGTTTGCTTTTGAAGTAGCTCCAAAAGTATCATACAACATCATTAGATTGTAACATTTAAGTAAAACATTTTATTATTACATTTTAATTCAAGCATTTAACTCCCGGTGGTCCGCTCAACATTAAATACAATTTAAAAACATTTTCAATTTTCAAAAATATCCCATATATGGTAATAATTTATTTAATATTTCATTTTTATTTATTTGTTAAATGACTTTCATGTTAATTTTTGGTTGTTTATTTCTTTATTGTTACCAGCTATATATTCCTTATATATTTGTAATTATTAATATAACCTAAAGATGGCCCAAGGGCAAAACTAGTAATTTGATGAAATTTATAATACTTTTGTCGTTTGTGAATTTTTATTTAAATTATTAATTATACACTTATTATTTTTATTATTTAAAAATCACTGACCATGTCTTACTTATTAATAAATTATATCCATTATTTAACAATGAAAAAATCGTGTAAATATTTCAAAGTTTTAATATGGGTAATTTAATAATTAAAAAATATATAGATTGTTATAAACATTCCAAACAAACATTTTTAAAAATATTTTACAATTTAATCAAATATTTTATATTTTTATATTAGATATCAATCAGCCTGGTAAAAATATTGTCCATATAATAATAGTTCGCCAATATTACGTTCAATAAATATTTAGTATAAATTATCATGTTTATATTAAGATAATAAAGCAATGTATCATAAAGTTAAAATTATTAAAATATTTGAGAAAATATATGATTAATAAAAATAAAAATGAACAAACAGTCGAGTCGTTAAAATGTATCTTCTAAATCGTACACAAATGTTAAAAATATGGTATTTAAATATGAATATCAAGCGCTATAACTAATTAACTACCTACAATACTAACCGCCTTATTGGTTATTTTCACTTTATTTTTTTTTTCATTAATAGTTGGAATAGTTAATAATAATAAAAATAATAAAAATTGAACAACAAAGTACCAAAATCGTTAAATAATACGCGTTTGCTGTAATAAACGAAAAAACTTGGGAAACCTCACTCTTCGAGTGTGCTAAGTTCCCGGTTTCTAAACGTATTTTAAAACGATGCAATAACCATAATTCCATATACAGTTTAAAAAGAATTTTATAACCTTCATAATATTTTGGTACCTATTCTGTAATATTGTCTAGGATGAATTTACTTTGAAAAAAAACAGTTATAAAATCTTCATACAAACAATCGTGACGATGGCGTGTACTGCCGTACTGAAAACTAACGGACGGACGGACACAACGGGGATATAAATTATAAAATGTTCTAAACTTATGTTTAAAATCCTTAAAAGGGTGGGCTAATGGGTACCGCTCTGCTGTCTGTACAGTAGGTGCCCAGTGAGTACGTATATGTATTAAATTTGAATTCAATGATATAAAATCGTTGCGTACGATATCGATTCTGAGCGATAAAGACCGTCAGCGAATTATATTAGGTACTAAGTATACTTAATGATATTTTTGCTATTAAAGTAACTTATTGCACTATTAATAATACAGTAGGTTGAATTAATATTTGTTGAAATCGTTACATTCGAAATGGTCATTGTGTGAATAAAATATAATAATATACTTTAAAAGTTTCAAGTACCCATGAATAATGTTTTTAAATTACATCAAAATACATTTCTATAAAAAAAAAACCTTGTAAATAATTTCTTTTAAATTTTATGGTAACAATAATACAATTTATATTTATATATATACATACCACTTATGAGAAACCTTGTTTTAAAGTTTTAATCCTTAACTATAAAAATTGAACATTTTATAATTTTAAAACTACAAAATAATTTTAAAATGTTCATGATTTTTATGAAGTATGACAACATTTGAACTTAAAATGCTTTAAAAAATCGTGCTTGTGTATCTTTAATGTTTTTAAATTGCTATTAAAAAGACTTAAGACAATACTTGTATTACATTTTCAAGCCATTTAACACAACAAAAATTTTAAGAAAAAAAAATGTTTAATGGTCTATTAAAATCTCAAATTGAGAAAATAAATATTGGGTGAAAATTTCACGTATTGACAGTTATTAATTTTTGAATTACAACAAAACAAGAAAATTATTCCATGAACAATCGTTAGTTTACAGGTGCATATCCAATGTCTAAAAAATTTGAACCTTAAACGCACATAAAAAATTAATATGACTTCCCGGTACACTTTTTTTATGAGGAATCTTGTATTAAATGTTCAAATCTTAGATATAAAAATAAAAAGTCTATGAATTTCTAACTCAAAATAATTTTCCAAATTATGGTGATTTTGGCGAATTTTGTCAAAATTCTAACTTCAGACGCTCATAAAAAATATTGTAAATTTACTTTCAACTATACTTCGAAATTACACATATAACATTTAATAAGGAACCTTAAAAATGTCATTATGTATGGAAAATTTTTATTTAAACATCTAGTAAAAATTTTAAGTATCTATGGTTATTAGTTTTTTTTGGGGGGGGGCGACGCTTTTGAAAATTACTAGGAATCGTTTACTTATGATCACCATATTATGTACCAACTTTATTCATTTTTGAAGCATTTTTACTGCCCCAAATGTGTAACATACATAAAAAAACACATCATTGGAAAATGAATAGGTATATTCATCGCTTCACTCAGAATCTAAAATATAAAATTTTCGGAGAATAAAATATATTTATAAATTAATATAGGTATAATTTATTACTTTTTGAATAAATGCGTATTACAGTAGTCACTCTATAATTCGAACCTCGATAATTCGAAAAACTCCATAAATCGAACTAAACGCTTAGTCCCCTGAGAGAACCTCTATAATAAGAAAATAATACATGTATTCCGGTCCCCTCGATAATTCGAAATGTCTATCAGCGGGACACACTCTACAATTCGAATTTTTTTTCCAGAACCTCTATAATTCAAATTGTCTTTAACGCAATTATATGTATGTTTAATAAGTTTATATGTATAAAGATTATTACAATCTATTTGACGTACTCGTAATGAAACTAATAAATATTATCGTAGCTTATAAATATATTATCGTACCTTGCCTACCTATGTGGCTATATATGTATAATAAATAAATGTCAAAATAAATGTAATATGTACAATGTACATACAATTTTTCACCTCTCTTTAATTCGAATTAATTTTTTTCCCCTCGATTATTCGAACACTCGGTAAATCGAAAACCTCTATAAATCGAATTTTAAGATCAGTCCCCTGAATTTCGAATTATCGAGTGACTACTGTATATGAATTGTTTAAATAGTTTGATAGTGTATGCACTGTGTATAAAGACAATTATTAAAAAGTTACAAAATTTTATTTTTTATTTTTATTAGAAAAGAGGCTTTAACAGCTGAGGTTATTAGCCTTGTAAATATTACATTGTGAGTGTTACATTAATTTTGAATTTTAAAATACAAGTTGTAACGTATAAACATTTTTGGGTCATATAAATTTTTTACATCGTATACATGTTGTTGATCATGGTTTATAAGTTATTTATAATATAAATTTTTGTGAGGAAATTTAAGATTTTTGTGCTGTTGTCTTCATTGAGGAGTTACAAAATCGTACAGTGCATCTTGTATGATATTGTATATTACAATCCGTTTTCAGTTACTTGTTGTTAAATAATTTTTTTTTTATTATTATTATTTCAATCTATGCAGTTAATATTTGAATTATAAGCTGATATGTTATTAAAATGTATCTATAATAACTTGTAATAAAACCAGATAAATCAATAATCACAGGTTTATTTATGAAAAACGTTCAATACATTATATGTTACAGACAACTTGATTAAACAAAAACTAAATAAGAAGTATTATCCACTTGAATTAACAATAAATAAAATAGGTACCTACCTATTTCATTAAGCTATTTGATTTTAAGTCATCGAAGAAGATTGTTAAGACTTACAATATAAAATATTTGTGTTTAATTATTACGCATTGTGTTTAACTTTATTATCACCATAAAAAATTGTAGTACGACTGCTCATATTATCGTCAGAATATTAAAATTGATATTTTGTACTTAAATTAACAACTAAAATAAATTATTCTCAAAATGTGTGCTTTCATTTTAAATTTTACATAGAACTTAATTCAATTAAAACTGATAATTCGTCTAATGTCAATTTATGTTTATAAATAATCAAAAGTCAAAAAAACAAATCCAAAGATTAATAACTAGGTTAGGTATGAGATTATTATTCGTAATATAATATTAAACATTAATACAATGATTTTAAATATTTAAAACCATCGTTATAATATAAAGTTGAATGAAGTATAAATTAATAATATATAAGTACCTAGACAAGTAGGTATTTTGCACTGTTTGGTCCACTTTATTTTATTCAATTTATTTAAACCCAACATTTTATGTTTTTTATCTAAAATAAAATGTTATTAAAACCTGTGATAAAATCTGTGTTTGTTCTAAAATATAATATAGTATTAGGATTTAGCGTCAATGAACATTACGAAGTTGTGTTCATCAAATGTTGTCCAAGCAAAAACCGATAAATATGGAATATAAATATTGGTATATAATAATATATCCTAAATTAATGTAATATTTTAAACTCAACCAACAATTTATTTATAAATATCGTTAAAATATTGTACTGTATTCATAGTAGTTCCAAAAATTATGAATTGTCTAGAAAAGTAAGGCAATATTATTTTAACTAGCAGCGCCATTATTTTAATTGGAAGTTTAGAACCATACCAAAAAAATCTATTGTCATTATGAAGAAAACAATGAAATTAAAATATACCAGTATCGTTGACTATACCAATTAAAAATGCACAGCAATCTACATTTTGTAAATTTAAAACACGATGCATTTGATGCCTGTATGTACATTCAATGTTTAATGTTCAAAAATCTTACACCTATACAGTTGAAAGATATAGTAAGTCATAAACGGAATTCATTAAAATATTGGACTAATTTTTATGGTTCCGGTAATATTATCGAAATTTATTGAACACGTGTAGGTATTAAATTATTGTAATTATTGATAAAATTAGTATTGGTTAAATTATCTTAATATTAGATCTAATTAAACCTAACATCTCCCAAAATATAACAAACCATAAATATTTGTATAATTATTTATTTATTCTTAAAGACGGTAATGGGCCACCTGGGGCCCACGAGATCACAATTTGCAATATTTAAATATATTATGGTACCTACTATATTATAAACATTATACCTACGACATATTTATATAAACAAAGTAGGTACGAACATTTTAGGATCAAATCTTCTATAATATATTACATAAGAGAGTTAATTTATTGTAATGTTTACTTATGAATAGTATGATTGGTTTATCACATACCTATAATGTCTTGTTAATACTTTTGCAAATAATTAAGTTTTAAAAACAAATTAAAATCGTAATTTCTCCCAGTACGCTCAGACTTACAAACACAACAAAAATAATATGCTTAGGATATAAATAAATGTAATTGCACAAATTCGTCGTACTTATGGAAAAATGGTACAATATAATAATACACACATTACCTACGCATACATTTTTTTTGTTTTATAATAGCGTGAAAAACGCGAGAGATAAGATTAACGAAGAGAAAAAAACAGACAACAGCTTATAAAGATCACCTACCAATAGTTCCTATCTATACTGTTAACAGCAGTGTTTGGCAATAAACAAAATGCATCTAAGGATTAAGATAAAAAATTATGGTAAAAAAAAAACATCTCACACAATATTATGCTGTAAATTGTAATAAAAATAAAATGACCGGGAAAACGCGTTCGTATTATAAATGTGATTTACCAATCATGCTCACCCATCATATTTTCCTTTAATATTGCTTTTATTCAAATTCTGATTTTTTGTATCTTTAAATTCTTAAAGTCTTAAGATATATTATTCTTAAATACAGTAAAAACTTATTTTTTTAAATGAATTATTTTTTGAAAATGTTGATGCATCTTAATCAAAATTTGAACGAGCAATTTCTATATTAAATTCAAATGATTGTTATAGGATTTAGGTTATAACATTTAAAATGTGAGAATATAATTATTACCTATATACAAACTTTGTTCAAACAATATAAGGTTATAAAATATTTTTATAAAAATATTGTTAAAATATAATACATCATAATATATATTTTTTTTTTCTATGCGGGTGCCGGGTAGCTACTATATCATCAAATCCCTATATATTTTAAACGTATTATTTCATGAACGACTATCCTTACATAGTTACATCAATTGTAATAGCTCAGAAACTACTAGTTCAAATGTTGACTCAAGTAGATAAGAAGTTTCAAAAATTCATAAAATACTTAACAATTTATAGTAAAAAAAAAAATTAAATAGTTCTCATTTGGAAAAATGAGTCTGTAAAAAACCGTTCTTAAAAAATTGAAAATATTTGGTCTTAAATAAGATATAGATACTTAAAAATGTAAAAAAATCAAAATTTAAACAAATGCAATATTAATGGAAGATATTGTGTGAGTGAGCTGGATACCAGGTGAATATATTTTATACTCTGTAAATATTTGTTCGCTTTTTAAAATTGTCACATTTTTTGTACATAGAATGTTATTGTTTTATTAATTACCTGCAGCAGTGACAGACGGCAGTGCGATTATGAGATTATATCTGTCCGTGTACACACGTGAGGTTGGCTGGTTATAATTTATTATTTGTCGTTGAAAGCTTCGGCGGTGGCGGCGTTGACGACGAGCGTTTTTGATGCAGGACGCCGAGTTGTGATACACCTGTTGATATCTATATAGTTTTTGTTTATTTTCGTCTTGTAATGTTATATTTTATTTCCGCCGCCGTTGAAAAATCGATGACAATAATCTCGAATAACAATAATACAATAAAGACGAGTCACCGGCGGTGGTGAGCCGGACGAGAAAAACGACGTCACGCGTTTGGGGTAAACATATTATATATTATTAATATAATACTTATATCGCAGTACGGGCAGGGCACGGTTAAGGTTGATATATCGATATTATAATGATGATATTATTATTAATATTATCTCTCGAATTTTGCGCGGTTGTCGAAACGAAGACAGTACTATACGATTTACAATAATAATATATTATATCGTTATATTATTGAAGTCGTACTGCACCGATCGGACACGAACACTGCAGCCGCAGAGCTGTTTATAATAATTTATAATAATATAATACTATATACGAGCAGTCACCGCGCACTTGAGCGGACACGATCCCAATCGTCGGCGAGCGCCGCCACTATCTTGAACGGTAAGCGGTCGGCGACTGATGCCGTGCGTATAACACGACCCGGTGGCGAACGCGTGTTCGTCGTTTGTTTCGGTCTCCGCGTGTCTCGGCGGCGGCGGCGGCGGCGGCGGCGTAACGTCATCCTGTTCGCGAGTAGGGAAAAGTGACTTGCGCCGCCTGCACAATCGTAATAACGCGACGACGTTGTACATTATTATTATAATATTGTTTTTATTATTATATATATATTGTGATGGTTATATTATGGTCCAGTACCGGTAGAACAGTATATTTAGAACTACGACACTCGCCGGGCCACACGCCACCCCTATTTTGGGGGGTTTGCCGTATTTTATTTTACTTAAGGTTTAAGGTTTGCCGTTTCCCGGGAGCGCGGTGTGACGGGAATTCTTTGTAAACGGTTAACAATGAAGCAACTAAAAACTAAATAACAATTAATCCAACAAATCTTTTATGACTATTAATAATAATCAAATTTAATTGAATACAAATTGTAAAATAAGCTCGCCTTTTTTAATTTCTTTAATATTTTAAACAATTTTAAGTACTAAAAATGTCACTTTTAAATAAATATAGGTATGACGAAAACCGGAAAACGAGAGATACCGCAGAAAAGTAATATAAAATATTATGTTCGAATGATGCAATAAGAATTTATAATAATGAACTATATTTCTTGGAGGTATTGAAATCCGATGAACTCTTTTTAAGGTTTAGACTCCAGTTTATATTATAGCCATACCTAAAATAAAATTCACACGTGGTAAAATGTATTAGTTACAGTGCCGGGTTATTGGAGGGGAGGGTGCAAAGGGGGCAGCTGCTCCGGGCGGGCAATTTTTAGAGACGGTAATTTTTTGAAAGCAAAAATAAAAGTTTTCTTATGTATTTTAAACATTTTTAATTCAGTCTTTCGTCAAGTAAAGATAGTCAAGTATAGATTTAATATTTTGGATTCTGAGCTTTAGATGAACGTATTTATTTTAAAATAACTGATGAAATAGCTAACGGCGCTGATTAGGTACTGCACGACACATCCGTAACTAGCGAATAGATAAAATAAATACAGAGTAATACATATACTATAGGTATATGTCATATGAATATTTTATTTGCGTACTAGAGACACGATAGCAATGAATGATCAACAAAATATTTAATGTAACGATTTGTTTTTGATATTTTCCTCTCAGATTTTAAAAACTACTTAAAAATATTTCGTTAGTAGTTGAGCAGTTTATAAAATAATACCATAATATGCAGGTGCTCACTCCGAACAAAATTACTCTTTTTTTCTGCTCAAAATATTAACTGTACCTACCTACCTATCTAATGAGATATAAATCCTTCTCTCCAGTAATTTGGAAACGTGACTTATTATAGATAGAAATTAATTTGTCAATATATCAACATGTTTTGCTACTGTATGTAATATGTACCTATATATATACTATTATATCCAAACGTGGAAAAACACGTTGTCGATATTTCAACGACGACGAGGATAAAGCACGCGTTATCGGTCACTACGACGATGTACCGTCTATATGTATATGCGTGAGACCGAATTGAATTTTCGTGTCCTCGATCATCGTCGGTTCTCGTCCGAATAACATTAATTACTAATCCGGTCCGATTTCTTGTAGGAAAATGCTTCCATATCGTCGGCACGTCTGCAGAGTACGAGATTACGACGGTTGATTCATGACGACAATAATATTATATCCATATTGTTTGTATACGATTGTTTTAATACATTAAAATATTATTCAAACTTGATAGAAAACAAACAAATTTTATATTTTTTTTTACTCGTTAGGATAAAAACACGATACAAAGATATTATAAAATAATAAATTCTGTGTAAGAACCTGTAATTTTTGTGATGATCCCTTGTAGATAGGTCAGGTGTTATTCTATTTTCGTTTATTTTAGAAACAATTTTTTTTTTTTTATGAAATCATGGTCGAATTGTTTAATTTTTTTATTATTTACTATGTTTATTTACTATTGAATATTGACTATTTAGCGTCTATTATACATCATAATTAGCAGTCAATAATATTTGAATTCCTCAACATTAAACTAATCTTTATTTAAAAATATAGATTTTGAAATGTATAAATATTATATATTCAGGAAATAAATAAATGCATTTTAATAATAATATATTTTAAATAACGTATTGAATAGTATAGCACAAAGCCATAAAGCCGTAAAATATGTTTACATAACTTGTGACCGATAATACGTGCTTTATCCTTGTCGATGTTGAAATATCGTTATGTATTAATACAATATAACCAAACAACTGAAACAACCAAGTATTTTTATATACTAAGTAAAATTATATTGTTAATACTTAATAGTATTATAGTGTTCATACAAATGTACAAATTATTTTTAAACACAAATATATATTTATAAATCATAATATTCTCAAGTTATATTTAAAAAATATGCCAAGGCTAATAAAAAAAAAATTAAAATTAAATAAAACACGATAATATAGCTGATTTAAAATTTGATTTTTAGTGTGAGTGTATGTATTTAGATATTTTGTTAAAATATCATAATTTTTTTTTTATAATATAAAATTCATATTATGATAAATATTAAATAATATAGTGCATAATATAAAATCACTTATTTTATGTAATTGTATATTATACTATGACTAAATTTTTAACTTAAATGTTGTTTTATCTTAACAATTTTTAGTAGGTATATGATTTATTATACCAATTACATATTAATAAAATATAATGACTAAAATATAAATACTTATAAATAATAAAAAAAAAGCAACTAAGTCTCTCTGATATTATAGTAGATTTAAATTGTTCGTCGTCATTGTAATAGGAATTAAATTAGAATTCAATGATGAATCATTACACGTGAAAAACGATTTTATAAGCAGAGATATGTCACAAATGTAAGCCAATATTTCTAAGGATATTTTATAATTTATGAATATATTACTATAAGTACCTATAGTAATATAGAGTAAAAATATCAGTATAATATAATCAAATTATTTAAGCCTAAGATTATCCGATTCTCGGTCAAACCATTTTTAAGTTGCCCTTTGCGAGCTTGTAGTGTTTCCAATAATTAAGAGCTTAGGCTGCTCGTCAAAGTAAGATGATCATCAGTCACCTATGTGATAATATATTATTTACATGTTCCTCATTTATCAACATAAGACCTGGATAAAATATTCGCTAAAAGATACTCTATTTAGTTTATGATTGAATAAATAGTCAGATTTTTATAACGGGTAAATTAAATTACTTTCCATTTATCAATAAAATTTATTTTTTTGGAAACTATTAATAACAACAATTGTAATTCAAAATAAGGATTAAATACTGCATTCATCCAGAACAGCAGTATTTTCTGTTTATCCACATTTTTTCCATCTGCGGTAGTTTCACTACATGATAAAAGATAATACTTAATAATGGTCAATGATTGTCATAAAATCAAATAATTTTCAGTACTATTACGTCAAAATAATTTTCCTGTTATATCATATTTTAAAAGTCAAGCTCAACTTATAACTAATTTTCAATTCTTTATATTGCATTGTTTTAGTTTTTAGTTTTTAATTTTTGTGTAAATACATCTCGTTTTTTGACATTATTTTCCTAATCTACAAAACTTTTGTAAACCAAGTATTTTTATTTATTGGAAAGTTAGTAAGATATTGTTAAGAATTTAGTTTGATATTTAAAAGTAATTACCACCATTTTTGGAAAGCATATGGTAGACATTTAGATAGTCAGGTATACAGCTGGCTCTGAAAACGAGATATTATTTACTGCATTGTAAAAAGTTGTCTGCATTTTTTTTTTGACATATTATAGCATTAGTATAATGCATTATGTATATTGCATACAACAAATAAACATTGGTTCATAGTGCTTATTATAATACATGAATAAATCACATAATATATTTTATGTTATGTGTACATAAATGCATTTCTACCTTGGACACTGCTGTAATCGTCAATGAGTATTATATCGTAATATGGACCTATAATTATTATACTATGTAAGTAGGCTACATATTTAAGTAAAAATCTGAAAATAATGAAGTATGCTTGTTTTGACATTTCTTTAAATTATAATACACATCATAATGACTATAGGTAAAAATAATTATATTATATTAAACGTGTAAGACGTAAGTACTTATAATGTTTATAGGTACTATATAATATACATGTATTATAATATCATGTTTGTGACTTGGTGCAAGAAGGGCCAATGTCAAAAAAAAATAAATTTTTAGAAAATTGAATTTTTAAATATGCCATTTTAAAAAAAAAAATTAGCAATAATTATGGGTTTAATGTTAAAGTTATATAATTTAGATGACTACATTGGTTTTCCAATCTTAATTATTTTAATGAAAAATTTGTATTTTTCGAAACCATAAAATGTATTAATTATATTTTCAAATTGGTCATCTTGATGGACAGGGGCAAACGCAGGAAAAAAATTAAGGGGGGTTTGTAAATTACTTATTAATAAATCAGGTCAATCAGGTCAGATAATTTATACTTTGTTCCTGATATTTCGGGGGGGGAGTTAACCCCCCCCCATGTGTTCGCCCCTGTTGATGGATAATAAACAATCCTATCGGGTATTGTCCAAAAACTAAAATATAAAATAAATACTTTTTAATAACTAAACAACTTAACTTTTTCCATAAAGACTTTAAGATAATATTGAATTACACATCATTTTAATAACTCATATATTTATAAACTTTATTGATTCATTTTGAAATGGCCCAATATAGTGTCTATAGATAATAAGTGACCAATGTCGAGATAGGCCCATAATATTATACTTATATACCATATTATACTTCCATCGATTATCGTCAAAATGTCCAATGTCTGTATTAATTTGGTCATACTGCATCAGAGATATTGGCCATTTAACACAAGTAACATAATCAAATAGTAATGACATTGGTCAAGTAATCTCAAGTTCGTCAAAATGTGACGTTGTCCCTTCTTGCATTAAGCCACAGATATGAGATATAATACAAAGTAAATTGATACTAAAATTATTTTTATATTGTATACATTAAAACATGAATGCAAACCACGATAAAATACACACATTTTAGAAGATGTAAATCTTTGATAATCGTGATGCAAACACGAAATTAAAATGTTTTACATTATAAGACGCAGTTAAGGAAGGAATTACTGTCCTCATAAAAAACAAAATCTCTATGTTTTTTTTTGCCATATGGTTTACTTTAACCTTAAGTTTACTATATTTTGAACTTAAAATTTTTGTTGAAGCCGGTATTATTGGTCTATAATATTTATGGACTTAAAAAGTAAGCGAAAACCAAGTGCATGCCAAATTGATCTAGGATAAAGGATATAGTACAGGCCTGATAATGTGATCTCAATGATAAATGATTATTATGTTTAATAGGTATATTATATTTATTATAATGTTTAAACTTTAAACCATTCAATCCAAAATACGACTATAAGTGGAGCTGTTCAAATTGCAAAAGAGTATATGGAAGTTTCTACATGTCAAATTTAAGATAGTTTTAAATACTTATAGTAGATGTTTTAGATACCTATGATAAATAAGTTTTAAATACCTATGTACCTATGTTTTTTCTACATCACTATAAAACTGAAAATATTAGCTCCTACACAATACATTTAATTTCCTTCCATTATTCAGACTTCGGATACATTTGTTTTCGTAAGCTTCGTTATGTATTCAAAATTATAATTAGAGAATGTATTTATATATGGATTCTGTCGATAATATATACACGTTATATAACTATAAACACACAAAAACAAACTAATACATTTTAAACACAGTAATAACATAAATTGTCAGTCTTAAATCCTAAATCCTAAGTCTGAATAAGGAAGGAAATTTATCTAATTTTGTGTATGAATTAAAATGTCCAATTTAAACGTGTTGTAGGATGTAACATTTTTAACTTTTACTCGTAAGTATAGTAACTTAGTAATAGTGGTTTATACTTTTATCTACGATGTCCTGTGTAAGAACTTACTTTACCATTCAATAAAAGTTTGCTGCTGTTATTTCTTAATAATGTTTTGATGATTATTGGTGTAGATTTTTACTACGCATAAATGCATTATTCATTGAAAACCGTTGGTGACAATTTTTAAGGAGTTTTATGTAGGCAATTTAAATAACTTTTATAAAAATGAAATATAATATCTCAGTAGCGTATATAAGAATTATTAATTACACTATGTGCCAATTACATTTTTAAGGGTAGGTATTGTAGTTATGGCATATTGTGTTTTGATTGGACCTAAACTTCTACTATGGCCCATGGTCCAGATGCCACACCGCCTTATAAATGCCACTGTATGGACTATAGGGACCAAGTTAACACTGCACTTCTTATAATCGAGCTCTATACCTACATCATCGTACATAATACGTTAGTCATAATACGATAAATATGTCAAAAATGTCTTAAAAAATTAAGAAATGCATTAAAAACTTCAAAAATGCCCCATAAAAATTTTGAAGTTAAAATAGGGAGTAGGTACTTGAAACAAATTTGTAGCTTGAAAAGGAATTGGAATACAAACGTTTTTACATATTTATATTAAATTACACTTTCGATTATGATTTAATAGTTTTGTTTGCTTTAACTTGAACATCGTTATAGAGTAGCTATTAAAAATTAAACATATACACTTTCTTATTTATGTTCTATACATATTCATATATATATATATATATTAATGTAGGTTTACCATTTAAAATCGTTAACTTTCTATAAAGTAAAATTAACTAATGTATTATTTCAAAACGTTTGTATTCCAATTCTATGTTTGTATGGGATTGTAGGGGCATGGATAGGAGGGGGGAGGGGTATGGCTAAGCACGTACGTGATAGCATAGAGCTATAGACTGGGCGGAGTAATAGGATTTACAGGATTTGCGGGGGCCTAGAACCGACCAAAACATACTACTAGTGTCCTATCGAGGGTTACTCCTAGATATGTAGGTGTTTTGCAATGTGTAAGTGATTCTCCTTCCCAGGTAATTTGAAGATTCCGATTTGCCTCTTTGTTCTTGAGGTGGAAATCCACACAAGAGTCTTGTTAGGATTTGGCTTAAGATAGTTATCATTATAGTAACTACTAATTGTTTCATGGGTTTTGGTGATTTTTTCTTCTATTATTTAAAATTGATTTCCTTGAACAGCAATATTGCTGAATCATCGGCGTATATAAAGTGTTTAGCGCTGTTATCTGTAGGAATGGGTTGGTTGTTTGTATACATGTTACCGCCAATGATGATATTTAGGTATTGTTAAAAATGACTAGTCTATGTTAACACTGACTGTTTTACATAGGCATTGATATTATTGGCTAGTCATTTTAGAGAATACCTAACTAAGATAGACAATAATAGAACAAATTTAATATTAATACATAATTTCTATGATTGACCAGTCATTGTCATTATTGACTAAAACTATGTAGCCATTGATAATTTTAGATATAATATATTATATTTACTATTTAAGAATAGACAATGAAAAAAAAATATAAGAAAAAATTAATTTTTTCATAATAATTATTATTTTAATACTTGTATGTTGATTATCGATTATGACGTATGGGTATCACTTATTCTCGCATGATAAGCTGTTATGGCACTTCGATGTACAAAGCCGGTTATTAGATCTACAAGTACATTTATTTGTTTTGCATTTTGTTTTGCAGTGGCACCGTTGAAATCCTTGAGTTCCCATAACACTGTTGACTCCAGCCGCTTCACGGAGTGTAATTTCTTTTTCGGCAGATAATTTTAAGACGTTTTCGAGAAGAATAAATTTTTCTTTGCAAGGAAAAATTTCCGTTCTTGTGTATAAATGTTTGAGAATACCGTTTTCTGTTCCTAAAATATATTTTTATTATTTTAAATTTAAATTTAATTTGAAATTTGCATACCTAATTTATACATGTTATCTTCGATACTAATGATGACAGCCAACACATTTCGTGGTGAACCTCTAGCTCGATCAACATCGGGAATTGAAACTCGAACATTTACCCCTACTTCAAGATCTTCAAATTTTTTATTAGATTTTTTAATCATTTTTTTGGCCTGATTTTCCAAGCATTTTGCAGATAATTTTCTTTCATTCAATATTTCGTCTTGTCTGATATTGACTAAATATAATAATATAATAATATAATAATATATTGACTTTTCGAAACGAAAAACTATATGAAACTATAAACTATATTATACGAAAGTACAACGTAGACTGTAACAATACTTATGTTAGGTTAGTTGCCGTGAGTATTAAAACTATAAAAGATACCTCTACCTATTATTATTCGTTATAAAACAGATACCTAATCTTAACGTGGGTTTTTTAAAGTTAAAACGATAAAAGATAACATTGACTACACGACGATAGGATATGTTATAATAACTAGTGAATTTATCAAATTAGAACATCGTCTGATTTATCAAGTCAATGTTACAAATATATGTTGATTATAGATAATGACCAAGTTACCCAGGCATTATATTAATTGGCTAGTCAATATCATCATTACCTGAATTTACGACATTGACGGTAACATACATATTGAACTGCAGTGTTGGCGCCAGGCAATGCCGATTTTCCATTCTTTAGCGACTTTATAGCGATTTCAAGTTCTTTGTACAGAAAAGGATCTCCTAGCTCAGTGATTTCCTCGTTTATTATTTGCTTTACTCTTGGCTTAGGTGATTATTTCTGTGCATCTACTAATAGTAAGGATATAAAACATAACAATTATGGTAATAATATACCTAGGTAATAAGTTGCAAATCAGTATTTCAGTACTATATCAAACAGACTTATAGCTTTTTCAGATGATATCACGATTTAAGATAGTATCTTACTTATACCACAGAATAGATGAAGGATGAACAATTTCATCTATTCTGTGCTTATACGATCTTAAATCGTGGATGATATTAATTATTCATATAACACTTGTTGCTTCATATTTTAAGAGATGAACACCCTAAATGATACAAATATCTAATGCAAATACAAACATCAAATTTTATATTTTTCATTTTTAATGTAACTATAATAAAAATAATTATATAATAATTTAACTTCCTTTTTATTAGTATTGAAAAATTGAAAAATAATAGGTATTTTCATTGACAATAATTTTTTAAAAAAAAATGTGATTGTGGTTTATAGTGATACTGATAACAGAAAACATATTTTAATATCAGAATGTTATCACTTATCATTTTAAGACGCTTGTTTTAGGGAATTTTTAATAAATGACAAATGTTATTGGTGCCGGGCACCTTCATCTTTTAATAATACAAATAACAATTAATAATTGTAGAAACTAGAAATAAGCAGAATGAGAAAAACTAATTATTGCATCTGGAATCTATTTAAAATTGGAAATTGAAATCGTGTTTGAAATTTGTTGTAAGTTTATTTATAATTTTTATTTTTTATATTATATTAAGTTCTTATATTTATTAGAATTTGTACCTCTACCTCTGTATATTATTAACCTGACTTATTATTATCCCAATAGAAAAGGTTGGCTTAACTTTTTCAAAAGAATAATAATATGTCTCAATATCCTTATAGTTTTCCATTTTTTTTTCATATATCACAGACAATTGCAAACTTTGGTAGAATTAGTTCAAAAAGCGAGATAAAACAACGTAGATTTACCTGTGAACTGAGGTACACTAAGACTAAGATAATACGTATCAAGATATCGCTCTATCTTATATTTGTTCATTTTGTCCTGGGTGAAGTCTGGTTATACAGCTAGATTCTTATATAATATAATTATACATAAATATAATTTGTTCTGTTATATATTATACATCTTAATTTCCAATACATACAACCTACCTAATTGACAATTTAACACTTTGATATATCATAATAAATATACTATTATATGACTTACATACAGCCTCAATACTATTAGTTACCTATTATATTATATTTATACAACAATAATGCTTTAATACATGAATATGAGTTGAGGTTGATACTTCTAACATATTCCATTAAAATATAAAAAACCAGATAGGTTTATGTGTTGTTGCGCTAACATCTAAAATATGCAAAAAATATACAAAATACAATTTCATATTTAGAGTGGTTGTGATTTAAATCAGATACTTTCTCGCTCATTATTATTTATGTACAGTCATGTACATATATAAGTTCAGTATTTACTATTTATCGTGATATCATGTTTTTATATGTTTTATTTTGTCTTGTGATATTATTACTAAATATATATATTACCTATTATCTACTATATAGTGTATACTGTATACACTATACATATTATTATCGAGAATAAATATATTGAGTGATATTAACTTTAATAAATTACTTTTTATCAATAAGTAATTAAGTAAAATATTTAATATACATACATGGTTCATGTATTTTGTAAAACAATAAGTAGCTAGGTATATAATTTATGATGATTTTTTTTAGGTCAAATTTGAAAACTGAAATGCACTCAACAGGAGGGTCCAGTCAAGCAAAGGATGACATTGATTTACTAGACGAGTTACTAAATAAAACTAATTGTGCTGAACTACATTATAAAGTCCAAGACTGCATAGCTAAAACAAAAGACTGGAGAAAGTGTCAAGCAGAAGTGAAGGAGTTTAAACTGTGTATTGAAAAAAATCAAAAACTTGCAAACAAGAACAATGTTTGATATTTCCAACCATGAGTTCATTACTCCATTCGTTGTTGGTCTTCTGATTGGCACAGGAGTTTCATACGGGTATCGCAACCTTCGACCACTACTTTCTGGACCATTAAATGCACTTTCTGTAAACAATAAACTTGTACTAGTGGTCAGAAATGATTTGGGAATGACAAAAGGTAAAATAGCTGCACAATGTTCCCATGCTTCTGTTGAATGTTATAAAGCGGCAACGCAACATAAACCTCAAATGGCAAAAATGTGGCAAATGACTGGACAAAGGAAGATTGTAGTTAGTATTGGCAGTGGTGAAAAAGGTCTTAACGAATTGTCAAAGATTGCAAAATCCTACAAAGTGCTTTCTTGCATTGTGTATGACGCTGGAGCAACTCAAGTCAAAGCCGGAACCCCTACTGTAATAGGTATTGGTCCAGCTAACTCTGATGTTATTGACCAAATCACTGGCCACTTAAAACTTATTTAATTTGTAGAATTTCAATATAGTATTTTATTTTTAAAAGTATTGATTTTGTGTATTATTAAATTGACTGTCAATCACATTTGACATGTATATTTTTATGTCATTAAAACTTTAGATACTTGTTAAAATAAAATATAATTATTATTACAGTTGTAGTGGGTATACAAATGTTTTAATTATTTTTTAATTAAAATTATTAATTGACACCAAAATAAATATAAAACTATTAAAAATACCATAGAACCTATGGAATTATAATTATGGTTATTAAATCAAAATCTGTTACCTACTTAATAACTTTTTTTCCTCTGAATTGAGACATTAATTTGATAGAATCTCATATTCTTATTTGATAAATAATTTATGAATTTCATTATCCGTATTAATATGAAGTATGTATATGTATTGTTATATAACATATATTGACCAATCACCAATAACATTTAACTAGTTTGTCAATGTTTTCTTTTTCTTGATGTAATTGAAGTCTTAAATTGTTGACATTTTTTAAAAGGGAAATTACCTTTTTGCTCCTGCTCAACTCATCAGTAAAACTTAAATTTTAGAGGTCGAAGGGTATAGACTATACAGATACATGAACATTTGTAATAATTAATTAGTTATTTTTATATTTCAAATTAAACTGTATTCAAGTTTTTGGGTACCATAGCACCTTATGGGCTATGGCAGTGCTTCAATACCACTTATCGTCTATCGCCAGACCGCCTATGAAATAAAGAATTTTTTACTCGTTATCTCTAATACCTGCCTATTGTTCTGCCTTCTGTTCACAGACAAATAAGGCTATAATGCTATGTACTAGTTAGTTTAAATCACAGATATATACTAATACAATGTATTAGTATATATCTGTGGTTTAAATATATTTAGCCATGAGCAGATTGATCTTGCCTTCGTGAAGTATTTAACCATAGATCTGCCATGTGCCCGTGTCGGGTGTCCGTTATTATTATTATTTATTTCCATATCAATAGCACAATGATAACACTTATCTTTTTAAATAATATCAAAAAATTCTACATTCAAATCACGGTCTTATTCACGGATAAAAAACTAACTAAGTTAATATTTAGGTTAATAAATAATAAGTTGTACTTGTGTAGATATCTATGATTTATTGATTCACAAATTGCACTCTACTAAAGTACAAAATTCTGTTGAAGATAACATACCTACATAATTTTTATTTTTTTTATCTTACACAAATACAACTTTTTAATTATTATATTATTATAGAACAGGTTTACTAATTAGTAATAAAACATCATTGGTAAGCTCATTAGTTTTGTTTTTAATTCATAGTTTTTTTTTTATTAAAATGCATGCTGTTTTTGTAGGTACTTTACAATTAATGACATTTTACCAATGTTCATTAAAGCTTTATCCTCACTACCAAGTGCAATAATTTCGATCTCTTCATTTCTATGTAAGCTATTACATTAATTATTAGTGGGTAATAATTAAACATCTTTAATGTTTATGTTTGTTTAGTACGAAGATCCTTGACCACAATGCATAGCAACATTATAACTAAGGATTTCGGCAAATTTAAAGTACAAGTGCTTCCAGCATTATCTGATAATTTTATGTACTTATTAATTGACAATAGCACAAAAGAAGCCGCTATTGTTGATCCTGTATCACCCGATGTGGTTTGGGATGCTGTTCGCAAAGAAAATGTTAAATTAACAACTGTACTCACAACTCATCATCATTGGTAATATATCTAAATAAAGTGCTATTATTATTATACTTTTCTTTATTGTATATAGTATTATGTCATTATGTAAAATTAAAAATGTTACTTTTAAGTTTCTGATATTTATTAATATCTATTCTTTAAAAATATTTTGTAATTGATTAATAGGGGAATAAAATTACCAAAATATTGTATTATACAGTAGATACCTATACAAATTTAAAGTTTCAAACTAATTTCTATGCTTCTGGCATATTTGTACTTTTTGATTATTAACTTTGCAATAAAAATATTATTAGTTAATGTTTGAGGTATCATTTTACAAGTATGATTAATATTATTTTTCGACTAAAAGATAGTTTTTATAGCCTTGATTCGGCTGTTTGCCAAAATATAATGTTTAAATTAAAATATAAAGTTTATTGTTCATTTTAATAGCTATAAAATAATATGATTCAGTGAGTTTAATTTACAATGATTTAGATTGCCAATTAAGTACAATTTTAATTTGAAATGTTATTACTTATTAGGGATCACGCTGGTGGCAACAAAGAACTTATTAATAGCAATACCAATGATCAATTGACTGTTATTGGAGGTGACGACCGAATTGATGGTCTAACAGTTATGATTGATACACATGGAGTAGATGTTCAATTGGGATCGTTAAATATTAAATGTTTGCGCACACCTTGTCATACCACTGGACACGTTTGCTATTATGTTAATGGAGGGCAGGATGGTGTTGTTTTTACAGGTTATTTCAATTATATGACTGCATGTAGCATACATTTATGATTTATCAAAGTATCAAACCAAGTAGCGTATAATGCATTTTTTTTTTTGAAATTAGTTTTGGGCACCCGGGTTGTTTTCATATATTATAAAATATGTAAAATTTAATTTTGATATTATGTTATTATGTATAGTTTTATTTATTAATATAATCTATACTGGTTATAGTTCCTTATTTTCAATTCAGTTTAACTAGTTGCTAATTGCCTGATTTATGTCACAAATTGTCATGATTGAAATAGCTTCTAATTTCTCTCAATTCATTAATAAGTACAACTACAATGTACCTTTTTTATTTTATTTTAATATATAATGTCATATGAGATAATTTTTATTTAAAGAAATATTTTTTTTTTTTTTTTTAACAAAATTTTTATATTATGCCATCTGTTACAATTATTGAACAACAAGCTTAAGTGATAAGATAAGAACAAAAAATAAATAAATAAGTAAATAAATAAATCAGACAGAAGAGAGTGAGGGAAGAGGCCTCCCATCGGAGGTACTTCATCTTGGATATAAATTTATGGTTTTAATCTTAACAATAGTAATAATAATAATAATAATGATATTTACAATAAGTACATAATAGATATAAAGGTTATAAGTTATAATAAGTAATAAAGATTATAGCTGTAGTAATACATTTTTTTTTTTAAAGAAATATAAGATTTAAATTGAGTTATAGATCAAGTAGTTTGATAAAGTAGAATTTCGAATTTTAAAATAATTGTTGACTATGAGTATGACTTCTTAATTTAATATTTTTTTTAGGGGATACATTATTCTTAGGAGGCTGTGGTAGATTTTTTGAAGGTACTGCAACACAAATGTATGAGGCTTTAATCAAAATATTATCACCGTTACCTGACAACACTGTAAGAAAATAATTTTGACATTAATATCATTGAATGTATAACAATACTAGGATATTATTTCAGGCTGTGTTTTGTGGACATGAATATGCGATTCAAAATTTAAAGTTTGGTCTACATGTTGAACCATCCAACCAAGATATATTGACCAAATTGGAGGATGTTGAAACCAAACGGAAATTAAAAGAGCCAAGTGTTCCATCTACAATTGGTAAAAATCAAATCTGTTTTAAATGTGAACAATTATCTTATTATGATTTTTTTTCTTAATTTAGGGATAGAAAAACTCATTAATCCATTTATGAGAGTAGAAAATGAATCAGTTCAAAAAGTCACTCAAACAATTGGTGATCCAATTGAAACAATGAAAATGTTGAGGGACTTAAAAAACAATTTATAAAAAAAATACTCATTTTATCTTAATAATACATTTTTATACAATAATACATAGGATATACATGGAAATTTGAATATACAACTTAAATAATACATTATTTAATAAAAAATTTACTGTGAAGATGAGACATTAGATGTTTGTACTGTGTTTATAGATTTATTCAATGTGTACTCTTCCATGTCTGCAGCATATTTTTCCTTAGATTTCACATACATATCATAATAAATCTAAAAAATAAATAATATTCAAATTACTATCATATCAACTATAACAAATTATTTTAATTTTATTGTTACTCTTACTTTTGTTCATTATACAATTCTAATTAATAAAAAATAAATATTGAACACATACACAGTGGGCAATTTTTTTATAGTTCATAGAAAATATGAAAACATGGTATTCGCCATAAAGTTTTACAATTTAAAAATATTTGAAATAAGATGGTAGATAAGGTACTAAAAGTCAACAATCTGATTTTTAATGTTTACAAATATTAAAATTAGATTACTTTTATTCTTTAATAATAAAATT
Source organism: Neotoxoptera formosana (assembly GCA_022818045.1). Lineage (NCBI taxonomy): Eukaryota > Metazoa > Arthropoda > Insecta > Hemiptera > Aphididae > Neotoxoptera > Neotoxoptera formosana. The sequence continues at coordinate 14,314,093 of CM040633.1, read as the reverse complement.
ACTAATTTAATAAAAATCTTATATGATACATAACAAAACATATTTTCCCCAAATGACTAAATATTTATTATTTTCATCAAAATATTAAAAAAAATTAAACAATAAATGTGAATATGAGAGAACAATTTGAATTCAAATTGATGTAATTACAAAATGCATTAAAAATTTATTTTACATTGATTGTAATAAGATTTTCCCCAAAAAAAATATAATAATATATGATTAATAATGAGTGTGATACATCCAAAAACATTAAATTGTTAATACATACTTTTTTATCATTATCTTCCATAGTATTCCAAGTAATTGCTAGTCTTTTTGTTAGATCTTGTTTTGTTGGTTCCCCTTCACCTGACATAATGATTTGGTCAAGTACAATTGGCCTTTGTTCTTGACAAAACCTAAAAAATGGATTTGCCGGTCTTTTTGGCAAATTAGGATCTTTCTTTTCGGTAGATTTTAAGTTCAAATTCTTTTTTCCATTGGGTGTTTCTACAGTCCCTTGATTCTTTATAAATAAAAAGTAATATTAATAAGAAAAAAAATATTAAATTATAAATATGTTGTAAACAGTATTACTTTTGAATTTACTGCTTCAGGTAAAGGCAAATCAGTTCCCAGATCTATTTTCAATTCAGCTTCTCTCCAATTATCTTTGTGCTTGTCCAGTCGATCCATAATAAACCTGAAGACGTAACAATTATTTAAAATTGTGTCTTTACAATTCCATTGTAAAAACACATACCTTCGTTCCAACCTGGTCCGTTTCAATTGTTTGGCAACTTGATGTATCCTGTGTACTAGACGTTCGTTGTCCTTAAACACAAAGATAACATACATGAATAATCGACAAACAAAAGTAGTGCTGAAGCAGAATTGTGTATACAAGATTTACATAGAGGTAACGTGGGTGGCAGGAATAAGTTTAACTATAGTTATGGTGCTACAAACTACACCGCAAAAGGGATGGCACCATATAAACATTTTACCTGCTGTATGATTTCACATCGTTCCAAGAGAACCATATATTGCTGCTTGTACAGCTTTTGCTTGTTTGCGGGGCATTTGTTCACGTCCACATCTGTTGAGGTGGACACAGCCGGCGTTGTTGAAGTGGCCGTGGCCAAAGTCTCCTGGTCAGAGTTTTCCATCGATATCTATGGCATCATAGCAGCAGTAACGGTAAATATCAATCTGTTAAATGAGTGACTTATAATGTACAGTATTCACTACAACAATCAATAAATACCTAATAATAGTAATAAAAACCATACAATTCATCCAATACTTAATAATTGAGCATAATATAAGTTATTAATTAAACGATTTACAAATTTACAATACGGATCGCCGCCGGCGACAATCAAGCAATCAAGCAATAGCAATAAATTAGTAACACCGGAAAACCAAAAAATGAAAAAACCGGCCGTCGAAACAAACCACTGTCTTATCAGACCGATGTCGGGTACTCGGGTGATAAGTGATAAAGCAGCTGTATTTACTATTTTCATACGCATCGATAACAATATTTCATGCGCACGATTACGCGGCCGAAGCACGAAATTCGGCCGTAGCTCGTGGTAAGTCGAACACCTATATGATATTATTATTATATATTTTATTTTTCGTGCGGTAGAAGTTTTTAAGAAACACTGATCGGCCAGCTGCTGTATTTTGCCCCACTGAAGCCAAACAGCTGTAAATCTGTAATCGCCGCACTGCCACAGTACCGCCGCGCCGTACGCTTCGTGTACTGTGTAGACACTATAGACACTTTATAGACTGTTTCATTTCGATTATTACTATAATTCCGTTTCTCCACTCGAAACAGTCGAAACTCGAAACTTAACGATCTGCACAATAGCCGCCGGTTGTACACACGCGCATATTATTACTCATTTACTGTTATTTGTTATTAATTCGTTACTTTATAGTATAACACTTATTCTACCCTGTCACACGATTTCTCAAGCGTACTGTTTTCGTTTTGATCTTTCGTTTTTCGCTAACACTTGAACATAAATATATATATATATTTTTTTTATACGTATATATATATTTGGGGAAATAGTAACAGCACTACAATTTTGAATCCCGGTACATTAAAATATATACAATCGTATATAAGACACGGCCACGCGTAAATAGTAATTTAGTCGCCTGCTATAATCTATTACAACATACAATAAAATAGTGGACAATATTAATATCAATAATTCGCGTCCGGATCACTACTACGCGTCCGAGATTCAAAAATGTTCTACGACTGTGGTTTCTAGCAAAAGGTAAGCTATTCATTCCTTGTATCCCGTTTCGATTGGCTGCTTCTAAAGAAACCCAATAAAATACATTGAGATAAAGCGTAAACACCTTTTATTCGGTTATTTTGTTGCTTGTATTGGAAGTTAACAACACATTTTATGTATCATTTATTGGAAACTAGATTGACTCTTAAAAAATGATTTTGTTTAGTGAGTTAATTATATTATACCTACCCATTAGGTACCTAGGTATATTATATGAATTATGATGTGTACCTACTATTAAGTTATTATTTTAAGTACTATATTATGTTTAGGTCAAAATGGCTGCACTTCCTATAGTAGTATTAAAGTATTATATAGTGTAATAAACTCCGGTCTCTGATATTCTAATACCTGCCTACCTAGTTGCCATTATATTATATTTTTCACTCTCGTTATGTTCCCAAATTATGGACCAGGATATGGATACCCTCATATAGATTTTCTATAATTATATGTATCTACATAGTATGATATAGCCACATAGGTATTAGGGGTAGTAGGTATCACTTGTTCTAATTTATTGCAATTTATTACAGTTTTTTGCAATTGCCTTAAGTTTTTAATATCGATTAAACTTAATTTTTTTGATTTCTGACACTATATAAATCTTTATATTTATTTATAGGTAATAGATATTTAATTATACACAGTAAGAAATTATAGAAATAAATCAAATATTTTATAATAGGTAAATAGATCTTTCTTATGAATATCTGCCAAGGTACAGCTTGAATTCACACAGTTTATCAAAGTATGAAAATAATAGGTAGTAATAGATAATAATTATAATAAATATTTAGATTATTTTATAGATAAACTTTAATGAATATGAATAATTGAAACAGATAAAACAGTGGTCTTATGTCAGACTGTCGGACAGTGGCATAATTTGAGGGATGGCAAGGTGGGATTTCGCCTTCGTCTGATTGGAAAATCAGTACAATTGTTAGGCCGGTGAAATAACATTTTTATAATTTCGAGGAAATATGATATAGGGTATAATACTGTATAAGCACCTATAACACTTTTGACACAATAATAATTACCTATTATTTATAGTTTTTTACCTCAAATATATAGACGCTAAACTTTAATCCAAAAATTCTAAAAACAAAATTATCATTTTTTAATTTATCCGTGATTTTGAAAAAAAACTTCTATGACAGAAGGTACTTATTTAAAAATTTTAGATTTTTCAATAATGTTTAACAGTTATATTTCATGTTGTAATTTACAAAGTTTGACACTTCTAGAAAATATAAAATTACGTCACTGGGGTAGTGACTAATTATTTAGCTTATCCGCTTTTTTTTTATACCTATTAAATGAGGCTACTTTTGCCTCATATGCGTATGAAGTTGTGTAAGATATATCAAAATAAAAATATAAGTAAAAGTTAGCTTGCTAGAGATGTGTTATTTTATTTTTTCAGTTATATTGGCTGGTCAAAACTTTGTAAAGCAAGTTATGAGCATTTTAAAATTGTAATATTTTACAGTTATAAATCACTTTGAAATTTAAAATATCATTAATAGCAATTGACATTCACTCTATCAGTGAAGCCAACAACACAAAATTGGATCTACTGAATGTAAATGTGCTAGATATATTGCGCTTGGGTCAGACAGAGAATACAAATAGTGTGCTGACATCCTCTTAAGATGAAAATAAATTTATTTTAATTACATTAATTTTTTAATAAAATAAAAATCAGATAAAAACAATTGAAACTTAAATAAAAAAACAATTTGATAATTTACTACCATAAATGTTGTTACATTAATGCTTTTAGGTACACATTTTTAATTTCTAATATAAGCTCTATTTATTAATAATATTACGTAATAAAATTACAATGTTAATTAAAATTTGGTATTTGATAGAGATTATAGAATAGAATTTGAAAGGATTTGATCATTTATATTATAAGGTTAAATTAAATCAATACAAGGTAGATAGGTACCTAATGATGGATTTAATACCTAATGTAACAATTCAATATTTAAAAATTTTGTTTTACTGAGCACAATATTAATACTACGATTTTAACTTTAACTCAGTCTATTATTATCTTTTTATTAAAGCCATATTATAATACCTGCCATGTGATTTAAACAAAAACCAAACTATTGTAATCATAGTTAATAATTTTAATAATCAACAAATACGTTTAGTATGTAGGTACCTAACCTATAAGATAAAATTATAATTAGGTACTTGATATTAAAATATTTAATATAAACACAGAATTTATTCTGTGCTATAATAGATATCTAATTCCAATTAGGTAGATACTAAGTACCTATTAAAATGGAATATTTTTATTTGTTTTAGTTTATTGTTAAATGTTGTTTTATGGATTATTATTAACTTTTGATTAATTGTTCTAAATATCTATCTAAATAGGTATACCTATAGGTCTACCTATATCTACATATTATAAAAAATAGTTTTTCTTGTTATCAGAGATAAAATATATAATTTTCTTATTCAAACATACATAATTATCATTACTAAGTAGTATTTTTTTCTGTTCCTGTGTATAGATTTCAATATTTGTTTATTATGCAACATCTACACTTTTATAGATTGGAAATACTGTCAATACTTCAGAGAGATTATATTTTTTTAATTTTCAGAGGTTTTGAGTAAAAAAATTTAGTCAATAGGAAAATTAGCAAAATGATATTACTTTTGAGTTTAATAAAAAAATCTCCGTAGTGGTCCATTTGGCTTCTATATCATACATATTGTGTTTACAGAATATATCCAATGGATAAAGTTAAATTTATTTAAATTTGATCTGTGAATTTAGTGTGTTCATTTTTCTATAAGCATTTGTAGCTTTTTAGTATATTGGATAGTAACCAATTTGGTACCTACTTTAAGAAGTTAATTTTTCGAATTTGTATTATTATAGTTCATAGGTATATCATTAACTTAATAATGTGTTTAAAAATACAAGTAATATTAACAAAAGTAACTTCATTTTATATTGTTGGGGTTAATAAATTTACTTAAATTGATCCCTGGTCAAGCATCTTAACTCAATAAACTATTCCATGAAAAATGACACCATTAAAATCCTCTCTATACCTAGCCAATACAACCCGTCGACTGAAAAAATAATGGTCCAGAACATTTTAACCTAATTCCTAATTATATTTCATATTTAAAGATATTTTTAAAAAAAAACAATAGGTTCTTAAACTCTGATTTCTAGATAACTTACCATTAATTTCATTATTACTTATGTATATATATATATATATATATATATATATATATATATATTGTAGAGTTATATCAATTGGTATTTTCTCCGATCATGTGAACCACATGCAATTTTTTTTCTTCTCTGATTTAATTTACTTATTATATTTATATTACAATATAGATAGTAAATAAAAATTATTTTTTAAAGTTTAATATTTAATCATATGTCAGTATGAATTTTAGTTCTATTTTTGCTATCATTGCTAAAGTGCAAAACCAATACATATAGAATATAGATACTATAAATTATGGAATAAATTATAATATATCCGACTATATGGTTACTATACATTCTTTTTTTACTCAACAGTTCTATAAAACCTACCTGCAAGTTTACTTGTGCATAAATAAAGAAATTGATTCTGATCATTGACCAAATACTAGCTTTTATTACCTAAGTCTTTTAACTAACTAACAATTTTTGTAATTAATAATCAGAAATATTATTATTATTTGTGATATAATAATAACTTTTTCACAAAGCAAAACAAAAAATATTCTAACAAAGAGATGTTGTATAATTTGCTAGGATATTAGAGTAATAGATAATTTATTAAATTTTTTTTTTTATATTCTATCAAAATATCAAATAATATGTTGGATTTTGTTGGATGATATTATATTGATATTTCATTAAACACAAAAAAAATTCTATTTCCAACAAAATTATAATATTTTAAAATTGTATTGTTTGAATTGACTTAAAATAAAATACATTCTTGGAAATTGAAAAATTATTTTGTATATTTTTACGTAATCGCAAAGCTTGCAAACAGAAAGAAAAATCAATAATACATTAATACCCGTGGGTTTCACGTTAGGTTACGTGCGTAAATAAAATAAAAACTGGACGTGAAACTTTTAAACTGCCATTATTCAATTGTTTTTTAACTTGGAAAATTGATTAGATCTCTAAAATACACATTACGTCATTGTTGACCAGAATTATTCCCTAAAATATTCCGAAATCATACTGCATAAAAATGTGTATATTATAGGACTATTACTTATTAGTTATTAGGTATTAATTTATAGTGACGGCAATCAGCAATAATTAAAAACAATAAAAGAAATTGAAACTGCATCACTATACTAAATAGTGCTTTCTAGGCATTATCTAAAAATTAGTTTGTTTCCACGTTTTTATTCAAATTGTTAAATCTGGTTAAATTCGTAAAACATTGGTGATACGTGAAAGAATTATCAACAATTATTAAGTGCTCTTAATATTGGAATACAAAATGCCGAAAAAAATCCCTGTATCACGATAACGTGAATTAGTTCTATAATATACTTATACATGATTATTGATTATACTATCATACTTGTAAAATAATATAGCAAACCTAGAAATTGGCTGGAATTAATTCAGTGTAAAAATTTTTTTAGCAACATGCGATTACATACGCACTTTATAAAATAATATAATCTTATGTTTATTAGGTAATAAATAGCTATAGAAAATGTGTCATTGCATTTTAAAATTATTTAGACCAAAAATTGCCCGTATAATAAAAACGTTTTTGTATGCCAATTGTCAGTGTTGGGTGGGTTGGATAAATTAGTTACTTGATTAGTTGTATCATATTAAAAATGTCAGTTAAGGATAGACATGTTTTAGTGATTGGAATATGGCCCCCGAGGCATTAAAATTAAGGTTTGTACTGGTTTATACTGAGTTAATTTCTTTCGAATAGTTGAGTTTATTGTGCTTATCGAGTGTCTGTTGAGTAATATTAGGATATTATTTGCCAAATTTAAAGTTAATTTTTAACCAAGATTTTAAGCGTTTCAAAACACGACACTGATAATTACTAATTAGTTATGATAAACTATTGGAATAATAATTATATTGATGCGATGTGGGACATTTTTTATTTTTTGTATAATTTAACACGCAACTTTAAGTAGGTACCGTCCATACCATAATATTATAGTCAAAGTGTTTCTGACATAGGTCAGTTTAAGTGGTGTAATATTATAATAAATTAATAACCAATAGATAATTTATATTTTATACTTATTAGTTATTAGCAGTGCTAGTAGGTCCATGCCCTATAAACAATGCCTAAATAAGCATGCTTTTATGCACTCAAACTTGACAAAATATGCATTGAAATAAGCCTTCTAAAGTTAAAAAATATAGATTTATATGCACTAAATATCTAAAGTTATGCACTTAAAAAGTGCTTACTTAAAAAAATCCTAAACAATTTTTGAAAAAGTCTATTTATAATTGTATATATATTATTTTTAGAATGAAACCCTGATAAACTGAATGGAGTAATTACTTCTATACAGCTATTTAATTTAAATCATTTTATGTTGAGACCGAATTCCCAAACATTTTATATAAATACCTAGGTATATAATATATTAATATTAGGTAGGTATAATGAAAAATTATAAACAATCGCGCTTTTTTTTTCGTAAAATGTTGATTCTTTTATAGTATTTCCATAAAAAAAATGCAAATGAATATAATAATATCAATAGGAATATCAAAATCATGTGTTATATGCTAAATAGGTAAAAAAAACCTCTAAATATGCAAAAATATGCAAAATAAGACATCACATATTTAACCGTGATATCTTGAAATGGATTTCTGTCATCTAGCATCAAACATAACTTAGCAAGATTGATATGCAAATGCATGAACTTACGAGCCCTGGCTATTATAGGTATTATAAACATAATAATAATTTATAGTCTTATTTACATGGAATTATTATTTTCTTACACTAACGTATCATTAGTTTAATATACTTCGCTATTATAAATAGTATTCAAATAAAAATAATTTAATTTCTTCATAATATGATATGTTTTTTAATTCACCAATTGATGATTACTGAATCTCCTCGTCATGTTCATACTTCATATTTCATGGCATATTATCTATTCATTTATCAAATTTACTTATTGTACAGGTTGAATATTGTCTTATTTTAAACTTATATAATATATATGTTTTAAAACATTTCTAAAAAAGAACATTTTATTTTTTAGTTATAACTCTAAATGGCAAACAGCAGCGTAGTATATTACATAATAATAATATGAACTAATGATATAACACGTATGATCGAATGATCTTATATTAAACATTTAACACGTATGATCGAATGATCTTATATTTAAAATTTAACACGTATAAGATTCTCCAAATGATAATACACGAACTAAATTCTTTTCTTTTTTTAGAATTAAATAACTTTTTTAGATTATCTTTAATGGTTGTAATTTTAAAAAAAAAATTAGTTATACCTATATTATGCATTGTAACTAATAAATTTATTTTGTAACCATAAAAATAGATAATTTTTGATTTCCAAAATAAAGCATTTTGAAAATTAACTCAATGGTCTTAAAGACATTTGAATAGCTATTACTTTTTCTAATTATCTTTCCAAACCAACAGTTATGAAATATTCATTTAAAATAGATAACTTAATAAAATAAATACAATTCCTGTTTAATTATTTTATGTAGATATAAATTATTTTCAATAGCTTAACTATTTAAAATGAAAGCATCTACAGTTTTGTAATAATAATAATATTATGTTGTTAGATAAAAATGGACTTACCTAAATATACTCATACTATATTAAATAATAATAGATGATTTTTAATTGTACTATATAAAAAACTAAATATCATTTAAAAAATGATTGATTGTGATGAATGATGATCATTTTTACGTAAAAATCATTTCTAAAGAGATTTAATAGTCTATCCAAATTTAACTGATAAATGATAACAATCTAATAATTGTTATGTTATGTATTCTATTTGGCTACTAAAATTATTGATTTTTTTCTCAACAGCAACAAAAATATATCAAGTATAAAGTTACAGTGCACTTTTTAAACCATGTTTTTTGTTGTTACATAAAAAGGAGCCTATTCAAAATTCTCAAAGAAAGGTCACCAGTTTTAAATGTGTATAAATAATATTGTATAACCGAAGGACGAAATTGTATTCAATTTACTTTTATAAGAATGTATTGTGCTTTCTATTACAGTGTTTGCATTTTCTAAATAGATTAAACATACTTCTGTAGATAAGTACACGCATAATTTGAAAACTAACACCGCACAATTGAAATCCATTATAATATTTAAAATCCAACACATATTTATGGACTGCTAATCAATGCATGGGTGTTGGCTGTCTAGGTATTATATCCAGCTAAATAGCTAATAGTATGATAGTAGCCAGTAGGTGTCGATGAAACGTAATATTTATACCTATAAGGCCACATAATATAATATACAATACGCCTTACGCCTATATACTATGTAATTACGTCGATAATTTAAAATGTGTTTTTTTTATCATTATTTATCTTGAATAATCAATTTAGTTTTTAATATAATAGCGTTTATTATTTACATAGTATCGCTGTTATTTAATACGTGCTGACAGCGCGGCGTTCTCTTTAAAAAATGGATTTTATCCTTTAAATTTGTTAGATTTTGTTCTAACAATTTTAATCATAATAGATAAAAGATAAGTAAATAATACGTATTACGCAGGTAACATAAGATTTCTGTTAATTTTAAAACTAATGAAACAAAATTGATAATGATTAATGATGCGTAATATACAATATACTATCATAGTTCACAACATACCAATTCTAAAGAAGTACGTTATTAATAGGGTGGATGGTTATAATTTAGCCCTAAAAAAGCACTAATATATTTTTCTATTGGTTTATTAAATATTAACAAAATAAATAGTATCTATTTTTATAAATATTTAAATAAGACACGGTCACACGAACAATATTCGGTACTCAAATACTCAATCGACCGGCATAACTACAGATACTAAAATAATAACAATTGTCATCAAAACGATAACATTTTGTTGTCATTTCTGGAAACGTTATTGGAGATTTTTTACTATGGCCGAAGGACAATAACGTCTATTGATAAATTCTAATCGAATGAAGGCCCAAGCGGGGCGCACATTACCATCGCTTATGTTGGCGACGACTGATGAGGTATGCGCGGTGAATATTGCACCAGTGTATGGAGGCTAAAATTATATAATAACTGATTGTCATTTTGATTAACGTATTGAAAAAAATATAGAATTATGCCAAAACTTATTATGCAACTTAAAATTTCAGATTTAGCTTTGTCATGACTCATGACGTATATGAAACAAATTGGTTTCTAACTGGTCTTTTTAACGGTTGCGCAAAAGAACTATGCAAATGGTAAAAGTCTTCTACTCTAGTTGGTAATTACCAATTTACCATACTATCTATTTCTGTTTTAAAAATATTCTAATCACATTTTAGATTGGTATTTACTAGTAAAATTATGAATCTTTTAAATTTTAATACTCATGTTTACAAATTTACAATTTACATAATCCGTAATATGGTTCTTAGTATTTGTAAATAATATATTTAATATATTTTTATCAAACTCCAAGAAATAACAATCATGTATGCAATTCTTAATAAATCAATACACAGGTTATCTAAATCATATTATGTAGTAAGGATTACATATTTACAATTTTACATAAACATCTAATTAGAACCCTTAACATTATGATAACGTACAATATTTTGATGACTATTATTTATGCACAATAAACATAATTTATTTATTTAATTATCATAAAAGGGTAAAATATTTAAAATGTAATTTTTTCCTTTTGATAAATAGTTCAAAAAAACTTATTGTAAATAATTATTATTCCAAAAATAAAATTGTTTTGTATCTGCCATTCGCCATTCCGTTGGCCTATCCACGTATCCGCCTATCCAGAACAAAATACAATTCAATTAGTGAATTGTTAACTAGTTAATTTGTATCAATATAATATTTTTAATCAAAGTTCATAATATTGACCACGAGGTACGCCACTTGTACCTACTGATCAAAGTACATTTTGTAAGAAAATACTACATGACTTATTAGTGCATTTATTGTCATAAATGGTTATTGTCTGCAATAGTTTATAGTTTATATTATATTATACTGTTAGTTGTTTGTTACACATATTATATTATCTAAGGAGCTCTTATTTATTTATTTATTTAACAAAAAAAAAAAAAACAATTGATATTAATATACGAACAAATTATGAATTTTCATTTTAGATTCTTGGACATTTTGTCACTTTTTACGTATTGTTTATCTATAGGTATTAAAAATAACCGTTGACCTCGACAAATTTGGAACTTTGGAAGATATGTCTCCGAGCACGGCTTTAACCAATCTCTTTTTACAATAAATTGGTTTTGTTAATTAGATCATTTATCATTATTATTTATTATTTATTATAAACTGACAGCACAACACTGGCACACAATATGCGAGTTCCCAACATTCTTATCTCTGTATCCTGTCCTTACTCCTTTATAGTGTTGAATATAATTTATAAACAAATAAATGTACACAATATATTATGTATGTGTATTGTACATTATCATATTTTCTAACAAATTATTATTATATGTTATAACATATGGTTATAACAATATTGCCGAGGTCAATAACTTGAGCTTGAAATGTTAATGATTTTAAAAACTATTTTGAATTAAAATCCTATTAAAGTTGAATAAATTAATTGTGTAGAAGATATTTTCTTATATTTGTAATTTATGCTTAAATATTCCTATTGATTTCTTATTGCTTATCAAAGTAATAAATCACGATATTTCACAATTAATTATTATATTCTCATTAATTTCAATGGACATCGAAAGAGATAATAGTAAATAAATATAATTTAAATTTATATAATATGATTGTAAATTATTTCGTTGCAAAGGTTCTGTTCCCTAGTTACACATTAAAGTAGAGGTAGACAATTTTTTTACGTTTCCTTAACACGAAATGTGATTGTACTGCGATAACACTGCTATCATTTTACATATTATTTTTATACTCTCAGTACCGTATACAAATGGTCTACTGTTTAACGAGAATTACTCGGCGGCTTAATTATAATTGTCTTAGTTAACCTATTGTAGATTACATTAAACTCGTTTAATTTTTAAGTTGAGTACAATGCTAATGATTAAAATTGGAAGAAGTATTTCTATTTTAGCTCTACACCTTTTCTATGCGTTTTAATATCATTATTCATCCGTAAATAGTATTAACAATTCATAGTTTTTTTTTTTGTGCGTACGTTAGTTTTATTTTTATGGTATAATATTATTGTGTTCGACACAACATCATGGAACATCCATTAAGTATGACTATTGACTTATATATAAAACATTAATGTTATTCAAAGTATAATCATAAACTACACTTGAACCGTTAATAAAATCATTAAATCTCTTAATGATAATTTTATACTTTCAATAGGTATTTTATAATAATAATATACAACTTTTGTTTTGGAAACGCTGATTTTGCATTTGTGCTCTACGCTTCTACGTACAGAGGTATGTTTAGGTTATATCATTAATTCTAATAATGCGTGTGATGAATTTAAATAACATATCTAATTAATTCAAACAAGACTATAAAAGCAATAATTAATATCATTTTAGTCTAGTATATAAAATTTAAGTTTAAAAAATAAGTCGAATAATCTATTATTTTATTGATCAAATTTTGTAGCGTTGTTTGAATTTTAATTTAATTTATAATTATGTAATACCTATTTTATATTTGTACAAAATCGGAACATGTTCCAAATTATACGAATACACCTGGTTTGACATAATATTCATTGGTCTAAAAATAGTTTATTATTTACTGACAATGTTCAGAAATAAATTATGCAAATTTTCACAGAAGATTGGCATATCTATTCGGTGTTCACTCATCAAATTTGGCAATACATCAAAGTTGTACATCATTTTCAATATATTTTTTGCAAAATCATTGCCAAGTTTTTAACGTAGTTGAGTAGTTGACATAAAATAAACACATTTTCAAATATAATAATAATGGAAAACGATGTGTTCTTTATAGAAAATGTAATTCACTATTTTAAATGTCACGTTTAGCAATCACGCTCGAATCCCTTATAAATAGTCTCGTCTCGAGCATATTCTGAGTAACTCACCTATAATACGCTTAAAGAGGAACTGATGGGACCTATACACACCTCTAAAATTTTATCGATGGACAACTTCCACTCTCCTACATTGAATCACATTTTCGTATTTTATAACATTTGATTATTGTACTGTTAATATTTCTTCTCTAAAATAAAACCATGTTTATTATTCAAAGCTGAACAGAATAGATTCAATAGATTCAGTTTATTATTAACTGTCAAATTCAACATATTCAGTTTCATCTTCTCGGGTTTTTTTTTAATTAGTTTAATGATTTAAATGTATTTACTATTTAGTAGGTATAGTTGAAAACATAAATGAAAACGATTTAAAAATTTGTTTTTTGTCATATTTAAACTGACAGGTTACTAAATATTATAATAATAAGTAGGTATTTCTGAATGTTTATGTCAGCAATTGTAAGCATTAGTAATTTTTTTAGTGAAATATTGTTTTAAAATCTCTATTTAACGGTACCCCGTATACCGTTATATCGACGATTAACTTTAACTGATTTATTATTTATATTTGTATGAAAATAGTCATCTCGTTTTCTGCTGTATTTATTTAGTATCATTATTAGATGTTATATGATAACAAGAGTAAAATCTTATATAAATTAGGTATCTGTTTTATCGAACTCAACTTGGTGTATTATCAGAAAGAATATAGACAAAAATATAATTCCAAATCTGAGATAATTGAACTGTAACACCCGCTTAAAACTAACTTGTTGTCGACGATGGCTTGCATCCAGAATTATTTCCGGTGGAGAGGGTATAACCCACTATTACTCTTGGATATGCCATTGATTCACGAATAGCTTTGTCGTCGATTTTAAATAATATCTATTATCTACACTTGATGTCCTTAATCCTTATAGTAATTTACAATAATATGTAGTCTTTCATAAAAAATTGAATAATATTCAAAATAATATATCGTGTTGAGGTGTCAATTCAGATTGGTTAACTTTTTTTACGAATTGAAAATAAACATTTATTTTTCACTTGGGTCAAAATATTTGTATTTTTATTAGCACGTGGATAGTTTTGATCAGCATTTTTTTTATCTATACTAGAATTCAATTGTGTAATGTGTGATGTGTTTTAGTCTTATCATTTTAAATTCTAGATTGTAGTTGTTCTCTTCAATATTCCCATTCGACTACTAGGTATTTCACTTCTCAGTCATCTAATCTATTCACCTCCTGTCTTAACTTAATATAACCCATAAACCAATTTAGAATTTGATATAAATAATTACCATAAGGCGCAAATGAAATTGTAAAAGAGCGTAAAAATTCTGGGGGTGCTATAGCCTCAAACAAATTTATTTGCTTCATTCACGATCGAAATAGAATACCTACAAATAGATAGAAAAACTGGGGAGGTTGTATTTCGAAAAAAGGGGGGCTTAGCCAACTCTAGTTGTGCTTATAATATTTACATAAATTATTTATAAAATTTGTATGTTATATTTACAGATACTTTAACTATTGTTGATTTTTATTACAGTATACCTGTCTAATGATTTTCCAAAATTATATTTTAAAAGTTAATTTTTAATGAGGACTTAACAAGATGAGACTCCTGCGTATAATGTTTATTGTTAAGTAGGCACCTACTACCTATTTCTTGACAAATATTTGCAGCATATTGCAAATATGCGCACCTGCGTGATAAGTAATAGTTAGGGAAGAATATTTCTGCAGTAGACAATTTAAATTAAGAAGTCGACTGCGTGCACGATAAAATTAATGAAGAATGCGATAATAATGTATTATATGCGCGTATTTTTTTTTTTTAAAGATTATATTTACAATCTCTATGATAGTAATACAATATCTAAGTAAAAATAATGACGGTTAACTAGACTTGTTTAACTTGTGAGAAGGGAGTGTCTAGTGACAGTGTGATACCACTTAACATTTAAGAACTCGTCAGTGTGGTTTTTCTTAATTTATTTATTCAGGTCTCTTGGCCAGTTGCGTTTTTAACGACGTGAGGGGTTGTTTGGGTTGAATAATGATTGTAGTTTGGAGGTCAACGAATTTGAGTGATTAGTTGTGGCTGCGTAGAATTTTTTGTAGTAATGAGAAGCTAGATTAGAAAGTGTTTATATTTAAGGACGTCGTGTAGGGATTGATCGTTAACGATGGTACACATATGATAATACGCAGGTTTATCAATTTAAAAAATTGAAATTTATTTATGTTCGATTTTTTAACGATATAAAGTTGGATATACATGCGTCACGTCGATCTTATAATTTGTTCGTATATCAGGATTTTAGAATTTTGGAAGTTTAGAGCGTAGTAGGTTTCTCAGAGTTTGGAGACATAAGTTAAGTGATTTACGTTTTGTTTTTATGTGATAATATACCCAGTTAAGTTTTTTGTTGATGTGGTTACCTAGGTATTTAGCATTCTCTTGTTGAGAGATTACATTGTTCTTGATTGATAGGGGAGACTATTAATAGAGCTTAGTGCATGAATGATATGTGACTATGAGATTTTGTTTTTATAAACCAACCTGAGTTCAAAGATGGAACCAGCTTTTGAGTTTTAATAGACGCTCTTACAGTTGTCTTGAAGATTTATCAGGTTCTGGGTGGGAAGAACTAATAGCAGTATCATCGGCAAATGTAGCAAGATAGGCATCGGTCGAGTATGGTTTATCCTAAGTAAAAATATTATAGAGGGTAGGAGCTAAAATACATTCTTGGGGTATGCCTGCCGTAATTTGATGGGTATTATGTGATGTGCCATCTATACACGTGTTTGTAATGTTTTGTATGCGTATTCTGTTTCAGGTGTCTGGATAAGACAGTTACTTAGAAGCCTTGAAATTTCCAAAAATTAAACCGCATGGAAACCACGTTTGCATACAGACCCTTGAAAGATCACGACCACAATCACCGCTGCGACGGTGATAGTCGTCTGGCCGTCAAGAACGCATCGCCGAGAAGTAGCCGCATGAGGAGAATCGGGGCAAGAAAGCGCAAAAGTAAACAACGTGAGTTGACGGAATGGCGGACAACGTCGACGACGCGGCCGAACAAGCGGGAACCGAGCACATCGCATTGAAGAACGCCAACGGTTGTATACCCGATGAAACCAGTGATCTCTGTAGACGCGTTAAGTATAATGACGGCGAGCAGTCAGACGACAACAAACGTCGTTACAAACCGTCCGGGTCGCGGAATAGCGGCGACAATAACAGTAATAGGAGTAGCAATTGTAGTAACGATAAGATAAATAATAAAATAACCGTAGAAAATAGGAACCACGTTACGTTCTACAAGAACGACGAACCGACGGACGACGACAGCAGCAGCAGCGGTGGAGGTGGCTGTCCCAAACATCACCACCGCGTACACGATTCGTACGCTTCGTACACGCCGACGACCACAGCCACCGATTCGGACGAGTCGTCTTCATCGGCGTCGTCGTCGGACCTGCACAACCGGGCCCCGGATGGTGGCTGGGGGTGGGTGGTCGTGTTCGCTGCGTTCATGGTGAACATGATCGCAGACGGCGTGACGTTCTCGTTCGGCGTCATATTCATCGAATTCGAGAAGTACTTCGAGGAGGGCAAGAGCAAGACGGCCTGGATCGGGTCGCTGTTCATGGCCGTGCCCCTGCTGTCCGGCCCCATAGCCAGCTTTCTGACTGACCGATACGGGTGCCAGAAGGTGACCGTCATCGGTGCAATAATCGCGTCCACCGGGTTCGTCATATCCGCGTTTGCCGACTCTCTGTTTACGCTGTTCATAACGTTCGGGCTTATATCCGGATTTGGTCTGTCGCTGTGCTACGTGGCGGCCGTCGTCATCGTCGCGTACTACTTCGACAAGAAACGGTCACTGGCCACCGGGCTGTCCGTGTGCGGCAGCGGCATCGGCACGTTCATCTTCGCGCCGCTCAACCACGAGCTGCTCAGCTACTACGGATGGCGCGGCTGCACGCTCATCCTGGCCGGGCTGTTCCTCAATCTGTGCGTGTTCGGCATGCTGATGCGTGACCTGCCGTGGACCAAGGAACGGGCCCAGAACGAGTGGAAGCGCAAGAAGGACGCCCGGCTTCAGAAGCGACGACTCAAGTCTACCGCCAGCTACGATCGGCATTCCCAACACACACAGCTACCGTCGTCCCCGACTTCCGGTTGCGGTGCCGGCAAAGATGAGGCGGCGGACCTAACTCATTCCGGTGGTGGTGTCGTCGTGTCGTTCCTCCAGGAGGAAGACGGCGGTAGTATAGCGGTGCAATCGGTAAGCAGGGGTGGCCTGCTCGACTGTGCCACCAAAGACCAGCGGTTGTGCAATTCCCTGGTCGACTTGCCCACGTTCGTCAATAACCACGAGAACGTCCCGCTGGAGGTGCTCGAGTCGCTCACGCAGAAAAAGCAACTTTACTCTGTGCTTGTCCATAACTACCCGAGTCTGCTGATACCTTCCAAGAGTTTCAGCGACAGCGGACGCATCAATGAATCGGTAAATACCACGCACTCACTTTGTTGGTCTTCTATTTTGTCAGAATATTGTATCCCTGGATAAAAGCTCTTGTATTTTTTATTACCTAGTTAGTTTAAGAATCATTCTGTGATGATATATTTTTTTTTTAAGGGTAATATGTCACCGACACAAGGTTTACACATCAATCAAATTCTCGGTATTCAAAAATTAATAGATCATCAAGAAAATAAAACGGATGCTGTCAGTGGTAAATGTAATCAAGGCGGTATAATGAAAATTAATAGTGGTAATAATATTATTTTAAAAAATGGCGATTACGATTGGTGGATAAAAAAAGATAATCCACAAGTTAAACGCCTTCAAACTGCTTATCTTCAAGATATTAAGATTCATAGGTAAGTTCATTTTAATTTATCATTATTAATCATCCATGATTTGTTTGCAACCAAAACAATTTTGTTACAGACATTCATTAACATATAGAGGTGCTATGCTCAATATAAACAGATATAGACTAAGAGCATCATCTTGTCCAAATATTTACCGCAACTCAATGACAACAATCGCTAAAGAAAAACATGAAGTACTTATAACAAATAATGCTATAATTTATTATGTAAACATCATTAATTTTTATTAAATTTGATTAATAGTGGGCATCTGGACTTTGGGAACTATGGTATCTACTACTTGATATGATGGATTTTTCACATTTCAAAAACATGCCTTTTCTATTGTTTGCAATATCAAATTTCCTTCTATATACTTGGTATGATGTACCGTATGTTTACATTGCTGACTTAGCTATAAAGAAAGGACATACTGATGAAGATGCATCATACCTAATTAGCTTAATAGGAATACTGAATATGTTTGGAGAGGTAAATTCAATTACTTACACAATTTAAAACATTTTTTAAAATTGTTTTTTGTCTTAGATATTGTTAGGATGGGCTGGTGATAAAGCTTGGGTTAACGCCAACATGGTGTATGCAGTTTCAATGGTACTCTGTGGTCTCGTTATTGCATTAGTTCCAGTGTTTGGAAGTTATTTAAGTTTGGGTATTTTATCTGGTTTCTTTGGCCTATTTATTTCTGCAAACTATTCATTCACCTCAATCATATTAGTTGAAATCATCTCCTTAGAAAGATTCACCAATGCTTATGGTGTTCTGTTATTGGTTCAAGGAATAGCAAATTTGATTGGACCCCCTTTGGCTGGTTAGTTTAATATAAACAGTATTTGATCTTTATATATTGTAATGTAAAATGTAAATAATTTAATACATTTTTTTTTAGGTGGTCTATTTGATATAACAGAAAGTTATGACTTATCTTTTTATCTAGCCGGATTATTCATTGCATTGTCAGGGTTATTATTATTTGTTCATCCAATAATAAAAAAAATGGCACGGTATAGAAGAAAGCAAACATTATTGAAAAATCACAAAAATAAAAATAAAATAATGAGCATAGCCTCAAATTGCAAAAAGTAATTTTATTATTTTTTATTTATATAAATATTTATTTGTAGAATTGTTACATTCAAATATAATTTTTTAGGATTATCATACATTAGGTTATCCATAGCATTTTCAACTTTTAAAATAATATTCTATAGTACTAAAGAAACGTTGATATGCTAAACACTAGATTCAAATTGATAATTCACCGAGGGTGAATTATTTACTCCATTTAGCCTTTAATAATACATTTATCCAAATTTTGATTTTTGGAACTGTTTGTATACTTATAGAGTCTATATTTTCAGATACTAACAATGTTTATCCCATTTAAAAACTTTAATGAGGATCACTCACCAAAAAAACAAATGAAATATGATAACTAAGGCTCTGAAGTTGTAGGAGTCTATATGCTCTTGATTTATAGCAGACCAATTATAGCTAGAAATCTAATACAATAATGAGTTCAAAAATAAAAAAACAAAAATGCATATTTCTTGATTTTTGTACGCATATTATGCATACATAATATTTTTTTGAAACATTTCTTTTTTAACCGTGTGTTTTAAATATTATTGAGTAAAAAAATTTTATTTTATTTAATGTAGGTATTTATTGTTATCATCATGGTTTATATTTTTTCAGTTCAATAAAATCTCAAATAGCCAACAAGTGTTCCACCATAGTTTAAAATATATTATAAATGTATTTTTCCATATTTTAAATTTGTTTTTATGCATATTAATAACAACACCAGACGTTTTTTTAAGGGGAGAAATTTTAAATATTTAAATGCATATTTAGCATTTTTTTGATTTTTTAGTAACTTCCAAGCCCTAATGATAACCTTACATTATGATACTAGTAGTCATTTTTAATTTTTTTTAACAAGAATTAACAGTTCTCTGTAGATTCAAGTATTTTAGTTTATTATTATATCTAAAAAATGTGTATACTATGTTTGTTTAATAGTTTTTAATGTAAAAAAATATATTTTTCATAATTTTTCATTTTTGTTTGATTGATTCAATTTAGATGTGCAGCAATTGAAGACAAAATGATATTTACACCTAAAAGACGTTCAAGTGTAGCAACAAGTGTTTAAATACTGACTATTACTTATTAACAATTTAAAATCTCTATAATGATGCGTTTATATTCCATTTGGATTTAACTCCTAATTTTTTAAATGTATGAACATTTTATTTGTCATAGTGTCATATACAACATATTATAATTTATATTTGATACTCCTATTCTTTGTCTTTTCAAATTGTTTATTCGTAAAACAAAAATTTTAATTCATTTTCATTTTGAAACAAATATTTTAACTTTAAAATCTAGTAAATGGTTTCCAATTTGCATTTTTCAATGTCTAATAAGAATTTTTAATTGACCATGAGTAATAGTTATCAGCCTAAAGTGTATTTCTTATGAGTATTAAATAATTAATTTGAAAAGCACAGATGATTTTAGTTTTAAAATTATTAAATAGTATTCAATGTATACGTGTCATTTAATAAGTATTTTACAGTTATAATCATATTTACAGCGTTTTGATTTTATAACAGTGTAGTTGTATACTCATCGAACAAAGTCTTTGCCCACTACTTTATTGCTTTATGTAGACAACTTGCAAATTTATTATCAGGTATTAAAATAATAATGAATTTGCTCAGTTATTAAAACAATTTTATTATTTATTTCCAGTTATGTAATAATTTCTATTTTTTAAATTGATGTTAGATCTTGTGATCTTATTTATTTATAATACATTCATGTAATATTATGTTTCACGTATGTCTATAAATAAATTAAAATATCGTACATATTATATTTGAAGTACAATTTTCACATAATATGCAATTACAGTTTTTCTTAATATTACAAGTACAGTAATACAGTTAAAATACAAAGAATGTATGAGTTATACTACAAAATTATTTTTTTAAAGACTGCTATTTAGATTTATGATTGTGATTTTAATGGCATTAAGCATATTTTTTTTTAGAAGCAAAATAAAATAAATACAATTTGTTTATAATTAGTTCAATTGAATATAATTGTTCACTCAAAACTGTGACTGATATAGTTCTTTTTTATTTACTATTATATAATTATTTGTTTACAAATTGTTAATCATTTTATTTATGTTAAAATTCTTTAACTATGTTTCTAATTGAATTACATTTTATTATTTACATATTTTTTTTATGTTGTTATCCTATTTGATCGTTGTCTTTTCTTGCTGTACTGTTGTATGTAGATAGCCTTTTTTTAGGCTCTCTTATTGTTTGGATATAAAATCTTTGGCAACTATTATTCTTGAAAAACACTTGACACATATTATGACATATTATACAAACATATATGTTCAACCATATGTCAAGCCTATGTTACTGCAGGCTGTTTTTGAAATACAGAATAAATTCAGGACTAGTGGGGATGTAGGTCCCATTTTTAAATAAATATACTTTTGTGAAATCAAATCACTTATTTAGAAAATGGTCAGTAAGTCAAACTATATTATCCAAAGTTGACTAATTTTATCATTTTTTTGTACTTATAGAACATCGTACATGTACATTTTTTTTTTCTAATATAAAATAAATTCTCTGATTAAGTGTAAGGTTTAATAATTGACTTCTTTAGTATTATGTTATTTAATATAATTAAGAAAGACTGAATAAAGTGATTCTTTTAGATATGACGGAGTGAATTTACATTGACAATCTCTCTCTCTCTCTCTCAGGCACTGGGAATTATGCCCTTGATATACATATTCGATGTCCGATATAAATATTATTCAGACATTATTTATAATATCATATTATTTACCTACCTATGTCCTATTGATGTGATTAAAATATATTTTACTCGTCAAAATATGCCAACGCCGTAATGTTTAGTTTAGTCGCTAGATAGCGCTGCCATACAAGACTCAAAATTTCATTTTCAAGTTCTTAAATATTATGTATTAGATTCTGAGCGGAGCGATGAATGTATTGATTCTACAATGATGTGGGCTTTTTTTTTGTCTGTCACCAAGTCTAAGGGCAGCAAAAGTGTTCCGATTTTCTTCATCAGCATCTTTTCTGATACGAAAGTGAATCTAGTATTCTAGTTAGTACTTTGGGGTTGGGGTCAAAAGTAAAAATGTCTCAATAGTTTTTTTACGCGAAGCCAATTTTGGATAAAATTGATTTTTATTTTAGTGTAACAGAAGAAATAATGACCGTAAATACATGACAGTTTCACAAAATGTTTATATAAACAATTTCTATACACAATACAATTTTCAATTTATTTTGACCTTTTTTTAAGCTATTTATAGACATAATTTATTTTTATTTTTTTTTTTATTATTGCTGATAAAAAAAATCATTTGGTCAAAAAACTTGAAAATGTAATACAATGTTCTTCATAACTTGTTGTACATGAAAATTTAAAAAAAAGTTGAGCGTATGTCTCTTATAGTTTTTTATAAGCGTCTAAAGTTAAAATTTCGACAAAATGCGTAAAAATCACGAAGTGATGCAGTTTTTTTTAATATTAGGAAATTCATAAAAAATGTTCTATTTAAATCTAAGATTTTAAAATTCAACACAAGATTCTCTATACGTTTTTCTACCTTTCTAAAAAAGAAAAAGTTCGTCGGAAAATCAAACAAATGTTTTATTAGCGTTTGAAATTAAACATTGGATATTCACCAGTTTTCTCCGGGAACAATTTTCTTATTTTAATGTAGATCAAAAAAAAATTACCATAGACTTTTAAAAATTTCACCAAATGTTCAGATTACCAATCATTATAAACTAAAAAAATATTTTGATAATTTTTGAGCTAATTATAGGCCTAAGAAATTGTTGGTTTATTTAATTTTTTTCTTTAAATATCGATAAAAAAAATTTTGTATGGTAAAATTTAATTTAAATTTAAGTTGTTTAAATAATAGATCAAAAATAATAAAAATACATTGGCCCAATATTTTTTCATAAGCATTTAAACTTCAAATTTTAACTGAAATTCATCATCGAACATTTGCAAATTGTTTTGTAGTTAATAATTCATAAAAATTTTTCTATTCATGATTAAGGTTTGAAAATTCAACACTAGATTCTGAATAAGTTTTTCTTACGACAAAAAAATGTATACGTAATTAATAATAATATATAATAATAATAATAATAATATAATAAATACGTAAAAATCGCAAAATTTTTCAGTTTTTTTTTTGATTAATAAGTTCATATAAAAATTTTCTATTTAAATCTAAATTATTAAATTAATTATATTATATTATATTATATTATATTATCTAATTATCTAAATTATGATTTTAAAATTTAACACAAGATCTTCTATAAGTTTTTTTAAAAAAAAATTCTACTGGAAAGTCCTTATGAGCGTTTGAAATCATTAATAATGGCAATATAAATATAATATAAAATATCAATGTAAATCAATAAGAAGTCCACGGGCTCTTTATATAAATGTTGCGAGTCGAAAATTAACTACCTACATAATATCTTCCGACATCTATAACTCTATAAGACTAATAGATAACAGCCAGATTGTAGAAATCGGTGTCAAAACTTAGATAAAAAAGGACGGGTAGGGTATATAACATTATAATTTGTTGTTTTATTTTTACTAGGTAGGTACGTATATCGCCATATCGGGTACATAATGAAACTGACTTAACGAGCCTTTACTATAGTGTATATACAGGCACGGATTGGGCCGGGAGTTTTCCCAGTGGGCCGGTCCTCCTGTAGCGTGCCTTTTTTTCTTCAGAATAACAGATTTTAATTATAAATTTAAACCATACTGTGTAGACGGTATTTTTATCATATTTTATTAATATTGCATGATTTCATCAACTGTAACCTGTAAACACGGGACAGTTTGATCCACGGCTATATTATTTTCATAAAGGGCCGACATAGGTACTGCAGATTTCCCGGGCCGAATTTATATCCCAATCCGTCCCTGTGTATATACATATGGATATTGCAGTGAAGTGCGATATGTAGATAGGTAATACATATATATATATATATATATATAAGTAATTAAACGCATTATTAATAGCAAGGTCACGAGTTGCCATGCATATATATAGGTATACAAATTAATCTAAATCTGTCCCTATGGGCCGACTGTATAAAAAATTATGTTCAATTCACTTTAACGTGTTTACAGTAATATAAATACGTATAGGTACCTACTCTTCATCCTACTATTAATCTACACTGTGGCCGTTTTTGGCACTTGTAAATAATATTGTAATAGTCTGTTTGTTGATTTTTATTTGCATTTACAAGGGCATAACTATTATCTTGCTTAATCGTCCTAAACATAAAATTATAATATGATAATATATTATGTTATCGTTATACGCTGGGGTGGCGGAAGGCTTTTAGAATTCAAGACCACGTAGGTAGGTACGCATCGTGTTGATCATCATTATTAATAAATATCAAACAACTATTAAAAATATTAAATATTCGGAAGAACAATTTTTTTGCTGAGCGTTGTGTAGTTTTTATATAGGTGAATTTCCATATTATTATTTTTGAAACGTGCGGTTAATATAATAAGTCGGAATGCAATTATCTCCTAAAATTATTTTTTTTTTAATATATTTGTTGATATAAAAGGTATGTTATATATATATTATAGTGTATATCACAATTATTGTATATTATAAAATGGCAAACATTTAAAAGAAAGAGTACATACCTATAACCTATTGATATAAATGTATGAACAAATATCTACTTTATAATTTATACAATTATTACCCTTTTTTACCTTATAATAGTCAATATTTACATATTTTTTTTTTTTTTTTGTATGCATGTAATATAGTATATGAATCTATAACGAATAATGTATAACCGACAGCGTAAATTGCCGTTTGATATAGTTTAATAATAAAATAAAATACAATATTCACAAATCTTTTGATGTTACAATTGTTCGTCGGCTACGAATCCTGAATTGTGTGTTCCGTTTTCCGCAGTCTTTGTTGGCAATTTTCTGCAACAGAAAAATCGTTTTCAACACATACGACATACTAATATAGGTTTATTGTCATATTGCCATATTCAGTGGTGCAGGGCACTGGTGGCGCAATTATTGTCCATTTATTGTGTGTATTGAAGTAAATAAAAATAATTTTAAATACACATACCCATCCGGTACTCAAGCACTTCTTCGGGGTTAAAGTATGTGTATCGGTCGATACACTTGAGAATTAAAGATATAGGATAGCCGCCACTGGCCATATTGGTAACAGTTATTGTATGCATAATAATTGCGGTGGACAAACACAATGGCGGTACAAGTGCTTTGAATAAAAATTAGGTAGGGGGTGCTTGATAAATGTAAAAAAAATGTGCGTACCCGAAATGTCTTATTGAATAGCATATAATTAGAAGGATATGCTGAAACGTTTTAAAAAAAGTTGAGGGCCCCCACGAGTCGCGAAATTCAAACACTGAAAACCACACTCGACTATAATAATATAGGAAAAATTATTTTTATCGCATTAAATATATAATAATAATTATATATTACTAATTATATAGTACCTATAGGGTCCGGATTTATATTATGCAAATGCATATTCTTCTACAATTCACCTAGAATAACTTTGATGATAGATGTCAACGTTTCATAATAATGAAGATTCTTTGTAGATTCTTTGGTTAATTTTTTTTTGCATATTTTAATGAAAATGGATATTAATTGCATAGGTATTTCTGGATAGTTGCATAAATGTTGCATATTCTACAATAATTATAATAATAAAAATCATTTTAATTCTATCTTTATTCATTAAAATATTCATATTTACGTGTGTCCAAATACCAAATACCCACTGTTGGTCGTCTCTTTTAAATAAAACAATCCATAGGTTAAATTGTTTTTTGAAAAATATCTAAAACTCTAATTAGAGAAATCGAATGTTACTTTAAGAGATTAGACTGTATGTCTGTATTGCTCATAAAAAATATTAAAAATAAGTTCGAAGAAGGACGGTCAGGGATAAATTTTGCTAGATTTAAACTTGCAAATGTTTTTTCAAAAAATAGAGGATATTCTAATTGAAAAAAATCGATACTATAATCAATGGTAATTGGTAAGGTAACAGAATTGTGACGAAGACGAGAAACTGTCAATTGAAAATTTATTTAGTTTTAAATAAGCACGAATATTGTATCTTGTGACGTGGAAAGAAGTTTAAAAATACTTTTAAACATAACGTCATAAAAAAATGTTATTTTGGATTATTTTTTTTAATTAACTTTTTTATATAATTTATATTTTTAATAATTTATTTATTTGTAAAAAAAAATAATTTTGCATATTTACGATATGAATCTGCAAATTTTATAGATTTTTATTGCATATAAATCCGGGCTTTACTAATTAGGTACACATACATTTGGTGCCCATGGACAACATAAAATGTTGGAGTTATAGAGCGCGTATCTTATCTATTTCAAAGATATACCTATTTATATTAACGGTGCAGTTTCCCGTTAAAATAACCCGCACTCCGTGTCTCGTGTACATATTGTATTATAATAATATTATTTTATAAAACAAGTGATATACATACGCTGTTTTGAGTCCAAAACGTTCTCCGTCTTCGATGGTCACCGGCAATTGCGCTCCTCTCGTTTCCGGCAACAGCAGACACAGGAGAGCGCCAATCAGTGGCACAGTGCCGAAAATCATCGGAGGTAAGTACACGTGGAACACTCCCTGAAAACGACAACACCGCGAGTGTCGGAGTTTAGATTCGTTTAATTTCGTCGCGCGAGATCAACACCGTAATATTATAATAGCCGCGTGTAAAATATTTCTGATCCGCCTGGGCTCGACTACAATACCTATAGGACATAGGGTTCGTGCAGGCCACGTCCAACTCGGTTTTCGTTTTTCCGTTCGATATATATAATATTATAATATATAATAATTATTATGGTTTTCCGTTTGATTTGGATAAAATATATTATATGGGTTCGCCAAAACCCTTGTACGGAGGCGGCGCGCGATTACCTACGTTTGATTATAAATAGTTTAATCGTTTGTTTACAAAAATGTACCTATTATTCAGTCTGTAGTTATATTTTGTTTTGTTTTAGAACATCACAGTATTTTACGGTATTTGTTTTTATTTTAATACCCTACTAAAACGTGAAGATAAATAAATCAATACCTACACACGGTACAGCTTGAATGTCTAAAATTAATATTCAAACGGAGACTACCAGTATTTAAGTACACATTTTAATTACCTATCCGTGTGTATTAATTTTTCTTAAAAAACCTCTTTCTTTTTTGTTTTGGACAACCTTTGATTTTGGTATCTAAAAAAATTAAGTAATGCGGTTCACATCATTTTTTTTAAAAAAAATTTTATTATTGGATTTTGGGACGTAGCAGTCGAGCCCTGGTTATTGGATCTGCTTAAGTTCAGGTTAAGTATAATATAAATACCAGCGACGAGACGAACGGAGCTATTACGGAACCAATCCTTGCGCACATGGACGCCGACCCGACACCGACGTTGCGCACCACGGTCGGAAACAGTTCGCCGCTAAACAGATATATCGTTGGAAAAGCTATCGACGATCCGACTATGCCCAACGATGCCAATATGAACTTGAAATGTTCCACCTCGGAATCTGCATGACAAACGAGACAGTTATTTGTTAGTTATTACATTATAGTTTATTACTTTATTACACGCACGCACAAATTATATTAGAGTATGGCGTTGAAGTTAGATAGATCCCCAAATTATATCGATGTTTACAATTCGATATTATATCAGTCGTATCGAAATATCATACAAACCGATTACAAAAAAAAAATTTTAATAATGTTAATAACTAGAATATAATATTTAACCTAATACCTACACACAATTATTTTAATTATTTATTTTACACCCGCGTTCACATAATATGGTCAAATATTTTTTCAAACATTTGATGAAAGTCAACTTTAAATGCATTATCCCAAAGTAATTACGTATATACAAGAACGAATTAATAAAGCTGCACCCTACTGTCTTATTCCTATAGCGACGAATTTAAAAATTAAACTGATCGAAAAATTAGATTACATATTATATATATGTTTCTTGTGTGGCAATTATTTTACTGCTAATTTGCACAATATATTACACCCACGTTTTAGTGACATGCAAAAAATCAATTGGCCAATTCAATTAAGTGCCAATTCAAATTGAAGTGCGTCTGTCGACCCACGACCATCAAGTTCGCGGCCCTGTCCAACTTTGGTCCTGGCCGATGGGGTAAATTGCTACCTTTGACCACTATCCCTCACCCACTAACACGGCTTGGTTCGATCGATTAAAGGAGGACGGAACCAAGCTATATCCACATAATATATACTATTAGGCTTTTCAATAAATAATGATAGATTGCACTATGCTGCAGTAGATTGAAGTACCTATAGTAGTTTATCTTTCCTTCTTGCGTATTTATGCTGTAGGTACTTTAGCACTATTAGGATTCCGCGTAATATATTAATATAATATGTACCTATTGTACTTATACAACAGAAAAAAAGTATTTCAGGTATTCGATAGCCACGCTTGTAACGGAAAATATGTGCGTATAATATATACGAATTTAAAGTCTACATAATAATATTATGTATAGTTGCGTGTAATTTTCACTGTGCTCGTGAGTAGCTCAGATCGTTTTGCCTAGCCTCGTATTAAAATATAATTATCGGCTCATCTACCCCATGGTCAAAATGGTTAGGTACTCAGAGGTGTTTGGTTAATTATAAATTATAAGTGGATGATTATTTCTACTCATGCTCATTTAAATACATAATATATATTGATATAGGTATTGTTTTATCGTACCATCCATCTATAGAACATTAGGTGAAATAATTACGTCAAATATTGTTCGTTTTGAATAACACTCGAATACTTGATTTAGTATGGTCAAATTTTAAGATAAAACACTTGTTTTTTCATAATAATATTTAATATCATATTATATTAATACTATAATTGTAAGATTGGGGATGTATAATACTTTTTGTGTTATGAACGCGACGTTTAACATATCGTGCACCATTATTTTTAACACTAAATAATTATCTAACGCTGTTTTTTTCTGATAAGTTACCCATATTATATACTTTGATGCGGTACGACCTACGTATATATATATTATATATTTTAATAAAGACCGGGCCCGGTCGTTACGGTGTTTATTGTATATATAGGTACACAGTACTTAAGTAATATTATCGTGGAATCGCTCACTCTGAGGCAGGAACGTGATGAGTATGCAGGCCATGGCCGTGACCAGGTTGGCCGACAGCAGGGTGTTCCTCCGGCCGAACTTCTCCAGCAGGTAAATGCACAGGAACGCGCCCGGCAACTCGATGAGCCCGGACGACGCGACGTTGACGAATATGTTGCCGCCGATCTCGCCCATGTACTGCGCCAGACCGTAGAAACACAGCCCGCACACCATCCAGTTGAAGAACACGGCCAGCGTCTTCTTCCGCAGGTTGGGCGTCCGGAACAGGTCGAACAGGTTGCCCTTGTTCTCTTCGGCGCCCTTTCCCGGCTGGCTGTTCATCAGCGACTTTTCGAACTCGCCGTCCAGCTTCCGGTTGTTCCGCGACGCGCCCGTGGTCAGGATTTTCCGCGCCTGTTTTTCCTTGCCCATCGCCAACAGCCACCGCGGGCTTTCCGGTATTATCCTGTGCAAGAAATCACGTCGTGTAGGTATAAGTAGGTACCGCCTACAAATATCGCACGATCGGGGCTTACGATGTTTGCGAAAAACAGAGAGCCACCAATCTCGCAATATGTGAAAGGGCAAAAATATGTATACACTCACCACCAGTACGTGAAGAAAAACAACGAGGGCAGTGTAATAGCCAATTGAAACTGCCTCCAATTTCTAATGAAATACGAGATGAGAGCCATGCTCACGTGACCCAAATTGAAAGGGATGTGATGCAATGTGCTAACCACGGTTCGCCATTTCCCGCCTACTACTTCCATGGCTACACCATTCATTAACAAAAACAAAATTTAATAACTATTACTTTTAATAATATTTAATACAAATGATTAGAATTGAGATGTTTTGTAAACATTTTAAGTTTTTTTTCAACTCACTTTAAATAAGTATAAATAACACAATCTAGTCTACAGTTTGACACCAGTATCCAGTGGCAACTTGAACTTTTTTTCCTCGACTCACGTTTAATATTTTTATACTACCCACCCATAACATTTTTCTCACTGCACTCCAAAATGTGAATTCATAAGTTGTTACTTTAGTGGTTAAATAATGGGTACTTCATTAGTAGGCCAATATACTGTTAATTATGGCCCGGCATTATACAGGGGGGGGGTCACCCCCCCCCCGAAATTTAATAAATATGCTTTTTTGTTTTTTTAGTTATGTTATTTTTAGAAATTGTATTCATTAATAAAATATTAAATGTTTAACCTACATACAATTGAAAGTTTTTGATAAGAAATAAATAATACCATAGAAATTGTATTAACTTCTTATTAAATGTAGAACCCTACCCCCCCCCCAAATATTATTTTGTATACGCGCCTGATTATAGCCCTGTATTATCCCTATACCTATCCTTATGGAAAATCACCCACCCATAAACATTTTTGTGAATCACGTGATTCAAATATACCTCCTTCAAGCCGCCATCGCCACTGTGGCAGTATCCATACAATTAATTTAGTATAAGTAAGTGATTGGGGCATATGAAGGTTGACTTAGACAATTGATTGACAAGACAATATAGGCCAGGTTAAGATCAGCTATATGACGTATATTGTAGGTCTGCTATATAAGTATATAATATAGATGCGGATGATGACAAAAACCCTATTATTTTTAGTATAGGTATCTGTGCATAATGACTTCAATGCTTGGACAGTTAATCAAACCTTTCATGTATATATTATTTTTTTCTCTCATCATATACACTTATTGTGCTGATTGTATAGATTCGAGATTGTTTATGTCAAATAAAAATATTCAAAAAAAAAAATGCTTGGACAGATCTATAATAAATTAACAAGTAGGTACCTATAATAATAATACTTACATCAATCAGTTACGCTATTGAATAAAATAATTAAATGTTTTTAAACCAATCATCGTTATTTAATGGTTCATTATTCTACATTAAAACCTTCAATAATAATCTATTAAAACATTATTTTGAGTTTAAAAATAAATGTATATAATGATTATTGACTGTTTACAGTATTTACACCCCATTACTACGTAATTACTAAAAAGTAAACACGAAATATTCTAAACACTAGGTCAGAAAATTATAGTTTTCCGGAACTTAAAAACAAATTATTATATTATGTGGTTTACCACTGTCCATACAATTATTTGTAATTTTTCTGTATTCATGGTCAATTACCCAAACAAATATGTTTTTTTTGTTTTTGCTATTACAAGGTTGGTTGCATTAAGTTTTTATGGTACAAGAGATGAACGCACTATATTATATTATTATATTATTATGTCGTGCTTATTATTTATTTTACGTAATACTTTTTAAAGCATAATATATATGTTATTGATAGTTACTGCCGGAAAATTGAATTGCGGTATATATAATATAGATACTGAAACGGAATTATAAGTAAGCCAATTTGTATAACATGCTATATTCTAATTCTTATAAATAAATTATAAGCTTGTTACTCACTTAAAACGAAGCTACTAATCATTAGACCTCCAATGGCCAACGCAGTCGCAAATCTAAGTGGCAGGAACAGCTCGTACCAAGGAGCTAACGACGTGCCAACCCCGGCGACAAGTAATAATACAATAGCAAACATCATTGGTAATTTTCTACCATACCTAAGAACATCAAATCATTTTTTATTACAAAAGCATTAAGCATCGTTATTTTTCGTACACATATATTAAACAGGCATTATTATAATAAATATATAATAATTTTTAGCTTATTCGACGCCATTTAGGCCTAACGTCACTTCCCCTATATGTCTCTATCCATCGCTGACCCTCCATCCCTGATTCCTAGGAGCTTAAGATATTCTCTGACTAGGTCGCTTCACTGTTATCTTTGATGTCATCTTTGTCATGTTCCTTCTGGCCTACACATCGTGACCTTGTAAATGTGAACTATTCTGCCCTTCGCTCTTCATACATGCCCAGCTAAGTCCCGACATCTTAGAGCTCCTACAACATCGGGTTCATTGAATATTTCCCTTAGCCTTCTGCGTTAGTACTTCGTTCATATTCCTTATTTTCAATGCTCCTTTTAATCTTTTAGGGTCGAAATCCTCCTTAATTATAATTTATTTGTACGTACATTATATAATATGCGGTACGTCATGCTTTATAATATCTAATAATACATACACATTTTTGTCTTTATTGTATTTCAGTATTTCTAGTCATAAAAAATT
This sequence comes from Neotoxoptera formosana, assembly GCA_022818045.1. NCBI lineage: Eukaryota > Metazoa > Arthropoda > Insecta > Hemiptera > Aphididae > Neotoxoptera > Neotoxoptera formosana. The sequence goes on along the minus strand of CM040633.1, from coordinate 14,281,001 downwards.
GTCTAGTACCTACCCAAAATTAAAAATATATATATATCATTTAATGTTCTTCGTGTATAATGTAATTTTACTTAAATTTAAATTAAAAATTTTTTTTCTGTGTACAATACGGCTGAGAATAATTATACACTAATAACTTATTACTTATATGTAAGCACGGTCTGAGCCGTGTATTTTTAATTGAAACTAATTCACAACTTCATTAATCACGAGCAATGCAAATCGTATATTTATAATTACTTGTTCTAATTTCTAAATAAAGCAATCACATGATTAATAATTAATATTGTATATTTATGCAGACGCAAGACGTATACAGTATAGGTGCATAATAGTACCTGCAGAATAAAATAGGAAAGTAGGTACACTACACGAGCAGAAAATGAAATTAGCCACGGTAAAAAAAAAAATGATATTATTTTTAAACTTAAGATACAAGAAGAAAATATAATATGTTTTATCATATACGTACTTGTCAGAGAACATACCGAACAACACGTTGCCGATGAGTACGCCCAACATGAAAACTGACTGGGCAATGTTTGACAGTTGGAACCGACCGCATACCAAGTCCCACTGCAAAACAATAACAAAAACCAAAATAGTAAGAAAAAAATTGTATTGTAAAAAAGAAAAGACACAAATCGTCTCGGCACGACAATCGTAGTGGCGACGCAGTAGTAATATGTGAAATACTATAAAACCAAAAAAATCAACCTGCAGCAGTATTGATTGAATATACATATAGTGTACGCGCAGATAACGGCTTTCGAAGATTTCTATTCATAGACGATTTTCCCTCCGACCCTAAGACGTTTGCTACCCTTATCAACTCCTCTGTAGTAGTAATAAAAATGAAGAGTACAATAAACCTTTAACTTTCCGTTTTCTATTTACCGCCATATATATTTACACGCGTTCTACTTATAAGGGGTGATTGTTGGTGGTCCGCGGGTGCACTGCGCAAGGACTGTGGCTTGTTTGCGGACTTAAGATAACTATGCCGCCATAATCAATATTTTTGGGGTTTTACACTGTACCTCGGTGATTATAGTCTCCTGGAACACGGACCTATCGTAGACGAATTGATGACACGGTGTCACGTCGTGTGTGATCGGGTCGTGTGAGCTGCATCTGTCTGTCACGTTGAACAACGTTGTTGACCCGTCACCAGTGTCGCACTTGAAAGGCGTTTTGGCCGCCAAAAATATAATCGCCAACTGGTGCCAGGCGATCGGAAACTTCAACAGGGACAGGGCGAACGTGATCCAAAACTGCCACCATCCAAAGTCACCCAGCGCCGTTTGCACGGGGTCACTGCCTGACTTGGCGACGGTCGACGACTGCTTGTTGAGGTCTCTCTCTTTGTCGCCGCAGCTGACGTTTGATTGTGGTTTTTTCGCATCGTCCGTCACTGAAAATTATAATGAAATGGGAATCAAAACATCAATAGCTGAACTAGGTGTATCGATAAATTTAAAAATATTATAAACGTATATATACTAGGTACAACAACGGACTACTATTCCTTCTTACTTAATCAATTTTCTTATATTGTTGCTCCCTTCAATTATCATTTATCGGTCTATACTAGTAAACTACTATAAATAGGTACTGCATTGATCTGCTCAACTCTATGTTTTATACATTTTTTTGCATTTAAAATATTACAATATTCACCTACCCTTTTATAATTATTAAATGTTGTCTGTATTCGTGTTTACCATATATATTATATATCCTATACTCCCCTACTAATCTTTTATTATCTCACAAATCTCAAAAGCAATTTCATCCTAAAATTATATCTTTTTCGATACTAAATTATTATTTGATTACCTATATGGCTAGCATGTATTATTAGTATGCATAATTTTATCTATTTGTACAGCACATTGATACAATATGTACACGATGTCGTAGGTATGATATACACAATATTTTCACATTTCCCCAACCATATTTTAAAAAAAACATATAATGATTGTAAGTTGTAAGTACAATGGTCCACTGTGCACTTAAGTATAAAACACTATATCTATCAAAATCGTGTTTAATAATATAGTAATAACATTATTTTGAATGCCTAGGTACTTTATATTATATGAGACACGAAGATATTCAATGTTATTTTATACCTCACTTGAATGTCATAGTTCTAATATTGATTATGGAATATTTGACACTTTTATCGATTCCTTGTCATGAAACATCACGATATAGACAGATAGTGAGTAGAATCATTAATACTACTTTTCTGTAAACGGTTAGGTCAATGTTATAGACAAATTTAAATGTTATAAGCGTAACAATATTCTATCCATTATTAAATAAATTATATTCATAATAATGTTTATAAATTAATTACATTTTATAAACATGATTAAAATTAAATGTTTCCAATCATTGTTTCCCTCTTAAGGAAATACCCTTGACGTGGTTCTGGTTCTCAATAAAGTGTTCGTGTCAATGTACTGAATATAAGTATTAAGTAACTAATAACTAATAACTAATAAGTAATAGGTAACTGTCAATATTATAATTTATAATTAATTGAACAAAGTGTAATATAAAATTATTACGATTAACAGTGTTTAATTTGTTATTCCATTTTAAGAAGCAAATTTGTGGTAGGTATATAATACTCATATTTCATTATTCCAGTGTACATATTATATTATTTAAACCAATTATGTTATAATATTAAAAACATATATAATTTACATTTAATGCCTGTGGATAGCATAATTAATCTTATTATTATTATGTCCAGTCTGCAAGAATGTTTTTTATATTCTTATTTTGCTTCTTAGCTTGGCTAGGCTATACGCTTATCTAGGATCTAGCCATATCTGTTGTGTTTATCAAGTTCTAGTGTGCACATGGCAGGAGCGGCTTAAGGGGTAGCCTGTGGCTACAAGCCTACGGCGTCATTAAGGACACCTGTTAAAGATGTAACATTTTTTGACAACATTATTAAAAAAGGGGTGGAAAAATTAAGTTTTGCTTACGTATAAAAAATCATTAGGGCCGGCCCTGGCACATGGTATTATTGTTTAGGGTGCAAAACTATTGCCTATTATGTTGTTCAATTTTCTCACTACCAGTCATAGGTTCCAAAGTTATAGATTATAATTGTACTAGTAATACTATTTAAATAAAAAAATATTTATTTATTTGGTTATTTATATTTATTTAAATTGTATTTACAATAGAGTATATTATGTGATGTAATTCTATAGGTATATAGGTATGTACAATAAGTAAATTTGTTCGAACTATAATAGTATCCACAATCCACTAATAGATAATAATAATAATAAAAAAATATCTATAATTTGTAAACAAATCGTTATATTTATTAAACATTGTTATTTTTTATGTGAAACTGTTACATTCATAAAGCACTTATAATAATTATAACATTTCTGACTGCTGACATAGATTTTAAAAAAAAGTAGATACAATGTGCTGTGTGCAGACGAACATAGCAAAATATGGTCATAAATTAATCGTTATAATAAGTAGGTAAATATATTCGCTAGCATTGCCTTTTGGCCAGAATGAAAAAATAAAGTGGCAACCTACCTCTCCCCACCAAAACAAAAAAAAAGTTCGGCTATACTACTGTATATTGTAATAGTAATTTACCTTTCAAGTATTAAAAAAAACAAATCATTGACTACTGTTAAAACTTAAAATTAACTGAATAAATAAATTAATCAATTTATTTTAATTGTATTCTATATCATTAAGTCAAGGTTATTTACAGTCAATATTGTTATATCAAACCCTATGTTATCCTCAAATTATGTAAAACGTAAACGAGTAAAAAATACAGTTTTATTATGTTTTTTTATAAAATCGACTTGGAATTAAATCATTATAACAATTTCTACTAATGTTACTATAAATATAATTTCTTGTTGTTTACTCCCACATACCATCTACCATCTCTATATTTGAATTCCAACTTAATCAATTCAATTTTATGTTCTGTATTATTATATACACGGGAGTTTGTATACATTTATTAGCAAATACAACTGTTATATGATATTACTCTTTCCTTTTTGTCTAAATAAAAATTTAAAAGTACGTTGTCAAACGTGATTTTTTTATCTGTATTCTTTAAATTGCATCACATTTTTTTTATTTATTTCTAGTGAAGAAAAAAAATTCATTTAAATAAGCGTATTTATTTAATATCAAATAAATGACATCATATGCGATCTCAGATGTAATAGTGAAAGGAGCAAAATATCCATTAGTCATTTGGGTTTATGCAAACGTAAACAAAAGTACATTTAGTTTCGAAAACAACAGTAACAATAAACAATATTACCAAGTCGATCTTGATGGTATATTATTTTGTATTTTATCCATTCAACCAATTAAATAGGTAGGTACTAATGTAAATTGAATAAGTATATAGATTGGGTAATCCAATTAACTCAAGACACTCATTATTTCAAAAACTATTTAAATTTTTTTTGGCATAATTTGAAGTCGTTAAAAATATATTTTTACTATTTTTATCTTTATTATTTGTCTAAATTTTTACTTTTTTAATGACAACATGCATTTTGAATTCTTTATTCCAAACCAAAACAATTTTTGGAGTATATTGATACATACAAATCAAATTTTGTATGAGTAGTTTATAAGCTATAAATGTTTAAATGTTAGTTGAGTAGAGTGAAGTGTAGTACAGGAGTACATAGCAAAATGTTGGTCAATTACTCCACTTATCTAAATTTGCAATGCTATTATAACTAATGGCCTACTCGTCCAAAATTGTATTTGTATAGATGAATAGATCGAAATACTCCGAATAATATTCTACTTAGAAATGAGAAAGTAAAAATGTGTGTATTGTCATTCAAAAGAAAAAAAACTTAAACAATTATAACGATTAATAATAGTATAAAATATTATTTAACCAAATGGTGGACAACATCCTACAGGCTAAGGAAGCGGTGGAGTGGGCCAGACAAGCTAATTAGGTAATTCAATAGCAGGTAATATGTACTGTGCACCGAATGTTTCAATTTTAGGGGTAGAGCCCAACATTTTACTATGTTAGCTTTTGTAGTTTTATGTATCGTGTACAGTATACTTGTACATAGTAAGACTATTTGTTTTCCTCGTTGTAATCATATGAATAAATGTTATAGGTCGAAGTGGCAGTATATACTGTGCAAACATTTCTCACCGGCTTTTATATGTTTATCGAAGAAAAGAAAAAAGGTACCCATCGGCTACCCACTTGCACGTCCATCAAAATATGTTCAACTACTATTGAACCGAGCGAATGGGTAGGTCGTATGTATACATACTTACAGCCAAATAATATAAGTTGACTAATAGGTTCTTACAAGAAAAATAACTAACGGTTTTATCAGATAGAAATTTCTTTAGTCTTAAGTAGTAATACTATGGCAAACCGATTATTAAATCGAATCAAGCCTACACCAGCCAGCTCTGTATATATAGCACACAGGCGATAGAGGAGCATGTTTGAAATAGCTGATTGCAAAATTAATTTTTTAAAACCATATTTCAATAATGATCGCGTCGGCTCGATATCACCTAACCGATGGCTCCGAGTGTTCTGTTCCATTGTATCGTGAAAGTAAGAGTGCATGTTACGATAAAACAATGCATTCAAACATTTCAAACCCATCCTCGTCGTACCTACTGCACATAATATATACCTATATCGTATGCATAATACATTTATACTATACACCCATGTATTATATATATTATTCCTATGAAATTCTCTTACGTAAAGTCTTTACATTGATGAATACCCGTCCGCATCATTCGGATAGAAATTGCGTGAACTGCGTTGAATTCGAACTGTTCGTTATAAGATATTATGGGTGTATAGGTAGGTATAGGTACAGTTTACGAACGTACACAACTCGCTCAGATACCTATATATTATATTTTTTATTAACACGCCGAATTCTAGGATTAGTTTAGTGCAAAACGAATATTGCAATATATGGTAATGGTATGCGTTTGCGATTGCGTAAGAAAAATATAAAAATATGGCTATATAGTAGGTGTATAATATATTATCTGCTTATGTTTACAATATTTCAACGATTCATCAGCAATACCTACATAATAATATTATCGTGATCGTAAAAGAAATATTTTACACAAAATGATTTATCAAATCATAAAAACTCAGAAATGCTTACTAAATCATAAAAGAATGTTAAATAATAACAACAATATTGTGTTTAACTTTAAATGAAAATAGTCTTTTTTTAAAAATAATTTACACGTAGTTTAATGTATTCGTATCCAACCATTTTACACGTACAAAAATATTAGCGAAATAATAGTTGTACGATTTGTGTAGTTGTACAAAATGTAGTTTAGTATGTGTGTGTCATTATTTTTTAATTTTAATGGGGAATTCCAGTTACTGATTATTAGAACACGATAATTGATCAAGTTGAAAGGTACCTGTTTAATAAGTACGAAGTACCTACCTATTTACTTACATGAAACACCAACCGAGTGCATCTCTATACCTATAATAGGTATATGAATAATTAAATAATAACCGATGTTTATTTTATAGTATAATACCATTTCGTGCGGGTAAATAACAAATTATTTAAATTTTACTGCACCTAAACATACTGGTTGCTTATAGCCCAACAAAAATAACAAATTGTTAATTGATATTCAGACGGAATCACAAAAAATAATTATGCACAAACTTCGTCGGAAGCCCTACGTAGACGATAGTATAACGAATGAATAAAAATAACAAAATGATACGTACTATTAAAACGAAATCTGGCGTTTTTCCTGCGTGCAACTCGAACTACACAAACTAATAAACAGACTCTCCGTCAATATATATAAATATATATAATATTATATATTTGACGTGCGCTAAGTAAGTGAGCTCACCGCAAGACATTACTCGGGTAATATAAGAAAAAATGACCTAAGTATAGGTAGAGAGCCTTATTATTATTATTTCAATAAGTTTTCTTTTGAAACGTCGAATTAATTTGCCGAATTTAAGATTTTTCAAGGTTTTGCGAAATACGTTCAACAACAACAAAACTGTACAACGATAATAATAATAATATAAAATAATATATCATCTATGTATATATATATTATATGCATATTATTATCCACATAATAATATATACTCTGCAGCGACGAACGAATAGATAATAATATTATGTAAACTGGCACGCGGTGTGTGTGTGTGTATAATATGAACGAAAACCGCATAAAAGATCGCGTCCGGGCACAATATAATAATGATATGGACTATATGTTTCATACCTAATATTAGTATTAAATAATATAATAATATAATATGTGTATACGTATATTTAAGGGATACGCTGCAGCATAGGTATATTATTATGTATTTAGACAGTGTGTATTATATTATATTATTATATATGTATGATATACGTGACACAAAGACGCGTAAAGGTATAACAAAAAACGATTGAGATAAGTCAGGAACCTACAACAGACCTTGTTATATATTGTACACACGCAAACACACCTAGCACATTTTCTCGGGATCGCATTGAAATTTCCATCGGTGTTCGTGGAACATTTACTATATTATAATGTAATATATACGCACACGCGTCATGTACAATAATGTACAATGCAGAGCATTATTAATTTCTTCCGACCTTGGGCACAATATTTGTATATATATTTTATTAATCAGTGTTATGGAACTGAATAAAAAGTAAAATTCAATTGTTTTACGTTTTAGATATTATAATACACAATAAAAATATTATGATATACTAGGTCATCCGAACAACTTTGCGCGCCCGTCGGCAGGTCTGTGAGCAATATTGACACCCATAATATTATTTTAGATAGTGATTAAATACCTACAACAATTTAATACGTGTAAAATGTGTGTCCAGTTTTGAATGTTGTACACGACACATGCATATTTTATTACATTTAATAACATTATAATGATATATTCATTTTGTATGAATATATAATATTAAATTATTAGTAGGTAGTCAGAAAATAAACCCGGTATTAGCGCATAATAACAATCATGTTTGACTTATATTTTCTATTTTTTCATAATAAGTTATGATACATTCATTCAATAATATTAACCATCCAAAATATACACGATTTACCTGCCATACCTATACTATATAAATATATAAAAGTTAACCATCGTAGTTTGTGTGGCAACTATTATTGTCCACGTATCACTATTGTAAAATATCCCAGAACTGAAATTACAGATGATCGCGAAATGTTCCGGTAGCAATGTAGCATGCAAGACATACCCGCACTGATTTTATTATGATTTTTTTCGTTATATTATTATAGAAACAAATGCAGTATGCTTAATGGAAAACTCAACAAATGTAGTTAAATAGGCATTTTTTTTTAATACCTGTAGACTAGATATTGTGGTATGTAGTGGCAGGTTAGACATTTGACAGTGGGCATTATATGCCCCGGGCTCGTAATATAAACAATATTTTAGCATGAATTCCCGTTTTATAAAGAAAATAAAAATGTTATTTTAGGAAATTTAATTCAAAATTATAAAAAAATAATAATCAGAGAACTACAATGCATGAAAATTGTTTAAGCTTTTTATCAGTAATGAGCATTGAAAAAAATGTATTGAACAGTTGGTCATTTTATGATATTATAAATGACTTTCTCGAAAAAAAATCAAGGAAAGTATCCAATTTGTAAAATCTTACGTAAACAAAATTACTGTAAATAAACTATTAACTTTCAACCAACTATCTTTTATATTTTTAAATAATAATAACAATTTTTGATACAATACAATTTACATTCGTTTTTAATTAAACAATTTTTAGCCTACATATATACATAATTTACCTAGATACATTACTATATGAATTGATGCATTTATGTAATGTATCATAAATATTTATTTATAATCAAAACTAAAAATATATTTTACACGTGGTAAATAATAAATATGCAATTTTTATTATGGACCACCTCAAAATTTGCCCTGGGCCACTATAGTTAAAATTCGGCACAGGTAGGTGCATAAAAAAAAAACAACAATTTAATTTACATATACATATACATATTAATTTACCTAATAATTTTTAAATGAAATTTCAAATAGTTACATATTACCTATAAATAAATTAAATTAAATATAAAAATATCCAAAATTGATTTTATTTAAAATATGAGGTATTGCTATATTTTACGTAAATTTATGTTTATTGTGGAATAATCTGATAATCGAAATCGTATTCCTTATTATAGTATTTTTATGTACAAATGTACAACGTATATGCCATAATATAGCTTTTAATATTTATCACTTATCAACTTCAAATATTTGAATTTCTAAAATTTTAAAATATTTTCTTTTTAATACAGTTGGAATTTAAAATGTTTATTTTAGCAAAGTACAAATTTAAAAATATATATATTTACTAGCTGATCTCGTGCACTTCGTTGCCCAAAAATTAATATTTCCCAACTCTATATGAGTAATATGTCTTATGTTATAATTTAACGGTTGAAAATACTAATTTCAATTTAGTCCCACCCGGCGTTGCCCGAACGAAATATTAAGTTAAGAATAACCTGACGCAAAACATTGCGACGGTTGCCCGAGTCAAAGATTTGTTTTTTTTTATAAATTAATTTTCCAAAATGTGTACATGATATTATACTCTTACTCCTGCTGTTACATTTCTCGGAAAGATAATAGCTCTTTCACATAACCACTGATAAGATTATTGGACAGATTGAAAATGTCAGGATAAACTGTAGAAATCAACTCTTCCACGTTATTGACCACCCGTCCAATCGTGTGATTGACAGAAATGTAACCATTTTCATTTTCTAAAGTACCATTTCCAATTTTCAACAACTGTTCTGGTTACAAATAAAAAATACATAGCAACCACGGTTACCAATAGCAACCATTTATAAACAAATATTTCCATCGTAAATCTCAAAATCCCTGTGTGAGCACCTCACATCACCACCTCACCTCATCACTTTGTGAATCTAAACCACCCAAGGCTTCACCCAAATGCATACAAAAAAATTCATTCAAATCGGTCCAGTAGTTTTCTCGGTTAGCGCGGACTTAGAAAAACCCTTACAATTTTATATAATAGTATAGACTATAGATTACCATTTACTTGCAGGTGCCAAATAATGGAAATTAATAACTATACGATACGACTGTTATCCTTATCGACTGTTTTATGGTCTTATCATTTTAACGATTATAGGAATGTTTATATTACAGAATGCCTTGTAGAGACAATATAAAACATTCTCGTAGTATTAAAATGTTTTAAATATTAAAGTTCCAACGTGTAAACTACATGTTTGATATAAAATACTATAAATTATAATTTCTGAAAATTCAAAAATAAATGAATCTAGAGTATCATCATCATACAAAATATCGTCATTCGCGTAGCCTATATACCTATATACCGGCTATATATAACCGGATAAAGCCGGCCTATACCGGCTATATCCATTTTAGAATCGTGGCCCAAGATACAATTGTATCAATGATACTCCTCAGCCCTGTGGGTAGTTATAATGTCCGTCCTCCAATATTTATTATAAATCGTGTTCAAACGTTGGACATAAACGACGACAACGAAAGTGACTTTTTGCACGCACACACAATGTTCACATGTATAGGGCATGGTAGCTTATTAACTATTATAAATTATTGTATTGTGTGCTGTATTTGTGTTGTGATACGAATAAAAACCGTTCAAAAAATCGCATTCGATTTAGCCGTTTTGGCGGTGCAAGTAATACATATATAAATGCAAATAGTTACATTCCGTTTATACGTTCATATTATGTACGCTTATGATAAGCGGCGAATAATAATTAACGGTCGTAAAATATTATACCTACCTAATAGATTAATAGGTTTGGTAATAGGTAGGGATGAGAAGTTATAGGAGGTAAAATTGACAAAATATGCACAAAAAAAAGCGAAAATATGCCAAAAATATGCATAAAAAAGGTACAGTAAAAATGCACATGCTGATAGTCTATCAGTGATAGATAATAAATTATTATTAATTATTATACTATTAAATAATTATAGTTTATACTACTATTTTTACTCAACTACTATTATTAAATTATTGTGCAACCAAAAAACTTAATGTAACTATGTGAATAATAATGTTTTCTATTGAACATTTGAATTATTTTCAACATCTAAATGACGACGGTTAATGCGTCAATTAATGAAACATTCTGACTTTCGAGTTGTGTTATCGTTGATGCTAAAAATCCATAACTTGCGTGTATAAAAACCAAGTTAGTTTACAGGGAATTTTCATTAAAAAGAAGCTTTGCCTCTTTAACAGAAACTGCGGCACTCGAACCTAGTTGTTGCGATACACCGTGTATTTCTTTGAAATGTGTACAGTAGTATGAAGCAGCACATATCCTGCAAATCCCCCGACGCGTAAGTATGGGTTCCGGTGGAAGTGGCATTCCCGGAGCTTCGGTTCTAAACAACATTGTGCGAGATGGAGCTTTTAAAAAAACTTGTTTCATTCTTGATACTAAGTTGTCCACCACAGAAAATTGACCCCGTTTATTGTTTTATGGGATAAATTGTATTAAACCTAAATAAAAATTTACTAAAAATGCATTTAATTGCACGGAGAATCATTAATATGCTATTATTGGAAAAATTACCAGAATATGCAAAATTATGCAAAAATTAAACAACAAATATGAACTCACTAGAATACTAGATTATAGAATAGATTTTTTACTCACCTAGCTATAAATAGCTCAATACATACAAAAATATGCAATTTCTATAACTTCTCATCTTTAGTAACAGGCATTAATATATTATGCCTGTTAATTTAAAATAACGAGTACCTACTTACTACCTAAATCTATTATTTTATATGCGGTTTTGTTAAATTTTATGATAATAGTATGAGGTGTTATTAAATTATTATGATTAAAAACTGGATTAAACTTTAACATAACATATATTATATACAATATATATGTGCATACGTATAACCACACGAATATAAAGTGAAACTCGTCTTGTCTGGTGAAAACCCCGAGAAGAAACAGTTATGATGTGTTGTCGAAAGAATTTGTTAATTATATAAGAATATCTATATTATCTTCTGCTCCACCCGGCACCGAAGTGTACACTTTTGGTAATGTGCCTAATTAATTATTATGTATTTATCAATACATTTAACCGACGGAAGCTCTTTGGCCTTTGAATTAGTATTGTGATTTAAATACATTGAAAATAAATTACAAACACAGATAATCATGGCGGTACAATACTAAACTATAAGTCTATAAGTACAAAGTACAGGAAACTAAAACTTAAATCTATAATATTTATAAAATTTTACATTTATGGATTTATGTATATTGGATACATATTATTATATAATGCTGTTCCAAGTTAATTCGTTGCAGTAGCTTTGTAATTAGTAGAATAAATTATTTATAATAATATAATATAGGTAGGTATTGAGGTATTAATTAATTAGTATTTATTAACCTAGGTAGGTACCTATAGTTTTTATGTTCGACTATTATTTGTTTTAATTTTTAATAAATTGGAAAAAAAACAGTGAAATAAAATATTGTTGATAATAGTGGAAAATGCAGAAATGGTTAGGTCGAATTGTCATATTTAACACCTTTACTTTGAACTTGAGACATTCTTCGAAATTGTTTATAAAAATATTACACTAAATGTCACCCACAAAATACAAACATTTTTATCTACACTGAAAACAATTGTCCCACAAGTCTATTAAGATAAAATTTAATCTTTTATTCGATGTAACCCACCATGTCAATTTAAAAACCACAAGCTCGGATTCAGGGGAGCTATAGGGTGCTCGGGCTCCCCTGTCGCCCCCAAGCAAAATTGGTTTGTATTAAAAATCACATCTTCTATGTTATTAAGGTAAAACCACTTCTTTTTTTTTAAACTACCAGCGAATTAGAGTACTTTTCTTGACTACTGCAATGTTTTCCGCTAGATTAGTCTATATAAAGTTCAACGGAAGGTATGCGTTTGAAATTGTTTGAAACCGTAGTCGGTCTTACTTTAATATTTATTTATTTATTTTCTATTACCTACATAATATGTACTATTGTTCTTATACGTGTAAATATTTGTCATGTCGTATTATTATAATATACGACAGCACATTACACACAAAGTATTAAATATACTAATCGTTATTATTATTATTATTATTTTAACGTCATGCTCACTGGTGTTCGGCGGAATCGTAATATATATAATATGCGTGTTATATCAGCTCAGCAGCAGCACATGTCCGGCGGAGGTCTCTCGGACGTCGGTGGCGGCGGTGGCGGTCCGTCGTCAAACGGAGGCACGGGCACATTAAACGCGCGCAACCGTGCAAGTACGCGACCGCGGAGAAATTGACACGGGATCCGTGCAGAGGAAACGCTCGCTCGACCGGCGACGACGCGCGGGTGACCTAGCCGGCCAATTTGTTTTCAAAACGTCTTTACCTGAGTACGGGTCGTCGGGCGGGTGGGAGCGGGAACGCGCGATTATTGTCACATGCCGTCGTCGCCGCCGGCACTTTCGTCTCGCAGAATTGTAATATTATTATATTATTGTTACTTATTTTATTATTATTATTATTAATACGTGTCGTGCCCCGCAGACGTTCTTTATTATACGCGTCCACGAGACGACACTGCTGCAGCACACTCGCGGATAATTCCGTTCAATTTGATCCAATCAGTTTGTAGCCGCACGCAGATACGTGCTAGAATTCAAGGTCGTCGTTTTACGCTCACGCGTCGTTTATGTTATATTATATTTTATATCAGATATTCGTAGCCATACATAATAATAAGTTTACTTATACTAAATAATATAATATTCATACCCTATGGCCTATGTGGCCATAATTCCATATAGGTACAGGGCCGTAGCAAGAATCATTAGCACCCCTGGCAAAAAAACCAAATTTGAGCCCCTCTCATCTAATTTTATTTTCAACTACCATGCTCATTATTTTAAAAAAACGTTCTGTTGGTTTTAGTACAATAGCACATATTTATTTTATTATATAAATATTTTTTATTATTTTAAAAATTGCTTTACATTAATAATTTATTATAATTAAATAATAACAGACTAAAAAAAAAAATCCTTTTATTTTATTAAATATAAAAATGTTTACCTTTTACTTTACTATTAATTAACAAAAACTTTTTTAAATTTATCTTTTTTTGCCTTTATTGCTGAAAAGTCATCTATAACATCATCAAATGATATTTGGTCAACCAAACTTTTTTCGACCAACCAACAATATGCGATTGCATGACAAGAAACATGTTGCGATTACGCTAAAAATAAACGACGGATTTTTATTTTTATTTTTTGTAAATTGTAATATTTGAATTAAGACTGCAACTTGAGGAAATTGCGCCTTTCGTAAAATTGCGCCCCTGGCAAATGCCCTCTTGCCAGTGTCTAGGCTACGGACCTGGCCATATATTATATTATTAATTATTATAATGCCCCTATATACGTATAATATTAATACATTTCGTGTTTTGTGCACTGGTGGTGCATGCACTTGATCAGGTCACCGTGGACTTGAAATGATCACACGTCAGACAAAAATGTATGATTTTTTGTTATTATCAACTTTTGTTTGAAATTGAAGTTCACGGTCAGGTTGGATGGGCTTACGGTTTACTCGGAAAGAATATTATATACTATACATGCCTGCTGCTTGTTAGATATCGGGTAGTTTGTCGTTTGCGCATCATTAATCCATGCACGGGTAAAAAAATTGGTTAGAGCACATTGCGCACGTTTGTAGAATATAACAGATAGTAACAATGATACAATAACCGTATGAGAATCACCAATAACAAAATACGAGTATATCTCAGGTTCAACAAAATTAAATAATTTAAATTTAAGATTTAAATGATTTTGTAATTTTTTGAGAAGTATCAATTATAATGACCCATTAATAATGAATCTTGTCAAACTACGATGATTGTACATTTTGTTTTATTAATAACTTTTTATACAACAATTTATAATTTTGTAATTTTTTGTAAATGTAAATAATGACCAATTATCAAATCTAGTCAAACAAAATAAATCAGTCAGTCATAAATACATTTTATTTTTAGTTTTTTAATTTTTTTTCATCTAACAATAGCGAATAACGATAATCAAACGGTTTATAAAAAAGGTCATTCGTAACAATAGCTATACGCAAACTTCCTACGTAGTTAGATATAGTACGTATTATCATGGAAAGGTTATAGGTACTGTTTACGTGTAGGCTATAAGCTATTAAACTACACTATAACAGGTGCCATTTGCCAAGTACTTATTAAAATTAATATTTTTTTTATAATGCATTTATGAATTGTATTAATCATTATTTTCTTGTGCAACCATTGATTTTTTTGAAAACCTGGAGCCAACTCCATATTACAATAATTTTACATAGAATAATATACGAGTATATCCTTAGAAGAAATACAGGCTGACAATCAGTTTTCACTCGGAAACGCTTTTCGTACCTATAGTATGTACACAATGATTTATCATTGAATTCAAATTTAACATAGCTGCGTAGTACTATATAGTGTACTAGTGTACTACTAGTAGTCATAGGCATGCGCAGAGGGGGGGTCGGGTGTGCCTGAACACCTCTTGACATCTTGTAATTGGGGCCTTAACATTTAATTTCCAGAGAATAGGAATATAGAGCCCGTATTTTAACTGATGTTACTAGAATAAAATGCAATTTTTCTAAAATATGTGGTAAAAAATAAATCATGTTTCGTGATAAAAAAATAATAAAATGGAAAATGTTTAAAAATTCGTGGAATAACTCATTATGATTATATCAGCTAGATGTTATTGATTACAAAAGTACAATAGTATAAATAATAAATAAACATTGCAATTATCTTAGAAATAGATATTAGATCCAAAGAAATATTATATAACTGGGTATTAATAATAATTATACACAACTGATTAATATAGGTACATGTCTTGAAAGGGCCAAACATATTGTAAGCACCCCCCGAAATTCAGGTTTGCGCACGCTTATGCTGGTATAGTGACCTACTCAATGACGAGGTACACTCAACTGACGATAAACTGCAATTGGTTATACTTGGTAGTTGGTTATACTTCTGGACCAGGCCTATGTGAATTCAAATCGGATCCGTGATAAAAGGCAATAGTGGCGTACTGGTGTGGTAGTATAAACTGGTATATTTTAATAAATATTTAGGATTGTATTTATGCATGCATCAATTGGTCATTAAGTCACTTAATCGTGTTCTCTATCCCGGCTCACGACGCATGATGTTAGTAATATAGGTAGGGCCAGTCTATGATTATATAACAGGACTTAAGACTTAACACCTACTATCCAACCGAGAGAGTTCCCAAGTTTTTAAAAGTTAAATTTTACTCGTAGGTACAGTTTTTAAATTATTGTACTTACCTATTCAAAAGGAAAACTCGTGTCGAAAACTCTGAAGATAAATTGATTGATATATAATATTTAAATACGCGATTGGTGATCTTATATACTTATATAGTAGACAGTAGTAAGCAGCTGATTATCAAAATCTGATTGAGATCGAAATTTTGCCAGGATAAAACTATGGTTTTCTTTATAAAATCGCATAAAACAAAATCTCTACCGAAAAATGTCCATATACTTCAATTTATAATTATTTATTCTTTTCAGCAATTTGAGGAAATCGAGATGAGTGTATTTTTTATTTATTTCCGGTTTCTTGTAGTAAGTATAGTAACAAATGTAATGCTTACAAGTTAGTTTTACTACATTTGTTAGTGGTATATCGACTTGTTAGTCCAAAATTCTTAAAATGTAATTTATTTACTATGTATTATTTATATTTATTCGAAAGTTTGAGATACACTGATTCAATGTCACTATTGCTTGCCGTTTTCTTCTATTCGGTACTTTCTATTTTATTATTTATAATTAACGATCTACTGGCATGTCAGGCGTAGATCAAAAGATATAAGATTTATTTTTGCAATGTAAAACATATACGTATAGTACTTTATATCAATGACTGAATGGAAGAACGATATACCTAGCTATATGCCTATAAATAATAATATAGTATATTAGTATCTATATATAGCTAGACTTTGTAGAATATAAAATAACAATACAATTTTTATTGTAATAAATACACACGCATAGTAAATGCTAAATATTATAACAAATAAAATTGTTTTTATTTTAAATAAGACTAGGTAGGTACTCGTATATTGTATAATATAACTATTTTATATCATACTATACAAAAGAAAACCAACATATAAACTACTTTCTACTTCCCCCGTGAAACGGAATAAAAAATTATATATGATACATGGGTGCAGGAAGTTGAAAGTTTTGAAAAATAAGTATCTATATATACTTACGTATATTTGATTTTAAAGTGACTTGTAAAAATGTCTCTGTTCACCGTTATGTGTTAAGTGGAAATCACCTATCATTACAGAATAAATATGACATTTTGAGGTATCAACTTAACAAAAATTATATAAATTATTATTTACTACCTGTTACTTCAGTGTGTTTTATTTTAATATGAGGAATGAGGATGCTGCTACACCGACCTGCTTACGTATATCTTCAGCGTGGAATACGCAGAATAAACAACTCGAATCGTATTTCCGCGTGTGACGTAGATGATAACTATGTAACAACGTAAGTATACGTTGTACACTTGTACCAGTCTTGCCCATCGGGGAATTCCCATTCATTTTTTCCCAATATTTAGCACTTGATTATTACCTATGACTTAGCATTAGCAACATGACTAAAATGTAATGAAATTTGCAAGATTTTTGATTTACCATTTACCATTTATTAAACTTAAATAACTTGTTTGTGACAGTATTGTATCCAATGGTGGAGGCAACTGAAAACATATTACGAAAACGCTCAAGTTCTTCATTTTTAATTATTTGACCAACAATGACTGAGCGCTGGCGTTAAAAAATCTTAAAAATTCTCAGAATCTGAAATTCTTCAAGTTTTTGCGAAAAAAAGCTCCTTGACGCGTCTTCATCTATTGCAGAACTAGACAAAATAATCATCAAACAACTTTACCTCTTCATTGTCCGTTGAATAGGTGATGCTGAGAAAGTGAGAAGTAAGAAATGTACCTCGTCATTGAGTAGGTCACTGTATAATATATCATGTGTGTGTTGTATTTTAATTGAATGATAAATCATTGATGTATACGAAAACGATTCTGTGTGGTGGCAGTGTGTCTGATTCTATTCCTAAGAATATTTTATATTTTATTTTATAGTACGATATAACTTAAAGTAATTTAGTTAGGTTTAGGTATAATTTATTTATGTTTTTAGATTCTAAGCGGAGCAGTGAATGTATTGATTTATGTAATGATTTGTGTTTTTGTGTCTGTTATCACTATTTGTAACAGTAAAAATTATTTTGAACTTTGAGGGTGGTTCATGGTAGCAAATTGGATCAATTCCCCAATATCTTACTTAATTTAGTATTGTAACTAATAGTAAAGTGCTTTATAGCAATGTAAATATATCATAAAATACCGGTTGATCCATTCAATGTAAGACACTCATTATTTAAAAAAGTATTAACGTTTTTGAAAATATTTTTATTACATGGCTTCAAGTCCAAAATGGTCTCATGGTTTCAAAACACAATTTTTAAAAATATATATGTATATTTTTTTTTATTTTTTACTTTTTTGAACGACAACATACAGTTTTAATTTCATATTCAAAAGAAGAATATTTTTCTAAGTATTTCGATACTAAAAAATTTAACTTTGGACGAGTAGTTTACGAGTTATAACTTAGTTAAAGTTTAGATGATGAGCTGAGTAGAGCGATACGCATTTCGCTAGTCTAAACTTTAAATGATTATAAGTTATAACTCATAATAGCTATTCAGTATTATGCATCCATATATCATCTATATATTGAGAAAAATATTGTGCTTTGGAATATGAAATTAATTAAATTATTTTTTTTATATTAGTTTAAATTTTATAACATTCGATGTTACTTATTATTTAAAAATTAATCATTATCATAAAAAATGACCTATCTACCTAACCTATCTATGGCTAAGTATGAATTTAAACAAAATACAACATTATTATTATTATTACTATTATTTTAATTTACAATCGTTAATGTTTATGATAATTATTTTCATAGTTCTCGAACAATAATTGTAACAACTAATGCTTTGTACTAAGATGTTTATAACAGTGTGTACAAAAAATCATAACTTTTATAATATTAAAATTGCCAATTGCACAGCCGCCAACCGGCTATTATATTTAGAAAAATAACCAAAACTCTTAACTCTAAAAGTAAACACAATAACGATGAGTGGCGAGAGTCGATAGTTTCCAGCAAAATCGACTTCAACAATATACGTTGATACAATGGTACTTAATATAGATACAACGTATTTTTCGTTATTGTTTATTTGTAATGTCAAGTGTTGTTGGTAGACCAAAACAAACAATGGCTGAATGACCCTATGTCCCGCAATAAATTATTAAAAACTTAAGACAGGATTCAGTATTTCAGTGGACAGGTGGGTTCACAAACAAAAAGATATGGTTTGGAAGGTTTACCCGAGGTCGATTCCAAAAACATTATTTACAAGGATAAACTTGGAACGACGTTTAAAATTAATCAATTTGTTTATTCATTATATTTTATTGGTTCGATTTTATCTCGAGTGATGGTCGATGGAAATATAAATAAAATAAAATAATTATAATATTGTATTTATTTTTTATACATAGATATACCCAGATACCAAGCACATCATAAATTACTCGGAGGCCCTATGATTTATCCCTATACCATGCCACTGACTGTCCGACTACAACACTGATATTCTCTAGGTAATATTTAAAAGTTTTCTTTCATTGTTATGTTTGCAATATTGAATCCAATTTGTAATAAAATATCATTGCAAAGCTCACAACCAGTGATGATAGTTCACTATCATCACAATATATAGCTTTAACATAACTTTCATAGGTTGACCTAAGACATTTATACTAGTATCGTAGTATATTATCGAAGGACTTAAAATTAACCTACTTAGACTGAGACTTATTCAATTAGGTTTTTTTGAATAATAAGGCGAAGAGAGTTGGTTTGCCGATCTCTTGAATTTTAGTGTTTAATTATCAAGCTGAACTGTTGATTTGACAATACAGGGTCTCCCGTCTTACAAGTGCGTATAGCATATTCAGCAGATCTCATTTAGCTTCATTAGTTTTAATATTACAGTGAATACCTATTATAATTACCTATTATTATTATTATTATTATTATTATGTAAGTCTGTCAATAGATCAATTCACACTCATAATAAAACTAATGAAACTCGATGATAACTGCTGAATGTAAATTTGCTATTTTTCCGTTTTCGCACTTGTATGACCACTTGGAGACACTTGGAGACAACATAATAATATGCAGGCTAAAGGTCCTCTTAAAATCAAAACAACTTTAAGATATAAGTAATTTAAATGTTTTTTATTTTAGCTTCATATATTTAGTAAAAATACTAGGAAAATTTTTAGACTTAATGTATTTTTATAACTCATTCAAATTTTAATTTGGATTTCTTAAGTATGATCTGGGGAAATTTTATTCAACGTAACAATCAAGAATATTTAATACGTAGTGACGTACCTATATGGCTATATACCTAGTGTTATACATTTTTTACAATATTGTTAATTGTTTGCTAAATTATAAAAATGTGATGAGTCCAATGTTA
This sequence comes from Neotoxoptera formosana, assembly GCA_022818045.1. Lineage (NCBI taxonomy): Eukaryota > Metazoa > Arthropoda > Insecta > Hemiptera > Aphididae > Neotoxoptera > Neotoxoptera formosana. Next base: position 14,260,062 of record CM040633.1, on the reverse strand, counting down.
AAAAAAAATATTGTTATTTAGAGAAAAAGTTATAAGTACTTCAAAGAATATGTTATGTTTAATTATTGAGTTGAAAATGATCGCTTGTGTATTGATTATTATGGCCAGAACTACCTTTATAAAGGCAGAAACTTAAAATTGTCGGAAAAAGAGTTGAAAAAATATTGCATAATATTATAGAAATCGAATAATACAATACTAAATTTAAATTATTCAAATTTAAAAATTAAATATTTTTGGTTTTTTTAAAAAAATTGCTGGTACCTAGTTAATTTTAATAACTAATAAGGTTTATTATGTTACAATAGTGGTTATGTTAAGTTTAATATGTAACACTATAATTCATATATCTCATAAATCATAATGAATAATGATCATGTTCTTAATTTAATAAAACAAATTTGGGTATTATTTAATCTATAACCATTTGAGATTGAACTCTTCAAAACGGGTTCCTAATCTAATAAACGAATAAATTAAATATTCAAATTACAAAATTCGTCTTGACATCCAATTCAACTATTGATCTATAGTTGAATACTATTTGTTTAAAACTTAAGACAATTGTAATATCTTTATTAGATAGACACAATTTGGATAAGGTTTATGAAATGTGCCGTATCAGTTCTATAATCTATAATATCTGATATCTCAACTTACATATACTTATTGTCAATTATTATTCTTAAGAATTTGTACCATGAACTATAAAATGCGCATTTTCCTCTCGGTCCGATGACCTTTTCATCACCATTCCCTCTACTCCGCACAGCACGAAAATGCGTACCTATATTTTGCACGGCGTTTATTATGATTATTATTTGTAGGTGATATTTGCGCTCACATTTTATATCATTATAAATTAAGAATGTAAATATATATATACAAATATACAATACCAGTTATATATCAGTTACCGCACATCGCCTATTCGCCTCACGACTTCCTCGTTTGCCGCCGCTACCCAGCCTTTGATTCGGAAACGTCGCTGAGGCGCTCCAGGGTCGCCTGGAAAATTCGTATTTACAACTGGTTTTCCGGTTCACGGGCTGACCTAACCTATCCGGCCACCCGCTGACGCCGTTTCCGTGACACAAAGGCTCGTAAATCGAACCTCACACGCAAGCACTACACATATAATTATATTATATTTTTTTTAAAGTTTCTAAATGTGTAGTTTTAAATAGATATGCATACCTACATAATTACAAATGTATAGATAAAACGTAATTTATATACATTAAATACTAAATAGTAATATGGTAATTTCTGGAGAGAAACGCAAATTTCTACATGAGAAAAATTTATTTTGTACCCAATTTGTATTTTTCATAATATAATATGCCATATTATGGACTATGGTACTTGTTGCGAGCGAAGAGATTGATTTTGGTATAAATCTAGTTATGAGTGTATTGGTGGGTATGGACGGATAAAATATATTTTGCTCTTATCATTAAAATTGTTCACCATGCAACTCATACTGGGCTTAATAGAGTGACGTCACCAGGCACGGATCCAGGCCCCCGGGCTTAATCGTTAGCCCTCTCCCCTTTAGAAATATTATATATTATGTACCTATTTATTTAACAAATACTTTATACGTCTTAAAATTCATAAAGTTAAAATACTTATATAATTGTTAATACTTAATATCGTTATCAAATCTTATCTATAATCTATTATGTAGGTACAAAAATTAAAGTATTTTTTTTTTTTAAAACATTTAACCTGATAGCTCATAGGATATATTATGTACCTATGTATAAAATTTAAGGATTTAAAAATAATAATGAAAAAGTTTTTAAAAATGACGCGGTCATTGTGGTTTCTTTGGGTTCAATGGTGGTTTAGTAATGGTATAAGATGTGGTGATACGCCGCTTATCACACATCTCGACGCAACCCAGAGTTACCATCATCGCAACGTTAAATTACCTTTTTGTACCATTATTATTATTATTTGTATGTGAATTATTTTATAATATTGTATATTTGTATGTTCCTACTTTCCTAGTAGTCTGTTGTTGTACGCGACCCATAGAGAATATAAAGACGCGACCACGGTAAAGGTCTACGAGCGCTTTTGTCTGACCGATTGCAAGCGCGCAATTCCCTTCCCAGCTCCGCCGGTTTGTCCCGTGTTCCGACTTAGGCACTGGACAACACCCGCGTCGGACTGGAATACTGGATGTCTGGATCTCGTTCTTTTTCACGACGACAGTTCTTACGATCACGTCCCGTCTCCGACGCGCTCTCGACCCGACCGACTATCCGTCTCGATTGTCACGCGACTAAGTCTTTTCGTTATATCGAATAAAGTTATATTTTTTACCACGACGTCACCACGGCTTTGTTCATAAAACTATTCGTGTATCCGAGTATTCCTGGTGAAGATACCTTCTGTAACGGTGTAAAATACTCCCAACGAGTATTTGGGCTAAGTTGTGGCCGCAAGCCGAGTTGGTACCACTCATCGCGAATTTGCCAAATCGGCGACCACCGCTCACCACAAAAAGGTATGGATCAGTTTTTAAATTTTCTTATCAAATTTAAAATTTAAACCACGGTTGTTGATTATACGTATATTTACAACAGTGATATTTTAAACCGCGATTAAATTAATATTATTTTTATATCGTGATTTATATAAACCGGGCATCGTGCAGTTCAAATAAAAACAGTTATTCTGTGCTACAATCAAAATATACTGCATAATATAATATCTAAATCTACTAATCTGTAGTATATTTTGCTACAATATTCACGAACAATGTTATACTATTTATTTATTACGGTTTTAAAATAACTTGACACACTGCACCGTGATTTCCGGAACAAAATCATATTTTTGAATTTGGTAATTTTAAAAGTGATGAAGTGATTCAAGTGTTCGCATTAATAATGTTAAATGGTAAGTGAAAACTGGTATAACATATACCATAAGTAGGATTGGATTCTACTCTCTGGTGTATGAAATATACTTATTTTAAGACTGTGCTATTAATCATGACAAATGAATTTTTAAATTCATCATGTTATATTTGTATTATTTCGTGCTACATTGTCATGTCCATCGTTCATGCTACAATTACATTTTATTATACTAAAATGTTGAAACACTTGAAACATAAATATTTATTTTATAATGTGTACTATATTAGTCTTACTAAAAAGTAAATATTAAATAGTTATCTTAGTGGTAGTATTGTACAATTGTACAATGTTGTTATTACAAAATAATAATTAATGCTGGTGTAGTGTTGTTCAATGAATAAATTATTTTTATATTATGTTATGATTTATTTAATTTTTTCTTTTAACATGACACTTTTGGTAATTTATTGTTGACTATTTTTATAGTATGAATTTTACAAATTATCATTAAATTTACTGGATGCTTAGGTACCTGCCTGTATAAATTGATAACTTTTATTTTGTATTATTTTTCAGATCTATTATTTAACTACAAATATTACAATTCAAATAATCAATATTAATTCAAACCTCAATATATAAATCATCTTTATACTTGATTCATTCTTTCACAATGAATCAATTATTAAATATACCAGAATCATATAAAAACATCACAACTACTGCTATAAAAGGAATAGGTGAGATGATATTTCTTTAAAATTAGTTTTATTTGTTCATTAACTATTAAGTAATTAATCAAAATGTTGACAACAATTAAATGTTCATATTCAGGATGTGGTAGTGACACAGTGATCTGTACAACGGACAAAAAGCTCATGACTTTTTACAAAGGATATCTGATGAAAAATTGTAATGTGGAGATTGAAGTTAAACATTTAGAACCATTTATTGTATATAATGAGCCTGAAATTGATGTTTATTATATTTTACACGGAGACAATAAAGTTGTAATAGTTAAAGAAGACACAAATCTTAAGGTATAAAAATTTAAAATTCTTACCTTAAAATATATATAATCATACAATTTAAAAATATTTAAAATTTAAATTGAGTTGATTCTACTAAATTCCTAATATTATGATTATGTTGATACAAATGTTTGATTCTATTAAACAATACCGCTGTCGGTATATAATTGGGATAGGATCTTACAAAATTAGTTCTATTAAATATACTCATTGGTTTAATTATCAATGTGCCAGCTTACTTTTCCTGGAAATTCTCTCTTTTTTTAGTTCTTAGACCTACAGTTCTCATTCCGTGAAACACTAGTGTGCCGCGAACACTGTGGTACACTTGCATTGTTTTATCGCTGTGTCTAGAGCACCGGGCGCCCGGTTTTATATTAGAGCATCGGGCGCCCGATCATCCTGTATCTGATAATAGTTAATTAATAGTTTATACAAATAATATATAATAATAATTAATAATATAAATATACGAATAGTAAATATAAATAATATAAGTTCACACAGGTTCTTTGAGTAACTACGCTTTAGGCTTCATTTTATGTGGACGATCTCTGAGACACTTGGGGAAAAACCATCTACCTTTTGGTTTTGTTAATAATGAAACACAAGAAAACTGAAACCATTCTACTGGACATAAATCATTATCGCAACATATTATCTCTCCGTATGAAATCTGTTTACAAATACAATAGGTTGGTTCATGTGAATCGACAGCTATAATATCCCTATTTCCATTTTTTTTAGTTTCGGTTTCTGTTTTTTGAGCCAGTGTTCTTCCAGCTCTAAGCCTTTTAGGAAGGCCAATTGTTGTCAAAATTGCGCCTTTTGGCCTTTTTTCCCAAAAAAAATGGAAATAGGGATATAGCTGTCGATTCACATGAACCAACCTATTGTATTTGTAAACAGATTTCATACGGAGAGATGATATTATGTTGCGATAATGATTTATGTCCAGTAGAATGGTTTCATTTTTCTTGTGTTTCATTATCAACAAAACCAAAAGGTAGATGGTTTTCCCTAAGTGTCGCGGAGATCGTCCACATAAAATGAAGCCTAAAGCGTAGTTACTCAAAGAACCTGTGTGAACTTATATTATTTATATTTACTATTCGTATATTTATATTATTAATTATTTTTATATATTATTTGTATTAACTATTAATTAACTATTATCAGAAAACTCTTTTACCATAATATTAAATGTCATACAACAATGGATAAGTGTATGTTTTATATTTATAGCGTGACCCGGTGCTCTACAGGATGATCGGGCGCCCGGTGCTCTAATATAAAACCGGGCGCCCGGTGTTCTAGACACAGCGTTGTTTTATTATTAAAAACTGGAATTTCTTAGTACATTATAATTTTGTATATGCTAAATTACTAAATGTATTGTTAAAACTTAACAATAATGTGCCACAAACACAAAAAGGTTAAGAACCACTGTCTTAGACAGTTTTGTTATATGTACCTAAACACCAAGTCAACATTGTTAACTAATACAAATTACTGAGGTTAATCAAATATGAAAACAAAAAAAAAATGATACAACTGTTTTTTATTTCTAATTGTGTAAGTATACAGAAAATTAACCACAGAAAAATATAGCCTACCTAGTTTACTTGTTTATATTTATATAACCTATATTAAATTTTATTACTAAAGTTAATTTTTTTTAAACTCAATTATTATTAGATTATTACAACATATTCCAATGTATATGAAATGGTAGTCAATGATTATAATAATTCGGGAATACCTCAACTTTATATGAGAACCGACAAAGGTTTTGAAATGATTGATAATTTTGAAAATAAGGATCACAGTAGTATACCTCAAGAAACTTCTGTTATACATACATACTGTCTAAAAAAATTACAAGTAATATTTTATATTGCAAATTGTATATTATATTGTATCATTGATATTCAATTAAAAGGCACTCATCAAAATGTACATTTCAATTAAAAACAAAAATTATTCAAAACTTCACAATTTCTGTAACTTTATATTGCTTAAATAAAAAGTCATCCTTAACATATTAAGTAAGTATATCAATCAGAAAACACCTGTATCAAATGTTCTTTTTCTGTATAATGTACAAGTTGTGAATGAGTGACTTTTAATCGAACACTCAAATTAAGCTAGAAATATAAGAAATATAAAAACACCAAATGGAGTCCAATCATTTGAGTATGCCAGTATACTGCAGAATTATTTATTATACATTATTGCTTGTTTTAATTGGTTTTCTATTTTACAGCATTTAAAAACATTGTATGACACAGAAAGAAATAAAATATCACAACAAACTACATCTTTTATCAGAGCTGTAACTCAAGTATCTAATAATGGTACTTCTGATGTTCAATTGTTACCAAATGTTGTTACAAAAAATTCTTGGCTAAAATTATCTAATGACAATCTTGTATATGGATTTACTCTTCAAAACACTTCTGAATTGTAAAGTTTAATTATCATTTATTCATTACATATTAAAATAATGTCAACTGTTTATGTTTGCTAGACCCATATCAAATTTTAATCTTATATTATTAGAAGATAATAAACAAATTTGGTCAAAATTTCGATATGAATGTTGGACAGTTAAACAAAGTACAAGTGGCTTTAACTTTTATAGTGATAATGAAAATACTTGCATTTCAAATTGTATTGAAAAAAGTTTTATGAGTTTGAATTCTAAAAGTGCAATCATAATTGGAAGTAATAATTATTGTTCAAATATTATAATTAATGATTATTGTTTAATACAAGTATGATTCTAGTTTAATATTTTTTTTAATCTTAATATAGTCGCCATTGATAATTGGAATACTAAATCACTTCCATATTTCATTAACAGCATAGTGAACATAAATAACAACAATCATAATAGTAAGTAGTAAGTTAGGGTACCTATAATTATAAATAAACAAGATACTATAATACACTTATTCTATTTTATTTATATTCTAGGTATACAATACATTAATTCTGATAAAATTATGGTTACTGCAAACTTGTTTTTGGATAAAGAATTTGATACATTTGTTAAAAATGGTATTTTTGGTAAGTATATTAGAGTATAATTCATTTAAACACATTTTTAGATACCTAAATGAATTTTATCCAATATATTAATTTTCCCTGGTTAAAAGTAAGAATGTTAATATAGGGAACTAAAGTACACTATTACAAATTTTAATATTATTTTCACATACATATAATATGAAGAGTTTTTTTTTTTTTTTTTAAAGTTTATTTACAATCTATATTTAATATAATACAATAAGTAAATTTGAGTGATAGAATTTTTGACATGAGTTCACATGATCAGAGAAAATATCCATTGATATTACTCTTCAGTTAAGGCTAGGTAGAACGGAAAACATAATACATTAAGAGAAAAAAAAAAATAAAACTAGGTAATAATCAGAGTTCAAGTTTTATGAAGAGTTTAAAATTTTTTATTTAACTAGTAAGATATTATATTGGTGTCACACAAAAATTATTAATTTTGTTGTGTAAAATATTAATGATCATTTGTATTATATTTCATTATTATCATAAAAATATATAAATATAATACTATATAATGTATAACTTGTGTTTTATAAGGCTATAAATAATTTAATAATTCATTTTTTCATTTTAATTACTTACATGACATATAAATTAATGTTCCTGTATACATAAAAAAAGTATGTTTATTTTATACTTATTTTTTTTTTACATAATTATTTTGGTACTATAAGTAATGATGTTTTGTTAGTAAAATGTAAATTTATTCTAATATTGTTAATCTTGAAATCATCTCTAATATTTAATTGCAACTTTTAATAGTAATTAATTATAATTAATAATTGTTAAGACAAATCTAAGATTTATAGTTTTTTTGAAAATTTAAATTGACTCATTACCTACTTTTTTTATTAACATTATTGTCTATAATTTGTTGTAGTGGAAGATTTGGTTACATTACGTTGCACTAAATTGGTCTCATGTTATCAAATTAAGAGCACCGTGTGTATTGATGATCTAAAAAATATGATGATGAACGATTTTAAGTTTGATATGAAACATGAATGGTTTGTTCACAGTTCTTTATCATGGTTAAGAACAATTGTATGCTATTTGGATCCAGTATCGCCATTAGAGTATATTCTTAAAGTCTATTCAGAGTATGTTTCCTACATCTTTACATACTAATATAAACAAAATAAAATATATTGAACTTATTTTGCAGCTCATTGGGGTACACAAAAACATTTATTCAAGTACTGACTACAATGTTATCTGAGCACACCATTATTAATCATCTAGATACTAAAGTACCAACATATTATAATATTGATACTATTATGCTAGATTTAGAAGAAATTCGACAAATATGTAAAAAATATTTGGATAAACAAATAATTATACCAAGAGATCAATGGAATATCACTCGTTGTAAATTGGTAAGTACTATATCAAAGAGAACTTAAATACACCCATTATTGTTTATGCTTTTAGGACTACAATGTTATGCAATTACTACAATAGGTAATAGGTCTGCAATGTTAGTAACCACTACCTCGTTATCATTAATGTCTTCTTCTTTTTCTTCTTCTACTTCATCAGTTTTTGATTTTAATTTATTTTCCTCGAGTTGCAAGTCAATTCCATCCTTTCATCTTTTGCTTTTAACTCAACGAACATGCAAGTACAACAAAACAGAGCCTGCGTAAATTATTCCTAACAGAATAGAACAAATCGCCACACCAATTTTAAAAGATAGTTTGCTTATTAACAATCATGAACTAGAAGCATTATGTGATGAATGAATGACAGTTGAAAATAAAACTTCTTACACCTTTTGAAGATAATATTATTTCTTAAAAAAAACATTTTATAGATATACTTTTTTATTATTATTTTTAATTACTTGGAGTTCCAGCTATTCTAAATTCAAGTGAAGGTGTTATGACTTGATGAAAACTGCTGTCATAATCTTGTGATAATGTTTCTTTACAAATTATTTTGATCAATACTAGCCTCCCGTCGATGTTGGTCCTCGATTGTAAATCCCCTAACCACTTAAACAATCCTTTTCACGTAATTTAAAATCCAAAATTGCTGTTGTTAAAAACTATTTAACATTAACAACTAGAATGATATCTCCTTAGAAGATTTGAGAAGTCAGAATGTCATGAATAGGGCTAGGATTTATATGCAATAAAAAATGGTAAAATATGCATTTGATTTATTAAAAATATGCAAAAACATGCAACAAAGAAAATAATATGTAATTAAATATGACACAAAATACAAAAACTAAATTTTTAATTTCTAAAATATTACTATAAACTATTAATATTATTTAAAAGTATTACACGAAATAATGATGTGATGTTTAACATTTTGAAAAATAAAAAACCATCTTTCAGATCTTAGTATGTTTTTATACTTGCTAAAACTACGTTCTATATCACATGAAGTAATTTTTGCGTTTTCAATTTTCCCATGGAGTTCGATTGTAATGAAAATCTTCATCCAGATTACTTCCGTTTTTACACTTTACATATCTACTATACCTGTATAAATACTTGAGTATTTTTTTTTTTTTTGGACATTTTATATTCTTTTTTCGTTTTTTACCATCTACCGCGGCTAAAATATACCATAAAACATGCATTTTAGGTGTTTATTGTTAAAATATGCAATAACATGCATTTTATTCAAAATATGCAAAAATATGCAAAATAAAATAACCACCATTTGCTTCATCATGACGTAATCCGTGGACATTTCAAACAAAAGTAGTTACCAGACGTTTCAAAAAAAATATGCAAATGCATATAAATCCTAGCCCTAGTCATGAATGTTTACCCAAATATTTATAAGCTTCTACAAGTGCCCTTAATTTTACCAATAAGTTTAGCCACATGTGAGCGGTCTACTTCTGCTATACTCAGAATAAAAACTTGGATGCGATCTACAATGGTTGAAAATAGATCCAATGACCTTTTTGTTTTAAATATTGAAAAAAATAATAATGTCTAATTGATGCTTTTTCTAATAAAAATCGATATATATTGTACTGAAATGAATGTATTATACTTATTTTTTAGTATGTCCAACTTTGTAAATTGTTTTTTTGAAATTAATAATTGTGAGTGGCTTTAGTATTGTAATACCTATAGCCGTAATGACCATATAATGCTCAGCCCCCCTCCCTAGTAATTTCACCAAATTTCCGCTTATGTGACCAGCTTCATTCATATTATACCCTTTCGCATACTTTATCTGATTCGGGATTTCTCTATGGAAAATGAAAATACGACTTAACTGCACCTTAGTGATCAATATAATAAAATAATTAATCCGTGATAATATTTGAGTTGTTGTTTGTTTCCTATACAGTTGGTTATCTAACACATTTCCGCGATGATGTCTGGTAATGAAAACGGCGTCCAACAGGAGTGCAAGCAGGAGCAGCGTCACCGTTAACGCCTGCGAAGGCTATGAACAATACATCATCACATCTTGTGGAGTAGTTGACGCCCGCTCATACTGCCTTGCAGCACGAGATGGCACTACATCAGTTACAACAATATTCGCCATCCACTCTAACCGGCTGCCATTGCACTCGTCTTTCCTTATTAATGTAAAAAAAACCGCATTTAAATATATTGATTTTCCACGGGGATACTATGGGTGATACGGGACCTTTAGAACATATTGTATATTATAAAATAATTTCTACTTGACTGCGATAGCTGTTATACACGTTAGCAAATAAATCTGAAAATGTATTCAATTGTATTTGAGTCAGCTTTTATGTATATTTTGTGGCAAACTATTTTAAAATGTAATAAAGTTAGTTAATCTGCAAAAACTTGGATTGGAATTACTGATTGGTGGTGACCTTATTCGTTCCTAACATATTTCATGCAAGAGAGAAATTGAATAAGTATGCAAATTTGGCTAAAAATCGTAATTCAAAAATGATTGACAATTATGAATACTCTGAATACTCCTAACCTAACTCAGATAAAATAAAACAAAAATTACATGAAAATGAAGTTATTTTAAGTGGGAAAAAAAATTTTAAAATATTGATTATAACAAAAGTTATTTCATTAGTCAGTTATTTCTGTTACACTCTGTATACGTTAAATGCACTAACAATTATGTCTACATTAAATGAAATCTTTCAACATTAGAGCTAACTCAAATAATACTATAGAGCTCATGTGGATCCCTTCACATACTGGTATCAAGGGTAACAAGGAAGTTGACCTATTAGCAAACCAAGCTATATCATTCGCTGAATCGACTATTATAAATTCACTTAATCACTTCCATTTAAAGACCTATCTAGAATAATTAACCGAATCTCAACTCAACAGTGGCAATCGTAATGGGACTGTACCTCTGACAACAAATTGAAAAATATAAAAAAAACCATACCTACAGAAATGGCGATCTCCCGCCTACACAGTCCGTAAAGTAGATATTGTCACCACAAGAGCAAGAATTGGCCATATCCATCCCACCCATTCTTACCTTTTCAACCATGAAGAACATCTAATCTGCAATCAATGTGACCTACCACTAACAATCGAACATCTCACATTCCAAGTACAACAATGAACGAAGCATCTAACCACCCATCCAACATCGAAGAAGCCCTTGGGGGGACCAACACCGATACAATCTTCAACTTTTTTAACTCCACTTAACTATCCAACTTACTATAAATAATCATGTTATTATTTATTTTTAGTATTTTCTATGTATATATAATTATGTATAAACATTTTTATGCTACCTACTAACTACTCATAACTTTTCTAATGTACACTTTCGCAGGCTAATGATCTCCGCTGTCTGAACCTTTATTCCTAAAAAAAAAAAAAATTATGTCTCGAAAATAACATATAATATGTCATCAACACTCTTATAGGTATTGGGTTGCATAAACAGTCACTAAACATTTAACAAAACAATAGACAGTGAGTTAATGGTCTCTTAAAAATTATTTAGTGGCCCATTAAATTTTATTGAACTATTAAATTAATACATTTTTTTATGAAACATATATATATATGGCATTATATAGTCTCTTTTGAGGACGTTCTGAACACTTTCGCATCAAGCAAAGAAAGAAACAATTGTTTTAAGTAAACTTTAATTTATATTTGTATTTTTTTTATATACATTTTACATAATCATTGAATTACATTGTTTAGTTAATACCTTAGTGGCTTAGTATTATAGTTCATTGAATTTATTTAAAATAGTTTAATACATTAAAATCATCGGCTAAAATGAACTTTACCGACCCTCTCAAAATTTTCGATTTTTTTTAACAAATTTTATTTTTATGCTTAAAATGATGGTGCACAAATTGTTTTCCGGAAACTATTATTTTAGAAGTTATAGTCTTTTCAAATTTTCATGTTTATGGTAAAATAGGGCGCGTCGCACCGCAACGCATTACATTACCGTGTAATTATAATAATAAATATTATTATAAATCATGTCATTATAAAAGTGACTGTCGAACGCTTTTAGTCGTGTTAAACATTTTTTTTTTGCTCAATTTTAATATTTATTTATTTTAATAATACATAGTTTTAGTTTTTTGAAAAAAATTCATTTTTTTGGGAGGAATATATTTTATAATTTTTAGGTCATAAAAATGCATTTTTTCAAAGGTAATTTTAAAATATTTTTAGGGAATTTAAATCTGAGCCCTAATAATTCCGTATACAAGAGTGTAAAATATTTAAATAGTTGAAAGAATATACACAGTTTAATAACATCGATGCTTCATAACAGCAAAGTTTCGACCTCCGACAAGTTACCTCCATTTGAACGTCGGCATCACGTCGTGATCTTTTTGTTCAAACTACTATTCAAATCACTACGATTAAGGACTTCTATAAATATAGTCATGATTAACAATCAATCCTAAATGTCAATAAGAAATATAATATAATATGCTATATGGCTATATGCAGTAGTGTTCCCATAGGGTATACTACATATAAGCCGTATACTCTCAAGCTTTTTCTAAAATATCATGGTTTTATACTATGTATACTCTCAAACAAACCATACAAAAAGAAAAAATACATAATTTTTTTTTTAAAAATTTAAAGTTTAATATGTTTTTACTCATACGTTGCGCGACGCTCAATAACGACAGTATAACAATGAGCAGTTGACCAATACGTCGACAAATAATCGTTGAGAAAACAATTTTTCGTCAATTTATTTAAATAGTTCATTTTTATAATTTTGTCTTGATAAATTAAAAATATAATAGTAATTTTTTTGATTTGATTTTATTAATTAAACCTCTCCACCACTTTTATCGTATAAAAAAATGAAATAACTATATTTTGGCGTTCTTCGGCATAGTATACTCTCATAAAAAATAATGGGAACATCACTGACTATACCATTTATCTTCCAAACAATCATAAGCCAAAATAATAATTTGTTTTCAAAAACGCAACTTTGCCCGTATATAGGTTAGGACGTTTGGTCACAAAGTCAACATTTCAAGCGCACATCACAAACAGTTCACAGTAGTGATGAGCCAGCGAGAGCTATGCGTACCATTTACCATATAACCGCACATTTTAACGACTATAACATCTAAAATTTTAGTTTCCGGAAAACAATTTTTACACCATTGTTTTATGAATAAACAGAAGTCGTTTAAAAAAAAAAAATAACAAAAATTGTGAGGGGGTCGGTAAAGTGCGTTTGATCCAAATCATCGAACCTATCATATTTGTTGTAATACTATGTGCAATATGAAAACAATTGAATAGACACCTTCTATTGGAATTTCGAGTACGAGTACTTATTAGTTATTACTTAAGGGCAGTTAAGGCGCCTTCAGAACTCTGCGTGAAACACGAGAGTCGAAAAGTGATTTCTTGAAAAATATTCTAGAACCGCGATTGGTTGAACCCGGGACCGAATGGTTATTTAGCGGTTAACCAGTGGTAACCATGCTAATAAATTACCTATACCGCTTTTACCAAATAGTTAGGTTCTATACTACTCGGACGTCGGACCTTGTGTTCACTAAACATTATTATTTTCACGGTGAGCTGTGAAGGCGCCTTTATTCGACATAATACTAATTTGTCCCGCTGAATGGTTTAAATTATTCCTATACTCCTTGGTTAACCAAAGAGTTTCTAAAGCCGTTACACCAAAGCATTTTTCCATAATCTACATCCAACATCCAAAATTCAAGTAAACACAAATCCCCGGTGGCCCGGCGTTAGTGAATATTATTTGAGTATTTAAAATTTTAAACATTTCGTCGTTAAATAATTGCATTTGTATCATTGTAATAATTCCTTCAATATCTACCAGTATTAAAAAAATCCGTATCAGATCAAATATAAACTGGTAAGCTTTGATAGTAATTTATAGACGCCGTAAAATTGAAAAAAATGCCAAGCGTGATAATTATCACTACGACTTACGTGGTTTCACATTTATAATTTATAACTATTCAATATAATACATTAAAATAACTATAATCTTAATTGGTTTTTTGAATATATATATAAGTAATGGTTTAATGTTTTTAGCTCACACAATGGATTTTAATATGGATATCAAAGAGGAATTAAATGATATTAAAGTCGATCCTATGGACTTTGCAGATGTCGATATTCCTGATTCTTGTGTCTTCGACGAGGGCATAATTTCTAATATGAAAAACGAGGAGTTGGTAAAATATTTTTTTTATTACATAGTATAATCTGTATAGAATTGATATACCTATCCGTAAAAAATAGTTACAGTAACATATTAGTTTTTTAAAATGATTTCTCACTAGTCAGTCATGTGGTATATAACTATTTATTCAAAGTTGATGAAATACAATTTTTTACCAATAATTTCTAAATAAAAATATAATTGTCTGTAATCCGAGATGTAGTTAAATTGTGGAAAAACCAATTCTTTATAAAATTGGTTCACCTAAAAATGGTAAAAATACAAACGGCTAGTTTTTTTAAAAAAGAATATTTTCTTTGAGTATCATAGGTTGGAAAACATTGATCTAGAATATAGACACCTGGTATGAACTTAAACATTTTGTGAAACCAATAAACTAATAAATCAGAATCTGAAATAACCCGTATTCTTTGGATTCCCTTTTTTTTATTTACTAAATGACAATTTTTACTTTTAACTTTTATGTAAAAAAAACTTTAATAACTTTATTTAGGTACTTTAATAAAACTAAACAAGATACAAAGCGCAAATGTTGGATACTGTCTTGCTTTGTTGAGTAAATAAAATGTATATTTAACTATAATTTGTATAAGCAATTAATTTTTTTTTTTGCAGATGGAAGATAAAAGAATAGATCCAATATCTCCAATTCAAGTTAATTCAGAAAGTGATACAGAAGACTTGTATGACGAATGTTATTCATGTTTTATGTGCAATGTATCATATAACACACAATTCGACCTTGATGAACATTTGCGGACACACCTTGATGATGACACTTTTCATCATAGCAATATTAACAGTATAAGTGTACCTTTACCTCAATCTTCAATAAAGCCATCAAAATACTTCAGATGCAATGAATGTCTAAAAATTTGTAAAAGTCAACTGTCATACAATGAACACATGTTAACCCATACTGGAGAAAAACCACATCATTGTCGGGTATGTGACCGTAAATTTCGTCATATAGCAAATTTTCGAACACACTTAAAAAGTCATAACAACGTGAGAACATTAATATGTTCTCTTTGTCAAAAAACTATTGTTGGTGAAAAAAATTACTATATACATTATATGGATGTACATAATAAAATGTCTATCCGTAGTCCTCGACCTTATCAATCTAGTTCATCTGACAGTGATGAAGATTTTAATCCCAAAGTTTCACACTATAAAAAGAAAAAACTTAATTCACGAAAGTTTAAAAAAGATAGTGAACCATTTGGTCCTTTGTTTGCTAAAAAAGCATGGGAAAAAAAACAACGAGAATTGGAAACTATTAATTTAGATGTAATATATAAAAAAATTAATCAAAAATTTATAGTTTACAACTGTTACTTAACTAATAATTTATTTTAGGCTGAGGAAGAAAAAAGTGAAAGAGATGCTGTTCACGAAGCAATTGAAAGTTCAAGACAAGATATACAAAATATGCTTAGGAAAAGAAAACAACAACTAACAGATTATAACACTGAAGAGTACCAAAAGTTCCTAGAAACTTTAATACAAGAAAAAAATTCTACTGGTCAATTTAACGAAGCTAAATTAATTGGTCCATTGTTTTGGAAAAATGCTCTAGTCAAGGCTGGTCTTATAGAAGAAGATATACTTCCAATGCAATTTCAAAGTAAACTAAGACTTATTGAATGTATGTCTTGTAGAAAATGTTTTGCAAGGTAATTATTTATTTAATTAATATTTTAAATTATTTTATTGAATACAATTTAAATTAAATTAACCTTAACATCACAACTAATGTAATATATCTAATTTACTTATCCTAAATACTAAAAAATACCAGTATCACATATTAAATTTTTTTTTATTCATTATGACAATTCATTATAAATTTAAATATAAACAAGTTATTGCTTATTATTAAAGCTTGAATTTAAATACTCTACACATTAATTAAAAATTCCTTTTCAACGCAATAATGGCCTTAACAAATGAACTATGCAAGTAAAAGAAAAACAATAATTTAACTTTTTGCATTTTCAACACAACTGTATCTTAACTAATTAACAATAATATAATGTGATTTCCCAGTTGACCTTCAATTATTTAATAAACATATTATCTTTCATATCGGCTTTTCAAAAAATGTATTGTTTAATTTTGTTTTATCATTTTTAGGGTACCAAAATCTAATGAAGGTAATATTTTGCCGTCTAAACCACCATGCTCTAGTTGCTTCATGATAAAAAATGAGTCTACACTAAACAAACATAAAGCTGAAAATCATAGTGAAACCCCACCATTCATTTGCAAAGAATGTTTGTTGGAATCAGATACATGGTATACATATGTCAAGCATATGAAAATGCATTTAAGATATGCAGCAAAATGTAGTAATTGTGTATATAATATGATGAATAAACCAGATACTGTGATATTCTTATGTGATGTTTGTGAAATGTCTTTTAACTCTGATGATGAACTTAAAGTACATGTACAAACACATTTAGAAAATGGAATAAGTAATGATATGTAGTAATTTTGACTGTTAATTTTATAATGAGTTATGTAAATATTATGGATGTAACTTTTATAAAAAAAAAATACTTATATATTTTTTTATTCATAATTGCCCTATAAAAATTGTAGTAAATGTAACTATTTTTTAGCTGTTTTTTAATTTGCGACCAATATTTATAATATTTATTTTTGAATAACCACCCACCACTTAAAAATGTCTACAAATAAGAATTATATCTAATACTCTTTAATAAGAGCAATTATTAAAAAAATTGCTTTTATCGACTGTAAAAAATTATTTCTGTTATTTAAAAAGTGTAAATACTAAATACCATATACTTGTAGTTTATTTAGAGTATCTATTGTTAATATACTTTTTTTTGTAAAATGTATACAATTATATGAAGTTAATAATGTAATTTTAAAAGGTAAATACAATTAACTTAAATAAAAATTCATATTATAGTTAACATTAAAAATGAATACTTCAAAATTATTATTCATTGGTTAAAAACAGATTTTTTGTATTTTATAAATGTTTGTTTGAGTGTGAATGATCATTAAACTTTTGTTTTTTTTTTTCATTATTTATTATTTACTATTATTTTTAATGATTACAATAATACATACATATTTTTACTGTTTTATGTTTAGTTAAATGCTTTTTAATACTTAAAATTTCACATTATACAATATAATTTGAATATTTAATACTTTATAGAACGGTACACAAAATTAAACACCACTAAAAATGTTAACTACTTACATGAAATGTGTTATAAACTTATAACAATATGATAATATATATATATATTATATATTATTATTATGTAATTATTACAAACTGTACCATAATTTTGTCATTGTATAGAATTATTCAATTATTGTGTATTAACAAATTTTTATTGTTTATGGTTTATATTGTTAAGTTATTTTATTTTTCTTGCTATGCGAGCATATATATATATACTGTATAAGTAATATATGCATTATGTTAATTTTGTGTTAGTATTAGATACCCTTTTTAAGCCTATTAAATACGTGATATAATTATTTTTATTGATGATAGATCCACTCTATTTGTATTCTTTTGTTAAATAATCCTTTTCTATGATAAAATTATCCTTAATATTATTATGTTTCATATTATGTCATCCATTAATATTAAAAACAATTTTGACTTTCTAAAAAAGTTAAATTTTTGAATTTTGAGCAATGAATGAAACAGTTCAAATAACTATATTTTTTTACTGAGGCCATACTCCAGCAGTAAAATGATTGGTGATAGCAAATTTTATCTAATTTGTACATTAAGGGGTCAAAAGAAAAAAAACTTGTGGCCTGTACTTATCAAAATAATCGGGGAAAACAAAACAAAACTAAGGTATACAAGTGGGTACCGTTTTGCTGTATAGTAGGTTTAGTGGGTTTCTGTAATGAATGCATTAAATGAGTTCCATGATAAATAATTGCATTCAAAAAACGATTCTGAGTAGATTCGGTCTATAAGCCTATATCAAGTATATTTCATGGCATATTGTTTGATATTGCTATTAAATTATAATAAACTTAAAAGTGTAAAGTCCCTATGAATATTATTTTTGAATTACAACAATTGAATTCATTTTTGCCAAAAACATTGCATTTAAAAATGCCATTATAGGTGTAAAAAATATAATAATTAACTTGAATACTTCAAAAGCTTCAAGTGCCCACAAATAATATTTTTTAAATTACAATAAAATAACTAAAATCGTTATTCTTTGTTTAAATATCTAATTTCATTCAATTTTAAAATCTTAGATATAAGAAGAAAATTATTATGAATTTCTAACTCAAAATAGTTTGCTAATTTTCGTGATGTTGTCTAAATTCTTATTTTAAACGCTTAGAAAAAATGTGACTTTGTATTTTCAGTATTTTTTAACTGGTTCATGAACACATTTTTGACTACTTTTTGTGTACACAGACACATTAAACAATTTTAAAAACCACACATTATTGTAGAATCAATACATTAAATGTAAAATAATGACGCTTGGGGCGTTCTATAGTCCCACCCTATTACCCTATAAATACGTCTCTGACCAGAACGCCATGCACTGAACTGTTTTATATGTCGACGGACTATTAATAATAGTTAAGGGCAATCGGTGTTGCATATGTGGCATTCATCGAAATCATCATGTCGATCATGAAGGTGCGCTGGACGTTCAGATTTCCGTTGGTTGACTGATGATTCAGCGTCAACTATCACAGATTCACGGCAGATGTTGTACACGAGCAAGGAAGGCACGAGACACTCATCTAAGACTTAACGTCTCCAAGACCACTACTCACTGTGGTCAATTATGATTGCTCAAGGATGTTAAGAATTTAAGATATAGTTCAGATCGAGCAATAAATCAATTACACCTCAGTAATCTCATAGATTTAAATTTAAATAAATAAATACCTGACGCAACTTATGATGCGTGCCCACAACAACGTGCGAACCGTTTAATTCTACTCAGAACTTTGGCTATAGTTCCATACTGGTATATAATCTGACCTCAAGGGGGTTACACAGCAATTCGAGTACATTGGTGAAATAACTGCAAATCGTTACAAAGGCCAAAATGGAAAAGAGCATCAGATCGCCCGACCGTGTCTAGTTCCTCTTCTAGACTATACAACAGAACACTCGCGGTTCTACAATACTCAGCACCTAATACTGACGGGAACCCTATGGACACAACCAACAGATTTTTTTGGTTGTACAATCAACTACTTTCGGTTACAAGAAACCTTGTTATACATTTCAATTTTTAGCTATACAAATTGAACATTTTATACATTTTTAACTACAAAATAATTTACAAATGTTTGATATTTTGATGAATTTTGGTCAATATTTGAACTTTAAATGCTTATAATTGATTCACCAAGTCAAGCCAACACTCCTATCATCTCCCAAAACTCGAAAATCTAGCCCACCAAATGGCGCTCTTTCTTAACAACTTCCAAGCCACTATAAATCCCCTGATAATTTCCTACTCACTACTCTCATAAAGAAACTATTGCTCTCTAGTAATGGAAAATAATCCAAGTAATATCCTTCACCAGTTCTCAATCCTCCAGCGGAACGTAAATGGACTAGCCCATCAAACAAATTAACTCTATGCCTTCCTCTCAACAAACTCCATTGATTTATTGCTTATCAGTGAAGCACGCCTAACTCCAAACTCCAAATTTAATTCTTTCACTTTTCTGGATATTCAACATATCTCTGTGACCATCCAGATCGTTGAGCCCACGCAGGTTCAGCAATATTATATAAAGTCAAATATTAAACATAGGTACCATACTTCCACCATACCAAAATAACGCCATACAGGCCACAAACATTTTGCTAAATCTAAACAATATCCCTACAATTTTTTCGTCGACTTACTTTCACCCCGGTATAAAACTAAATCATGATAATATTTCTCTCGCTTCTTCAACTCCCTTGGAAATCACTTACCAGGTGGCGACATTACCAATACTCTTCCCAATCATATCAAATACTCCATTACCAACTCTACTGATTTCTCCTCAGATCACACACCAATAAAAATCAACTTAAATGACTTCCAACTATTACAAAAAACTACCCGAGTATTATTACAGGCAAAACCAACTGGAAACAATTTAGTCAAACCATAGAAAATCACATCACTCTCAATATCCCTCTAAAAACTACACTTGACTTCGATACTGCGGTTCAATCCTTCACAACTATTATCCAAAATGATATCGCCCTCGATGCATCCCAAAACAACCATTCTTCGACCTACCAATCAATATCTTACCCTCATACATTACACAACTCATCACAGACAAGCTTCGAGGCCGCAGCATATGGCAAAGAACATTAAGAACTCACTTGCTGTGATGGAATAATCCTCAATAACCTATCACTAACTCGTTAAAAATATTCTCCGAAAGCATTGGATAAGTCACTTTGGAGAGCAACTAAAACGATTATAAATGAGAAAATTAAAATACCTCCTAAACGGTATCCTGATAATTCCCTAGCATCATTGAATCTTGACAAAGCAAACTTATTCGTAGCAGATCTTGAAAATCGTGTCTCACCAGTCACCACACCCAAATTTATCCAATACAAGCCACAACACTTGTGTTGAAGCCTCACTACTCAACACCTTACCAATGTGTCTTCCTACAAAACACACCTCTCTTTCCTTCCTTCGCTGCATTACGCATTTACGCCTTATATAGCGAAATACTATATCGAGCTAAAAATGTATAAGGTTAGCCTACCGAAAATTATCATTATTTTGTCGCTACTTACAATCTTTTTGGTTCCTTTTAAAATATCTATTATGATTATATTTGTTTATTTATATTATTATAATGATGGGTCATAGGTGTATTAGTGAAGGTTTTAGGTTTAATCCACGATAATGAACATATTTACGTCTGTGCCCACGACCATAGATTAAAGATTACATTATCGCGAGCATAAAGACAGTAAAATTATTGTATATTATAATATTAATAAATTAAGAGGACGCCACACCTGCATGTGTTGTATCCGTCTTACAAACGTGTACCATACCAAATTTACGCTCAGCAGTTCACGTTTTATGTCGTTAGCTTAAACATTAGAGTGAATCAACCTATTATAAAAGTTGATGGTAAGAACTTTATCTGTGTTTTGTTGGAAATCTTTTTACTATAATTCAGTTTTAAAGTGAGTTATGAGCATTTTTATTTTACATTTATTATACACACATAACTCACTTAAAAACTGAATTATAGTAAAAAGATTTCCAACAAAACATAGATAAATTTTTTACCATCAACTTTTATAATAGGTCGATTCACTCTAATTTTTAAGCTAACGGCATAAAACGTGAACTGCTGAGCGTAAATTTGGTACCTATGTTACACGTTTGTGAGACGGAGACAACACATGCGGGTGTGGCGTCCTCTTAATATGACTATTTTTGTGTTTCATATAGGGCGTTAACATTTTATTGCGTTTTTTTTTTATCTTTAATACAAACACTAGTTTTCAATAAGAACATTTTTAAAAAATATAGCTGAAGAGTAGAGCGGCTACTGCATTTAGACAAAAGCGTTAGAAGTAGCGCACTACATTTTAAAAAAAGTAGCGATAGCGAGCTATTTTTTAAGGGGAAAATAGCTGTAGCTTTAGCGTGCTACGAAAAAACCTGTAGCTTCCCGAACACTGATTGTCATTCACATTACCAGAAAACCCACCCCGTCGTCTCAGACGTAAAAAGCCACGTGATCTATTAAAATAAATAACATCTAATATTCAATAATATATATTATATTATTCCAACAATACATATCTTGATATCTACCCTAAGTTCTTAAATTGGAAGTAGTGTCGATGGACGCTCCCTTCCCTCACGTTTGTCACATCTAAAAACTAAATTGTTAACCTATTTACTTATTGTGATATTGTGTAGGTATACAGATTGCAAAAAAAAAAATTCCTATACCTACAATTAGCTCAAAGAGTCAAAATATTTTTAAAATTGTGTGGCGTATAAAAAAAATTATAATTTGAACATTCAGTGAACATTTCAAATGTCTTTTAGAACACTTATAAAAAGTTAATGTGATTTTCCGGCAAACTTTTTTAGATTCTGAGAGGACAAAGAATGTGTTGATTTTAAAATGTTGTGTCTAATGTGTGATATAAATATATATTATTATAATTTATGATAAATACGATGTTTTCGGTCAAAATCAATTCAAAACACCTACTGTATTAAACTATTATGCTAATAGTAATTAAAAAAATATCATATAATAGATATACCATATACACTCTGTAATATAATAAATAATAGACAACCTCGATATTGCAGATGATTATAGAAATTATAGGTCGTGGCCATATTCTAATAATATTATATGTGTATTTAATAATTGTACATTCTAACGTTATTATTTATAATTTTATCTTTGAATAGTAAATTATAGTAAGCGGTTGTGATTAGTCGTTTATAATAAAGAATATTATTATGAATTATGATGTATTGTAATATTGTATAGGTGTACAAAAAGTAACCATTTGATTCGTTGTTGATTAAATATGACGATGAGCGATGACGATAATATTATTGCGTTTGAAAACTGTGTTCAGTCATGTTTCACCGTTTAAATTGTTTGCGCAGGACGCAGCGCTTTTACTCGTTAAATGTATCTGATTCCGTGTTTGGTCGCGAATCGTTTGTTCGGCGACACATCGGACCCAATGAATCTGATCAAAAGCAGATGCTAAAAGAACTCGGATATCAGGTGCGTTTCGGAAGTACATAAAAAATCTAGTATAAAGTGAATAGAAACGTAGTTCCAATACCATTTTCTTTGAATTGAAAATACCTACTTTCAAACTAAAAAAAAACTATTTTTTGTGTTGTGTGCTTTACTGTTGCTATATAGCTTAGTATAATTACTTGATTTTCGTTGAATTGTCAACTATATATTTTTATTAACAATTGTTTCTTTTTTTTTTGTACCAATTTAAAAAAAAAAAATTTACACTATAATATTTTACACGTAGCATTTTATTTTTAATATTCAACTTTAACTTAATAATATTTACCAGCGAGTATTTTTTATAATGAAGTATGATTGTATGATAAATATCTAATTTTGATAATTGTCGATAATTATTTACATAAAATAGGTATGTATATTTCAATCATTTTTTCACCAATAAATATCGAATAAATAATTTACCTTGTCGTTAACTTTTGCAAATTAATTTCTTTAAATATTAAAATAAAGTAATTGGTAATATAATAGATGCCTAAATGTATGTTTGGTGTTTACATTGGAAAACTTTTTTTTTCAAAAGTTATCGTGTCTTTGTTTTTACTTTTTACCGTGTACTTTTTTATCACAAATAACACATGACGTAAAGTTTCCCTAAAATAGGAGGTCCCTAATTCATAAACTAAAACACAAGTAAACTGAAACCATACTTATTTCCTTTACTTTAAATATTATATTTTAAACATTAATTATTAACAATAAGTACATATTAAAAATACTTGGGACAATATCATAAATTCTGCACATATTATCAGCTATTGTAGGTCAACCTCATAATAGATAATTACAAAACAAATTATTGTTTTATATTATGTAATATGTTCCATTAAATTTTGAAATTGTTTAAACATGTTGAGTAAATTGATTTATTATAATATTTAAAAATGATGAATCGAATAAAACTTTTTTGTATTAATATATACATTTTTATAATAATTTTATCATCAGTGAGATATAAACTATAAGTAATTTTAATTTGTTAATTTGAACTTTTAAGAGACATTGTCACTTTGTTTTATTATTAGTGTTATTGTTATTATGTGATGTGACTCATATATATTATGAGTTATGGATAAAAACAGACATTGGTGTTAAAGAAGTCAACCATTATTATAGTGGTAGGTGCTGAACTCGTGAGTTATTGTGATAAGTTAATTTTGTACTTTTATTTTTTTATTAATTTATTGTATAGTAAATTAGTAAATCACGACACCAGGTTCATTTTAGCCAACCAGTGGCGTAATTAGGAACTTGTCTTAGGGGGGGATAGACATTTTTTTACACACAAAATATTAAATTTTCAAGTACAGTGGTGGTCAACTCGTCAATCATATCATCAGGATTTAGTACAATTGATTTATTATGATATAGGCTCTGGGGGAGGGGGGATTTATCCCCCTCATCACCCCTTAATTACGCCCCTGTAGCCAACGCCCGGAGTTAGGTACCAGTTACGAATTTGGCAAATCTATAACTTACTATACCTACTTAAAATTAAAATAATGCTTTTCAATTAACTGGCATAGTAGCATGTGTATACAGAGTTTTCATCATCACGTTATACGTTATATTATCATACAAATAATATTTTAATTTGTATGTTTAAATGGAAAAATGGACCGCTGGAAATTTACGATACATTGTTATTAATCAAACAATTATTACAAGTTCAATTATTCAGAATTAAAATTATTAGTACTGTGTCTATTTGATTACGTTTTTGAGTCAATTATTAAACTGTTGAACGAAATAAAAATGAATAATTCTAAAATTATCAAACAAAGTAAATAACATACATAACTACTCTGACCACAGCTAAGCTGTCCGTGTGCACTAAACACCTGTACACGCCAACTTTACCTACTACACGGACATACAAATAAATTATATGTAATTATACCTATATGGATTATAGTTATTAAATAACTGTGTCATTTTTATCTATTTTATACTTTATTCAAGCTCGAGTAGGTTTAATAAGTAAAATTGTTACCTTGTAGGTACCTTGAAATTAAAATTGTTAAACTCATATGGACCATAAATTGGTATTTTCAGAGTTTAGAAGATTTGAGCGAGGCCGTGATCCCAGATAAAGTTTATCTTCAGAAGACGCCTAATTTAAAATCGTCAGCTATTATAGGTATGTTATGTATTGTATTAAACAATTGATAACCTTTTGTCTGTGCAGGAACTTAAATTTTTTGTTAATGAGTAGATTATTGCATTCATATTTACGTACCTATAATAAACGCAATATGTAAAATATAGACTAAAATAGTTTGTTCTATTATAATACAAAAGCACTCCGCATTATACTATTACTATCACGTGATCTATAATCACTAGGTAGTTATGCGAATTTGTATTGTAATTTATATTAATTGTTTTTTGTTTTTTATAATAGTGATTAATATGTAATCCATTTTCATTGTTTACATATTATTGTACATGGTGTTTTTAAAATAAATGAGGTCAGGAGTATAAGCGTACTCATTGTGGACTGTGGTGGCCCAATGAAGAATTTATTGAACTTTTTTTCTATCTTCAAAATCTGGGTTATTAAAAAAATATTCTTAGAACATTAAACGTAAAAATAAACACTCTAGTTATATTTTTTGCAAAATTCTTATACAAATTGAGGTGTAACATCGTTTTGCACTTGTCGTGCGTTTTTCAAACTTGAGTCTACTAAAAAAAAAGTGGTTTGGCACATCGATTTGTATGAGAAATCTGCAAAATAAACGGTGGTAACAATTATTTGTTGTCGTTTAACATACAAGATTAATACACACGGTATTTTACATTCTCAACTAATAAAAATGATGAAATAACAACAAAGGTTAACTGATTTTAAATGATCGAATTTATTGCCATACATTTAAGTTATGTGTTTTAGGTGTTTAATAAAATATGCATAGGCGCAATTAGGGGGGGGCTGGAGGGGCTAAGCCCCCTCAAAAACATTCAAAGCCCCCCCAAAAACCATACAGAACTTTATATTATTATATTGATAAATAAAAAAATATTTGATTACTACTGAAAAAATGAATAAAATAAATTTTTTTTATTTTTTTTTAGTAACAATATTATAATCGTGGTCTTAAATAATAAATCTATTATTTCTATAGTCCTATAGTCTAGACCGTGCTTATTATAGCGCACCGCTGTATATCATTATCAATAACCAAAATATTATCCCCGACTATATTTATAGCTTCCATTCTCGGACGTTTTGCGAGTGGCCGCAATTGACAATTAATGACAATTACGATAAGCCATAACCATAAGGTACACTAGGCGAATAGTTCGCGTGCGGGACACGCATGCGTGTGGGTTCGTTTCACGGGAAACACGCGCGAACATTCGCCCAGTGTGAATATACAGTCACGTCATATTATTATGTAGGTTTATAAATAGCTCATTTACGGAAAGTACAAAACTGTATTGATGCTATTAAACATTTGATCATACCAAACGACCAAACCGTCCTTAGCAGACAAGCATTACAATTATATACCACCATATATTGAGATTGACCATTCAATTACGATTGCATTCCTAATACAGACGTACTCACATTATTTGTTCATTCCGTTCATTCGTGCATCGTGCTTTGTGATTGTGATAATATTTTGGGCATTTGCTATTTAGTGAACAAAAAAGTTATTACCTACCTATCATTATTATGTACCTAATTTTCTTCTTTTTTTAAAAAAAAAAATTAAAAGTTATTAAAATAAAAATGTTTTCGATATTTAATTTAAAAAAAAAAAAAATCAGATTGTATACTAATCAATGAAGGAAAAAATAATTCAAGTCATTCAGAAACAACTATTTCAACTTCTAATAATGATGTTTCTATGTCTCCTGATGTGAATAATTCTTTAGTTGAATATGAGACAAGTCAATCGACATTATTAAGTCCTAAAGAAGGAAATAAGTTGGATATTGTCGATCTAGGTAACTTAGATTCTGGCCCTGTGCAACCTATTTTAAAGGTAAGCTATATTAATTTTAAGAGTACTAGCTCAGGCACATAGCCAGACATTTTTCTTTAAGGGGCCATCATTTTTTGGCCCCTTTCTGTTTTTTTTGTACCCAATACCACTCCTCTCTCTATAATATAATAATAATATTAATCTATAATAATATTTTTTCTTCTTCAATATTTAATAACAAATGTAAAATAATAAATTTATTGTATATAGGTTTATCCTAAAACAGCATTTGGATCACAAAATAGATCTTTTGGTTCCAAATATTTCAAGGAGTATAACTGGCTTGAATATAGCATAGAGAAAGATGCTATTTTTTGCTTTCCTTGCAGAATGTTTTCAACAAGTTCTGGTCATGTAGAAGATGTTTTCGTAACAACAGGTTTTAATAATTGGAAAAAGGCAAGCTTAACCATTTTAAATACACTGATTTACAAATTACATTAATATATCATAAATTTATAATATTATCTAAAAAATGTATTATTAATAATATGAACCTATATCTATTATTAAAGTTGAGTGGAACTAGAGATGCAAAAACAGGAAAAACAAAAATAAAATTGAATGAAAATTCTGACCCCCACTTGACTGGCCAATTTAAGATGGGTCAGCTTATAAAAACTCAGTGAAAAATGGTGATGTTATTTCAAAGATGTCTACTGCTCTTCAAAAAGAAATACAAACAAATAGAAATGTACATTAAATGTTTAATTGATATTGTTTTTATATCTTGGCAGACAAGGAATAGCGTTTAGAGGACACCGTGAAGATGAGACATCAGTTAATAAGGGTACTTATTATATTATTTAAAATGTACCTTAAAATTATTTAATTGAATTTCATTGTTAAAATTTGTTTGTTTTATTTTTGTTCTAGGTAATTTTTAAAGAAAATGTGTGAATTTTTATCAAAACATAATCCAGAGTTTTTGCAATGTATATATAAAAAATACCTTATTGAACCATACAAGTTGGAGTATACAAAATGAACTGATAGAGACGTGTGCTGAAAATGTTAAATCTACCATTATACAAGAAATTATAGATTGTGGAATGTTCAGTATCTCGTGCGATGAGGCTCGGTAAATAATAAATACAATCTTGGAAGTAAAAATTGAATTTTTAATACTATGTTTTTGTATATTTAATAAGTTTTTCTATTCTTACTAGGTCTCACAAACAAGAGCAATTAAGTATTTGTGTAAGATATCCCCATGGAATGGACATCTGTGAACGATTCTTAGGATTTGTTGACGTATCAGAAAAGCAAACTGCAGATGCTTTTGATTTTTAAAATTGGTTTGAATTTTTAAATGCATCTAAATTAGATAAAATTCCCATCCATAGGACAGTCATATGATGGAGCAAATGTCATGTCAGGTCACATAGGAGGTGTTCAAGCAAAATTGAAAATAGTTCACCCTCCAGCCAAATGTGCAGTATATGTACATTGTATGGCGCATAAGATTAATTTAGTAGTTATTGATATGTGCAAGCACTTAAAGGTAAAATTCATAATTAATATTTTATTATACCTATTATTCTGATTTGTAATTATATATATTTTTTTTAAGGATGCTAGAAACTTATTTAAACGCTTTGGAGGCACTCTATGTTCATTTCTCTCATCCAACAAGAAACTTGAAGCTTACTGATTTACAACTTAAATTGAATATGAAAAAGACAACACTTTCTCAGTTAAGTGACAATCGTTGGATTTGCCGCTTTAAAAGCTGTGACGCAGTGATAAAAAATTTTAATGCCATAGCTCAAGTTTTAAATGATGAAAATTGATGATCAACAAAGTAAATGTGTTTGCCCAAGCAATTGGTATGTTATGAAAAATATTAAATAACCATTGGTTTCATATAATGCAACTGATTTTATTGTGCTTTTTATTTTAGGTATTGTTTCTACAATATCAAATTTTAAATTTGTAGCATATTTATTCATTCTGCATGATATTCCTAAAAGTTGTTAATATATTAAGTATTCAACTTCAGTCAAAATCAGCAACACTTGGAAATTCTGCAAATTTGATAAAAGAGTAATTGATACATTAGAAAGTTATCGTTCTTCTATTCACTACAGTGAACTGTGGGAAAAAATGGTTGTAATTTTCAAAAGACAATGGAATTGAAATTAAATGTTCCTTTTCAAAGGTACCTAGAGTAAATTTTTACATTATATGATACTGTTAATTAATTAAATATTTTAAATTCAATATGATAATATATTTTTTTTTATATTGAATCTTAGGTGGCTCTAAAAGGCAGAGAAAGGAGTCCACTAATCTAAAAAATTATGTTGTTATGTCATCAACTTCAGCTGAAAATAATCACCAAAGTGATAATACAAGTACCACTACATTAGAACCAAAAGAATATTGGAAGATTCATGCTTTTTATCCAGTAATAGATACAATAATATGTCAAATGAAAGAGAGATTTTCTGAAGAGAGCATTCAAATTGCGACTTGTGTAGATAACTTGTTAAAATTAGACTTTAAGGGATCATCATTACTTATAAATCAATATAAGGTTTTTTTTTTATATATATAATTTATGTTTATCAAGTACCTATTTCATTTAAAAACTGTATATTTGTATTTTACTTTACAGAATTTGTTTGAAGTCATCCCTAATGATTTGCAATGTGAGATGACTGTTTTGAAAAATATGATTAAAGGAGTTCCTAGCTATTCCACCCAAAAAGAAAAATTATCTAAAGATACTTTTCCAAATCTTTTTAAAATGATCCAAGTAGCTATCACTCTTCCAGTCAGTTCGGCTACTTGCGAACGGTCATTTTCGGCAATGAGAAGAATAAATAATTATCTTAGGTCTACGATGTCACAAGAACGGTTCTCAAAATTGGCAATACTTAATATTGAGAGAGATATAATTGTTGACACCGAAATTATTTTAAATACATTTGCTAATAAAAATAGAAAAATAAGATTATAAAATGTTAAAAACTAATTAAATCTGTTACCTATACTTAAAAGTTAAAAGTGAATTATTGTTTTATTTTTTATTTTTTAAATTTTACTTGCCATCCAATGAGCACATTTTTATAGAGGGTTAGGTTTAAGGGTAGAAAAAAGCTTCTGAGAGGCAGAGATTGAAAAATTTATGTGAGGGGCTGAAGCCCCCCCAATATTTTTACTCTAATTGCGCCTATGAAAATATGGAACATTACGGATAATTGTTATCACAATTTGGGCCACCACTGTGAGTTCGCTTATACTAGTGACATCAATCATTTTAGAAACACCCTGTATATATGTTCTATGATGAATTACAACAAGAATGTATCAACCTATAACAATTATTATAATAAAAAAAATTATAATCCTAGTTCAAAGTATTAAATATTATGTACCTACCTATATTGTTACCTATATTTATTAATTTATTATATTATATAATATGAATATATTTATTTACATATATGTATACCTGTAATCTGTATACATAAATATTATATTTTACATGTGAACATTATTACAATAATCCAATACCAAATACCAATTATTATTTTAGATTCTGGACGGAGCGATGCATGTATTGTTTTCTAATAATTTAAAGGTTTTTCTTATATGTAATCAGTCAACACATTTTGAGGCAGTAAAAATGCTTCAATCTTCGATTTCGATATCTTTTCTGTTGGCAAAGTGATTATAATTAGTGTCAAAATTAAAAATATCCAAATACTTTTCTAAATAATTGGGAATAACATAAAAAAAAAAATTGGAAAAACGGGAATTTGTACGCAAAATCTATATTTGATAAAATCTATTTTATTGTAATTCAGTAGTACGAATGGTCGTAGATACTTGAAATGTTTACCAAATGTTTAGATATATTAGCATTATATTTTATTCATGCTATAATTTTCAAAATATATTTTTTTCTATACCTACATTGAAAAATCTACGTTGGTCAAAAAGCTCGAAAATGTAACACTATCGGTTCCTCGAAAGTTTGTTCTATTGGAATTATATAAATGTCGAATTATTTATATATGATTTGTTTTTGGCAAAATTGGTTCAACCTACCGTATTACTAATAAAAAAATGAATT
Source organism: Neotoxoptera formosana (assembly GCA_022818045.1). Lineage (NCBI taxonomy): Eukaryota > Metazoa > Arthropoda > Insecta > Hemiptera > Aphididae > Neotoxoptera > Neotoxoptera formosana. The sequence continues at coordinate 14,228,465 of CM040633.1, read as the reverse complement.
ACTAATTTCTAATAGTCATATAAATGTATCATAAAATCTTCTTAGAAAAATAGGCTAACAGACAGTGGGGTCATTTCAGTCAATAGGAGGGGGCAAATGTTTTGACCAGAACATTAACAGAAAAAAAACAGTCAATTCACCCACACGCTATAATTCCACCTATACTCTGTTCAAGTTAAGAAACGTAGTCGGCGGCCGACTAGTGCGAAGGGGCGTGATAATACTACATGGATAATTGACTTGGTGGTGTGGTTGACAAACGGGTGTTGCCATCAAGCCACCAACTTCGTTTCTTAACTTGAACAGACTAACAGAGTATAGATTTTTATCTCAATACAATTCCTATCTAAAATAAAAACACGTATAGTGTGATAATTACAATAACACACAACGATGAACTCACGAGACCGAAATAAAAACTTATATGATTTATATTTAATGCGTTTTATCATTTTACCTACTGTTTGCAAATTTGCGTTTTGCACAGTATGGCAAAATTGCCATTTATAAAAATGATATTATTATGAGTGTATGCTAATTAAACACATTATTCGTAATAAATTAAATGTTTATGCTCCTCATGTATAGGTACCTTCCGTTTAAATATTGTATAATTATTAATCAGTGCTTGAATTGTGGTAGGACGTGAGATGATTGAGTCCCTATTCTTTTTTAAAAATATTCTAGAGGTCTCTATTCAGTTATATTCTAATCAATAAGTCATTTAAGTCTTCAAATTGACACATTTTTTTTACAATTTTGCATCCTTTCTAATTTTTTTCCAATTCAAGCACTGTTTATATTACCCATCTACTTAAAAAAAAGTAATGAAATAAATCTACAAGCTAATAAGTAAATACATTTACAGATGAACAATCTCTAGCCACCTTAATAAAATCGATTGCAAGTAAAAATCAAACATGGAGAAGTTTCATTGGTATGGGTTACCACAACTGTCACACACCTCATGTCATCGTGAGAAACATGTTGGAGAATCCTGGATGGTATACTTAATTTTTTCAATATTCTGTTCTCAGTGTCGTGTTGCTATATTGTGATTTGTGCTTACTAGTTACTATCATTGTTGGTTACCTGGAATAATCATTTTAGATACCCATATTCAACATGACTTTTAATATAAGTTCTAGGGAAGTTAAGATTTTACAGACATTTTCTTGTCTGATCGGGGAGGGGTTTGTAATTTTGTATGTAAAGGTTAGCATGTTTAGTGATTTAGCGGTTTTTAGCGTGTCATTCAAATATTTCATAAAAATGATTATATATTACATGGCTAGGCTTTAATTAGTTTAATTATAATAAAAAACTAACAATGTAACGAATATAGTGAATCGATTATTTAACACACGAGTTAAACCGGGTTATTCAGCTAGTATTTTATAAAACTTACCTGTTATGCAATATATAGGTTGACACCGTATACCCCTTACCAAGAGGAAATTGGTCAGGGTCGACTAGAGAGTCTTCTGAACTTCCAAACATTGGTTGTCGACCTTACGTGTATGGACGTAGCCAACGCGTCTCTGTTGGACGAGGCCACGTCGGCGTCCGAAGCGCTGGCAATGACGTACCGGCACAACAAACGCAAACGCTGGTTCGTTGCAGACAACGTACACCCCCAGACGTTGGCGGTTGTACGCACGAGAGCCTCTGCCCTAGGCATCGAAGTCCACTCCGGCGATCCGAACAAAGTGAATGACTTCGGATCGTACAGCGGAGTGTTATTACAGTACCCAGACACGTATGGCCATTTATCGGATTACGGGGAGATCGTTCATAAGGCTCACAATGACGAAGTTCGTTCACAATACCAATAGAATACAGGGTACCAGTCAGTGGCGCCGAACTCTAAAATTGTTTGTGAAGAGAAATCTAAAATGTTTTCTCTACCACCACAACTTTCCAGGCATTTAAATTTAAGAAGTGAAGCTATTGCATCACATGATATACGAGTTCGGCGCCACTGGTACCATTATAATTTCAATTTCAATATATTTTATTGATATTTAATTGACTTACTAGTACAATGCATTCGATGACGTAGCCAGGGGAGAGGGGTTAAGGGTTGAACCCATCCACCCCCCCCCCCACCCATTGCTTTAAGTTTAATATATACATATAGGTTCTACATTATTCTCATTCTGTTTAATACCATTAATTCTTTGATGTGTACACTATGGGTGGATCTGAAGGCCCGTGAGGATTGGGTCTAGGGTGGCACATTTTTGGGGGCGGCACCTGTTCTAAATCCGGCACTGAACGCAATGTACTTACAGTAATTTGGTTTTTCCACTAAAGTAGAGTTGAACTCTACACGGGAATATACGGGGTATTGTGGAAATCCGGCTTAAGTTAATACTGTTGTGACGGTATGTTATAATGTCAAATACCGGCTTACTGGTACACCGAAAATAATTGGTTTATAACCATTACCGCGGAATACCAGTGGGTGAGTTTCACATATACCGCCACCTCTATAATCACTTATATCATAGACTTTAGTCGTGTGTGCCACGGACTTGTTGTCGCTCACTCTGATCAAAGCCCCCGGTGAATACGGTGTGGACATTGTGGTCGGAAGTAGCCAGCGACTCGGCACTCCACTCGGATACGGAGGACCACACGCCGCGTTTATCGCATGCAAAAAACCTTTGATGCGACTGATACCGGGAAGGATGGTCGGTATTACCAGGTAGGTAACACCTGCAGCTATATGGCCGTTTTCCCCCTCTAAGTTGTAAATATACATTTTAATTGTATATTATAGAGTTATACCTATAGTCTATAACTATCTACCTCTAACTCATGATTATTTATTACTTGTATGATGTTATTGTTAACTTTTGTGAACATATTGTAAATTGTAATGGCTAGAATTTATAAATACAAAACACAAATATATATTTGTAATACGTCCAGTAGCAGATTCAGAGGTTTTTTTGCGGGAAGCTTTTTAAATGCCTGCAAAAATCACTATTACAGATGTAACTATACATACAATTTAGTTTAGCATATACTATCTTTTATTATAACATATATTTACAAATTGTTTGCATTATAGTCTAAATAGGTTGTCTACTTACGAACTTATTACTAACTTGCCTATGTGGTCGTCGTAATATTCGGTGGACCTCACCTATACATTTTGGTTTAATTTAGAAACTCTGACATTAAGAGTGACATTCATATTTCGCTTCCGACCTCAACAACACAGCCATTCAAACAAACAAACAAAAATAATTAAGAGACGATACTTTGTTTTACAAGTGGAGAATTGGCTCAATTTAATTTTGTGAAAGCTGATATTAAAATGTCTTCCCTAATTAAATAACAAATTTAATCTATAAAATGTAAATATTAATTATGGACAAAAAACAATTTAAGCTTTCCAGCAAACCTCCAAGTGGTGTCCCCGAGTAACTCTATTAGGCTAGAGTTTAGCAGCTAATCCAAACTAGTTTTTCCAAATAAATAGCCTGGACCAACTCATGTAATCGTTTAAATACATCAGGATCCAACTCGAGATTGTCCCTAATTGTCTAGACTGATATAACATCAAACCAATTTATTTTAACTATGACTAGCAATGTGTATAATATTACATATATGTATCTACTATTTTAAATTGTTTGTACAGAGACGCAGATGGGGACAAGGCGTACAGATTAACATTGCAAACCCGCGAACAACACATACGTCGTGAACGGGCGACCAGCAACATTTGTACTGCCCAAGCTCTGCTAGCAAATGTTGTAGCTATGTATGCAATCTACCACGGTCCTGTAGGACTGAGAAATATAGCTCATAGAGTGCACAACAGTACCATGATACTTAAGACAGCGCTTGACGAAATACCTGGATGCAGTACGAGCAAAAGCAGTTTTTTCGATACCTTGCACCTGAAGAGCACGATTCCTCGACACGAGATAATCAAAAAGTGTAAAGAAAAAATGATCAACCTGAGGTTTTTCGACGATCAATCTGTGAGGAGTTTACCTGCCTAACTTTCATTTTAGTTCCACGCAAATGCGATGGATTTTATTTTAATTTGGTATTTTCCGTGTAATAGATCGGCATATCACTGGATGAGACGGTAACAGCCGAAGACTTAAACGACTTGCTATGGATTTTCGGAGGTGAAAAAAGTATAAATGAAGTAAGTACAGTGTACACCTATATAATATTTATAAATAAATTATAAATATATGAGTACATGGTTGTGCATGTAGGCGATTCAATAATCAATTAAAAATAATTGGTTCTAGATTATATCCAATGGTGCGTTTTTGGAAAAAAGCGTCAGTAAAACAATATTTAAGAGGACCTCGCAGTATTTACAACATCCAGTATTTAACAACCATCAATCAGAAACACAAATTGTTCGGTACATGAAACAATTGGAGAACAAAGATGTTTCACTTGTTCACTCCATGATTCCATTAGTGAGTGAAGTTATCGTTGAAAAATGTATAGAAATGTATTTAATTAAATTATTTCAGGGATCGTGTACTATGAAATTGAATGCTACCGTCGAGCTGTTACCGCTTTCAGAACCTGGATTCATTAACATACATCCATTTGTACCACCCGAACAAGTTCCAGGATATCATCAAATTTTACAAGAATTAGAACACGATCTCTGCCAGCTAACTGGCTATGACAAAATATCTTTTCAGCCCAATAGGTATACCTGCGTGCATTTAATAAATAATATTAAAAATGTTAAACACTTTTATGAATTTAAATACACATTCTTAGCGGCTCTCAAGGAGAATTTGCCGGTCTATGCGCCATAATGAAATATCATCAACACCGAGGGGATAACGACAGAAAAGTGTGTCTAATTCCCACATCAGCACATGGTACAAATCCAGCATCAGCACATATGGCTGGAATGGATATTCAGTTGGTGAATGTGTCCAAAGATGGTTGCATTGATCTACAACATCTGAAAGATAAAGTAAGATCACTATAAAGATAACTATACTACCTACCTTAGTATACTATACGAATTATGACCATAATATATTCATATTTAAATTATATTATTTTATAAAATTACTATTTTTTTATAGTAATATTCTGGATTGGCATTTTTTTTTTTTGTTTCATAAAATCTTACAAATTTGATCTGTTTTTTAATTACTGATATAGGTTAATGAATATAAAAATCAATTATCGTGTATTATGATAACATATCCGTCTACTAATGGAGTATTTGAAGAATCTGTTATGGACATATGTGAAATAATACATTCAAATGGTGGACAAGTAATAACAATATATCATGATTTTGTGACGAAAAAATAAATAAAACTTAACTCATAATTCAAAATTAAGGTTTACTTGGATGGAGCTAATATGAATGCACAAGTTGGATTGTGTCGACCTGGTGATATTGGAGCAGATGTATCTCATTTGAATTTACATAAGACATTCTGTATACCTCATGGCGGTGGAGGTCCAGGGATGGGACCAATAGTTGTGTAGGGAATTAATAGTGATTAGTAGTTATCAGTTTATATAAATTTATAATTTAATATAATATTTCTTGTTACTTAGTAAATCACATTTGGCTCCATATTTACCAACTCATCCAATTATCCATAATGGTAATGAACTAAGTTTGGGCACTGTTAGTGCTGCTCCTTATGGATCAGCTTCTATCATACCCATTTCCTGGGCATACATAAAAGTAATTCGTATTTTACTTATATTAAACGCGTATTAATACATAATTATATTTATAGTTAATGGGCTCTCAAGGACTCAGGAAAGCAACTCAAGTAGCTATATTAAATGCCAATTATATGAGTAAAAAATTAAGTACTCACTACAAAACATTGTTTGTTGGTACTAAATGTGGATTGGTTGCTCATGAATTCATAATAGACTCAAGAGAATTCAAAAAGACTGCAAATATCGAAGCTACTGATATTGCTAAACGATTAATTGATTACGGTGAATACATATAATTTATAAAAGTATAAATATAATAAATAGTGATTTTTTTTCTTAGGATTTCATGCTCCTACTATGTCTTGGCCAGTTGCTGGTACATTGATGATAGAACCTACAGAGTCTGAAAGTAAATTAGAATTAGATAGATTCTGTAATGCATTAATCAGTGAGTACATTTATTTATTTCACGTTTTGTTGAAAATTAAACGTTTTTTTTTTATATATATACATAAATTTATACTTAAGGTATAAGGGAAGAAATAAGACAGATAGAGATTGGTGTAGCTGATCGAGAACAAAATGTATTAAAATTGGCACCACATACATTGAAACAAATTTGTAGTGACGAATGGAATAGACCATATTCAAGAAAATTAGCAGCTTATCCAATAGTAATACAATTTTAAAATCTATAATAATATAATATAATATCCACCTAATATTTGTTTATTAGGGACACGAGCAAAAAATTTGGCCAAGTGTTGGCCGCATTGACAGCAAATATGGAGATCAAAATGTAGTTTGCAGTTGCCCATTAGTATTTTAAAAGTATTTTATATTTTAGTTACCACTTTAATTATAATACTTAACAACTAATACATTGCCCGATACCTACTTAGCCCCCTTAAATCGGGGGATTGATCCGGTGTATTACATATTTATATCAATAAAAATGACTTCACAGGAAAAACTCTCAGGCCTTGTAGAATTGTCGGATTTTGATAACTATTTTTATCTGAAAGAAGAAGACTTCCTCAGACCGCATTGAACCTCAATTTTTTATTTTAATTCAAATAATGGTATAAAATAATTTGTAAAAAAAAGTTTAAAACTGTCTCATTTTTAAAGATATATTTTAAAGTTTGAGATTATAATAATTGAAAACAGAGTTCAATGCTGCCTGTAGCATTATAGTTAAAAAAAATTATCAAATTTGGTTAATTTTATGGGACTGGATCATTAAGCTCGTAGAGTGTATTTTTGTGAACAAAATGACATTGTCGCCCGGACTCCTTAATTAATGTAACATTAAAATATAGTACCTAATGTTCAATGATATTTCAAACACAGGTATGACAAATACCTTTGTTAATACATTTATTCATATTTATATAACATCATGATATTTCCTTGTGAAATTTTACTTAATTTGTATAATTTTATTGTAATATAATAATATTGTTAGTCTATGATGACTGATCAATAATGAAAATATGAAATTATATATTGTATACTCATGTACCTACTCCACTTAGGTCTTCTTGCGCTATATTTATATAAGCATAAAGTTATAACAGTTATGTAAAATTAGTAATTACCATATATAATATACTAGCTGATCTCGTGCACTTCGTTGCCCGTTTAAAAAAATAATAATGCCAACTCTATATGAATAATAAGTTTTATTTTATAAATAACGGTTACAACTTACAATATACTAAGTAATATCGTTACAACAATATTCAATTTAGTCCCGCCCGGCGTTGCCTGAGCCAAATATAAGTTAAGATTAACTTCAAGTGATTTACATATACATCTAAATCACCTAGGTGGGCAATCAACTACATTATATCACGAACAATATGCGAGCAGTATATTATCAGGTAGGCAATCCACCTGCGGTGGATTGCGGACCCCATGAGGTGCGTGATTGAATGGAAACAGAATTAGGTAGGTGAAAAACAGTACAGAGTTGTCATTTTGTAACACCACTCGCATATTATATTTTTCCCGTGCACTTTTTATTTCATTTTTAGCTGTTAATCTAGGAATTACTGGCAGCGTTTGGCGAAAATCTTCAGCTATAAAGGGAGTTCATTGATATTCCATTTTAAATCTATACATATATATAAAAATCGATATGGCACACGTATCTCGCACATCACAGTGTGTTGAGTAGTTTTGGAATATATATATATATATTGTAATATAGATAATTTTTGTCGGGTTTTACTTTTTGGAACAATTCATACCTACACACTGCTGATGATAAAACACACACAAAAGAAAAAAAGGTCAGGTTACAGGTAGCTGGAAACCTACTATCGCGGTCGGTCACGGGAATATCCGAAATACACCATGCAAATAAGCATGTAAATTTAAATTTAATATTAAAAAATTAATTCCGAACATTTTCATACTCACTCGCCGTTTAAACCTTCTCTGAACTTCCACGAATAATTTAAGACCAAAATGAGCTAAATCGGTCCAGCCGTTCTCGAGTTTTAGCGAGACTAACAAACAGCATTAGATTTTTATTTATATAGATTATTATACCATATATGTATAATATAAATGATATACCTACCTTACGAGTAGTACGTAGTATCATTGATTATAAATACTACTTACTAGTAGTATACTGGTAGTATACTTTACAAATAAAAATGCAAGTACAATAGAATGGAAAAACAACTATCGGTGAAAATACATTTGATCGTTTCGTCGCGTTTTGTGGTTGGTGGTTTAAACATTTCTAGGTTGATTTTAATACGAGTGTATCTCTTATACTGCAGGTTCATGACTCTATACAGACGAGTCTTCTGTTGAAAATATATATTTTTACGATTTCATTAGTCGTTAAATCTGTAACGCATTGGTTTATTCTGGGATTAATCATTCAAAAATACGAAAAAAAGATACAATAATTTTTTTTGTACACAAATGGTTTTATTAATTTTATTAATCAAGAACAAAAAACTTGAAATAACTGGTAGTAAAAATTTAGAAAAAAAAGAAACTAAATATCACGTAAAGAAAAAAAGCACAAAATGGCTGAAAAAACATTACAACTATTTGGGGGGGGGGGCGTCGGCCGACCACTGCACCGAAGAATAGCACCACTGTCCCTCCGAACTCTCGGTAGGTTTCACCCTGGCGTGTCGTCCCTCCGACCGCTATCGGAATTAGGTATTAAATATTACAGCGTCCAGGAATTATATAACTGAAAAAAGGAATTTTTTGTATTGCATGTCAGCGGTAAATCCCTATACTATCCTGACGGACGGCCGTTATTTGGACTTGTTGTTTTAAAAAACACTACAGGTCGATAATATAAGTACTCAGGAAAGCACTCGTGCCACTTTCAAAACCCTTGAGACTAAATTTACACATATAATAAGTAATAACTAATAACACAATAATGAATAGATCTACTGCTCGTTTTAAACATTTAGTTGCATTCGTAATCCCAAAACTTGTAGCAAGGAACACAAATAAGCCCGTTAATGAGGTAAAAGCTGAAGATTTTTATTATTATGCAAGGTATCTCCGTGAATATTGCAAATTCCTTTCAAATACTGTTCAAGAAGTGTTCGATATATTGTTCAGAAACCCACCGAAAACTCAATCCGTATCTGATTTTGTTGGTTCGTGGATCAGAAAACCGGAACTTCTTATTAATGTAAACATTTTACATATACATTTTAAGGCCATGATATATTCATAAAATATCCATACGGAAGATGTGGGGGTTATGAATACAAATACAACAAAACAAACATTTTACTATCTAAAACACAATTCCCAAACGGAAAATTTAGAGCAATAAAATTAATAGGAACTTTAGGAAGCACATCAGTATCATACCAACGCAATAAAATTAAAATTCACGAAGAAAGACTGCAACATTTTTTAAATTAAAGATTTACCACGAATTTCTAAAGGAGAGTTGGTACTCGTTATTCACGGAAAAACAGATAATATGTTACATTTCTATAAGTAGTAGGTCTTCTTTGAAAAATCACCAAAAATGTAATTTACCACCTTTATAAAAAGCATATCGATAGGTTTGTACATACGTCAGCTATACGTTGCAGGAGTATCGGAGTTAAATATTAAATATTACGGCGTCCAGGCGGTTGACGGCCCTCTTTGGTCTGGCTTCATGTCGACGATTAGTATTAAAAATGTTATGAATCTTAACTAAAAAATAGTTTCATAAAAATTTAAACTTTTAATGCTTATAATAAAACATTATGTATATTGAAAGTGATTAAATGTACAGGGTTGTCAGGACAATGTAAAACAAACAATTAAGACTAAAGAACGGTATATTAAATAACTTTAACAAGTTGTTGCCGAAGCGTGTGCTTACAATTTAAACAGACTAATAATACATTAACGGCCACATACGTCGCGCTCGGCGTTGTCGGCAAAACAGAAAGAGGTAAGGCGGCGGAGACGTGCCGCTAGTTTGGCCGGTCAGTGCTGTCCACAGATATATAAAAATACTAGATAGCCGACTTGGAAATGATTTTGAAGCCCACAAAATGGCCGAAATTCTCTTATCTAAGAGGTAAATGCATAGCACGATATACATATATTTATATATCTGATATATAAATTGATGTATATCTGTGGTAAACATTCACCTCTAAGATAAGAGAATTTCGGCCATTTTTCCGGATTCATAATTTTTACATTGGTGGTATAGGGAGTTATCTATCTAGTATTTTTATATATCTGTGGTGATGTCGGATCTTAAAAAAAAAGATAGCTAACAATATACTCGATACTTATAAAATACGATAAGAAGTATATTAGGTTTACGGGGAACCTTGTATTAAATTTGAAGTTTGTTTACTTAAAAACAAAAATTTTATCTTAAAAAAAAACTGTAAAATATCTACAAATACCTAATCGTCAAAATATTTTGAAAATTATGTCGTGTCTAGGAGTTATTGCTATTATGAATGCTTGGTGAAAACTTCAAGTCCCTGTACGGTCATTTATTTTTAAAACACATAAGAAAAAAACAAAACAATTAAGTCTTTCAAAAAAGGAAATTACTTAAACGATAACGTTAAATATTATAATACGTAATGGTTTTTATTAAACATTTTTCGTTTTTCGCATTCACCAATTTCCCACCCACGCTTACCAGTGTTGAGTTGAAGGGCGCGGTGTGCCTTAGCATATCTGGAACGCGGGCAAACAAGGCACGCAAACGCCGAGGGTCTTGTAAATTTTGTCTCGGCGTAATATTATAAGTCCAGGCCCCAGGGAGTCGAAACGGGTTCAAATCGTCTCGGGTATCGGGTATTCGGGTTTCGTATTAGTAGCCGGGTAAACTATTTTGCGGGTATTGGGTTTCGAGTTCGAAACCGGCGGTAACAATTGTTCGAAGGTTACAAGTTTCGTGTAAAAAACTGGTGGGTTCGTAACATTTTTTTAGGGTTTCAGATATTACGAGTTTCGAGTTCAAAACAGGGTAAAATTGTTTGTAGATATATAATGAATTTCGTATTGAGGGTTTCGGGTATCTGGTTCGAAACGACGAAAACTGGTACCATTGTTTTCAGGTTATGGGCTTAGTGTGCAAAGCCGAATTAGGTTACATAAATGTTGGTTACTGGTTTTGAATTCAAAACCGGGTAAAATTATTTGTGGGTTACGGGTTTCATGTTTAAATCCGGGAAAAATTATTGTTTGCAGGTTAATAGGTTATGGGTAGCATTTTTTGGTGGTTACTCGGTTTTACAACCAGGATTTACACTTTAAATTTAAGCATAGCCGTCGCCCTGCGGCCTGCACTATATATGCCAGACCGCCAAGGCTACCGGAGCACGGAGAAAACAAAAATTCGTTGGGCCTATAAAATATTGTATATTAGTTTAGACAAAAAAGAAAAATAATTAAATTTAGTGCAGACTAAAAACTAAAATGCTGGTCATTATTTGTACAAGTATAGTTTACAAATATATAATGAAAAATTAAAAGTAATTTAACCCTTTTACCTTTATTCATTTATTTTATTTCATATACCTACATAAGAAAACTGGTAATTTATCTACATGAAATCGTATTAAATGTTATAATATTGTATTATCTTTTTAATTTTGTATTGTCACTCCACTAATTACATTTACCTATTATAAAATGTAAAGAAAAATATATTATATAAGTTCAATAGGCTTCTTTAGATGTTTTAATTTTGATACAAGTCATATATAACTATATATTATTAATTATTATGTATATTTAAAAATATATTTTCCTATATTGCAATTATAGTATACCAGTAAATAAATTCAAAAATTTCAAATATCTATAGCTTAAGAGTTAAAATATTTACAAAATAATTGTATCATGTATAAAAATCCTTAAATAAACTTTAATTAACTTTATTCCAACTTTAAATTCAAGTATTTACAGTTATTTGTTTTTGAATTACAGACAAAATTAGAAAATCAATTTCATCAAAAACTGGTTTTGAGCAAAATATTTCGTTTTTCTTTAATTTAGTTTTTTCAGATTATTAAAAAAAATTAGAAATTTTGACTTTTCAAAGACCAAACTTTAAACTAAATGCTACCAAAAACCACTCTCTAAAAGTCTGACTAAAATTGATAATCAAATCGTTTTTTACTGTTCCAAAATGTGACCACAGAAAAAAAGCAATTTTAAAACTAATTTTTCTACTTAGGATCTAAAAAGTGGCTTACAATTTATTTTAATTAGGGCCAGGAACAATCTTTTATTCATGTGTCATAGGCAGATAGAAATTTGAAATCTCAGGAGGCCGAAATTATTCAATCCAGCCTAAAATTGTATTGTAGCAAGTGTCTCTATAATATAACTACCAACTAGTTCGAATTATTTGGCTTATTATAATATTATAATATATAACATTTTCTATTGAGTTATTATTGAAATAATAACTTTCTTGGGTGTTTCAATTGAAATACTATTTGTTTTACTTAATTGGTAAGTAGCATATTTTATAAAAAATGATAAGTAAATAATTAATAAGTATACTGTGCATTTCCATTTTAGACATAAATGTTTCATTTTTTTTATTCCTTTTAGATGTCTTATAAGTTATAACCAAGCCTTTACAATTTCCTATTTTTCTTAACAACTAATATCTTGTATAACATCTTAAATTTAATTTTTAATAACTCTTCTTGTTAAATAGTTAGGAATATAAACAATTTATATTAAAATTTGAAATTTGCTTACCTATACAATAAATAATAACTTTTAAGTTTAGTAATACAAATTTATTTTATTCAAATAAAAAAATTCAATTTATAATAATTTTAATAGTTATAATATGAAACATGACAATCTTTTGAATGTATGACAATAATGTTGGCCAGCCAAATTTTTCACAACCTCTAATCTAAGCTGTCAATTTGTTGCATTAATTATAAAAATGTTGCATGACTAGATGTAAAAAACTAAATAATAGAGATTCATGTACTTTGTTCTCACATATAATTATTTTTGAGCAAAATAATAGATAAAAAAAAAAAATCTACAATAAGCCTAATGTTAATAGTGCAATGAACAAAATAAAAATTAATTTAAAATATAAAAAGGCACTACATTGTCATCCGAGGAAGACTATTTATTAATTTTGTACTGTTTATAATGTTATAGTCATGCGTGGCAATGGAAAAGTAAAATGCTTATTTTTTCAAAAGTATAAAATTAACTGTTTAAACATATCTTTGGTAAACAACAATATTTAACTAAATGGCACTGATTCTGATCTTGGTTTTTAAGCTAACATATAAATCATGCCAAATAGATTTGAATATATGATTCGAAAATTAAAAAATTAAAAAATGAAGAATGAAGTGTCTGAACAACCCTTTTAAATTTTTATACAGAGGTAGGAATACAGCTGTTCTCTTCAGTCTGTTGTACTAAGCTATAGTGCATTTCCTTTGCTGGTGTTTGAGTGGTACTGGTCGTAAAACGGCTCTTACAGCTTCATCAAATACCTTTAGGATTTATAGTAATAATTTTAATATCGCATAATAATTAGCTTCATCAGAAACCACAAATTATTTTACTCACCAGTTTTAATCCTCTTTGAGTCAATGCAGAACATTCGAGATATTTTACAGCTCTTATTTTATTGGCCAACTTTTGTCCCTGTTCACGTTTGATTGGGGACAGTCCTTGTTCAGACAAGACATTTAACGTTTCTTTGTCTTCTCTTAAATCTATTTTCGTACCAACTAAAATCATAGGAGCATCTGGACAGTGATGTTTAATTTCTGGATACCATTTGGAAACCACATTTTCAAAAGAAGATGGACTAGCAACACTAAAGCAGACTAAAAACACATCAGTCTGAAAACAAAAATGAAAACAAAAAAATAGTGGTAAACAATAAACTAAATAACAAATGTTAACCTGTGGATAGGAAAGTGGTCTTAGACGGTCGTAATCTTCTTGGCCAGCTGTATCCCATAGACCAAGGCTGACAGGAATACTGTCTACCACCATGGGTGCAGAGTAGTTATCAAATCTATAGAAGGAAAATCAATAATATTGTTTAGCCTGTTTTTTTTAATTGTTCGTCGGTTTTTAACACTTACACGGTAGGTACGTATTCCCCTGGAAAGCTGTCGGTAGTATACGATATCAACATGCAAGTCTTGCCCACTGTACCATCGCCGACAACCACGCATTTGATTGGCCGTCCTGCCGACATATTTTGATTTTGAATTTTTGAATTTTATTTTCTATGTTGTCTGTTATGGTCCCAATGCACAATCTGTTTGTATTTCAAACCGGAATATATTATATACATTTACGATTCCGAGAACTCGCCGTACAACAGCCAGAGCACTTAACAATACTTTATCGGTTTAACAGCCACTAAATATAATAGGCACGACCCATGTCAATTACTTTTAATTAGTTTAATGATTAGCAAATAAAAAATGAATTAGAAAATTTACTTGCTATTATCATTTGTTTTTTTATTTATCAACATTGGGAGGCAGTTATCATTGTGTCGAATGTTGGCTATTGGTCGTGCATTTGAGGTTACACAGATACAACTTACCACGGTTAAACAGGCGGTGGGGGGACATAGCCCTACAATGTTGTTATAATATTCTGTATTTCTGTGCCTACTGGCCACGAAAATTAAGATGATATTAAATAATTAAGGTCTTAATTCGTATTTCGTGGTACACTGATGTTTAATTATTATCGTGTACAACGAGAGACCTGAAAATACGAATATTGTTCAACCGCCACAGAACAATAATGGTTCAAAAATTCAAAATAGGTTATTGATAATAATTGATGTTTAATATTTTAATTTTTAATGTCGTAGTGGAAGTGGACACCCCACTGACCTAAGTCCCACACATTATTAAGCAATTATTTTTGTGAACTCTATAATAAAAACCAAGAAACATACCAATTATAGTTTATCTACCACTTGATTTATTTATTATACTTCACGAAATTTTAATCAATAATCATAGATAAATAAATTTCTCGATTTAAAATTTTTCTAAAATATAAAAATGACATTCATTAAAAAAAAAACCTTGGAAGTCGATCTTTGCTGTTGTATAGTAGGTGTCAACTGTCGAGTATAACTCGGCCACTTTATACATTTGTTAAATTTTATTCAATGATAAATTAATGCATGCGATCACGAAAAACGATTCTGAGCAGACTGTCTGTCAGGCTATATTTTTAAGGATATTTTATTGTATATATTTTATATTGCCTATTAGTAATTTAAGTTTATGTAAGATCGACTTATGAGGACCTATTATAATACAATTTCAAGCATTTCGACTAAAGATAAAATTGTTAATAACATTTTTAAAAAAAAACTAAGAAAAGTCTAACATTTCAAATGTCTTTAATCAATATCATTAAATTAAACAACATATTTTGAAAATACCATTGTAAATAGAAAATTATATTTTAAGTACCTATTAGTGACATACTGACATTTATTTCTAGTTTCTATGATTAATGCTTTTTTGAATTACCTATAACAAAAATTGTTTAAAGATAAAACGTTATTTTCCAAGTATTTAATGTCATCATTTTTCAATCACTCATAAAAAAAATGTAACTATCTAGATAAAAATATTCGTTAAGTAAAAAAAACCGATGAGAAATCTTTAAATACATTTTCAATCTAGGTCTCTAAATTAAAAATGTAGTGAAACTTTACTTACAAAATAATTTACATATTTTCGTGTTTTTGTAAAATTTTATCCTACAGGTAAAACTCTTTCAATTTAGCAGTGGTGCATTGTGCGCTCTCTGTCTAACTGTTAGACGAATGCGGACCGCAAGATTATTAAAAAATAATACGTGGCTTGGCTGCATAAAAAGGTTGAAGACCCCTGATCTAACATTTGACTGCCTTCCCCAACGGCCACTGCATCACGAGGAATTTACATTATAGGTACTCCTTAATTTGATCTAGAATTGATCCTTATTTAATACATGTTATATAGAAAGTAAAACAAAAGGTTCATCTTGTATTGCTTTCACAGCAATTCAAAAATATAGAAAATCCATTAGCACATTTTTTTAAAGTATTTTTAAGTCAAATTTCAAGAAACTTGGATGTTAAAACAAAATATTTTCATTTTTTATTTGTAATCCATACGATTTTAGTAAGATTGTTAAAGTTCAAAATTATTAATCGTAAATACTTAAAACATTTTGCAATAATTACCTACATGGCTACATACCTACATTATTATTTGGAATGCATGGTAAAATTTTCAAAATATTTAGACCAACTTTAAGTTATTTAAAATACCACAAGTCCACAAACCTATTAATACCATATTACCATTCTACGGAGTACGAACTACGGTAAGTACATAGGAGTTGTGTTGACAAAAATGACAATAATATAACACTAATTATGACATTATCACAAGGCGTTATAGATGCAACCAAAAGTACTCAATTGTACGTGTTGTAAATTCATGGAACCCTCAGCCTGACACTAAAATTGAATTTACTAGACATTTGT